>OX344799.1:12277700-13477700 GCA_947034925.1 Eudemis profundana
AGTCCATTTAGAATTAGAAAACTAAAAACTTATTTTACAAAAATAACCTCTTTTTTAAGGGAAATAGCAACGTAAAACAGTCGAACTAAACAATTAACATATTTGAAAAATCAGGGCCGAATGGATAATGGATTAAATTATCAGTATAAAGAACGTGACTTTGCAAGCAAATAAAACATTACAATGTTACTGGGACGCCCAAGGTACAAGCATTACAAACAAGACTAAGTTGAAGCCTTCAGGCTTTGCTGAAACGAGAAGCGGCTTCAGTCGCGGGACAGTCCTGTTCGTAACTGGACAACGCGAGCCGTGCGCAGCTTTCGTAAACATTGCGTCCGCGCACATAATACGCAACTTCAGGATTTGATCGAAACAAAATGGGTACGAGAAATAGGTGTGTAATATTTTCCTCATAACTATTGCTGCTCTTGCTGTAACTAAAATTAAAAGGTTCTGTTGTTCCTCTGAAAACTCTTCAGGAAAATTATCTTACGTATGGTAAAGTTTAGTAATTTATGTAACATCTTGTCTAAGTTTGAGGTCATCTTAGTGTGGTAAGGTAGGTTGTTTTTAATATATTAAAGATTTGACGATTGATTTTTTACGTGGCACTTGTCTTATATATTTTTAACATATATTATATCATATATATTTATAAGGATCGCTCGAATTTGTATAATCTCGAATGACGATGCATTATATTGCGATTAATTATTTGTTTAAAATGAAACCCAAAAATATTCAAATTTGGTGTATGTATTTAGGTATTCATAGCATGTAGATTAAATGGTGTAGCACCACAGGTTTTTACATTCTTATGGTTCCTGTAATCTCATAATCTGTTATTTCTGTCCCTACCTACAAAACCTACCTACTTATTTGTAACACTCAAACCCTGCTGTTGTAACACCCAAACAAAACTCCTGTCGAAAGAAAAACTAATATTGAGTAGCTAAAACTAGACTAAAATAAAATAAACTAAAATTTGATTATAGCTTTAGTTACTTTGTACTATTTGTATTTTTGTCTTTCATATAGGTACCTATACAAAGTGAAACAGATAAAAGCAAATATTAAGTAAAGTACCAAGTACTACTTAATGATACAGTGTAGTTTTGTAGTAATTTATTTGGGTCGATCTTACACCAACAAATCTAAAATATTTATTCCAAAACACTGCTTTTGCTTCAGTTGTATTTAGTCTCCAGTAGCGTTTTTGGTACCAGGGTGTACAATGGCAAACAAATGTTTGTATTTAGTAAAATATATCAAGGAAGGTTACATTACATTTTAAATAAACGTTGTGAATAAAAAGACATTTAATTACCGTTGGAAGAAGACCAAACATAATTAACGTTATAAACTTTTTACTACAGTCTTATGTGTAATTTTACTTCCTGTGTAACGTTTTAGTGCAAAAAGCACACTAGCTGCTAAATAAAATATGCAAAAACGGAGTAATAACTAAGTTACATTGATTATTTTCACACTACCAAAAACTAAAAGCAGTAAACTTTACACTACTATATTGTAACATCACCATAACTACTACTTCCTTATAATCTCCGTACTAGATGGTACTAGGTAATTTTTTCGGCATTACTTAAATTAGCTGATTTGGCCTGTCCATGTCCATTTTAATAGATAACTTGGTTTGGTACCTATTTCAAATTGGCACAAGCGATCATAGGCGATGTTGATCGAGATAAATGCGTTCGAATACCTTTCATTCAGCAATTTGTGTAGCACGGTGATCTTTTATATTAATTCTTCTTCATCAAAAGCTCCGTAAAATATCACATTAGTAGCTCAGATTCACCTATCTTAAACTATATCTCGGAATGTGTGCCAATCGTACATATAAAAAATGGTTGTTAGTATAAAACACGACACTGAATAAGTATTTCGTTATTGCTTCCAGGTCCGAAAAACAAGCATCCGAATGACTGCTATAAAAGAGTATCCATTCGACCTAAGCGACCTACAGAATCAAGAGGGTAATCCTGCCCCGGCCGCGCCACAGGCCCCCAAGTCGAGTGCTCCGCTGCCCCTGCGGCCGTCACTCGTAACAGCACCTCAAACATCCACGCCGGACAACAAGAGAAAAGTCTCCATCATGGCCGACGAAAACAGCAAAGATAGAGAAAATTTACCTTCTGAAAGGTAACGTCCTAATTTTTATTGCTTATTTATCTAACGATGGGTAAATCTGATTCGAATCTGCAGGTGCACTGTACAGCAAAGTTGGAGGCCCTAATGAAATTTAAAGGAGTTGAAAAAGAGTCGGTATCGTTGATAGTGCGAAAAATCGATTCGACGACCCATATCTTTAGGTATTTTGTGTTTGTAAATTGTGGTTATGACTTTTGGTTTGAATTATTTAATCAGACTTAGCCTGATTTTAGTAGGTTCCTGTACTTGTGTGGTGTTGAATAAAATGATAAAGCTCATTTGTGTCCACACGTATCTTGCCTAGTTCTACGCGAAATATTAACAGAAACAGAACAGTATAATAACAGAACAGCATAATAAAAAAATGACGTATTTTGTGATATGAACTTGGTGAATTTGATATGATTCCACACATCAAGCAAACGTACTAATTATCATCTTTAAAGCCACAATGGAATGCTCCTTTATTTAAATACACTTCATTACTATAATAAACCCCATGTTTTAACTAAAATGATTAACCACCATCCAACTTTAGTGATGTACTTAATTTTATTATATTAAAATGGGTCTATCAGGGTAATTTCATGTCGCCTAAAATCACAATGTACAAGTAGAATACTAGTTACGGTCGTCAAGCACTCTTAAGATTTATATCAAATGATCACTTTCATAATAGCAAACAAAGCCCAACGTATAATTTTTAAAATTTTAGTTAATATTTGTTTGTACCTGAATACTTAGAGTTACAATTCACAATGGAACTTGTAATACAATACTTCACTATAGATGACGCTACAAGTCTATAAACTGAACGTACAAATAATGAGGCTACTTATTGCAGAATTTGATAGCTGCGGCAATTTTGAAGAGCGCCTGTGTTGGTACAGTTATCAATTTGGGACACATGCCTCAATTCCAATAGAAGCAGATATTTTCACTAGAAATAAAATTCTGACATTTCATGTGTGTTTCTGGTAAAATATGAGATTTCACAATATCGCAAAGCAACCTGTTCATCATTATCATTATCCTTCGTGCTAAGCAGTTTTTGTGAACGTGAAGTCGCTGGTCCTCCATAGCAACCCAAGAAATGATTTAAAGGTTAATGAAACATCTTTCACATGGTTACACTACAGTTGTAAATACACACATATCGTGGTAGGTGTACCATAACTTAATCGCACATTAAAATATTTAACGGATCTTAAAAAAAACAAATAAACGAAGCTTGATGTACAGACACTATTCATTTTAGACAATCACTCATCCCTGGACGACCGAGCTTCGCTATGCCGAATAACCCAAGGAAATTATATTTTGTTTTTTGGGGACGTTTATCGAGATATACTCAAAATTCATCCAAATCTTTAGAACCGTCGCTGGAAAATCGATTATGTTTAATCTCGGGAATATTGCAATTTATTGGTTTTGTCAGAAAATTGTATACATAAGGTAGTCCAAATGAAGTTCCCTATCACTTTTATTCTGCCTAATAAGAATGTAGAAGTAGTCCTGCATAGGTTTTTGTTCTATGATCCACGCGTAAGATTCCCTACAAGGTAGTCGGGCCACCTGTGTTAACGATGAACCACGTACATAATAAACCTGTCTAGAAACTAATATTTTAGTGAAACTGCCACTTATATCTAACACCGAGTATTAGTTAACTATTTTATAGCTTTAAACAACCTTTATATGCGGGAAACTTGTTTTTAAACCTTTCTATTTTTAATAACTCGCAAATAAATTAGGTTAACTAGTCAGATTGCCGGTTTCAACTTTCATGAGAAATTAATTTTATGACAACAGTATAGGGGAAAAAACTAAACACTAAACAAATCCTTTGAAATATAGGTACTTGTGAGATGAGATTAACGTTACCTTTAGATTATCCACCCTTGGTCCTTTTGTTGGTTGTGTTTCGCAATCCGCTCCATTTTGATTATTGGTTTAATGCACATGACGTCTTATATTAACTAATTAAATTACACAATCTAAATTATCACATTAATAACAACCAACAACCGTTGCATGGATAAATTCCGGCCGCAGTCTAAACTTCTAAACGCTGCTCGCCGCCCGCCCCACTGGTGTTCAGACTGCCTCCTTACGTACTGTTACGCATCTTCACAACTCTATCGTCACGTCGTCGTACTACGATAGAATAGGGAATATGCATGATATTTTTTATTTACTTTAATAAAAGCTCATTCATATAAAAAACTGTAGGAAAAAAATATTTTTCGAATAACTATAAAAATAACCAAGATATAACACAACAAAGATTTATCTCTATCTCTTTCTCGCAAAACAGAATATAGTATGGAGATTGTATGGCGGCCGTGTACTATGACGTCATAGTCCATATCGGATCTCTCTCTCTCAATCGCTGTCTGATTAGTGCTTTAAAATGTTTATATCTTCCGTATTTCTCGGTCGATTTCAATTTTATTTTTACTGTATGTCATCTTTTTTACAGTATTTTCATATTTTGTTAAGAAATCTGTTGAAAAAAAATCATGCATATTCCTTATTGACAGGTCGCAAATCATAGTATTCATTATTAAAATGATTGCAGTTATAATTTGGCATATAAAAGGATTGGTAAATTTAAACACCATATACCCCGTTTTTTTTCATTGTGGAAATTTGGTAAACAAAAGAATCAGTGGTCGTCAACATTTGTATTTATCAATGAACAATTTAAAAGTACTTGATATTTACTATGTCGTTTTCCTATTCCTATGATAATTTATTAGTTATGGTCCTAAAATAATTTATTAGTGCTCATTTAGTAGGCCAAGGCAAAATATAATAATATAATGTTTACTTTAAAATATTTTCAACACACTTGCTCATAAAGTGGCACTAATTTCATTATTCTTACGCGCGGAACGCCGCTTATTACACACGCGGGCTTTTTGCTTTCATAAATCAATCACATAATAATTACAGAAACAGAAGTTCTAAATGATAAGTATTAATATTTATTCGCAACTGTATTGAAAGACTGATCATACCGACAACGATTTTAAAAACCTGACCATTACTTCAAAACCTCTGTCTCTTTGGGTGTTTTATTGTGCAACATTTTATACCAATCATTACAATAATGGGCAAAAATATGAATTTGACTTTTGCTTATACACCGTGCCCGCGAGTAACCCGAAAAACTGTAACTATAGATTCTAACAACTATTAGGAGTAAAAAAAGTTATATGATGTGTAGTCGAAAAACGGTTACTTTCCGAGATATTAATTATTTTTTAAATGAAAACTCCCAAGTGTGTAACAAGCCCTTATAATTGGGTAAGTCAAGAATTTTAAAAGTGTGCAATTTATATATTTTTTCGATAGTTCCCGACGTAATGATCTAGAAAATACCCCTATTTATTGCATTTTTATTCCCTGTAATTCTTCCAAAATGTCGTGTTAAACTCGCTTAAAAAAAGGGACGGAGGGAAAATATATAAATTGCACACTTTTGAATAACTTGACTTACCCAATTATGTCACTAAGATTCTTTTACATTTTTTTTTAAATCTTTTAACTAAACAGCAGTTAATCTTCGCAGTATTTGATGGTAAGCGACTACGAGTCCAAAAAAATGACATTTTGTTTCCATTTTGGCTTTTTTTTTCCTTTTTGATATCTTTTCCTCAAGTAAGGACATGTTTATAAGGCGGGGCTCAATATACTGATTTATTTTGTTCCATAAGACTATTAATGTAAAATGACAAAATTCAACCTATGGTGATATAACGTTATTTACTTGTAATACCATCAGGAATACGTGGTTAACATTTTTCGGGTTATTCGGGGGCACGGTGTAGAATAATGTAAGTAAAATAGAAGACATTTGCTATTTTTTGATTTGTTAACTATGTAGGTATATATTTTATTTTATTTTATGTATATTGTTTTCCTACATAAAAATCGAGTATATACTATCGAATGAAATTAATTACACAATTTACCTGATAAAAAACCTCAAGTTGACAAACGTCAGGTTTGTTTACCAAATTTCCACATTGAAAAAAAAACCGAGTTATAGAGGCTACGTTTCCACGAGGGATGTGCGAGGATGCGTAGCGAGGGTTGTGTTTGTCATGAACCAATGAAACAGCTCAGCGGAGCGAGGATAGGTAAGTGAAGTGTTTCTATTGGTTCATGACAAACACATCCCTCGCTACGCAGCCTCACACAACGTGAAACGCAGCCTAAAACCTATTGCTTAGTAGATTCGGATATTTAGGGGGATGCACTACATGTTTCCAGATTTTGTTATTCCAAAGCTTACGTTTCCGAAAATAATCTAGGTACTACTACGGCAAAATGAACCTATAGCAAAAAGTTGGAAAATTTTTATTTATTCATTAAATTAATTACGTGACAAAATAAAATAATCTCGTACATAAACATCCACCCGATGAACTCCATAGAATGAATCCACATGAATAATGAGTTTTTGGGAATACTGACGAAGTTTTCAGAGCTACTATATACGGGCGACATGCTCCTAACGACAGAGGACACTGTAACTATACTCCGTTTTTTTAGGGTTAGGTACCAAAATGGTAAAAAAGGAACCCTTAAGGTGCGACTCTGTCTGTCTGTCCGTCTGTCACAGCAAGATATCTCAGAATCTACTGATGCTATTGACTTTAAATTTGGAATAGTGTTAAAAACCGCTAACCTGAGCCCATTGGCAGAAAAAAAATTATATCTTTATTACTTTTTTTTAAAGACCGAAATGGGATGTCGAAAATCAAAAGTAGAGCTATTATATCGAGTGGGACATCAAATGAAAGGCCTTAGTGTGTAGATTACAAAATCGTTTTTATTTTTTTTTCTTAGACATGTAGTTTTTAGGGTTCCGTACCAAAATGGTAAAAAAGGAACCCTTATGGTGCGACTCTGTCTGTCTGTCTGTCTGTCTGTCTGTCTGTCCGTCTGTCACAGCCAGATATCTCAGGAACTACTGATGCTATCGATTTGAAATTTGGTATAGTGTTAAAAGTAGCTAACCCGAGCTTATTGGACATAAAAAATATCTTGTACCTTTTTTACTTTTTTTTAAAAGGCTCCGTAATGGGACTTTGAAAATTGAAAGTAGGGCTATTATATTGAGTGGGGTATCAAATGAAAGGGCTTAATTTGTAGATTAAAACACCATTTTTATTTTTTTTCTTTAATAAGTAGTTTTTAATTTATACATTTTTATGTACCATTCCCCCCCTATTATCTCCGAAGTTACTGATCAGAAAAATGTATCATAATTACTGATTATCAATATCAACCTGAACATTACAGGAAAAATAGAACGGTCTTCCTAACTTTAATACTTTTTTAGAAATTTACAAAAACTTAATCCATCCATTAATCCATCTAGCGGAGAGTAGCAAAACTAAGCGATGGCCTGTTTCACGCTAGGGGATTTCCGGGAAAAAAACTAGATGGCGCTAAAACACTAAACATTTAACGATGCTATAATTGAACAAAGAAACATAGTATAGTAACAATTAGTTCGTAAACAGCTAATAATAAATAAATTTAAATACATTTAAATACTGTGTCACGTTTGCAAAGTTAAATAATTGTAAATAATATTATAATTATTTTACCAAGCTTATACATAGATGGCGTTGTAAATTCGGGGAACAGCTTTTTGTATGGAGAATAACAGTCCTCTTGATTTAATGGTCCTTGCTATTAAATAGAATCATTACACGTCAGGTTCTAAATATTACAGGGAAAATATAACTGTTTTCCTAACTTGCACTGATTTTTAGAAATTTTCAAAAATCATAACATATATTTATTTGCTTCTACTAAACAAATCGACATACAGTTTTTCTTGAACTATTCGCGTATCTACTTATGAGTTTGTACGGAACCCTCGGTGCGCGTGTCCGACTCGCACTTGACCGGTTTTTTGATTTAAGGCAAAAAACGTTAAAAAAATACTATCTCCGAACTTACTGAACAGAAAAATCTGTAATAATTACCGATTATTAATATCATCCTACATATTACAGGAAAAATAAAACGGTTTTCCTAACTTAGAGCGTTTTTTAGAAAAACGCAAAAATCCTAAGACAAACTTATTTGCTCCTACTGAACTAACCGCGAAGTTTGCAATTTAAAATTATTGGAAATTGTTTATTGTTTATAATGTGTTATTTGTTATTTTCATGACGATTTAATATAAATAAAACTGCAAAATATAGCAAACATCGCTTAATGTTTTTTTAATGGCTGAACGCCGTGATGTCGTGTCACAACTGAATGTGGAATGGAAATTAAAAAAAAAACACATTGTTATTATTGTTTGAGTTTGGTCTATTATAAGCTAAGATTATAAGGCACGTAATGTCAAAATTTCATTGCATGTTTTAGAAAAAAATAATACTTATAATTTAGAACTTCTGTTTTTGTGATTTATCAAAGTAAAATGCACGCGTGTGTAAAATGAGCTGCGTTCCGCGCGTAAGAATAATGAAATTAGAGCCACTTTATGAGCAAGTGTATTGAAATAGTACATTTCACAACTAGGGTGGTAATACAAAGAAAGGCCGAGATCGCAGATATTTGCGGCCCGAGCTGCAAGCGAGGGACGTAAATATGCGATCGAGGGCTTTCTTTATACCTCCCTAGTAGTGTACATAATTTTATGTATACAGTTGGCCAGAAAGCTGCTTTTTCACCTCCCGCCACTTTATGGTCAGGTGTGGCATAAATATTTTAAAGTATACATTATCCCCTCAAAAACATTACATGTAAAAAGATGCAAGCCTCGCAACGCAGTTCTCCTACAACAAAAAAGTTTTGAGATGTAAAGTAAACGACATAGTAAATATCATATACTTTTAAATTGTTCATTGATAACTACAAATGTTGATGATCACTGATTCGTTTGTTTACCAAATTTCTACATAAAAAAAACGGAGTATAGTGGAACTGTCACCGGCAGTCAGGCATTGAGGCATTCGTCGCGTCGGCGGCAGTCGTCGTGTGTTCCTTGTGAAAAACGTAACCACGGCTTAACCACAATGCCTGTCCCTCTGTCGCAGGCGCTTTAAATGAACAGCTTATTTTGTTATTGATACAATTTTTCAAAAGTGCACCTTTTGACAAATTTAGAAGTAGCGACATAGGCCATCATGGTTTTTTAAGGCACACTCACAAGCCTATTTAATTATCCACTGTGTCAGTGCTGTAGGTAACATATAAATCAATAACTACAAACTAGTCTACATACCTAATATATTGCGATTTTAGACTATATGTTCATGCATCACTTTAATATTTCTGTTTGGCCCAGCGGTTAATTGGTTGGTAGGGAATCCCTTATGGCATTAAGTTCACCGTTTGTAATTTCCGGTATTGTCACATAATAAGAATTAGTACTACGTACAGAAGCCTCTCTCCCTAACGAAACTGCCGTTCGTGTCGGATGACCGGATGGAGCTGACCCGCATCCGACCGTCGCTCTCTAACGTATAACGCGTAGGGGAGACCAGTTATGGAAGCAACACGGGATGAACGTAACAAATGAGTTTTTGAAAAAAGTATACTAGCTACAATATTATTATGTTCCACGGGTATGTACCATTTTGAACCCCCCCTTCACTCAGCTGAGCTCAAGGCCCTGTGCAATCAGGTTCTGGAGATAACGGGTCGGTATCGAAAAAATAGCCCTAAAGTAAGATTTGGCCGTTTTTTTTTCAATTATGATTATTTCCGTAATTGCATATTTAAGCTGGTGTTTTATAGGTAAATTAATTAGCATGACTATTCATCTTTCTACTTTGGAGTGCGGAATGGTTACTTTAAAACGGTTTATTTAATTTATAGGCATGTGTCTGTCTGGTCTGATTTAGGTGAAATTTGGCATACAAGTAGACCAAGCCCTGGATATTTTTTACACGCATATTATTATTGTTATACCTAAATGTTTGATTAATAGGTAAATATGTTGATTATTCATGTTACTTAGTATTTTTTACAGTGTTACAACCATCCCCATACACTGTTACAACCATCCCTAGGGGTAGGGATGATTGTAACAAATTCCACACCTTATATTTGCTCCTTTTTCTCCAAATCCATAATAACAGCTCCATGTAAGGTGATATCTAAAGATAGCTGAAAGACCGGTCTATCATGTGTATTTATTAGATGTTTGAAACTCAAAAAGTTATGTGAGATATTTTGGAAAAAACTGAAAAATGTTACGTTCATCCCTGGTCTCCCCTACATAACGCGAGCTCTTTTTTCCACCCTAGGCGATATTTAATAATAATTACCGTGCAAGGGAATCATGGAGCGAGTCAGTCATGGTATTGTACATACAATAAAGTTAAAAGAAATAAATAACTAAATATTTTTACTAAAAAAAAACCCGACCGCGGTGCACTTTAAAAGTGCATAAAATCCGCCATTTTGTTTATTTTAACAAACTTCATACCCAGTGACACTCGCGCCATCAAGACTAATCCAATGATGTATCATTTATCAAAATCGATTGTGCCGTTGAGTAGTTACGAGCGGACACAGGAACGGACATACATACAGGTCAAACACATTACCCTCCTTTGGGCTTCGCCGCAGTCGGGTAATGAAGGTATTATTCCTTGTTACCCGACTGCGGCGAAGCCCAAAGGCGGGTTATTTAAGTTTTTATTTATTTTGTTGCTCATGTTGTGTTAGGTTTCGGCGGTTTTGTATTAACAGATATTACCAAATTGATAAGTAGATAACAAACTGTGATTCTTTAAAAAATACGTATTCTGAGAAGTTTTATTCGGCTCAGTAAATTAACCTTATCTCAAAAATACCTGCTCCACCCTCTTACTAGCTTTTACGTAATTTGGTTTACAATTTAGAAGTGCCTATAGTGCGTTGAAATCTTTTACGTGGAATTATTTCATTTCACGCAGATACAGCCTATTAATGTTTACAAAAAAGTATAAAACAATTTCACTTATTTTATTTAAATAACTAAATTATGACTTTAAACTCACCTGTAAACAAATCGAATAAACATTCGAGCAAAGAAACGAAGTTAATTAAAGTAAATTATAATATTAAAATACATAGTTATAATACTTTAAACGAGTATCTACAAAACACATGCTACTGCTGACTAATGTACCTAATCACCGGACAGTCCTCCATTAAGCAATAACAACAAAAGTTAAAACATAAAATAGTTTGATTCGTAAGAAAGTTTAAACTATTAGATTTACGTTATTATAGGTTGCGTCTCGCAGGACGCATTTGCCAGCCGTGCCAGTACCCAGTAAAGAGAAATACACTCGTAGTGGCATTTATAATTATAAATTATAATAGTGTACCTTTCACTAACGAGTCATGCGCCGTTCGCAATACTGATCATCCGTCTCTTGCGCACATCATGTGACTACCTTGAGTAACCAATGGACCATTTAACGTAGATCTCTCACAGTGGTATGGATAACAAATAACTGTGCCAAGAATCGGGGGCCAAATCATCTGGACATGCTATTTAAAAAAGAAAACAAGGACTTCCAAACAAGGGTATCACCATTTATGTCACAGAATTTGTCGTACGTCAGAGTCATGTTTTAATTTATCAATACGGTGACTTTAGCACGAAAAATATTATCAATTCATTTTGCTTAACAAAAGCAATACGTTGATCATTATATATGCTGGTAAGATCTATCTTTTTGCAGTTTACTCGCAACGTTTAAAAACAATCTTAGCTATGATAAAATAAATATAGGTACCAACACATTAAAATCATTGCTACTTGCTTTATTCAGTGATAACCTAAACTACTAGATATTTAAAAAAAGGTATAGTGCTGTGCTTGGTATGAACCGACTGCAGCAGCAACAAATCGCCTACCCATTTTCACGCGGCAAAAAAACATAGTACTGTGTAATGAAAATGTTCATGCATGATGGTAAAATCAGTAGGTAACTGTGGGGATACAATGTTAATCGAAGAATATTAAACTATACCTGCTCCTCAAATAAAAACCCGAGTGAGAGTCGGATTCACACACGAAGGATTCCGCACCACCGTCGAGAAAAAAAAACGCCAAAATCAAATAAAAGATACCGGCAATAAATATTACACATTTTGTGAATTGCCATTATTAAAATCTACCAAAAATACGCCAAATCTAAACACGTTTCTTGTATGGGGACTCCCTTTAATTTTAAATTTTCTTCCATTTTTTTATTTGATTTAATGGCGGCAATAAAAATGCATATTCTGTGAAAATTTCAAGTCTCTATGTATTACGGTTCAAATAGATACAGCCCTGTGACAGACCGACAGAAACGCGTTTCTTGTATGGGGAGCCCTTTTACATTTTATTTTCTTTTTATTATTTGTTGTTATATCTTTATTACCTCATTCATCACACATGCTCCTTCGAGATCTGTGCTGTTACCCGTCTAAAAAACCGGTCTAGCGCGAGTTGGACTCGCGCACCGAGGGCTCCGTACAAACTCGTAAGTAGATACGTGAATAGTTGAAGAAAAACTGTATGGCGGTTAGCTTAGTAAGGAGCAAATAAGTATGTGTACGATTTTTGAAAATTTCTAAAAAACGATGCAATTTAGGAAAACCGTATTATTTTTCCTGTAATGTATAGGATGATATTAATAATTGGTAATTATTACAGATTTTTCTGTTTAGTAACTTCGAAGATAATAGGGGGGAATTGTATTTTTTTGAACGTTTTTGGTCATAAATCAAAAAGTACAAAATTAAGAAAAAAAATAAAAATGGTTTGGGAATTCACAAGTTAAGCCCTTTCATTTGATATCCCACTCGATATAATAGCTCTACTTTTGTTTTTCCACATCCCATTTCGGACCCCTTTAAAAAAAATGTAAAAAAGGTATAAGATTTTTTTTTCTATGGGCATTTTTATTTTAAAATGTACGGTTAGGCGAAATTAAAGCTTTGTTCAAATACCGTCTAACCTGTCAGTCCGTAACGAAATGTATGGAGTTTGACACTAATCGTCAGTTCTGTAACGACCTATTAACTGTCAGTTAAGAACGCACTTAAAATAAAAAAAAAAACCCCCTATCCAATAGGCTCGAGTAAGCGACTTTTAACACTATTCCAAGTTTCAAGTCGAAAGCATCAGCAGATCCTGAGATATCTTGCTGTGACAGACGGACAGACAGAGTCGCACCATAAGTGTTCCTTTTTTACCATTTTGGTACGGAACCCTAAAAATAGCAATTACAGGCTTGATTTGAGGCAGGATTTGAAACTCTACTCTAACGATTTCATTTTTTTGCGCACCCCCACCCCATAGAAAAAATATTTTTTCACACTTCCTATTCAGAAAAAAGCATTTTGCTCGCTCATAAGAGGGATCAAAGTGGTACTTTTTTCTTCAAAGACAACAGGTTATTTTAAGTTTGAACCCACTTAGAATATGCCATATCATAGATAGCTTTATTAGTATATTACACACAGAGGGCGGTATAACAAGGAATGGCCCAGATACAAGACAGATACAGGTGTTAGAAGTACTAATATATAATATGGAAGAGGTTTTTTCGTCCCGTCCGTAAAAAATAATAATCGTTTTATAAAATAATAATACACCATAAATTTAACGATTTAACATTTTATTTTAATAATAATGTGTGATGCTCTTTGACTAACTGTGTATGTCGTTATTTTGGTAGGTAGCGTTTGTATTTGAATTTTCCTCATAGTAGGTATGAAAAGCAGTAAGTGTCACAAGGTAGCAAAATTATTTTCACCACGGGCGTTAATACTTGAATCCCTCACCACGCTCCGGATTAAACTTTAGAATTCTATTGTACAATCCTTCGCTACGTTCAGGATTCAATATACACCCTCGCCGTGCATCCTTGTGACACAATCTACTTATTACCCCTAAAGGGATAATTACCCTCAGGTTCGGAACCACTGTAATCGCAATAGAAATACAAATTGAAAATTTCAAGTCTCTACCTATTACGGTTCAAAAGATAGAGCGCTATGACAGACGTACAGTGAAGGCTTAGTACCTAATAGGGTTCCGTTGGTACCGTTTGGATACTGAAACCTATAAAAAACGATCGAAGTCGGTTTCTTTTCTCGAGAAGTCGAGAACCATATCTCTGAATTTATTCTTTGATTCCTTTAAGTTATTTTTTTATCCCAATCCGAAACCGTGGGGGCATATTATGGTTATTTTTCACTGCTTCCATATATTATTCGTATATTAAATGTAACTAACCGATTATTTACATTTTTTATGACTGAGACCTGAAGTATTAATATTTAATGTTGTTGATTGTTGTTGCTACTCGCTTTACTTTAAAATATTGCTTTACTAATTGCACATTTTAAACGGCTTAAAACATATTTATTAAACAGCTTAGTTTTAAATGGGTATCATTTAATCGATCAGCAAAATATTCATATTTTGGTCAGCAGAAATATGTATTTGGTCAGCCGAAATAGCTAGTTGGTAAGCAACTTATGGTAAGCAAACATTTATAAATCAGGCTGCAATTAATGATATACTGATCTGCTCTAAATTATTTTGGTCAGCAAATTAAATATTTGAGCTGCATTAAGCGATCTACGGTTAATCAAATTTTGGTAAGCAATCAGTAGGTAAGCAAAATATTTCATTTTGTTCATCAAAAAAAAGGGGGCAATAAAACCTAACTGGGCGCAACTATTCTGCCGCCAATCGTGTGCGCATTTTGTCATTCGGTAATTGTCAGCTGTCAAGTAGCAGGTGTCACTGTGATATATACAGGGTGTCACTGTGATATATACAGGGTGTCACTGTGATATATACAGGGTGTCACTGTGTTATATACAGGGTGTAACTGTGATAGATACAGGATGTAACTGTGATATATACAGGGTGTCACTGTGATAGATACAGAGTGATACTGTGATATATACAGGGTGTCACTGTGATAGATACAAGATGTCACTGTGAACAGGGTGTCACTGTGATAGATACAAGATGTCACTGTGATATATACAGGTTGTCACTGTGATATATACATAGTGTCACTGTGTTATATACAGGGTGTCACTGTAATGTATACAGGGTGTCACTGTGATGGGCTCATATAAAATTGGTATTTCGATTTTTTATACATCTCATAATGTTTAGAAGTTATATTATTTATTCACAACGTGTATCGTTTCGTTTTTAGGGTCAGCAAAAAAAATAACCCTAACCTACCTATTTTTGAGAGCCGTTTCGTTTTTAGGGTCATCAAAAAAAAATAACCCTAACCTACCTATTTTTGGGAGCCGTTTCGTTTTTAGGGTCATCAAAAAAAAATAACCCTAACCTACCTATTTTGGGAGCCGTTTCATTTTTAGGGTCATCAAAAAAAATAACCCTAACCTACCTATTTTTGGGAGCCGTTTCGTTTTAGGGTCATCAAAAAAAAAAATAACCCTAATCTACCTATTTTTGGGAGCTGTTTCGTTTTTAGAGTGACACCCTGTATACATTACAGTGACACCCTGTATATAACACAGTGACACCCTGTATATATCACAGTGACATCCTGTATCTATCACAGTAACACCCTGTATATAACACAGTGACACCCTGTATATATCACAATGACACCCAGTATATATCACAGTGACACCCTTTATATCTCAATTAAACTGCTTACAGACATGTTTTCTCTGCTGACAGTGACATCCTGTATCTATCACAGTGACACCCTGTATATAACAGAATGGCACCCTGTATATATCACAATGACATATTGTATATATCACAGTAACATCCTGTATACATTACAGTGACACCCTGTATATAACACAGTGACACCATGTATACATTACAGTGACACCCTGTATATAACACAGTGACACCCTGTATATATCACAGTGACATCCTGTATCTATCACAGTGACACCCTGTATATAACACAGTGACACCCTATATATATATATCACAGTGACACCCAGTATATATCACAGTGACACCCTGTATATCTCAATTAAACTCTCTGCTGACCAATTGTAAAATCTTGCTACCCAAGTAATTATTTTGCAGCTCGACTGTTTATTAGGCAGCCAAATGATAAAAAAAGCAGATTAATATTGGTTAAAATGTTAACCGTTTTTAAACTGTTTGCTGAACAAGAGTTGCCGCCCGATTTTATTTATTGCCAGCCAAATCTTTGTATGCTGTCCAAATGATTTAACTGCTTATTTTTTTTTGCGGATCAATTTTAATAACGGCTGACCAAAAATTTACTTTCCGTTTTAAATGAACACAAAATGACCGAGCCGTTATACAGAGCTGCATTTTAGCTTAGTAAAAATAGTACATTACACAACTAGGGTGGTAAAACCAAGAAAGGCCGAGATCGCAGATGTTTGCGGCCCGAGCTGCAAGCAAGGGCGTAAATATGCGATCGAGGGCTTTCTTTATTACCTCCCGTGTTGTGTACATCATTTTATGTCTACACTTGGCCAGAAAGCGGCTTTTTCCGTACGCGTAGCGTGCGGTAAAAGCAACTTTATGGCCAGGTGTGGCATAAGTGTAATTTATGACACCGAACATAGGAGAAGACAAAGAATACCATCTTGTGGCATCCCTGTGCTCCCAATAACATCGTTGAAATGAAACGATTAAGGTGTAAGAATCGGTCAGTTTTTCATACAGACATAAAAAAGGCATTGTTTGCTTCCACGTCAATTATGTTTGAAATATGTTTTATTTTATGGCGTGATGCATTTTATTTGTTCAAAAAAATATTTCTTTTTTCTTTTCATTTCAAATGATGCTAATATGTAGATGGCGCTGACGTTAAAGGCCCAACTGCACGTTAATTCTGACTTCTTGGGACTTCTCATATAATAAAAAAAATGTATTAAGCTATAATATAAAACATATTTTTAACATAGCTGATTTCGTAGAAGCAAACAATACCCTCTTCATGTTTGGTTATGGGGGGTTGGGGGGGTTGGGGGGGGGGGGGGGGGGGGCAGAGGCATGGATTGCTTAGTTAGGGCTGTGAACATTATTGACAGAATATTACTTATATTGATTTAGTTAGTAAGTACCTCGTGTCAACGATTTGCAATTATCATGACAAGTTTTTTGTGCATCAGAGTCACATGATTTCGAGCGTGATAATTCTAAGTGAATGATATTCGTACAAAGCGAAATTGTAATAACAAAAAAACTCCACACGCTCTATTCAGGCTCCGTTCGTTACGGACACTTTAGTTATTTCGTCATGGATACATTGATTTATTACTTATATTGGTGTACATTTATTATTATGTAGGTAGTTGTTACCCACTTCATCAAATAGTACCTAATAATAGCATAGGAGTTGTTGCTCTTTTAAAACACGACATTATTGAAACATTTATTAGATGAAAATATATGTCCTCAATGTGTATCTACGAATGTATCAGAGTATTCTAGGCCATGTTTTTTTGTTGCAAACGGTGAACAAAGTATTTGTTGATGCTGGAGATAAAAAATCCAACTGGAGTCTCCTTTAGCGGAGTAAGGGTGGTAGGGTGGTATTGCTTGATGATGGAAGGTCCAATAACTGGCAGGCCGAATGGCATTAGCCGAAATGATTTTATAGAATTGACTCCAGAAATAACGCTAAAGTATAACGCAGTTTTATAACCCTTTAAATAAAATCGTTATTCCATTTTTTTGGTATATTGTTTTCTAAACTATAAACGATAAACGCGATCATCACGTAAGTTGCTACTTAAGAATTAATTCGCTTAAGTTTAAAATGTTGTCTTGCTCTAAATACTTGTATATGTGTACAAGTGCAAAAGAGTTACTTATTATCTATATGTCGCAGCCAACTGGTTTAATTAGCCATTTAGTTAACTGTCTAGCCTTTTCACTAAACGGCGCCATTTAGTTAACTGCCTGGATGAAATTTAGCCAATGCATCAATGTATCAATTAAAGATATGGCTGGCCAATGCTTAGGCCGTTCGTTTAGTAGGGCAAAAATGGGCTTTGATTAGGGTTTTCTTTCTAAATAACTATGACCGGCAGCAGGTCGACGAAGCCCTGTTGCGCGGGGCTTCTATTTCTGCTCTGAGGGACACAAGCTGACTAACAAAAAAAACCTAAAAAAGGAGTTTGTTCACTTTTTCCATGCGGGGGGCTTAGCCCCCCCGAGCCCCCCCGATGGGGGCCTCCCCCCCCCCCCCCCCGCCCCCCGCACTCCATGTTAGGTCAGGTTCTAGGACAGAATAGATTTATACAACTAAAATTTGGTTATTAATTAATGTTGTCGAAAAAAAGTAGTTTGCCTAGCCGTTTGATAGAAGGGCTAGACGGTCCCATGTTCTTCCAGGCACTTAATTAAATGGCGCCATTTAATGAAAAGGCTAGGCCGTTAACCAAATGGCTCATTAAGCTAGTTGGCAGCGACATATATACGGCGTTAACCGCAACCGTCATACAACTTTTGGCCGTATTTAATTTATTAGGTACTTTGTAACAACCACTTATCGATTTAGCATATTTATAGCAATTGAGTACATGTTGCGGTAAAAATCATTCACAACGTAGCCCAAAACTAATCATAACCGTTACATGACGCATAGATAGCCCCATGAAGGCACCGCGTGTCCTCTCAGAGGGCGCGAGATTGTTAATGTACGGTACGTGTGCGCGTCTGCACCGGCGCGGGTGCCGCGCTGAGGCGGCGCGGGCGCCGATATGCCTACGTACGAGTGATGTTTGGATCTCCTGTATCAACATGTTACCAACTTCCGCCGCGTACGCAACGACCGCAAATTCAATCGAGTAGTCGTCGGCCCCATATCGACAGAACCGCCGTGGTCGCCGCGGGCTATGGTTAAACACGCATTTCTATGGCACAGGGCTCACTCTTGCTCTTAAGTGAGTTTTTTGCACGTCGGCCAATGACCGGTTCGCCGGCCGGCGAAATTCAGCTCCGCTCGGCAGTCACGTGCCCGGGGTGAGGCGCGGTGGGCGGTTCGGCCCGCAGCCGAACCTTCGCTTATAAGATGCACATTCGCCGCGCCATAGGTATGAAGAGTGCTGGGCTCTGCAGCATGCCTCCACGCACAGTATTCTATCGCTAACTCGCTACGTTCGCCAAGTGCCATGTAGGATGTCTCACAGCAGCCTCAGTAATTGTCACTATGACTGCTACCTTCCATCTGATTCATCGCTCGAGACAGACGCTCTTAACCGGCATTGGTAAGTTTTATTTAATTATGCTATCACGACTCTTATTAAAAAATATTATGAAAAATTAGTTAAAAACATTTTTATGCGTATTAATTATTGGAAATGTCGCTGCTTAATAAACCGGCCTAACTCAAAATATTTATACAATTGAGTTAAAACCATTTGAAATCGCTCTAAGATTGAAAATAAATTGTCATTTTTTTTGTTATTAGGCCAGTTTATTACTGAAGCAGAGATGTATCAATTAACTATCGTAATAGAAGTAGGTATTATTAAAACTTTTTAATCGTACCTTAACATGCTTAAATAAGTACATATATGAATATTATTGAAATATTTCACTACCGATCATATAAAACAAAGATAAAAGTGTTAGGTATTTAGATATAGGTATTAATAAAAGAGAAAACAAAAATGTTAAATCAACGGTATCTAAGAGTACCTATTTATACATATATAAAACAAGTGCAACCATTCAGTGACCATGTATAGTAGACCTACATGCATTTCGGACCTAAATATCCGTATATCTACCTGCCCTCTGGCGTGCAGAAGCAGTGTTGCGCAAAGTTGTCTACAACCATGACCTGTTACACGAAAATATACATTTACTTACACATTTCAATTAGTTTAATTGATCAGAGCTTAGCCAATTTAGCACATTCTACCCACATATGTATATTATATTACTCGTTGTTGACCTTATGAAACTTTATTTTGCGACCGGGTAAGTACAGTTAGCTCCCTACGTCGCAATCGATGTTATCTTAATATCGATAGTATAAATTACTGTACAATGTCATGGTACATGTTCACAACCATGCTTAAAAGTACACATGCGCCCTTCTTATAAGTAGCTATTATTATTTATAATTTTCAGTTCGAAATTTCGATTGGGAACTCGTAATGTTTGAGAAATTAAATATGCGTCCCATTTTCTGTAACTATGCATAATTTTATTCACGGATTAATAGTTTATATACTACTGAATTTTATTTGTAAAATCAGTAGAACAAAATTAATTACTATTTAGTTAAGTGGGTACTGTTTTTCCTGAATGACTCACAAGTGATAAAACAGGCCGGTTTTTAATTCAGTAATGGTTCAGGTGTATAAAATGCAGCCGGAATATTGATACCGCTAACTTCACTTTTTATATAATTTGGTACCATTGTAAAATCAAACAAATACGACCGATTGTTACTTCATCTCAGTACTCAAAAATATCCTATTACCATGTGTCCACCATGTGTCTAACTAATATGTTATGTATAAAAGTATTTTCCTGTTACCACTATACGAATCGGTATGACAATTAATCCTTCGAGCAGCCGTGACATTTACGATTTATAACGACGTGATAATCTAGACCATAATAAAATGGCGTTAAAGGCGCGTATGGTGTGGCGTCGAGTTGAGCATAAGTGTAAGTGTGTAGCGTCCAATGTGACCCACATAGGATCAACAATTCTCAAGCAAGTACATACATGACATCTTGCGGAGGCTTGCCGCGACCCGCGACGGTCGCCATGCTCGCCTTAAAACAAGCATTCCGCCATTCCCGTAGGGTTGCCATAATGTCAGGATTTGTCTTAAGGTAGATTGGATTTAAGGGCCTTTGTCACAATTGCGGCTGGAGTTAATATATGTCAGAATTATTTAAACGCATCGCTTAAAAAAACAACGCAAACATTTTGCAGTTTAATCTATATATATATATTGTACATATTAAAGTCCTGACTGACTCATCACCGCACAGCCGAAACTACTGAAGCGAAGAACTTGAAATTTTCACAGTAGAATAGTCATATGACGTAGGTGAGAGATAAGAACGGATTTTTCGAAATTCATCCCCTAAGGGGTTCAAATAGGGGTTCAAAATTTGTATGGGACCTTTAATTTGTTTTTAAGTAAGAGGTTTGAAACTCCATTTATAGACTTTTCATAAAAAATATAGAAAAGTAATTTCACCGTTTTTCGAAATTCATCCTCTGAGGGGTGAAAATGGGGGTTGAAAGTTTGTATGGAGTCTGCGATTTTTAAAGTAAGACGTTTGTAACTTCGTGTTTAGACTCTTCATTAGAATAAAAAAAAGTGTTTTCACCATTTTTCGAGATTCATCCTCTGAGGGGTTAAAATGGGGGTTGAAAGTTGGTATCGGAACGCTACGATCTTTTTAAGTAAGAGGTTTAAAACTTCATGTTTAGACTATTCATTAGAATCAAAAAAAAGTGATTTCACCGTTTTTTCGAAATTCATCCTCTGAGGGGTTAAAATGGGGGTTGAAAGTTTTTATGGAGAGTCAACGATGTTTAAAGTAAGAGGTTTGAAACTTCATGCTTAGATTCATCATTAGAATAAAAGAAAAGATTTTCACCGTTTTTTGAAATTCATTCTCTAAGGGGTTTAAATGGGGGTTGAAATTTTGTATCGGGACTCTACGATCTTTTTAAGTAAGAGGTTTAAAACTTCATGTTAAAATTCTTCATTAAAATCAATGAAAAGTAATTTCACCGTTTTTTGAAATTCATTCTCTAAGGGGTTTCAATGGGGATTGAAAGTTTATATCGGCACTCTACGATCTTTTTAAGTAAGAGGTTTAAAACTTCATGATTAGATACTTTATTTAAATCAATGAAAAGAGGTTTCACCGTTTTTTGAAATCCATCATCTAAGGGGTTTAAATAGGGGTTGAAAATTTGTATAGAGAGTCTACGATTTTTAAAGTAATAGGTATGAAACTTCATGTTTAAATTCTTCATTATTTTAAAAGAAGAGTGTTTTCACCGTCTTTTGAAGTTCATCCCCGAAAAGCTTAAATAGGGTTTGAGAGTTTGTATCGGGAATATATGATTTTTATATTAGGTGATCTAAGACATCATAGATAGACTTTTTATAATGAGCCAAGAAAAGCTATATTACCGTTTTCCGAAATTCATCTCATATAGGTATAAAATACCTAGAGGTTAAAAGTTTGAAAGACAGAACAAAAACTTATAGATCTAGAAACTTTACATGTGCAGAGGTTCTTATTCCCCTTTAGGGGTTTAAACGGGTTGAATATTTGCATGGGAAGGTTTGAAACTTTACGTATAGACAGTTTATTAAATTTAAAGAAAAGTGATTCCACAGTTTTTCGAAATTCATTCCCTAAAGGACTAAAGTCAAGGGTCAAGTAAAGGGTTAAAATTGTATACTAAGGACATGATTTTCAAAGTAGGAGATCTGCAACTTGATATGTACACTCTTCATTATATGTCAAGAAAAGTAACTTTGCCGGTTTTGAAAATTTGAATTTGGACAGTCATTAACTACTAAACCTAGAAACTTGAAATATGCTGATTACTTATATACAACGTAAAAATAATAAAGGTATTTTAAAGGTATTAAAATTTGTATAGAGAATGATTCTTGCAGTTAGAGGTATAAAAATCCTGTTTACTATAAAACCAAGAAAATATATCCAGACATTCTTAAAAAGTCGTCCTCTAAGGGGTTTAATGCGGATTAAAAGTTTGTAGAGGTTAGGTACCTATGATTTTTGAAATGGGAGATCTGAGACTTATCACGTTTCTTCAATAAAAGAAACGTGAATTCAACGATTTTCGAAACTCATCCCCAGGGGGACTAAAAGGGGTTGCTTCTTAGGGGGTACTGCTTCGCGCACGGCCAGTTTTACGTGGTTTTGGTAAAGTAGAAAGCGGTACTACCCCTAGCTTAGTCTGCGGTAAAATATGTGCACCTTTAACCACCCACATGGGGACATGGGCATTCGAATTTCACGCGGACGAAGTCGCGGGCAAAAGCTAGTTTCATGTATAGTTGTTATATTAAGTTTTAGGTGGATTAAAACATAGACTAATCGAAATTCATCGCTCAGCTAGTGTGAGAAGTTTCTAAGTGCTATTCCAACGTGCTTTATTTGGTTGGCGCCAATTCTGTACTCACTCCCTGGCGTTATTTAAGGAAATGACAGTTATTTCGATTAATGCCGTTCTTTGGATTCCGTATCAAAATGGTAAAAAAGGAACCCTTATGGTGCGACTCTGTCTGTCCGTCTGTCACAGCCAGATATCTCAGGAACTACTGCTGCTATTGATATGAAATTTGGAATAGTTTTAAAAGTCGCTAACCTGACCCTAGTTGACATAAAAATAATGGGAGGTCGAAAATTTAATGTTGTGCTATTGTATTAAGTTGGTTATCAAATGAAAGGGCTTAATTTGTAAATTCCAAAGTAATTTTTTTTGTTAATCGTGTACTTTTTGATTTATGACCAAAAACGTTCAAAAAAATACCATTCTCCCCTATTATCTTCGCAGTTACTGAATAGAAAAATCTGTCATAATAACTAAATTATTAATATTATCCTAAATATTACAGGAAAAATATAACGGTTTTCCTAAATTGCACCGTTTTTTATAAATTTGAAAAAATCGTAACACATACTTTATTTGGACTGTCATACTGAACTTCGAAGTTCAAAATTGCGATTAACTGTATCTCTAAAGTACTAAAATGCGACGCACGTTAGTGCGAAAGTACGCCACATCGATTTACATATTCTCGAATGTTTATCACCGCGATGCACGTTAGTGCGAAAATATGCCACATCGATTCACATATTCTCGAATGTTCATCACCGCGATACACGCTAGTGCGAAAGTATGCCACACCGATGCACGCATTATCGAATGTATTCCAGTGCAAAAGCGTGCCACATAGACAAACTCGATTTCGACTGTTTTACACAGCGATGTTTAATTACCAGAGATCGGAATAGGTAGAGTATATTTACCTAAACTTCGACGAACATAGTCGAAAAGTGGAGACTCCCTTACGACTAAATTTTTTCCCGGGATAGAAGTCCCGGAATCTTACTAAAAATTTATATTATTGGTATTCTTTCGCACATTTCTCGAACATTCTCAGTATTATTGTCTCTTTCTAATAGTGCTGTCTCTTTCACTCCTTCGAGAAATTTCGCCATATACTGAAGTATAGTTCAAAGGCCCATAAGGGGTCCTGAAAACACCTGAAAACGGGTTTTCAGGTTATTGCACCATCTGATAGAGGGTGTCCTGAAACGGCCTGAAAACAACGGCAACTTGGCTGAATTTTCGATCTTCTACTATGTGAAAGAGCCACCTCTGAAATGGCCTGAAATCACCTTTCAGACTGCTGAAAACGCTTTCAAAGAACGGAAAATCACGTTTGAAGTTTTGACCTATAGCACCGGCGCAACACACATTATTGTTGCGCCGGTGGTATAGGTCAAAAATTCAAAGGGAGGTCCGGCTAGCGACCTGGTTCGACCCCAGGGAACGCCACGGCCGACCACCCGGTCCGACAATCGCTATGCCCATAAGGGTTGCGAGTGTGTCAGCTCCTAAAAAAATAATAATAATAAAAAAAACCAAGAGCGGAGGTGTCTTGTCATTGCTCCAGTGGGCTGGTCGTCTAAGCGGCTCTGTTCATGAGTAATCGCAATATACAGCTATTAGGACCGTAGGACTGTTCCTTTTGAGCGGTGCGGATATACCGCGTCACAACAGCTCAGGAAGAGTCTTCCCGTCCTCCCGCGAATACCGTAAGCGTTTCGATCTAGCTTCTAGACTCAGGGGATAAGCCTTGGTTGCCTTATCTGAGCGGTGTGGGCATACCGCGTCTTGAGATCATAAGGCAACTAAAGCTTCCTACCTAAGTCGGGCTCTCTTCAAGGAGCGGTGTGGGCTTACCGCATCTAGAGCTCAGAAGGGAATCCCTAATCCTGTCTAACGAGCGGTGTGGGCGTACCGCGTCAGTTATCCCTGTTGGCTTGCGCGCACGTCCCGATAGGACCCTACCTAGGGCTACCCTCTTCTAAGGCGCCTAGATCTCATCCATATTGAAAAAGGTGAACTCTTGCGTTAACTTAAATAAACAAGGATAAAAGCCCTCTGTATTTATATTGTAGTATAACCGATCGTTTTACTCATTGCCCCGACCCGATTCCCTGATTTGAGCTGGTCACGGAAACCCTCCAAATCCCGTCTGGATCGAGGGAATGTGCGAATTGTGCGAGTAGCTGCCCCGCTACGTCACAACCCAAGTTGCCGTTGTTTTCAGGCACCTGAAACATGTTTTCAGTCCGTTTAAGGACACCCTCTATCAGATGGTGCAATAACCTGAAAACCCGTTTTCAGGTGTTTTCAGGACCCCTTATGGGCCTTTGAACTATACTTCAGTATATGGCGAAATTTCTCGAAGGAGTGAAAGAGACAGCACTATTAGAAAGAGACAATAATACTGAGAATGTTCGAGAAATGTGCGAAAGAATACCAATAATATAAATTTTTAGTAAGATTCCGGGACTTCTATCCCGGGAAAAAATTTAGTCGTAAGGGAGTCTCCACTTTTCGACTATGTTCGTCGAAGTTTAGGTAAATATACTCTACCTATTCCGATCTCTGGTAATTAAACATCGCTGTGTAAAACAGTCGAAATCGAGTTTGTCTATGTGGCACGCTTTTGCACTGGAATACATTCGATAATGCGTGCATCGGTGTGGCATACTTTCGCACTAGCGTGTATCGCGGTGATGAACATTCGAGAATATGTGAATCGATGTGGCATATTTTCGCACTAACGTGCATCGCGGTGATAAACATTCGAGAATATGTAAATCGATGTGGCGTACTTTCGCACTAACGTGCGTCGCATTTTAGTACTTTAGGGATACAGTTAATCGCAATTTTGAACTTCGAAGTTCAGTATGACAGTCACTTATTTGCTCCTACTAAGCTAACCGCCATACAGTCTTTCTTCAACTATTCACGTATCTACTTACGAGTTTGTACGGAACCCTCGGTGAGTGAGTCCGACTCGCACTTGACCGGTTTTTTTATCCTGACTTCACATTTTTGCATTTTGACAACCCTATGCTTGCAGCTGTGTCATACTTTACGCTATACTTGTCAATACTAATATTAAGGTCGATAATAGCTCGATAACGAATATATACCACAACTTATACCTACCTACTAGTACTATAACTATTATTATACTTATTATCCATGCTTATACTCATATGCTCAACCTCAGTAAGGCATATTGTGTTATAAGTTTGATTTATCAGAACCAAACTGGGATTGTTAACTATACATGTACAATTTTATGTCGCTTAGTTTATAATTTAAGTAGAGACTGTATGTATGTATGTAAACACTTTATTGCACATAAAATCCCACAGAAGCAGTACAAAAATCAATGGTTATGTACAAAGGCGAGCTTATCCCTGTAAGGGATCTCTTTCAGCTAACCTTTCCCCAAGATAAGAGCCTAACTGGTTGAAATTAAAAATAAGACAAGGTCATTAATCTTGCTAAAAAACCTAATAAAGCTCGTTATAATAATGTAAACATCCTAGTGCTTGACACAGTAACGCCCAATAGTTCTGTCTAACATCCTCTATTGCTAACCAGCATTTGCCCGCGGCTTCGCTCGCGTTCTACCCGTTATTGTCCCAAGGGAACTTTTTACCGGGATATAAAGTATCCTATGTTTCAATCCAGGACTTGTGTGCCAAATTTCATCTTAATCCATCCAATTGTTACCCCGTTATTTAGTAACAAACATCTTATCATCCAAACATCTTCACAAACTTTCGCAATTATAATATTAGTGAGATGACTTAGCATCCAAGATGGCAGCCACTAGGACGCTAAATAGACGCATATCAGACTATGAGTTGCGGAAAACTACTGGGACAGGAGTCAGGACAGGACTCTGCCAAGCACACGGGCGTGTAACTAAACTTATTGTTGATGTTTTTTAATGATTTTAGATTCTATGACTTTAGTTTAGCCCACATGACCCTTTAATCTATCAACATGACGTTAAATGAGATTGCATTTTATAAAAACTCCTTTTAATACGAACAAAGAACTAGCTACAATAAATTTTCAAAACAACTCTTCAATTAAGGTATGGTTCTTGATCTTGACTGCTCTTATAAGTGCTATCACCATGTATCCAGGTATGTGTACGTACTCATATTATGTGTCACTGAACAGAACCCTAAATACAGAGCTCGCATTACACATCTCTGCTTGCACGAGTACTAATAAACACGTGCTCAAGGCGCACTGGAGTGGTGAGGCATAGAAATTTTATCTTCTCAATTGTAACTTTGAAAATCTAATAAGTAAAATATATTTAACCGTAAACCTATATAAATTCTGAGCTCACTAACTTTGGTAAGTAATATACCTATCTGCTGCTGACTATACTTTGTCGTTTATACAGAAAATAATGAAATATTAATATATATCTTCACAAGAAAAACAAATATATACCTAACTAAACTAAAATACAGTTTAATAAGTATATAACAACTACTGAATTAGAAGCTGTAACAAACGATTTGAAACATATCAAAATCAGTACAGTAGTTCAGAATTTCGCCGACAATCCCGATCCTAACAGTTCTATATTATGCCGGTACGCTCGTCACTTCGACTTTGAAGGACTACAGCAACATGAACTCCGATTACGAACTCACGAATTAAATTATATTAGGTACAATATCGATAGTAAAGTTCTGAATAACTCTAATTTTTGAAGACGGCCTTTTATGCTCTCACAATGTTCATACTCTGACAATCCGACAAGTCATTTTGTGAAGTAAACCTATTTCCAAACGAGGATAATTATTCCGTCAACCAATTGAAGGAAACGCAGCTACTTTCAAAACGGTATGTAGATACTAACCACGTACAAACGGAGCCTATCTGGTAAGGCCTAATGGCTAGCTGACGAAATTTCTTTTGTTTGGAACAGACTTAAATTCAAAATAAAATTAAGTAATTTTCATAGACATAAAATAACACTCTTTTTGCGTTTGTTAGTAGGTATTTTATCTCAAAAGCAAAAAAAATCTTGTAGCGTTTCACCTTATCGCATTTCACCTCGATCGCATAATTCTCGCGTTGTGTCTCAATCGTTTACTTATTACCCGACTGCGGCGAAGCCCAAAGGAGGGTTATGTGTTTGACCTGTATGTATTATGTATGTCCGTTCCTGTGTCCGCTCGTAACTACTCAACGGCACATCCGATTTTGATAAATGATACATCAATAGATTCGTCTTGATGGTGCGAGTGTCACTGGGTATGAAGTTCGTTAAAATAAACAAAATGGCGGATTTTATGCAGTTTCAAAGTGCACCGCGGTCGGGTTTTTTTTAGTAAAAATGTGGTTATTTTATTATTAGACAAAATCTTTAATCGGAGTGTTCTTCGTTAGCTTTTTTAATAGCGCTTAAATTTCGCAATGATAGAGTATTGTCTATTATTTATTAGTCACAAAAATAATATTTTAACCAGTTTGATAGCCCTTAAGGCGTGAAACTACAGCTACAAACGCTTAATATATCAAATTAAACTGAGTCCCAAACAAACATCGATCGCGGCTTAATGCGTCTAGGGTAAAATACTACACGGGAAAATAAAATGCAATAAATTAATTAAGTATAGTTAGTAAATTTAAAAAGCCACGCGAAAAATTGCTTGAAGTAGAAAAATCCATAGAGATTTTGTTCTACCGGATAAAGTGCGATTAGGTAAAAGGCTACAATTTTTTTTTTTGCTTTTGAGGTAAAGCACTAACAAACATATTTTTCGGCAGTCGTGTAAAAATAGACTTTTCTATGTTAGCCGTCATTAGCGTGATAGCGTGCTACTTGAATTTACCTTTTAGGGCCGATACAGACGGACTGCAACCCAACTGCAACTTCCTACGATTTGTATGGGAACTGCATCACAACTGCACGCCGACTGCGCAGTTGTGATGCAGTTCCCATACAAATCGTAGGGAGTTGCAGTTGGGTTGCAGTCCGTCTGTATCGGCCCTTACGAACCTCGCTTATTTTGTTGTCAAGAATATGTTCGCATGTTAGGCTAATTTAATTATCCTTAATAGTGCTAATTTAGTGATCCTCTTTCAATAATCTAATTACTCGCCCGTAAACTAACGCTATTGGGCTTCTTTTAGGCATATAGTTACTTCCTTTAAATTTTGTATGTTGCAAAAAACAAAAAAAATAAGGCATTCCAATATTTAATTTTTCAAAACGCCTGAAAAACCAAACAGGTCATAGTGGAAAACTTATTTTTTTGTCTGTTAATGGTACTTTTTAGGGTTTTGTAGCCAAAATGGCACAAACGGTAGCCTTTTAGTTTCGTCTCGTCGTTAGTCGTTTCGTTTCGTCACAGGCATTGTACTTGGAAACTACAAGATGTATATTGATGAAATTTGGAGTAATGTCTTGCTTGTATAAGCCGCTCTTAGTTTGGTAGTTAAATAACAAAAGTAAATATTTCTACTCCATACTCGTATTGTGATTAAGTGAATATATTTGGTAATAATAAATTGTGTGTCCTAAAAGGACTTCTTTTAAACCGTACATCCAAAAATATGAACAAAATTACAAAGGTAACACCTAATAAATACTTTCAACGCAAATTATTTATTTTCAACATGATCAGACATACCGTTTTTTAATTAGTGCCACAAAACTACACTTCTAATAAAAGGGCGTAAGTGCTTGAAGAATCTAGAAATATGTGGAAAAGTGATATTTTGCTGGTGCACTTTTTTCACGAATTTTTACATTTTGAGACTGTGGTATGGTATGTGTTCAATTTGTTTTAACATAAAAAAATTGTAACGGTGTGTTTTTCACCTGTATTGCATTTGGGTCATTATTTGAGCGTTTCATGCGCGTCACTTTCCTGGACACATTTTTGTCGAAATTCCGGCAGATTTTAATTTAATTTGGGAAAGTACAATGGTCTCGGCGCAGAATATAATTTCGTTCCTTTTGGCGTCGAGAACCTTGGCCCGTGGGGCCCTGGCGCTCTGAGTCCCTTCAAGGAGATATCAAAGAGACTCAGAGAAACTACGAGGGACCGAAGAGCTGGCAGCTTTCTCGCTCAACGTATCAGCCTTACAATACAGCGAGGAAATGCTGCCAGCATCTTCGGCACCATGCCGCAGGGGCCTTTTTTAGATTTATTTTAGTTTTATATTTTAGTGTATTTAATTTTAAGATAAATAAAGACTACATGTTCCCGAAAAAAAAAATTAAGGTATTTGTTAATAGTCCCAGATATGTTCGAAATACCTCGATATGAGACTAAAATCTGAGGGAACTTCGACAATAATGTGTCCACGAAAGTGAGGCCGGTGAAAGTCTCAAATAATTACCCATTTCTTTCTACGGAAATACGGAACCCTACCTACACTGAGCATGGTCCGACATGCTCTTTGCAGGTTATTGCGTCATCATCGTCATCTTACATACCTACTAATTTTATATAACCTATTATCCTATACATATCATATATAAATCTATTATCAATTAACATTTTATTTTAAATATATCTCGGCCAGTATAGTTCATTTCAAAATAAATCATTATATTATCAATGTGACTATTGGTATTCCATCAAATTAAACTTGCAAAATTTTACTCTCGAACCAAATAAATAATGGAATACCTAATCCACGGCCAATGTGTCGCCGTTTTTCCTTTGTTAACTTAGCTGAAGCCTTTCCCGGACGCCTACTTTATCGTGCATGTAACCTTTTAAACAATTCGTACCATGCATGCTAGAGCCTCCAGGTCTTAGCCGGACGGATGGCAAGAGACCTGATGGTTTGATCCTAGTGCCCTGGCAGAGAGGCAGATGCCTGCTGTGGGACGCCACGTGCGTCAGCACTTTTGCTGCGTCGCACCTTGGGCGCACCATCAGGTCTGCAGGAGCAGCCGCTGAGGCGGCGGTATCTAAAAAGCGGGACAAGTATTCGTGTCTCGCTAATTATATATTTGTCCCGTCCCCGGCGGACCGTCGAGACGACCGGATGTTGGGGGTCTGAGGCCAAAAGCTTCATCGGGGAGATTGGGCGCCGCTTAAGGGAGAGGAGTCTTGACCCTCGTTGCGGGTCATTCCTGGTTCAAAGGCTGTCCATCGCGATCCAGCGTGGTAAGTTGGTAACGCGGCGAGCGTGATGGGCACCTTTCCGCCTGGAATGTCGCGGGGCGGGCTATTTGATTAGGATTTGTTGTATTATTTTTCGTCTCTTTTTGTTTGTTTTTACTTTGTTACGTATTTAGTCTTAATTGTACATAATTTTGTTTTAAGGTTTAGTTTTAATATGAAGTTAATTTTATATATTTCGTGGTATATTTATAAATAAACTTTTTATTTAACCAATCATTCCTTAATAATCATAATTATTATTTTGAAAAGGAATGGCCGGGTGTCAGCTCAAGCAGAAGGGCCTTCGCGGCGTAAAAGCAACCTCCACAATGCCATGGCCGCAGAAATGGACACTTCCTGGGGTAAGTTTAATTAGTTTAACTTTTAGTTTAGGTGTATATTGTTTCTACTTTAGGGTTTTAGTTTAATATTAGTTTGATTCTATATTGTTTTATTACATCGAATAAAGTAATACGGTTAACTTCTTACTATATTGTCTTATCTTACCTGCGCTACTTGATATCGTTTGCCCTTTTTATTATATTTTTCTACTCCTGCACTTTAATCTGTCTTTTACTTGGATAAGAACATACATAATATGAGTTCAGAGAAGTCTACAGGGTGACTGGAAATTCGCCGTATTCCTTGATAGGGGTTTTTCTACAGCTCATTTGCAATGATTTAGGCCACCAGTTTTATGTCAAGAGGCGGGTATTTAAAAAGAAAACCAAAAACCTTGAATATCTCGAAAACCAAGGAGTTTGGACCCCTAGTTGACTGGGCCTAAATCATTGCAAATGAGCTGTAGAAAAACCCCTATCAAGGAATACGGCGAATTTCCAGTCATCCTGTATACTCTATTCCCCGATAACAGCACTAGTGTCGTTATAGCCATATTACGATACTGCTAGCAGCCACAGACTTCTAAATCTAGGATAAACTTAGGTCAAGGATTAAGCGCTCAATTCTAACTTTACGATAAAATGCACTAAGTAGTGCTACCAACTTAACAAACAATTAAATTCAAACAAAAAACAAAACTTTCCGAACTTAATTCATTGATGCCAACATAAAAAAAAGTATTTTTAATATATTCACTGCGTGTCAATAGCGAGTATACGTCAAATAAAAAAAAGTTTACCATAGACACATACTGTCAGTCATAAGTCATATTTGCCTTGTTTGCATGCTTTGTTTAATGTTGTATTTTATATTTTAAAACCTAGTCGTAGAAAAAGTATTGTATGCAACGTTGTATAATTAAGTCAAAAAACGCTCATGGCGCCTCTATTTGCGATACTCGCCGCCAGGGCGTCTCGTATCGCAACTCGCGCAATTCGCATTTTTTGAGCCTATACTTATACAACTGTTGCATAAAATACTATAATAATAATTGATTAGTTATTATAATACTATAATAACTAATCAACCAACACCCAACTTTCACACTGAACTGAAAAACTATTGTCGAGGTAATTTCACAAAGTCAACAAATCGTACCCTTGGTCAAATAACGACGCATCTGCAAAATGACGACTTTTCAGGATCTGTGTGTATCATGTAGTTCGTATGATTTGTATGACTTTTGAGCAATAAAAAAACTTTTGACGTAAAGTCACATGCGTCGTTATTTGACCAAGGGTACGAAATATTACTTAGCACACGACCCATTAGCAATTCTTTTTTGCTTTATATTCCTGAAAATGTACGGAAGTTAATATTTTTTCACATCTATAATACTACATTCGAGACAATTGTTACGTAATAATAGGAACGAAACATGATAATAGTACATTACACGTAAGTTTGCGGCCCGAGCTGCAAGCGAGGGACGTAAATATGCGATCGAGGGCTTTCTTTATTACCTCCCGTGTTGTGTACATCATTTTATGTCTACACTTGGCCAGAAAGCGGCTTTTTCCGTACGCGCAGCGTGCGGAAAAAGCCACTTTATGGCCAGATGTGGCATTAATTATAATATTACGTGGATCATACAGATTTCAAATACACGTCTTTTCTGTGAACTGTACAACAAGATGATTATGTAGTTAACGGGCCGAGTACCTACATTTTACTGTATTTTATCACGTATTATTACGTATCTATAAGACCCTAGCAGGAAAATTAATCTTTTAAAGCCCTTATCTTTCGGATGTCCACAGGAAAGGTGTTTACCACGCCATCAGCCGAATAATTAATTCAAACTACAACATTTGTATGATCTATGTAGATATTTTTAGCGGAATACTACAAAGACTTCTGATATTAATTTACGATTCTATGCAATTTATCAATACAATCGTTAACGCATAACTCTAGAATATTTTTCAATATTCAGCTAATGAGTTGTCATTTATCTCGCTATTATTAGCCGCGATCATTCAAGCTTAACTAACGTCGGATACACGCGTACTTACCAAAATAAATTCAATCCAATGAAACTTGACCCAGTCATGTTTACTTGCAAAGTTTTAATCGTTCCTAAAATAAACAACCCGGTTTCGAGTAACGGCGACTATTACTTACTGAACTTAATAACGGCTCCGGACCGAGTGTAGGAACGGGCAGATGTCTTTGAGGACAGTTGACGGTTCACATGACTCGAACAATACTGTATTAAACTGTATCGATTGATAACACTGTTTTCGCTCCAGTCTCGCGTAACGTTCGTGTCTGCTCCTCAGATCGGCCAGCACACATCGAAGGCAGATACAAGAAATACTCAACGACATCCTCAATTTATTCAAAGAAAGCTTTATCTCAGCAAAGTGAACACGTAGAGAGGTGAGCATGAGTACTTACGAAGTGAATATAAACAGTGAGTTAACTTAACATTCATTCTAGACTACAACTTTATGATTGCTTTAAGGTCGTGGTGGTTCGCTTGCTGCGCGAAGTGCCATCAAGAAGAATCCGGCATTCCCTCGTGGGAACCTCCTCATTGGCAGAAGATATGTCCATATCCACTATGTCCAACGTACCGGCATTTCGCGCAAACCTTATCAGTATTCATCATCGGTAAGATATAAACTTACCTTAAAGATTTTTATGACTTGATCGATGTTTGAGCAAGTAGAAAGTTGATAACAACGAGTATGAAAGTGGGCTTGTAGGTGGTAATATTTTCGGTTTGGTACAGGCTTACTGGTGTGGGTGGGTGTATGGATCATCATGGGCGACACCGCGGCGCCCGGCGGCCAGCTGTTCATGCTGGCAGTGCTCACGATCGCGGCGCACTTCGGCGGCTGGCTGATGGTGAAAATCACCACACTCCCTGCGCTCATAGGAATGCTCATCGTGGGAATACTTATGAAAAACGTTGGTTTCGTAAACTTTGATGAAGATTACCAAAAAGTCTGTTCTTACATAAGGTTCGTTGATTTTTTGTTTAATCTAGATTCTAGACATTACTTTCGTTCATGCCTAGTATTTAAATCGAGTTATCGTATTGTCATGTAGTAATTTTGACCTCCTTTTCTTACGAATCATTAATTGTCATGCGCAATGCAATTGTAATGTTCCAATGACAAAGCAAAAAACTTTTAAATCCATAATGCATCGTGAATACAAAAATGAAAAATGTAATGTGTATGACATGGAGCTGGGATGATGATGGAGCTAGAATGTGGCCATTGCATTACCTATCTAAATTAGGTAGGTACCTACATAGGGTCCTTACAGATACACTTCGACCCAATGAGATCTTTTGTGAAAATCTAAATTACTTAAGATAAACCCACCCGTGTTTGGGCTCATTTGATTTGATTAGTTTATAATTGTATAAAAGCTTGTCCCAAAAAAAAGTCCTAAACTTGCATTTTAACAATCAGTTTTAAAAAAAACAATGTTTACTTTCTTTTACAGGAAAATAGCTTTAACAATCATTTTAACACGAGCAGGCTTGGATCTGGACCCGGTCGCCATGAAAAAGTTCTTCTTAACCGTAATTAAACTAGCCTTGGTACCGTGGACCTTTGAGTGCGTATTGTGTGCAGTACTCGGGCACTTTTTCCTGTACCTACCTTGGGATTGGGGTACGTTTAACATAGTAACTACATATGAGCTATAAATACTTGCTTTTATATATTTAAAAAAATCACGGCATAAATGGAATATCGTCGACCGTAGGCTGAATTAGCGTAAGGGACATTGTTTTGCCTGTCCCTTACCGTAATTCAGCCTACGGTCGACGATATATCTACTGATCAGTACGATATCACTAATGCTAACACGACATTTATTAGCTATGCAACTGAATTTTTGTTTATAACAATGGCCTTAACGAATTCTGAATGGATATATTTGATACGTACGAACGAGTATATAGCATTTTCGGCCCTGTCCTGTATTCTACACGCGCAGATATTTGAATACTATACCGCTTAAGTGGTTTATTATGTTTCCTACCTGTTTTTACACAATTACAGTTATAAGTATATGTGACGTTCTGCGGCTAAGGGTACCTTGTGGACGTTGTCGCTTGTGCCCTTCTATCTTGATATCCTATAGTAACGGAGTCGGATACGACGCAAGCGACAACGTCCACAAGGTACCTTTACCCGCGGAATGACATATGTTTTCTATGTACTCAAGTATTTATTTATCTAACTTCGAGCTTAGTTTGGAACTAGGTAAAGACCTGATCTATAAGATTGTCGCCTCATTATTGGGTGTATTTTCGCTGGCGTAATTTCTCTGGCCACCAATATTTAAAAGATTCCTCCTCACTGGACTGGCATTTATTTTTTATTTTATTTTTATTTATTAAGGATTACCAACAGATAGAACATACAAAAAACAGCATCTTAGATTACTACATAGGTTACACAGAATGCCTATCCAATTATAGGTAACCACGGCTCACATAGGTGTAGATAAGCGATCAAACAACTGTAACCTAGAAAGAACAATTGTTATTAAGTGCTAAAAAAAATATATATTATGTTTTGTAGAACTAAAACTAGGTATCAAGAAAATGCAATGGAGGAGTAATCATACCGTCAAGACTAGCAATACCAAGTAATAGTAATAATAATAAATGAAGACCTACAGTGACACATGATACGGAGAGGAAGTTACTCGCCAGAGTCCAGGGAAACAAGATATGAGACTATCGATTTTTTGAATTTTACCTCAGTATCATGGAATATATCGATTTCATTGGCCTCCGGGATGTGATTATAAAACCTGGTCATCCTAGACAAGGGTGAATTACTGCCGGGAATTGTTTTTCTGAAGCGTTGCCCGAACAGCTTGTAGGTGCCCTTTCGCGGCAACCTTCTCATCATCGGCAGGGTAATGTTGATCATTTGTAACAATTCAGGACTACTTATGCCTTTACAGTTAACCACTTTATAAAGGAACATAGCGTCAAGTATTTTTCTCCTATTATTAAGCGATAGTTGGTTGAAAAATTGCAAGCGTGAACGATATGACCTCAAAGACCGAGTTTTATTAAAAGTATGGCTCAGAATGGCTAGGAATCGCTTCTGTACCCTCTCAATACGATTCTTGTGAACCTCGTAGAAAGGAGACCAGACTTGAGAGCAGTATTCAAGATTACTTCTCACAAGAGTGTTGAAAAGTAGAATTCTAGTACGTGCGTGTTTGAAGTGTTTGGTGTTTCTTGCCACGAAGCCCAGCATTGCAGAAGCTTTTTTTATTATTAAATCTAAATGTTCATTGAAGTTCAGCTGACTATCTAATTGTACACCAAGATCCCGCACAACAGGGACTTTTTCTAATATCTTGCTGTCTATACTGTATTCGGTATGGATTAATAATTTATTACGCGTAAAAGTTATGTGATAGCATTTACCAGTGTTTAACGCCATTTTATTATTATGACACCACGTAACCAATCTATCAACGTCTTCCTGAAGCAACGCACCGTCCATATCGTTTTTAACTGGCCTTACTATTTTTAGGTCATCAGCAAAGAGATAGGGTTCAGAATGAAAGAAGCACTTGACTATATCGTTAATAAAAATTAGAAATAACAGGGGCCCAAGATGTGATCCTTGCGGTACGCCTGACGATGCAATATACGCCCTCGACTGTTCACCGTTGACTGTCACAGATAGCTTACGATCAGCCAGATAAGACCTAAACCAACCCAACAAAGGTTCGCCTATCCCACCCTCCGAAAGCTTTTTTAAAAGTATAACGTGATCCACTTTATCGAATGCTTTACTAAAATTGGTATAGATTGCATCCACTTGCACACGATTATCTAATTGATCAGCAACAGTCTCAACAAACGTCACCAGATTTGTGCTGGTGGATCTGGATTTAATAAAGCCGTGCTGCTTATTCGATAACTGCTGGGAGAAGTGGGTGTATACAAAAGGATAAATTAACTGTTCGAATAACTTTGGAATAGTGGACAAAATTGAGATCGGGCGATAATTGCATATGTCTGATTTAGGGCCACCTTTATGTATGGGCACTATTTTTGTCTTTTTCCATGAGGAAGGGAATGTCCCAGATTGAAGAGACGTATTGAAAATATATGTTAAGGGAAAAGATAGTTGTTTAGCACATCTATATAGCAGTAATGGTGGCAAACCATCTGGCCCACAACCCTTACTTAAGTCGAGAGATTCAAGTCTTTTTAACGTGGTGTTCTCGGAGATTACAATGTTGCTTAGAGTATTCGTCACGATAGTGGACTCATTAGAGTTCGATTTCGATGCAGTCGAGTCATCGGTGTTTCATCGGCATTCGTTGGTTACTTGTTAGAACTTGACTGATTCTACATTGTAAAGTCAAATTCTAATAAGGCAGAATCTTCTCAGTATTGGCCAATATGTCATGACAGCGAAATTACGTTTTTGAAAATACACCCTTTTATCATAACACTAAAAAAAGAAACACACTGATAATAAGTTTTTACATTACAGCGTTCCTCCTAGGATCGGTAGTAGCCGCTGTCTCTCCCGCGGTGATTGTGCCTTGCCTGTTCCGCTTACGTGCGAAGGGCTACGGAGTGTCCAAAGGCATCCCTACCCTGGTGCTCGCAGTATCCGGAGTAGATGACGCCGCCAGTGTCGCCGTGTTCGGAATTGTCTCCTCCATAATGTTCTCTGCATCATCCATGACTATGAATATTATCCAAGTACGTATCACATGACTAGATGACGTGCGTGGGTAGTATACAGTGCTATTGTTCAGAAGCACTTTCTAAACAATAGATTTTCCGGAGGTAAATCAAAGTCGCAATGACAATAGAACAAACTACCTAAATCGATTTAGATTGATATCATATGACAGATATAGAGCTTATGATTCAAATAGGAACTAGGTAGGTACAGAAAGGAATCTGGCATCTATTAATAGCACCTATACAAAGTAAAATATTTGAAAGACACTATATCGAGCAGACAGGCATGCTTTGTGGCCATATCACATCGAGGCTGATTTCAGCCATTTTGGTATAGTCAATGATATTTTAGTAAAGATACGTTCTAACCGAAAAAAATGCTTCCCAAATTGCGCACATTCGTACTTCTTTTTTGTTTTTAAATACACACACATTAAAAATTGCGTAAAAGGGATGGCATATTTAAAGTAATAAAAAAAGAGACAGCTAGCTTTTGTCATATTTTAAAAATTAAATAATAAAAATTAGAAAACGTAATGATTTCAGTATTTGTGCGTGCGATAAGGGATCCCTTTTGCTTTGTTGCATTTTACTGTGTAATTTGTGCACTTTTTCATTACACACGACGGCATTTTTTTTGCGAAATCTGCAGAAGTCTACAGCTGACATTCTGGTGTGTCTTGTTGACTTACCCATGAGGGACTAAGCGGGGCTACACTAATCTGCGTCCATACAGTGCTTCACTTTTGGAGTGGTATTTTTACTCAAATACGTTGAAGAAACAAGACGATTATGACATCTTTTCCCTTACCGTCGAAGTTGCGAATATCTTATACATAGTACCAAATAAGATTATGAACCAAATATGGAAATTGTTTTTTTCCAGGGTCCCATAAGTATTATTGTGGGTATAGTGTTCGGCGCTCTGTGCGGGTATTTAGTAAAGGTCGTCCCGGAAAGAAACGATTCCTTCGTAGTACCTCTTCGAGTTTTGCTGCTGTTGACTGGGGGCCTGGTTTCTGTGCTCGGTTCAGAAGAAATTGGATGGGGAGGAGCAGGTTAGTATTGAACCTCCTTAATGAAGTAAAAGAATACTGTAAGTGACGCCAGTTGAGTTTTCTCATAACTCGCTATCTAACTATACTCATACCTACTTATAAAACAGTTCTGTGATTAAGGTACTGAATGTATAAAATAAAAATTAAATACAATGTGTAAAATTTGAAACACATTAATTCATTAGGGGGCGTAGAAGTGACTAAAAAGGATTTTTCGTAATTTAGCCCCTAAAGGACTGAACAAACACAAACTTTTATACCCGTTTCAATTACGATATTCACGCGAACGAAGTCGCGAGGCGGCAACTAGTACCTACTCTAATATATAAAAATAAAAACCGGACAAGTGCGAGTCGGACTCGTACACCGAGGGTTCCGTACAAATTTGTAGGTACATAAATTAATATTAAAGTGCCCTTTAAATTTTGATTCCCTTAGTAAAGACTATTTTTCATGATGTTTTGCATGGGTACATTTGTTTTGTTATATATATATATATATATATATGTTTATTGTAACATGTATATGTGTATGTCTATTATTGTTATATATATACTTTTATATTGATTTGTGTTCCTGATGTCGTTTCGCCTTTAAACAATCCTGCACTGCTAATTAAACTTTTATTATTATTGTGCAATGAAGGTTAAATAAATAAATAATAAATTTACAGTTTTCAGATTTTTCCCTGTACTTATAGAATAAGACGGTATTACTTGCCAAATTTCATAGTTCTAGGGCAACGGAAAGTACCCTATAAATGTTGGTTTCCTTGATTGTTGTTAGTAGTGTTGTTACGCTTTTTGCGGCATAAACGACCATATCTTTTTTTATCGTTCACTTAGTTTGATTTTTTCACAGCTTCAAGGGACTGTACATGGTTTTATTTTCAACTCGATACCTCCACGCGTTGCCGATATAAAGGGTCTTGACAGACAGATGAACGGACAACAAAGTGATCCTATAAAGGTTCCGTTTTTTCCTTTTGAGGTATGGAACCCTAAGAAACAGAGAAGGAAGACATCTTTCAAAGTACACCACTGGCATCAATTTTAATAAATTAAAAAAATAAGCAAATGGTAATGCCATGATAACATTGACACCTTACTATGTATAAATTGGGCTTAAAAATATATTTCTCGTGCCCTAATATTTATTTGGTTGTCGTCAGTTGGCCATTTTTGGCCATCCCTGACCTAATCAAGGAAAACATTTCGTGTAACTTTCCATTCAGTATTTACAAACAGTCACCATGATACACCTAACATTCAAAAGTGTTTCTGGGATTGCACCACTACGAGGGATTGTTTGCCGTGTTGTAATGCCTGCTCCTCACAGACAATGCATTGTTATAAGTAAACGCATCCATTGCGAATTACAGGAGACTTAAGTCGAACATATCAATTTCAATAGTACTTATCTTAATGTCGCTACAAAATCACGCCTTGCCATTTTAACCGAGTACGTTATGTTGATCGCCCATTGCAATTTTTAGAGTTCGGTAGTCAGCAAGGAAACCTTATAATTTCGCCACGTTCGTCTGTCTGTCTGTCTCGTCTGGCCACGGCTTAGCTCAGATACCCTTAATTCTAGAAAGCTGTAATTTGGCATCAGGATTGTAGATATGAATAACGAAAACGTAAGCATTTAACGCACATCAAATTATGGAAAAATTAAATTATAACATCCTAAATAATAATGTAAATTAATTTATATTAGCCATTAATAGTAGATTGTGTCACAAGGGAGCATAATGATGTATTTACGGCGAGAGCGTATATTGAATCCTGAACGAAGCGAAGGATTGTACAATAGAATCCCGAGCATAGCGAGGGATTCTAAAGTATAATCCGGAGCGTAGTGAGGGATTCAAGTGTTAACGCCCGTGGTGAAAATAATTTTTCTACCTTGTGACACATACTGCTTTTCACACCGACTATGAGGAAAATTCAAATAAAAACGCTACCTACCAAGATAACGAAATAAATAGTTAGTCAAAGAGAATCACACATTATTATTAAAAATTAAAGGTTAAATTTATACTCTATTATTATTTTTTACGGATGGGACGAAAATACCACTTCCATATCATATTTATGGCCCTCGCCTGCGGCTCGGACCGCAAACACCTGTGATCTGGCTCATTCCTAAAGCTGTCTATGGTATGGCATATTCTAAGTGGGTTCAAACTAAAAATACCCTGTTGTCCTTGAACAGAAAAGTACCACTTATGAGGGAGCAAAATACGTTTTTCTGAATAGGAGGTGTGAAAATACGAAATATCTACCTAAGTAGGTAAATTGTAATTAAATACAGTCTCAAATAATAATTATTCCGAAATTAATAACACTGCTTACGCTCGAATAACGCATTGAAGTATGGGACGGCACTGAACCCTTCGTATGTAAGTTAAACTCGCACTTGGCCGATTTTTATACAAAACATTTTTTGCCATTTTTAGCCGTAGGTAGGCTAAAAATAGCGAAAATGTTTTGAAATCATGTTGGATTTTCCTTTTATTTATTTACTATAGTATATTACACAACTAGGGTGGTAAAACAAAGAAAGGCCGAGATCGCAGATGTTTGCGGCCCGAGCTAGGGACGTAAATATGCGATCGAGGGCTTTCTTTATTGCCTCCCGTGTTGTTTACATAATTTTATGTCTACACTTGTACGCGTAGCGTCCGGAAAAAGCCACTTTATGGCCAGGTGTGGCATAAAACATATAATTTAAAAGTTTGTGGTTGGTATTGTTTTAATCACTGGAATGACGTTGTCTATCTCAAGACTTCTCTTTTATGTGTAACATCATTTTATAAAGGAGATGAGAAGGGGCTAGTGTGTCTGCCACTAAAATTCATTCATTCTAAGCCTAAAACAGCCTTTTAAATTCCCAAGCCGTTGCAACTATAATAGCTACAAACCTTTATAAAAAAAAATTGGTTGCCTGTAAAGTCGGTATACGGGCGAAAGTTTTACGTGACAACGACTAACCATGCCCGAGTGGAAGGGACGCGTGCCTCTCACTCGCTCTCATTGTGAGCGCATAACGTGAGCGGAGCGTAACGCAGTTTCTTGAAGTGTCACCCGGCAAACCAATTTATAAGACGTTGTCACGTCAACATTAACTTAATTTTAACATCGGTTTAATTGCAGGACCCCTGGCGGTGATAGCTTTTGCCTTCTTCGCGGGCAAGAACTGGTCGGAGCAGGGCTGGGAAATGGAAGACAACCCCGTGGCGACAGCCTTCGAAATATTCTGGATGTTCTTCGAGCCTATGCTGTTCTCCGTTACTGGTGCTCAAGTTGTGGTACGTGGCTTTTAGTAAATCATACCTTAGGTAGAATAACCATACACCGGCTAGGTTTCAAATTTAGAGAAACCCTGACGAGTATTTACAATGGCTGAGCAGTAGGCGAAGACTTCCTGTTATTTTTAGAGATTCAGCGGTATTAGGAAATGTTTGTTTGCTATATTTTATTATAAATGTGTGCCTCCATTATCGCAATAAGTACAATAAATATTTTTATCGTAAAATCAATTATGTTTCTCCAACAATTGTTTGCTATTGGTGACGAAACACTTTGTAGTAAGACCACGATATCAGAAGGTTTACGTATCGTGTATTTATATATACATGAATCGTAAGAGTCTTAATTAGAAAATAGAGCAACACGACCAATAACAAACAACCCAAATATGTAAAATATGAAATGTTTATAATGAATCGGGTCGAATCAATCGAATCATGAATCGTAGAGTCTGTGCGGAAAGGAATAGGCGTGGCGAAAAACGGAACTAACCTAACCAGTATGGCCACAGAACAGAAAATACGGCACATACGGTAGAAAAGCAATACAGCGCCCCCTAATTTATATCCTATTCTTTTTCCGCACAGAATCTAAGAGTCTTAATTAGATAATAAAGCAACACGACCAACTAGCAAACAATCCAAATATCTAAAATATGAAATGTTTCGCAATAAATATTTATGAATACATTTGTAATGTTAATTACTGAAAAAACGATAATCAACATAATTGTTCATTGTAATGAACAATTATGTTGATTCATACCTAATTATATTTTATATTTATCGCATGCCATTGAATTATTCTTACCTTCTACTTTTTCATTTTTATTAAATCATTATAAATGTTATAATTATCCTTCAGTCAGATTGCATGTTTGTAAGGTACTATAATTTCAGCTATAAGCGCAAAAAATTAACAATATCATTCCAGTTAAATTACTACCTGTAATAGTATTTTATGCAACAGTTGTATAAGTAGGCTCAAAAAATGCGAATGGCATGGGTTGCGATACGGCGACTATCGTAAATAGTGACGCCATGAGCGTTTTTTTACTTAATTATACAACGTTGCATACAATACTTTTTCTACGACTAGGTTTTAAAATATAAAATACCGCGCAAACAAGGCTAATATGACATATGACTGACAAGTATAGACTTCTCTGAACTCATACTCGTATTATGTATGTTCTTATATAAGTGTTCGTGACCAGTAAAAGACAGATAAAAGTACAGGAGTAGAAAAATAAATAAATCTACTCAGGTCATGTTTTTATTTAAAAAAAAACCGGTCAAGTGCGAGTCGGACTATCGCACCAAAGGTTTCGTATCGTACAAACTCGAAAGTAGATACGTGAATAGTTCAAGAAAAACTGTATGGCGGTTAGTTTAGTAGGAGCAAATAAGTAGGTATGTTTTACGATTTTTGCAAATTTCTAAAAACAGTGCAAGTTAGGAAAACCGTTATATTTTTCCTGATATATTAAGGATGATCTTAATAATTGGTAACGGACAGACAATGTCGTACCATAGGGGTTCCTTTTTTACCATTTTGGAACCCTAAAAAGTTAATATTGCATTTTGTAGGCTATATCCACCAAAACGCAAGCATGATTTATTTAGGTTATCTTCATGAGAACGATGTGCCCGAATTCCTATAGGATTTCCATATCTGTGTGTAAAGTAGGTACTTTAAAGGCCGAGCCACACCGGCTGCGTAAACGTCCGCGTGCGCGTGGCGTACGCGTTGTATAGTATGAATGTTTTTCAAAATGGCGGCTAGTCACGCTCAAAGTCAAGGAGCTGCAGCGTACAGTGCGTGCACACGCAGCCGGTGTGGCTCGGCCTTAAGAGGTGAATTTTCAAATGTTTAATTATGAAGGAATTCCTGTGCGAGTGTCACATTTTACGTACGTACGTGTTATTGAATGGATCCGGGTTCACAGTTTAATTTAAATAAATAAAGACAATCATTTCATTAATTTCAGATTAAAGACCTGGAAATGCACTTGGTCTTGAAGGGAGGAGGCATTTTAATCGGATGCATGATTCTTCGCGCTATGCTCACGAGCGTCTGCGCTGTGAAAAGTAACCTAAATATGAAAGAGAAAATATTCGTCGGACTTTCTTGGATGGCTAAAGCTACAGTACAGGTAACATCTTACACTCGTTATGCCATAAAATCTGCTCTAAGTCTTTAAGGATACTAAGAAAATACCTAACAAGAGGATTTCTAAAACTTTCGTACATCAATTAACGTATCCTTTGAATCCTATTTTGTTACCAACATTTTTGATGATTATTTAGGTATATATTATTAGTTATGTTTTGTTGATTTGTGAAAATAACCCAGATAGAATTTTAATTATGAAAAAATATCTCTAATAAACATCTGTTTATCATTAAAAAAATGAAACAAAATAGGAAAGTTGTTGTGACAGTTAACGTGTCCATTCGAAATCTGGTGAAAACTTTTTAGAAATCTTATTAAGGTAATTCGAGTCGGTCGATTTTCCCTACAAACATGGAAAGGGTCATCGTTGGCTTCGCCTGCATCAAATATGCTTAATAGTACATTACACAACTAGGGTGGTAAAATTAAGAAAGGCTGAGATCGCAGATATTTGCGGCCCGAGCTGCAAGAGAGGGACGTAAATATGCGATCGAGGGCTTTCTTTATTACCTCCCGTGTTGTGTACATCCTTTTATGTCTACACTTGGCTAGAAAGCGGCTTTTTCTGTATGCACAGCGTGGGGAAAAAGCCACTTTATGGCCAGGGCCCCGTTTCATGAAGCTACAAGTTACAATTTTACAAGTCTAAACTAGCAACATCGGCCAAATCATCTGTCACCTCTATTACTAATGACTTAACATTCAAGACTCTGACAGTGTCAAGTACTCGAACGTCTACCTTACCTTGTCTGGCTATTTGAAACATAGTAGGTAAACTAAACAGTAGTTTCTTAGATTTTATCATAAATATTAAGTAAGGTTTTTTCTTTATTATTATAGAAAGTCATTCTGATGGTGACGTGTGATATGTAACTTTTTCTTTGGATCTGTAGTTTTTTAACACTACGATAATAGGCTAGATGACTAAAAAAAACTGTTTAGTCCGTCTGTTACATTATGAAAAAATATTGTACACGTATTTTTTGTTTTGTTTGACAAACACAAACTGACGAGGATAGAGTGCTTAGAAGTTTCGAGTGACGTCACTCTTGAGTACAAATTGTACTCAAGAGTGACGTCACAAGCCCCCACTCCAGAAGTTTGATGATCTATAACTTTGTCGATTTTTAATATTTTGATAAACCAAAAAATACGTGTCCCATATTTTTCCATAATGTAACTGACGGACTAAATAGAATTACATATTTTTAACCCAGTCATCATCCCTATTCTAGTTTTGAACGAAAACAAACTTTTAAAGATTTCCTCAAATTTCAATTTTGTGTCACTAAAACACAGTCCGAAATTATACCTAAGAGTTTATTTTTATAAGCAATTTGCACCCCAAAATATACAGGATGGAAAAAATCTATGGGCCCTGGAGAAGTTCCCCTCCAGAGAAAGAAGAAGAGAATTTAAAAAATCTATTAATGCAGTTTTATTTCTTTTTTAAAATAAAGGAATGTTTCCTTTCAGTAGATTGAGCTAACTAAAGGATTTAAAGTAGTTCCCCTCCAGGGCCCATAGATTTTTTCCACCCTGTATGGTGACGTCAAAATATTCAAGGTGAAATACGAAAATAATGACTAATTTTAATTATTAAACCAGCTTTTTAAAGGCATTAACTCGAAATGGTTATTGAACTTATCTATTTACCAAAATTTTTTTCAAGGGCCAAAAATTTCACAATCCTAATCCTTAAAATATCAACTATACTAGACAAAATGTACTTGTCTTTATCAGGCCGCGCTGGGGCCAGTGGCATTGGACGAGGTCAAAAAAATTGCTGCCCTAGCAAACGTACCGCTAGACCCTGTGATTGAGAGCTATGCTGAGACAGTTATCACTATCTGTATTTTGTCGATCGTAATCACTGCGCCACTCGGGGCCATCGTGATCACGCTTACTGGACCACGGCTACTCACCAAGACGACCAAACCACCTGTATTAGAAGGTAAGTGTCCCTTTTCACATCCAACAAGTTCTTTTGTTCTTCCAAGGACCATTAAAACAAGAGGACTGTCACTCTCCATAGTTTGGATCGTACCCCGACCGCAAGGGGATATCCAGGCAAAAACTAGACGGCACTAAAAAACTAAACATTTAACGATGTTATAATTGAACAAACAGTACAGTAACAATTAGTTCGTAAACAGCTAATAATAAATAAATTCTAACATTTAAATACTGTGTCCCGCCTGCAAAGTTGAATAATTGTAAATAATATAATTCTTATACCAAGCTTATACATAGATGGCGTTGTAAATTCGGGGAACAGCTTTTTGTATGGAGAATAACAGTCCTCTTGTTTTAATGGTCCTTTGGTTCTAAATAATTTTCGAAAGTCTCTAAACCCGTTCGTTCTGCCATTTTAGTACCAATAATGCTACCAAAGAATGCTTACTAAAGTGAAACATCAAGGTCAATTACTTCCCGGAGTAATCTTTTTAGAGCTTTTCATATATGTATAGGTCTTCTCTAGGTCTCATACATATAAAGTATAAAAAATTCTTTATAAAATATGCATTTTTCTCGTTTTCTTTCCATTCGTAGAAAGAAAAATCGCAATGGCCGACTTAAAACAAATATTTGATCTACCCAACATATATTTCAATAAAAAATACAATATATACGGAAAAGTAAAATAAAACACACAATTCAATGCTGATACATAGATTTTAATTAGATAGACCACAGATTTGAAAATTTTATCAAGCAAAGTCTTGAGGGTTAACTTTATTAGGATCTATATTAGGACCCGTATTTTGAGGTGGGTAATAGAAATTGGTAGCACCATTCGGTATTGGTAAGTTACTAGGGGGATAGTTATTAAAATGGTCATTAGTTGATGCGGGACCAGGATAACGTTGTTCAGTATGGGCAACTGTATTCCATTGACCATTATTTACAGGATGTTGTGGTAAATGGTTAGGATTACTGCTGGGGTTCTGGGGATAGGTGGAATTAGGCAAATTAATATGGGTGTTATTGGTGAACAGAGGACCTATTGGGTTTAAATTACTGGGATATGTAGGCAACTGGCCTTGGTTAACATTATTGGGATTATCAGGATATTTAAATCCGAAACTAGAATTCTGCGGAGTATTTGGATATTGGGGGTACCTGTCAATATTGCCTTGCTGTGGACTGAAATAATTAGATCCTACATTTGAAGAGTTTGTCACTTGGCCTCGATAAGGGTAAGAAGGATAATTATGGCTACTAGGAGATTGAGGATAGCTGGGTCGATAACCGTTAGAAGAGTTTGTTTCTTGGCCTGGTTGTTGATTATTTAATTTGTTGTAATTTTAATAATTGTTTAATTAATTGTTAATTGTTGTAATTGTAATTGTGATATAATTTGTATCAATGGGTTTATACCTAAATAAATACACATTTTATTTATTTTATTTATTTATTTATTTATTATTCCAGGATGAAGGATAATTATGACTTGAGGGATATGTAGGATGTGGCTGATAATTACCTGGTTTAATATTACTAGGGTAATTATTATTATTGTTGGGATGAAAATTATTCGAAGAGTTTAACGATTGCCCTGAAGGACGATTCCAAGATGGAGGATAAATATGGCCCGAGCCTGAGGGATAGCTAGGATATGGATGGTTATTGCCTGTTCGATTACTAGGGTAGTTATTGGTATTGTTGGCATAAACACCATTCGAAGAGTTCAACGATTGTCCTAAGGGACGATTCCAGTATGGAGGATAATTATGGCCCGAGCCTGAGGGATAGCTGGGATTTGGATGGTGATTACCTGGTTGATTACTGGGGTAATTATTGGTATTGTTGGGTCGAAATGTATTCGAGGTGTTTCTCCATTGGCTTGGGTAGGATGAAGGGTAACTGTGACCTGCAGGATATGGTTGTTGATTACCTGGTCGAGGGTGGGAATGATTGTCACCTGGCATAAAAGATGAAGGACTATGGGTGCCATGGGTGGGGCTGCTACTGGGATATTGGGGATAACTCCCTTGCTGAGATTGTGGAAAATAGCTAGGTTGCGTATTATTAGGTTGATGATAATAGTTAGGACGTTGATAACTCGGATATTGGGTCCATTGACCAGGTTGCGTATTGTTGAAATTCCTCGTGTTCGGGTACGAATGGAAAGGTTGAGTAAATGTGGACTGAGGATAGGTTGAATGTTGGTTCGGCGGATAGTTCTGAGGAACACTGTGCAAACTAGTTTTTGTATGTGTCCCCATCTGCGTGTATGTAGTTTGTCCTGGATACGTCGCCTGTCTTACTCTTCGAATCTTGTTAATTTCACTGGCTTCAATAGTTTTTCCTGTCTCCTTAATTGATGATAAGAAATCGCCTTCTTTATCCTGTGCTTGAGTCCCGTCATAGAGTTTTTTAGGCGACAGGATGTCCACGAACGTAATTTTTCCATGTTGCACAGAAAACGCTGGTTCTAAGTCTAGTCTATGCGTTTCATGTACTTTTTGATGTGACTTTTCACATAATACCACAATCACTGCTGCAACTAACCAAATAATATGTCGTAAGCTATGCGGCGCCATTTCGAGAACTAAAGTATATTTTTGTTGATATAGAATATATACACAGGGTACTTGTGATAAACTTTGACCTATCGTATCTTTGTTACTTGGAATTATACGGCAGTTTTTGTGTATCTTTACATAATCAAGGAAGCAGTGATCCCAATTGAAATTGTCTAATACAGCAATTATTCTAATAATAAAGAGAACGAACATTGTCACAATGAGAAAAGATAACTTTTGAATCGGTTTGCCAAACTACTTCGCTTACCATACCAGTCTTGGCACGTTTTGATAAAAGAAATATAGAAAATATTGGAGGTCGTATATGTATGACAGCGCACTGGCGATTTGTACTGTAATTCTATTATACTCATATCAAAATGGTTTTGTAACTGATTTGAATATAGCAACTATCAGACCACTGCTACTCGTATTTTTACATTAGAAAAACTATTGTAAGGCATAAAAAAATTCAACCTCACCGTTTTGCATGCAGAGAATGAATTAAATATCCTATCTGCGTTTTTTTTTTAAATTTGTTTTTTTCCCCTTTGGTCTGTATTACAACCATTCTGAGGAGTTGGAAATGGTGCCTTCCTACTTCAGAGCAATCTCAGGTCTCTTCAGCGATGTTTTCCTATATAGTTTTTTAGATACATGACATGCCATGAATTCTGTGACCAGTACTTACATATCCATTATAAAGTATAGATACCAGTTGCTTTATGGCGATAATAAACGGTATCGTCAAATCACCTCCGGGCCTATGATGGTAGCGGTCAATCGTGCGATTGAGCAGCAGTGACTTTTTCCCTTACACACACCGTGAGTGTATATGGCGCACATACTGTATCATTTAGGCTAGATTCAGTGGGCGGACGATAGTTTTCACATCTGCATCGCACTGAACGTGCTATATTGACATGATGCAGTTTAGCGTCTATCGCGGACATACACGTCGCACTGAACATATCCGTAGTCCCCTGGTTAATTGCCCAAGTTCATAATAATAACTAATGAAATGTCCATCAGGCTGGCGTCGTTCGCACCGTCCATCAATCCGCGACATCTCCATCATCGACGAAGAGGAGTTGGCTGAGCGCGACGCTGAGGCGGACGCGCCGGAGTCACCGGCCGAGCAGCCACCGCCAGCCGCCGCCAGCACCCCTGCGCCGACGCCCATCACCGTGCAACCCAACCACCACGCTTGACCGCGCACCCACCCCACCTCACACTCTATTACTGCTAAGACCTCTATTCCAGGTTGTCAGAGAGATTCATGATCACCAACCAATCGAACGAGCGTTGAATGCGATACCATTTGTTGAAATAGTACCACCAGTACCATTAGTTGCACCAGAACGCTGTTTCCCATTGGTTAGGGATCGTGATCGGAACCGCCAAAAGCGATATCACTTGCTATGCTTGAGAAATGAGGATTCTAGAATACAAAAAGTTCGATGAACGAACGAAATAGAAGGTCGCTTCGATGACGAAATTGAGGCATTATTATGTCAAATATCTACGAGAATATATTTTTACAATCATACTTGATACTTACGTCAAGTATTCTTTACATGATATTTCAACTAAATCAATAGCCTTCTGGAAAGGTACCTATATTTTGAAAACAAAAGATTTACAACGCTACTTTTAGAACGAACATACAAACACATGTGCATATTTATGAGTAAATCATTGTTTTATTTTATAAGCTAAAGATACTTACCTATTTAATTATTTTTGTGGCTATATTATAGACCTCGCTTTTGAAGTATAAATCTAGGTTTAAGTTAAAACATTACCATTAGAAATGTAGCCACCTACTTAGGTGACAATAAATAAGTATTTTCACAGTATTCTTATTTGTAATATAGATGAACAGATTAGAATGCAAATATATTTGAATATGTACAAAGTATTGTTAAGTGTAGAATATCAGGCTAGGTAGGTATCACGCTCATACTACTCGTACTTTATGAATGTTTTTAATTGATTGAAATGTGAATTTGTGAGATTCGGTCATGAACCCCCTTGTAAATAAACGACCATTAAACCACTACGTACAAATACGTACGATACTTAAATTATAACTAGAAAATCATGATAGTACCAATTTACTTAATAATATTATTATGGGACCATAATGTACTTATAGGAATCCACGTATTATTAGATTTTGTAGGTAGGTATTCTTTCAATTGTTATTTATGGCAACAGTGATAATAACTCTAAATTATATTTATGAAAGAAATTCTAGTTTTATTTTGTTATCCACAAACCGAGTTCTAACAACAGAAGAGTGAATATGTATGTGAAGACTGATCAGCCGACCTAGCACAACTGGACGTTTTCCAAAATAAATCCCGGGGTAGCTACTTTCTCAAAATATGGACGTTTGAGGTTTTTCTGGCTCAGAATCGTTAGTACATTCGAACCTTATACGTAAAAAAAGTGCTGTTTTTATATTATTAATTAGTCTTAAGTTATTTTTTTGCTTGATTTCACTTCTAGTTCTTATGTATGTGTATTTGCCATTTACTGGTTTTTATTTATTTTGTGTTTATAAACACACATTAGCTAAAAAAAACAATGCACTAGAAATAAAAATGCTGTCAATACTCATTTTTCGAACTACCTACGTTTGTTTGTTTACATGGGTATGTATTCGTGAGGCTGTGCGTTGTCTGTCGGTACGGAAGATGTGGGTACAGTCAGCCTAAAAGTAGCTGAACAATTTAGTATCAAGCTGCGATACTAATATGTTTGACGTTGACTGTATTATTCAACCTCTGAACCAAAATTGTAATTGAAAAAAATACTTTACTATTAAACAAATTTATTGTGGATAGCAGCGCTTGCATTGCAATAGTGCCTTATAATATTGTACTTACTTAGGTACTTGTGCTCTTAGGTGTAAAAAGTAGGTACCTACACATAATGTCATGACTCTTCCTTAACTATATTTTAGTTATCATGAGCCCAAACTGGTTCAAAAACTGGTAATAACCTGTCTAATTAGAATTACTTCGACTCACATCTCTCAGAATAGTATTACTTAGTTCAAATATTTTTTCATAAAGTAATAAAAGCGTAGTAGGGTGTCGGCATCTATGATGGACATGTTAAGCACAGTAGTACCCAGTAATGGACAGCAATGATTCAATGGCTTATAGCCGACCATTCATGGACTTTACCAGTTATGACCATCAGTTATCTGAACAACTACATTTTTAAACTATCAACAACAGGTTGATATTTTAAAAATGTAGTGTCTGTTACTTAAAAGTAGGTTTTACGGGGAAAAAAAGTCCATAATTGGTTCTTGTCAATTACTGGTGCCGTCACCCTATAAAGTATTACAAAATTCATAAGATGTTACCTATTGCGCTGTCAATTAATTGATCCTCGTGATAAAAACAAGAAAACAAACATCTTACCTTTGGTTTCTCTGAGAAAGTATTGAATTTCCTTAAAATATTGTACCGTATATTGATTGGATATATCAGCGGTCGGCAACCCGCGGCCCGCGAACAGCTCACTTGCGGCCCGCGTGCCTTCCTGGCTATTTTGTATGTACAGGTCGTTATATTCAGAATCGTATAAAGTCACAAATTATTAACAAAGTGCGGCCCGCGTCAATTTCGTTAGCTACTATATGGCCCTCGGCTGCTAAAAGGTTGCCGACCGCTGGGATATATAATAGATAATACAGACGATTTTTTTATTCTATTTAATTTACCATTTTATGTAACCAATTAAGGAACCACTGTCACGTTATTACATATTTTTATTAAAGACTTTGCACGGGTTAATATCCGTGCAATCGATAGCGATATTGGTAAAGCTAAGGCATTAGGTAACCTACTAATAACTAGGTAGTATCATGTTTTATAACTAACACACCGTATATAATGTTACGGAGAACATCCTAGAACAATATCTAGACAATCACTTATTAACACGTATCATTCAGATTAAAAAAAAACGCTTAAATTATGACTAGATTAAATACAAAAACCTACTTTAGTATAAAAAAAAACATTTCCACCACCCGAACATATGCGGCAAAATATGACCACATTTTGCCGCATATTTATGTTCGGGTTGTGGAAATGTTTTTTTTTTTCGCGGCAAAATTTGGTCATGATCATTATACTATCTGTCAAAGGACTATTTTATTATTTATTTTTAAAGATATCCTTTATAGTTGCCAGTACGAAGTTTTACATCAAGGTCCGTAAAAGACAGAAAAATGCGCGCTATTACTCAGGTCCGCAGTAGCATAAACCGAGGCACAAGGTAGAGTGCGACTACGCTAAGTTTGCAGAGGTCGAAAAAAGGGTTTATTAAAAAAAATGCAAATGGCAACATCTTAAGAAAGAGGATTAATTAGTCTTGATACTTGGCAAATATCTTTCCGTTTAATAAGTATATATTGTGTGTACAAACTTACTGAAATAAATATTCAGGATAGTCTTGCAGAAATCGATCTAGTCCCAACCAAACTAAGTAACGGTCAATTCGGGTGATTAGGAATGGCGGGGTGAATAAGGATGGCCCCGGGAAACACATTTTCCTGATAACCCCTCAGGCCGCCATCGCAACCATGTTTCGCAACTGGCTGCGATAGAGAACTAAATATTCTTTGTATTCAACTGGTTGCGACAGAAGAGTTTTCATTACTTGTTCGCAACTAGTTGCTGCTAGGAGGGCCGATAACTATAGGAATTATCCAAGACCCTGGAACAAATAACTTTCAAGGAAAGGTACCCAACTGTCCGACTCCGATTTAATTCATTTTGATATATGTATTGTTATAGAGTAGTAGTAGCAGACACGCATTTTTTTTTAGCTGCCCACATTCAACCTGTTAGAAGAAATTGTCCTTCAAAGTACTGAATGACCAAACCCTCAAATTTCTACAGATTTGAGAAAGGTTTATATGTATAACACATGCATTTAGTATCAGCATTGAACCCGTGCGAAGCCGGGGCGAGTCGCTAATGTAATGAATAAATCGTTTCATAAATAGGTATGGTACGAAGTTCTTATTGCCCCTGCAGAAGGTGTATTAGGATATATTTTTGAGCTTTTGTATGCATCCACATTTTTACACTTGATTGTACCTACAGCGGCACCTTTACATAAGTATATTAATTTGTGCGGATCCAGCGCAACATTAAGCAAACGATTACAATTTATTTATACCTGACGTTTCTTTGTAGTAATAATGTTATAATGTATAACTTATAAATTATAACATTATTACTAGAAAGAAACGTCAGGTAAATAAATTAAAACTTATAATAAATAAAACTTATGATAAATTGTGTGTGACGTTCCGCGGGTAAAGGTACCTTATGGATATAGTCGCTTGCGTCGTATCCGACTCCGTTACTATAAGTCCTATAGTATAGGACATCAAGATAGAAGGACGCAAGCTACAATATCCATAAGGTACCTTTACCCGTGGAATGTCACAATTATAACTTATAATAAAGGCGCATTATTATAATGCTATAGTGCGAATTATATAACATAATGCAACATTAATTCGTAGAACTCACAAAGCAATAGTAATCAGCAAACTCCTCAAAAATCCACGGTACAAAAAGTATCACAATCGAAATAGTAAACGGTTTTTGATTATGTACTACTACCATATATGTATGAATATTATGTATCGCATACAATCATTAATGCTGCCTTACGAAAATGCACGTGAAGTGAATATTAAGGCGTCAAGCATACTATCGATTTTAGCCGGCCGATAGCTATAAGTTTCTTGTTGGAGGCTTCTTAGCTACGCCGGGTTTGCAAACGAGCAAATAACACTCCAATTATCTCAATCACACGTAAGCGACTACAACCGATCATATGCGAGTAGCTATTCTACCAAAACACCGACTGGATTAGAGAGAAAGAAATAAATGCTGCCTTTCAAACGGTCCGATTATTTAGCTGCATATAGCGCTCATGTTACTGATTAGTTAAACGATTAAAATTGGCTGAATGCGTGACGCCCAAATCTCCTTCAACATAATTCATAATCAGACATGGAAGTTTTCGTGGCACGAATAAAATTGTCCTAGGTAGGGACTTCCCAACGATATTAATTTATCGATATACTTATTGTACTTTCTTATGACAGTTATGCACATGCAACTTGCATACCTATAATAAAATATACTTACTAGTAATATTATGCTACACAATGTCATACAATTTACCTAAATTGGCCTATGGTGCAAGGCACTCTTGGTTTCAGTTTGAAAATCGATTGAATAGCATTAATAGTACATTACATAACTAGGGTGGTAATACAAAGAAAGGCCGAGATCGCAGAAGTTTGCGGCCCGAGCTGCAAGCGAGGGACGTAAATATGCGATCGAGGATATACTTATAGGATACACTTGGCCAGAAAGCGGCTTTTTCCGTACGCGCAGCGTGCGGAAAAAGTCACTTTATGGCCAGGTGTGGCATAATAGTACATTACACAACTAGGGTGGTAATGCAAAGAAAGGCCGAGATCGCAGAAGTTTGCGGCCCGAGCTGCAAGCGAGGGACGTAAATATGCGATCGAGGGCTTCCTTTATTACCTACCGTGTTGTGTACATAATTTTATGTGTATACTTGGTCAGAAAGCGGCTTTTTCCGTACGCGCAGCGTGCGGAAAAAGCCACTTTATGGCCAGGTGTGGCATAAAAGAAGTTTATGTGTAAGAAACACATTAATAATACAATTTTAGTTGTTTAATTTGATTTTTCAAAATTCTGAAAAATTCTTAAAAAGTATGCCTATGAATTACTTAAATTACATAGTATCATTAAATCATTATATAATATGAATGGGTAGTGATCAGCATTTTAATTAATTTCTATTTTATTTGGTGAACTTTATATCTATTATGAAATGTCACTTCGAAATAAGTAGGTATTTGAAACAGTTATCGATAAATTTAATATCAGAAGGAAGTCCCTAGTTAATTGACGTTTTTGCCACAAAAACTTCTATATCTGTTCATAATTTATAGTTTGCAAGCTAGGTTTTTTTAACGCCGTTGGGCAGCGATGTCCTCAGGTTAGTGCGCTCGTCAGTACTGATGGTCCGTGAGAGGAAGGTGGAGGATGTGCGAGCTGACGATGAACTGTTTTTCTGCGCGTCTGGCTTCTCCAGTCCTGTTAATATTAGTACCAGTTAATGATGTCACACGATGTGCTGATGTAATCGCAACAGTGCAACATTATAAAAACAACAATAGGTGCTGATTGTATACGTTATTAGCGCTTAATATAATTCTTTAATGACACTGAAGTATTAATAAATTAGTTGATTTAATATTTTATATTCGCAGAATGTATAAGCGTTAGAAGCTAGATATGTACTACAGCTACTAGGTAGAAACCTTTTATTTTTTGTTAGTTTGTTAGAACGAACGCCCATTAAAATAATTTGAAATCGTCAGTCCCGAGCTACGATTAGAGTAGCGTTGATTTATAGGTATTAATAGAAGATATAGAATTATAGATATACAATATAATATGAGACAACAAATTCAATATATACTTGTATCGATCGGTATCCGTGAACAACCTGAAAAAACAATATGTTTCACAATTAAGTATTATCAGCGATGAGATACCTACTCGACTCATTTGTCAATTAAGGCACTTGAAATCTGCGTCAAATATTAAATCTAGTAGTAATCAATCATATCCTTGATGATATTTTGATTGCCAGATAAAATAACACTAAAACGTTACTAAGTGATATTACTTAGTTCCTTATTTGAAATTCCTAACAACCTTTAGAAACAAAAACCCAATAGAACCCCATTCCCGTGCGGTTGCTTATTCCAGCATTTAAGTACTTTATTCTAATGCTCTTGGAGGAAAAGTAAGCTAAATTCGTTCTAGCTTTCTGATTCATAGACGTGTCTTAACACAATAATTAATCAAAATGTACCTTTTTACATCATATCATAAAGGTATAATAATAACACCTATTTAGGTACACATTAATTTACTCATTGCTTATTAAAAGGTACACTAAAAGATTTTACAAGTACTTTAAATTTGGTTCGTACACTAGATTTTCTTACGTCGCAGCATGACATAGTCTGCTTTAGACGCTGACCATTGTGATCATCTCGTTTCATACTGAAATTCGCCAAAGGAATTTCTCGTAACGGAGTCTTACCTAATCTCTTCCTGATCAAGTAATAGAGTTTGGGCTTCATGATAAGGATGAAGAAGATGAAGACGCCCTGGAGTTCGTTGATGCGGTCGATGATCTCCCAAAGCCACTTGGGGTCCGAGGCCAGCGTGGACAGCATCTCGGCCATCCAGCCCGCCCCCATCACCACCCACAGTTTTCCGGTAAGTATATATCTGCAAAACGTTTCAATCATCTTAACTAACAGCAAAAAGTCGAATAAATAATTAAGGGACTGTGTGGATAATGGATCCATAGAACGCAATTCTCACCGGGTTCCCTATTTCAATCCATTTGAGCATTTTTTTTGTACTTTTCGTAAGCAAATATTAAGCCAACTTTGTTGCGGCTTAACCTTGAATAAGACTGACGGCACGTTATGTAAGTATTCCAAGTACAGACACTGTTATACTCCATATACTTACAATGTATGCAAAGCGTCCAGCCTCTTATCGGATAGTCACACAGTTTTTTCATAGCTTTTTATTCGAAATAATATTACTACACCTTACTCTCTGCAAGCACTATAAATATGGCCAACATAAGAAAACCGTCCATTTTATATGAATTCAAAGATATTCTACAGCTCTCAAACGGAACCGATTCAAACACTGTCAAATCTCAAATAATGGCAGTTATTCTAGACTACGAACTAGAAGAGGTCACAGTATCGATCGGCCAGTTTGAGTCTTGAGTTGATATTACTGACTTGACTCTTTCCATGCGAGGTGGCGCACGGAAGTCCATCACGGAGATTAACGGAGACTAGTGCGAGTATTGTTCAATGATGATGTACTAAGTTGGCTCTGTCCATGCGGAAACAGCGCTTGGCGCAGTCGCCGACAGACCCCGCCTGCAGCCGGTGCACCTCGGACTTGAGGCGCGCGCAGTGCCGCGCCGTCATCACCCACAGCACGAAGTTCGTGCACGTGATCAGCCCCATCGGGGTCACGAAGATACATCAAGACTAATCCGAGTGTTCTACAGTGATGATGTACTAACTTGGCTCTGTCCATGCGGAAGCGGCGCTTGGCGCGGTCGCCGACAGAGCCCGCCTGCAGCCGGTGCACCTCGGACTTGACGCGCGCGCAGTGCCGCGCCGTCATCACCCACAACACGAAGTTCGTGCACGTGATCAGCCCCATCGGAATCACGAAGAAGATGTAATGGGGCCAGTCCGAGTTTGAATTTTGAACTGGAAAAAAATGGTCGTCACCGCAATGGGTCTATCTATATTGTCTCCCATAATTTTTAAAAGTCATACTGTGGTGTTAGTCATAATCATAATTATCGAAAGTCATACAACCTTTTGTCTAAGAAACCCTTCTTAAGTTTTCAGAATTGTTATAAAACAAACCTAACCTAATTTATTCCATACGCTAGCATTGTAAAATATCCTGAAAACATGATTTTCGATAATTATGACGACAATACATTATGACTTACGAGTATAACTTTTTGGGAAACAATGGCGGGGATCCCCACCGCAATCGTTTCATTTCTTTCATCGATTAATAAATGTAATCCCTAAATTAAAAAAAAATGCAACAGACATGGAATGGGGTCAACAGACATCTGCTAAATATCAACCTTACCGCATAAAAAGCACTCACATATGAATAACCTTATTATGTTCCATTCCAAACATGATTATTATGTTCCAAATATGTACTAATAATAACTAAAACTATTCGCTATTCAACAGGGAACGCCCATCTAGCGGAGGGCAAGTCACGGTCTGTCAGTGCCACGAAAGCCATGAGACACTTTTCCTGACAGGCGCCCTCATATCTCAATTCTCAACCCATAGCCCAGTAGAGTTAGATTCCATCAATCAACAATAGCCCTTGCATTTGGCGGGGGCTGTCTATGTGTGCGTCCCATGAGAGATAGCATCCGCTGGGTGTACACTTTGCCTTTCATTAAATTGTCGAAAGGGCCTCTACGCGTTGGCTACGACTCCGCGCACGCCTCCCAAAGGTCCGGGACACCATTGTCCCGTGAACGGGAAAGACTAAAACTATAAATTATACAATAAATATTTACTTACAAAGCTATAGATAAAAAAAATTGTCCCAAATCGCTGCCTGTGAGGAGTGTACCCAGAAGGCGGCAGCATTGGCAGCCGTGTTCCAAATCGGTCCAGCCGTATTCAAGTAATCAGTATTGCGTTATTTTATTAGGTATTTATTAATCAACAATTCAACATGCACTCTCTCCGATACGCGGGTGACGCTATTTATTATTGACTCTTGATCCACGGGGGATTATACAATGAGTTTTATAAAACTGTCCAATGACTCACTTGTGCCGAACCAGCAGATGTCTTCCCCAATATCCGCGTCGAGAGCTTCGGCCACGGGATATTTATCCAGCAGGAACATAGTGAGTGTCAGTATAATCGTAAAGCTCCATGCGTACAGGGAATACCACAGGAATCGACGTCTTTCTGCCCCGGCCTTGCGTAAAGGGTGAACTGTGCGGACACTTCTGCAAAAAGATAGAACAAAAAATACTGCATTTAACTTTATTAGTCTCGTTCTCGAGTGGACTACCATATTAACCTTGGATAAATTGTATGGGTTTTCTGGTGGTTTTAGGGATTTTTAGTAGCAATCCAAATAATGGAGGAGGGAAGACCAACAGACAGACACACCAGACAGACAGACACACGAGTGATCCTATAAGGGTCCTTTCTTTGAAGCTGTAGAATATTCAGGGTTGTTATAAAACAAACTTAACCTAACCTATTTAACAGGATAATGCCTTAAAAAGTCCTGAACATTCCACAGTTTCAGAAAAAAATGCATTATGCCAAATGATTTATTCTGCCAAATGATGATTCGACCAAAAAAGTTTCTGCCAGATGAGGGTAACCCGATGAAAAGGGCTTCTAAGTGCAGCCTCTATCAGGCGGTCTAAAAACCAAGAACCGGACTGCGTGGAGGGCAGTTGCTTTCGGTCACGATCCTAAGTCATGAGGGACCGACTTAATTATATTATAAAAATTTTTTGATCAGACAAATTTTATCTACCTATAAAATGAAACCAATATCAACCAAATTGGTGACCAAAATGAAATATCAACTTTAACTATATAAAATTCGATTGATATTCATGTTGATATTAATCCATAATTTATTTGTATGGAGAACCAAGTAAGTCCAATCAAATTAAACTGAGAGACTTTTCACCATTTCGAGCAAAATTAGGCACATGCTGGTAAACTATAAAACAGCAAGTGAAAACATTTGGGTAGATGTAGGAGTTTATGAAAAATACGATACCATTAATAAAATTTTACTGCTTGCCATAATGGTTCAGGTCACGGGGGATTGAGCTGCTAATGGCGGATAAACTTCGGTGACGTTATCTGATAATGGTGGCAATTAAGCGATAACAATAAAACATGTGATAAAACAAAGGACAAGTGTGTTTATAAACAAACAACACTTCAAATGTTAATTTTCTAAAGTAGATGCAGTAATTACGAGTAACATGTCCCTTAAGACACAACCTTGAGTAGTGCTTTTGTATAAGCTTTAAGTAAGCTAACTTCGTTTGTTTGTTTATCAGGAAGTTGTAGCACAGAATAAGGAACAGAAATTGATCGCCTTTGATCTTAGTGTACACCAATAAATTTAAAACTAAGGTAGCCATTTGGCCGCCAACGGGTGTATCACTATATCTAGTTTTTTAATAAATTAGGTACCAATTACAATGCTCTAAATTCATGCTAATATTTAGCCTATAATTGCTGAACTTAGATATAACATTTAATACTAGATAGGTGTTGCAAATACCTACTGCTGCCACTAAAATATGGTATGTCGTTTAATGAATGAAATGGATTTTGGAGAATATAAAATATTTATTTATATTTTTTAAAAATCCTTTTTATTTAACTACCGGTAGAGGGCTAATTATTTTTCCCTAAATACACATAAAATTACGCACCTTTTTAGTGCAATTGCGTTATTCAGATAATCCCGAAAATCGGCCCACCCTAATATAAAACAATTTAAATAAGTTGGTATACGTATTATTTCCAACTACTGTTAACACCACTCGTTGACTTGACATTGCTGAAAAGGAGTGTAGACAGGGGGCACTGTTTATGCAAACTGAGAGTGGAGGCAAGAAGCCTTTAAAACGAAAATAGATATATTTAAAGTAGTAAGGCTGTTACAGACACATCGAGGCTGATAAGTGGATAGATGGTGTAGTGGTTAGCACGTGATTCTGGCAAGAGAGAGACCATGGACGCTTTGACTACAGGTAGATCAAAAGGCCGTTGAAACAAAAGATAAAGATGAGTCTGTCGGTGAACTTTTCGATCTTTTGTCGGAAGCCTTGACGACAATACGCCAATAGACAACGCCAACCATTCGAGATCGATGCAGCTGAATTCCAAGCCGATCAAGATTTTAATGTAAGGACTTATCCATGCTTTGTAAATTGCGTTGGCTCAAGATCAAATTAATGTAGTCAAAATTACTTCCGCGCTTCTCAAATATGCTCGAAAATACCTGGAAGCCGTGATATTTAATATTTTGCCGCCCTTGGTGTGTAATATGGTTTTATAAAATTACACGTTCAAAAATTCATGCAACTCTTCGACAAAAAACATCTTAACTAAATAGTCAATAAACTTTTGGCTGAGTCAGTGCCCAACCTTTAATGGGTATTGTTGTTTGAGTATAACGCAACACAAAAATGACACAACTCACACTGAGACTACGAGGTCTAATTAGGGCCTCGCCCACAATGACTCTATTACGAAGAGTAACTTTTACTGGCTAGTTGATTTTCATTAAACGTCTATTTAGTTTAGTTTAGACATTATTACATTTATGGCACGGCCTTGTCTGTTTCCATTACGACAATATTGCTTAGTGTATGCTAATAAGGTATATTTATATTTATTACTCACATATGTCCGCCCCTCTCGCTCTTGGGAAAAGTAAAGTAGTGGGTAAAGTGTTCTATCTAATTAATTTCACCTGCTAATAGAAGCGTGCGGCTTTTATAAATATAGAAATGTGTGTAGTACATAGTCAACACACTTGCACAGTTCTAAGAAAATATACTGAACGAATTTAAATACAGCATTTAACGAGTATGTGAATGCCAATAATGCTATCCGCACAGTTAAGTCAACACATACACGCCAGTCAACCCCAATTAGGTCAGATAGCTATTGGTATTGTGGTTACACAGCGAAGGAATAATGAAAGTACGTCATTATTGGTGACGGAAACCTATATAACTAGACTTCTTACGAATAAAAAAATAACGTCCATAAAATAATCTCATCGCTAGCACATGTCATTTGATCTTGCGTAGTTGTCAATAATCAAAGTAAATGTAAGTACCTAGTTTTTAAAAAGAATCCCTAAAATATTAAGATTCCAATTTTTGATGTTGATTCTGTCGTTAGTCAATCTTTAAACCGGGCCGACCGAGATCTGTATGGGTCACATCAGGATACGCTGACATTTCTTGATTTGCCTAACAAAGCCTAACGTCTGACAATTTGCCCGGCTATGTTTGGGCAAATTGATCCTGCAGGGCTAGCAAAGCAAAATTATTAAAATGTATAACTTTCTCAAAATTTATAATCATTTCTGGGCTCTCTAAACGTAGTTAAACTGGAAATCTGTCCGGCACTTCGACACTTTACGTTTACATGATGCGCTTTGCTTTCTTCCTTTACTAAAGGAGGACAAGCTTTATATTGACTTCGGGTGCCCGTCTGCTTGCATAACAACTATTGTCATAATATCGATTAAATTATTGTCCAGTATAAATTATGCTTAAATTTTTTTATGCGCTTCTAATTTATGCCCATTACACCGTATGTTTTAAACATTATGATTCAAAACGTTATGCGCATAAATGTATGACTATTTACAGTTATGCGTAATGATGAGTATGGCGAATCCACGTATGCCTATCAAAAATATGACCTTAAACTTTATGCAACCCGACCCTTACCCATTGACTTCGCTTTGTAGGTATATTGTTTGTTACCTACAAAGCAAAGTACATAAATCAATTTTCAGTTCTCATCACTTTTATAAAACCATTTGAACAAAACTATTAATAAGAGCCGAATAGATTAACTACGAGTGAATGACTGGCCGTATCCGTGAATCTCTTTTTAGGGTTCCGTACCAAAATGGTACAAAAGGAACCCTTATGGTGCGACTCTGTCTGTCTGTCTGTCTGTCTGTCTGTCTGTCTGTCTGTCTGTCTGTCCGTCTGTCACAGCAAGATATCTCAGGATCTACTGATGCTACCGACTTGAAATTTGGAATAGTGTTAAAAACCGCTAATTCGAGCCTATGGAACAGAAAAAAAATCCTATACCTTTTTTACTTTTTTTTTAAAGGGGACCGAAATAGGATATCTAAAATCAAAAGTTGGGCTAATATATCGAGTGGGATATCAAATGAAAGGGCTTAATATGAAGATTTCAAAACCGTTTTTATTTTTTTCAGTAAACGTGTAGTTTTTGATTTAAGACCAAAAACGTTCAAAATAATACCATTCCCCCCCTATTATCTCCGAAGTTACTGAACAGAAAAATCTGAAATAATTACTGATTATTAATATTATCCTAAATATTACAGGAAAAATAAAACGGTTTTCCTAACTTGCAGCGTTTTTCAGAAATTCGCAAAAATCGTAAGACAACCTTATTTGCTCCTACTAAACTAACCGCGGCATATGTCGATGTATGGGGACAACAGATTTACAAGAGCAAAGTTAAGTTTGTCCCAAGTCCCACCATACAATTTTTCTTGAATTATTCACGAATCTACTGACGATTTTGTACGGAACCCTCGGTGCGCGAGTCCGACTCGCACTTGACCGGTTTTTTTTAGATTTGTCCATCATTCCAGCTCATTACTTCAAGTCCTCGAAGTGAGCGTGGAAATCCGTAGTCCGCCTATTTGATCGTCGATAGAGCTATGAAACAAACGGAGTGTCACCTTTGACCCATTTCTCAAATTTGCATTTATGGAAATATGAAATTTACGAGGTTTTACGGATTCCGTGCCTAAGAAGTATTAATTACTGAGACCCTTTCTAGGCCACTCAAGCGTCTCTTTACTTTATGGTACCTACACTCTCTTAACAACAAAAAAAAAACAAATTCTGTAAACAAATCTGAAGCTTTAATAAGTTGGTTCAACACCGTTTTAATCCTATTAAGTAACATCTTCGAGTGGTTTAGCACATACTTAGTGGTTTAAGTATGGTATGAACCAACGCAAACACTTCGAAGTTGTGCGTGCAAATAGTTTAGTAAAGTAAACCGATTGATACCAGCAATACTTGCAGAACAAACATTTGTCCATTGCGACATACGACTTAAGCAATAAAGACTTTGTTATATAGACCAAGACATGAGACTTTCAGCGAGGCAGTCATAAATAAATAATATATTATAAGTTGTGAACGCAGGGAAACATGCTTCCCACCGCCTGTGTTTACCCCGAGATGAACATTAGTCATACTTTGTACAGACACGTCTAATGTATACATTTCGCAACTAATGTCTGAAGAATAAGATTCAGAATCGTATATATTCTTGAACTCGACTGTACCGACGCCTACTGCTTTAACCGCGCTCCAAGAGCAGGAGGGCTACTCTGAAGAGTCTGAAGTTTAGAATTTAGAGTCCGTCCGTAATCATATCGTGCCATTCCTTTCGCACTCCTGTATAATACTTTTACATTTGTAGGAATGGCATGACACAAATCGAACTTCGGAGTATAGGTGGAAGTGGTCTGTGAGGTGGAATATCGCTGCGTCCAAACCGATACAATGATGAATTTATCGCGAAAGAAACATATCATGAAGTTTTACTTTTAGCACACTTCCGTAAGATTTCTAACAACTAGATCAGATATACTTAGAAAGTAACGTAACCACGTATTAACGCTTATGTAAACATCCCATCTCGTAGGTACTTGTTAAGAATAATTTCTTGATTGTTTATACACCCACCTACTCATTCATATGTACAACTCTGGTGCAATTTTTTTTATTTTACCGCGGACATTTGTTTAAAAACAAAAACACTGACTGATTTCTTGAAATTCAAGACAAGATACAGAAGCGTGAATCATTCTTTACCAACGTCGTTAATTATCTGTTTCACCATAATATTCCTATCAATTCTAGTGCATCGTCTACCTATTCAAATATACAGGCTGAGCATGTGCAAATGAAATAGTTAGGTTACCGGGTATGAAGAAGTCAGAAAATACACATACCTAAAATATAGGGAAATTTAAGAATGTAATAAATAATTCATAATAGCAAAAGGACGGATACGTCTTATGCCACTTACTCATCTTTGTGGGCTTTGTACCTAAAATAAACTTGACTATAAAACTATTATACAAAGTTTAATCAAACTTTGTTCATACGTAAACATTGACTTACCCAAATGTCCACCAGATGTCCAGGCACATGACGTTGAGCCAGGCGAACGCCGCCACAAACCCGAAGTAGATCATATATCCTGCACAAATGTCGAACATCACATTATAAATAGTCGTTTAGACTGTGTTACTCAGCATTACTATGCTCTGCACATAACAGACTCTGTTCTCAAATTATCGACGCATATACGAGTTTTCAATTAGCGTTTGTATTGTTTAGAGCAAATCAATTTCAATTTTAGTATACGTAAACGAAATAAAAATAACTGGCCAAAAGCATGTCGGACCATGCTCAGTGTAGGGTTCCATAGCCGTAACTATAAGGTAAAAAATACGATGTAAAAAAAGTACAACAACAAAAGAGCGTATCTTCATAGCAATTACGTCCTTTTGTTGAGAAGCGCAGTTTATCGGCAATAACTCAAAAACGGTTAATTCGATCTTGTTGAAAATAATTTTCGTTGAAATTATTAATTAAGCGTTACCTTCGTGATTTTTTTCATATTTTTCGGACACACGGTTTAGAAGATAGAGGGGGGGGGGACACAATTTTCACAACTTTCGGAGCGATTATTTCCAAATATATTCACTTAATCAAAAACATTACTTTGAAACCTTATAGTATTTTTTTAAGAGCTGTCGAACTATGTACCACACGTTTATATTTGCTGAATAATTTTTTTTTTAGCTTCTGTAACATGTATGGTGCCCCCCCCTAAAAATATTTATTTTAGTTGTTTAACTACCAAACTAAGTAGCGGCTCATACAAGACACCTATATTCCAAATTTCATCAATATCCATCATGTAACATAATATAGATACAGGAAATCAAAGTACACAGTAAAACTAAATGGCACTCGCCTGTGTACAGACCGAGAAACGAACCCGGTACCTCTGGATTTCCGGCCCAGCGACTCAACCATTCATCCACCGTACACCCAGAAAACGCCTTCAATTCTGCCATGTACCTTGACTTCCGCATCTTCCTGTTTTAATAGGAATTAACCTAAACCTAAATTTCCCGCATTAAAAACCAATGAAGAGACAAAAATGTTTCTTTCATATAAAAGTATCCATCATGTAGTTTTTGAGAGAGTAAAATGCCCGTGACATATGGACAGACGGACAGACGGACAGACAGACGGACGGACATGACGAAACTATAAGGGTTCCGTTTTTGCCATTTTGGCTACGGAACCCTAAAACCGTCTATACGTCAGTTCCTTGACTATGTACCTATAGACAATGTACAGACTAAATCACTGAAGATAGTCGAATCAAAATTGAAGCCAATATTTTTAGGGGTCGTAAAGATTCACTAAGAAAGGATTTTTCGAAATGCAACCCTTAAATAATTGAACCGAATCCTATAGAACCGAGTACTAGCCTGCAACAGCCCATATCAACGCGCATCTGTGACTGACTCGGCAAATTAAAGTGATCGATTCAGAGTCTATGAGAGATGCTCTACCTCTGGACTTGCACTTGACATTACTATTTAGGACATCCTGTACAATTTATTTTATGTCCTACACAAGATTGTTGTGCGGCTTTCTAAGATTAAACGATCTATATATAGCTAGTAATGTATTGAAATTTTCGGCTTACTAAATGTATATAAGATGAGTTAGATGAGCCCTTGGACTATTATCAGATCCTGTTTGTTTTTTCCGTGAAGCTATGAGTGTTATAAATAAGCAGCGAGCATTCCACATGAGTATGTTAGCCTGTGTTATAATTTGGCGAGTAAACGAGAGATTATTAAATTACATTTACGATTTATTATGTAAATATTGTAGCAAAATACGCTGAAGACTAAAAAGGACAATATATGGACATAGTCAATAGACTCCACAATGACAATCAAACATACAAACAAACACACGCGTAAAAAACATACTAAGGGGTCATTTATGGTGAAATAGTATTATAACACGGATAACAGACTAAAAGTCAAGGACCTTAAAATAAATAGCCGGACGGAGCCTCGCCAACAGATAACTGAAGCATTTATAGTGGGCCGGTTGCTTTGTACTTACGAGCCGCACGCACACATCAACAAGTTTTTCCTACTACCCGCAACACGCACACATTGACCTGACCAACCAGCGTTAAAGAAACCGGCGGACTAGAGGTGCTTCAGTTCTTTGTTAGCGAGGCTACGTCCGTCTATTTATTTTAAGGTCCTTGGTAAGCACAATTCGTGACCACCATATTGGACTGCCTTTCCGGAAGGGCGCCGCCGCCAGCGCATCCTATAAAAGCGTTCATATTCCTATTTCTGCTATAGAGGCAGGCCAATCAATAATTCCGGCTAAAAATAGATATATAACTTTGCATAGGAGCAAGGAGAGCCTAGTCAAACGTGACAGTGTATGTTAAAAAGAAGGAAAAAGCGTGACGTCGGAGAAGGGGGAGGGGGGTCTAAATCCGAAAAATCCTGATTTATGTGGATAAGCGCCAAGGTAAATTATTAGAAACAATACTAATAATATGGTAAAAATTATAGTATTTATGAAAACATAACAATTCTAAAAATAGAACAAGAACAGAAACTTCGCTAATTCTTCCGTAACCCGTAACCAGTACTGCTCATAGGTATTTGAACCTAGAAATTATTTTGACCTCAAACACTCTACTGCCAAACTTCACGAAGATCCTCTAAAAGTTACCCGATTATATTATTATCTTCAGCCATATCATTCGTCGAATAAATAACAGTAGGTACATAAGTCAATTTGTCCCCCCAGTAGACTCATAAGCCTAACTAGCTTCAATCATGATCTGATGACGATCCCAATTTTATTATAACTTAGTCGTACTTATCTCTGTGCCTGACTGTACTATTCGACATAATTTGTAAGAACAATGATCAATAAATAATTTACAACTGTACAATACGATGAATCCATCCTGTTTTCCTCGTAAATCATCAAGTACCTACTTGCAGTCGTATATAGATACGACTGCTAGTACATTTATCTCAGAAAATATTGACAAGCGAATAATTAAAAAAAACCGGTCAAGTACGAGTTGGACTCGCGCACCGAGGGTTCCGTAGGAACTCATAAGTAGATACATGAATAGTTCAAGAAAAACTGTATGACGATTAGTTTAGTAGGAGCAAATAAGTATGTGTTACGATTTTTGCAAATTTCTCAAAAACGGTGCAAGTTAGGGACACCGTTATATTTTTCCTGTAATATTTAGGATGACATTAATAATTGGTAATTATTACAGATTTTTCTGTTTAGTAACTTCGAAGATAATAGGGGGGAATTGTATTTTTTTACGTTTTTCGTCATAAATCAAAAACTACTATTTAAAAAAAAAACAAAAACGGTATTTTAATCTACAAATTAAGTCCTTTCATTCGATATAATAGATCTACTTTCAATTTTCAAAGTCCCTTTACGGACCCCTTCAAAAAAAAATGTTACAAGATTTGTTTTACATCCAATAGGCTCGAGTTAGCTACTTTTAATACTGTTTCTGATATATCTGGCTGTGACAGACGGTCAGACAGAGTCGCACCATAAGGGTTCCTTGTTTACCATTTTGGTACGGAACCCTAAAAACCGGATATCAAAATGTGTTGTTTTTTTTCTTATCTATAATAATAAAATCATTGAAATACTCTAAAAACAGTACAGTCGAGTTCTTATACTTCTAAGCAAAAAATTGATCAAAAAAATATACGAACACGATATTTTTGATTGAGTTTTTGCTCAGACTGTAAGTAAAGATTTTTCCAAAAAGTAAATGGGCAGTGTTTAAATAAGTAATAAAATGTAAATAGGAGTTATTGGAAGTTTCGTCTGTTTGTTCGTTAATGCCACGTTAATGCGCGCATCATGCAATAACAACCTTGCCGATTTCCATGAAATTTGGTATACAGGTAGCTGGTAGATGATGACCCCAGTTAATACCTAGGATATATTTTATCCAACTATACCGAAGCCAAAAAACCTTCACGATAGAGAACGAAGTTGCAAGCGGTACCACTAATTTATTAAAATATATTTATAACAAGTAACTAATGTAATGAATATACGAGAGTAATTATTTGCATTAACACCTAACATACCAAAGGCGAAACGGACGAATGACAAATTCGTAGTTCATTTTGTTCTGATTTATAGTTATTGTAATAGCCAGTATGAGTTTCTAGGTACTACTACGGTACGTAGGGGGTAATACCTGCGTTTACCTAAACATCGGAATCGATGTTATTATGAGGCAATAAAAACATCATCACACATAAGAAATTGGTTTATAACTGATAATTTAGTAAAAGTAAAACACTACCTACTGTTCTTACCAAATAAATCATTGTTAGTACTCACCAAAGAAGACACAAAGATGACTTTCCACCTTCCCGTATTGGACCCTGGCAAGGAAAGAGAACGCTAACAGCATTGTGCCAACGTGGCAGATCAGCGTGCGCCCGTGGAGGTTTCGGAGCTCTGGCAGCGATGCATATACCACCAGGGTCAGTGCCAAGCACACCGCAGACACGCTTATCAGCTGTAAATATTGTAAAGTGTAAACTTCTTTGTTTGCAACTTGTTATTTTTATTTATTAAGTCACTTCGGATAACAGTCTTTTAAACGAAGGTTAATTCGATCTCTTATCATATCGTCGACCGTAGGCTGAATTGAGTCATTTTCAAAAAAAATGTACACAATTAAGGGATTTAATTAAAACAAAACTTAATTTATTCTTCTGTGTTACGAAAGTTACCCATATAGTTTGTATGCCTAACTTTCGTAACACAGAGGAAGCGATCGTGATTTTGTTTTTATTAGGCCCTTAACTATGCACAATTTTTTTGAAAATTACTCAATAACGTTAAGGTACATTGTTTTGCCTGTCCCTTACCGTAATTCAGCCTACGGTCGACGATATCATATTGTATTTTTAACCCCTGATGCAAAACGAGGGGTGCTATAAGTTTGACGAGTGTATCTGTGTATCAGTCACTCTGTGGCTTTGTGTGTCCGTCTCGCATTGTACCTATCTCCCAAACGGGTGAACCGGTTTTGTTTTTTTTTTTTAAAGGTGATTTCATCGAGAGTGTTCAGCATGGTGTAACTCTAGCAAAATAGCTTAAAAATAACTGGCCAAGAGCATGTCGGACCATGCTGAGTGTTGGGTTCCATAGCCGTAACTATAAGGTAAAAAATACAATGTAAAAAAAGTACAACAACAAAAGACGTTTACGTCCTTTTGTTGAGAAGCGCAGTTTATCGGCAATAACTCAAAAACGGTTAATTCGATCTTGTTGAAAATAATTTTCGTTGAAAGTATTAATTAAGCGTTACCTTCGTGATTTTTTTCATATTTTTCGGACGCACGGTTTAGAAAATAGAGGGGGGGGGACACAATTTACACAACTTTCGGAGCGATTATTTCCAAATACATTCACTTAATCAAAAACATTACTTAGGAACCTTATAGTGTTTTTTAAAGAGCTGTCGAACTATGTACCACACGTTGATATTTGCTGAAAAAAAAAATTTGACTGCCTTTAACATGTATGGAGTGCCCCCCCTAAAAATATTTATTTTAATTATTTATATACCAAACTAAGTAGCGGCTCATAAAACACACCTATATTCCAAATTTCATCAATATCCATCATGTAGTTCCTGAGTAAAATGCCTGTGACATACGGACAGACAGACAGACAGACAGACGGACGGACGTGACGAAACTATAAGGGTTCCGTTTTTGCCATTTTGGCTACGGAACCCTAAAAAGTGTCAAAACCGAACTTCTTATCGCTCTCCCTCCCTACTACCCGCGCGAGGTTTCTTGATAGTTGTCAATGTCAAAGCACTCCAGACTATCCAAGTAACAACTGTGTCGAGAATCAGCTCTGAATCTAAACGGGCAATGTGCACACAAAGCTTGAAAGTACACCCCTGCTTTTTGAAGTTTCGTCAAATTCAAAACCTTCGTTCTCGGTACCTATCACACTTACAGTAAAAATGAAAAAATATCTAATTCATACCAAATTTAATGTAGTTTATTTGTGCCAAAGATTTTATTGTCAAAAAAAATCGGTTGTCTGTAAAGTCGGTTTACTGACGATAGTCGAACGTGATAACGTTGACCCTGACTTTGACTTTGACTGAAATTGACATTGACTTTGACTTTGACTGACTTTGACTTTGACTTTGTCTTTGCTTTGACTTTGACTTTGACTTTGTCTTTGACTTTGACTTTGACTTTGACTATTTTATCAGTTGATGGTAGCAATATCCGTTTGCCTTTTTTGTCTGAGGCCTTGGAAAAGTGGGTGACGATTTGTCCAACTGACGACCGTCCAGACAGCCTGATGGTTCAGAGAGCGTGGGACGACATCATTTGTAGAATGTCTCATTCTCGCTTGCTGGACGGTGCCTTGGGGGCCGATTTGGCGCGTCTCAAGGCTATCACAAGGCCCGAGTCTGGTGCGTGGCTGCACGCCTTGCCGTCGCCTCAATTAGGTACGCTGCTTGATAACGATTCTTTGAGAATAGCGGTAGGGCTGCGATTGGGAGGCAAGGTGTGTGAAGCGCACCATTGCATTTGTGGGGTGATGGTAGAGGAGAATGGGCACCATGGACTGAGCTGTCAAAGATGTGCGGGGCGTTTCCCAAGGCACCATTCTATTAATGACATTGTTCGTCGGGCTTTGGTCTCTGTCAATGTCCCATGCGTTTTGGAGCCTCCAGGTTTGTCTCGCACGGATGGCAAAAGGCCGGACGGACTCACGTTGGTTCCTTGGCAGAGAGGGCGCTGCCTTTTATGGGATGCAACGTGTGTAAGCACTTTTGCTGCTACCCATATGAGGCAAACCATGAGGACGGCGGGCTCTGCGGCGGAGAGTGCCGCTAAATTAAAACACGCCAAATACTCTGCCTTGGAGACAGCGTATGATTTTGTTCCGGTCGCCGTGGAGACGGCTGGCCCCTGGGGTGAAGAGGCGCTCAGGCTCTTTAAGGAGATTGGTCGGCGTCTGCGGGAGAAGGGCAATGATCCTCGTTCTGGGTCCTGGTTGGTCCAACAAGTCTCTGTTGCCATTCAGCGGGGCAATGCTGCCGGCATAATGGGGACTTTTGGATCGGGCTTGATGCAGAGTGGGGGTTTATTAGGTTAATTTTTATTTATTTTTTGCATAGTGGGGTTTTTTTTTTTTTTAATTGCTATTTTTAAGATTGACGATGCTTGTTGCGGATAAACATTTGGTTTGCATGCGTTATTAAGTAAGTTTGACGAAGCATGTAGCGGATGATTTTCATGTCTTTCTGTTTTGTTTTTCTCCTGGAATAAATGAATTTGATTTATTGCTTTGACTTTGACTGTGACTTTGACTTTGACTGTGACTGTGACTTTGACTTTGACTTTGACTTTGACTTTGACTGTGACTTTGACTTTGACTTTGACTTTGACTTTGACTTGGACTTGGACTTGGACTTCGACTTTTTTCCCAATAAGCTGCTACAATGACATTGACACGCTAAAATGATGGCTAAGTGGCCAGTGTAAATATCTGCCGTTCCACGAATATAATGTCAAAGATTTGTTTTAATAATTTTTAAACTACGATTAAAGCAGGCGTAAAACGGAACTGCCAAAGCAGCATCCACTATTTAAATTTAAAGATTTTTGCCAAACTCAGCAGTGTCTCTTGTCATTCAATAGAGATTTTGACAGCCGTATCTTAGGGAATAAGGGCTAATTTATTAACAATTTGTAAGAAACTATCGTCTTAACGACTTTAGTGCTGGAATAATATAAAGTACCTATTTGACAGGTAACGGCCCTGCAAGGTAACGGCCCCGCAAGGTAACGGCAAATGACGTCACAGTTTTTCGTGCGTGCAGCCGGCTTCATCGAATTATAAGACGTTATCACGTCAAAAATACGGAGTTAAAGCAGGAATCCAAAAAAGTTTAAAAATGGCGTAGTTTTTCGCGTGTTGCTCAGCTATCACAACTTTTTAGAAGTTGTAAATTGGGATTTACATTACCCTAACGGGGCCATACAACATACCAGAAAATCAGAACTACATCATGCTTTGCGATTTCAATGTTAATTTCCAAGGGGACATTAGCTAAGTTGCATCAAAATCGGTTCAGCCGTTTATTAGACATTCTAATTTGAAATTAAAATTATTATTATGTCTTACCCGTTCACGGGACAATGGTGTCCCGGACTTTTGGGAGGCGTGCGCGGAGCCGAAGCCAACGCGTAGAGGCCCTTTCGACAATTTAATGAGAGGCAAAGTGTACACCCACCCAACGGATGCTGTCTCTGCCCATGTATGGGACGCACGCAAAGACAGCCCCCGCCAGATGCAAGGACTATTGTTGATTGATGGAATCTAACTCTACTGGGCTATGGCGGTGGAAATATGGACCAAATACTGGGCTATGGATTGAGACATGACGGCGCCTGTCAGGAAAAGCGTCTCATGGCTTTGGTGGCACTGACAGACCGTGAGTTGCCCTTCGCTTATTATTATTATTAATAAAAAAAAAAACGTAATAATATTGTACAAAATGATTATTTAAAAAGCGTGAAATAAAATATAATTAATGAATTACAAAAACCCCCGACAAAAAAAACTTTAGAAAGTAAACATAATATGTACCTAGAGTCTGGCTAATGAAAGATGAGACTGACATTTATTCCAAACTTTTTAAATGGCGACATTATACAAACGTCAAATGTGTCAAACGTCATTAGATTTCTGAGGATAGTATGCTGTGGTGATTTTGATACTCAATATGCAACATAAGAAAGTAACAGTTTCCGAAAATACTTACTGAATTGTTTTGCTTTTCTTTCCGTGGCTAATGTGGGGAGTAAATATATATCATAAATAAACACTAACACTCTAATAAAAGCTATGTACTTACCAATTTTCACTAAAATCGGAAGAATTAAAAAGGTGACAACAACTCAAAAATCGGCTCAAGTATCATTACCGTTTTTGTCACCCTATAAACAGTGTTGCAACCCGTTGTTTTTTTAAATTTGCCGCTATTTTTTAGTCTCATCTTTCATTAGCCAGACTCTACTTACCTCTCTATTATGTTTTTAAGATAAGTTGTAATATTTTTGTCGAGGGTTTTTAAATTATTAAATTAAGTTTTTATAACCTTTTGTTACTTGTTATCTTCATCAAAGATAATGTTTACATGATCTGCAGACTTCTTTTTTTTAACCTAGGTACTTTCCGCAGGGAATGGTAGAAACACGCAATTAATAGAGCCGAGTGGAAAAAAGAAGGGAAGGGCTTGCGTAGCAGCGGGAGACCAATTAGGCTAAACAAAAAATAATATTTTTTTATTTTCTTTTTAAAGAAGAAATGAAAAAATAAGAAACACTGAGCTATTAATAGGCCCGTGGATATTAACATTAAAATCGCAAGGCATGATGTAGTTCTAATTTTTTGGTATGTTGTATGGACCAATTAGGGCAGTGTTAATCCCAATTTGCAACTTCTAAAAAGTTGTGGTCTCTGAGCAACACGCGAAAAACTAAGCAATTTTTGAACTTTTTTAATTTCTGCTATACCAATGCATTTTTTGATAGTATGTAATATGTTTCGCACAAATTAAGTATATTAAATTTACTATACATAAATTTTTTTGTATTCATTTTTACTGTAAGTTTGAAAGCTTATGCCAACTTTAGGTATAAAAGCATCCGAATATCCGATTCCTGTTTATGACATGTTTTTTTTTTATGAAATAGGGGGCAAACGAGCTGACGGGTCGCCTGATGGTAAGCAATCACCGTCGCCCATAGACACCTGCAACACCAAGAGAGTCACAGGTGCGTTGCCGGCCTTTCAGGTGGGAGTAGGTACGCTCTTTTCTTGAAGGTTTGAAGGTCGAATCGGTCCGGAAACACTGCAGGCGACAATTTATTCCACAGTTCAGTCGTGCGAGGCAGGAAGTTTCTAGCAAAACGCACAGTTGTTGATGATTAGGTAATATTTAAATACATCCCTATGGTAACAGGTCCTATGGTTACGGGAATTTGAAACTCTTTTTTAATTAGAAGTAAATATTACCTACGAATAGCAGATTATTGATGGTCAACTGGAAGATTATTAGGTCAGCATAGGTCAAGTGAGATTTATACTGACTAAATAAGTATTAGTCTACTGTCGGCCATGACCAAAACGATACTTAATATTTTCAACACCGTTTAACATATTCAGATATTTTGGAATGAAATGAAATGAAATAATTTATTTCTGTAAGTAGGCCTCAAGGGCTCTTTCACATGTCTGATTCTTTCTTTTATATATATATATATTAACTGGGTAGGTTTGTCGGCACATAAAGCCACCAACTCGATCCCATAAGGTCGGGGTACTGTGGCCAAAGGTAGGGTAAATTTGCACACCTTCAAATCTATAAGGTCTGATAATAAACATAAAAACATGAATGGCCAGCTAAACCCAACCACATGACAATGTGCCGTAATTTAAATGCAACGGTTACGGTCCGTGAAAATGCGATCCGAATTAAGTCGAGTTGACCACACCGAGACCTCATACGTCGACGGTATGTTAACGCAGCAAAATACAGCGAGTGTATAGTGTATTTAATACGAACAAAAATTTTATGAATTTTAGCTTTAAGTGGTGTTAACCTGTCACCAAAAAAATATAATAATTAGTCACAGATTTTTTTTTAAGTTTTCTCTAGCAGCAATGTAATGCAAACACGTCTGAGAGACATATGTTTTAGATATGAAAGATAGTTAGTTGTTATTACATTAAGTTTTGAATTATATTGTAAAAAAATAAATATTTTTCAACAAAATATATCTAATTAATTATGTTCATGGCCCAAATTGCCCATGGACTTCCGACCATCCCGATCCAATGAGACTGGGCTGATCATGTAGGTACGCCATATGCATCCACAAAGGTGTTCTAAGGCAGCCACAGAGTGGATTCCACAAGACGGATTTGCACATTTACTCCATATAGAGATTGTATCTCAGTCATTTCTTGTCTTTTGAAAGAAAATGCATGGCAGTATTCTTTTATTCGTGACTCAAAGGTGATATATTTACGGTACGGTACTATATACTTTATGCGCTTAAAATAGGTATATTCGTATGGGATATACATGGGCAAGGCCGCGGATTTTGACCAATGTGACATAGACGTAACATAAAAAAATATACGTGACGTTATCATAAAACGTTACAATAAGTTGTCGTAAAGCTTTGATCATACTGGCAAATATTCTCATTAGATATTGTAACTAAAAAAAATACATATTATTATTATTAAGTATAAGTTTTTAGTGGCTAAAAATATAAAATACATTTCACCTGCCTAAAAAACATTACCCTATCGTATAAAAAATACCGTTTCAAAATAACCACTACTTACCGTTCAAATCACACATGCACTTTAGACGTTATTTTGCAAAATGATGACTGAGTCAACTTTTGACTGCCATTTGTGACAAAACTGACGAGATTTCTTTTTCTCTTTGGTATTACTGTACAAGAATATGAGTTTCTAATGTATCAACATTTATAGCAAATTTGGCTTTAAAACTAGCTCTGTAACGCGTCACGTAAGCATTCGTAACATAAATGTGGAATTCAGGTCAATGAAAAGAAGGGAAGATAAAAAAATAAAATTATTTGATAATCATGATTCCACAATCGTAGGACCATCTTTATATCATTAAATTTTGTTTCAAACAAAAACATTATCATAAAGAGTTAAATATCATAAAAATAACAGGGCTTTAAGTACCCGTGGTCGAAAAAAAATGACGACTTTCGTTACGTTTTGGACGGTTTTTTTTAATTAATTATTGCATTTGCGACCTTGAAGAATTTTATTACGTAATATAATAAAATTGTTTTTAAACCTCTAGGTGTTACCATTTTTTTGTAATCAGCATGGGAAATTTGAAACGTTCAAATTGGTCAAAATCCGCGGCCTACGCTTGCCCACATGCTGTATTTTAAGTACATGTCACAGCATAGAGGTGACGCAAACCACGCCTCATTGCATTGCTACACTCATCGTTATTTTCTCGATTTCAATTTCAGAGATGAAAACTAAAAGCCATGAGTTGATAAATTGACTTAGTTACTATTCGGTAAACATTTGATTGAGTAAAAACAATCTTGTTTGCACTTTTCTGCCTTTGATGCTTCTCTAATGTATGCAAACTTTATGAACGATTGATAGATTCAAACATATTTTTGGTTTAAGCTTTTAAAATTTCACTTCATACGTCAATATAAGTATCTATAAGAATGCACAATCGTAGACTGAGAACTCACCCCGACATAATAAAGTAAAGTGCTTTGTAGCCTTAAGTTTGTGGTCTTTGAAAATTCGATGAAAGATCTAAACGGGTGCAGTTAGAATACCTACTTTATTGGTACAGTACAAGTATAACGAATAATTGAAGTTTAATTAATTTTCGCAAGTTTAAAAGATTAGCGTGAATAATGTATATTGAAAACAGGGAAGTACCCTATTTTGCTCTATAGGTTGAAAAATATTCTGTATTCGTCAGGCTCGAGCGCCTATACATAAGTATAGGTACCTATATCTGAACGTACCTACCTATACATATATCTAAAAAAACGTTTAGATTGAATTGAACGGCCACGATATTCGGAAACGATCAGCGAAATGGCTTTGTCTTAGTTAAAGTGATTGAAGGCCGTCTTTTGACGTCAAATGCCTAGTTACCTATCTAGATATACATATAGGTATAAGATAGCAATTCATGTAAACTGACATTGTGTAATTTATATTGTATGTTTATGTTATGTTATAAATAAATCACTTACCACAAATGACACGAAAAAATTTTTGTCAACTTCAGGTGCACTTATATAACAGAGAGCTGCAGCAACCATCACAGGGTTGTTGTCGTTGCAAAATCGGCGGTCGAATTCTTCCAAGCAATAATTCTCCTCCGTCCGGTGAATTTGCTGCATCGTCCCGTCTCGGTTCAAACTATGCTTGTCCATCTGATTGCGTTTCTCCGTCACATATTTTCCAGCTGGACATCGGATTTGTGTGCGAACGCCCAACAAATCTAATCAGAGATGTATAATTTTCGTAAAAGGGTAATTAAGCGCTAAGATTTTTTTACTAAGTAACCTATGATTTAAATAAAAACGTATTGTACTTATAAAAAAAAGTAACGGTAAACGGCCGTAATGCGTCACGCTGCTATTACTAAAAAAACGGTGTTTACGGAATTCGTAAATATTAAACCGTGATCAATAATTTCGAACCGGAGACGTCGTGTCCGTCAAGATAGCGTACACCGTAAAGATATTCAGAATCTGATGCAGCCAATAAATAGTACCCAAATAGTACCGACGCAATACCTAGGTGAAAAAATTAGTACCCTTAAACTTTTCGAAATATAAGGCCTGTTCACGGTGTACGCTACCGGGCGTCTAGCTGGCGTACACCGTTTGTATCTCTGGAACGGCTTTGTTTTAGGAAACGCTTTATATCTCAGAAAATAGAACCCAAATAGTACCCTTGGGCCCTAAAATTTCATTTCTCTAGCTATCGTAGAAGCCGAGATATTCCATGACTTAACGGTGTACAAAATTTCACACCGTCAAGCTGGCGTACCCGGGAATTTCTTATAGAAAGAGCTCACTATATCTCGGCTTCTACAATAGCTAGAGAAATGAAATTGTAGGGCCCTAGGGCACTATTTGAGTACTATTTTTTGAGATATAAAGCATTTCCAAAAACAAAGCCGTTCCTGAGATACAAACGGTGTACGCCAGCTTGACGCCCGGTAGCGTACACCGTGAACCGGCCTTATATTTCAGAAAGTTTAAGGGTACTATTTTTTTCACCTAGGTATTTCGTCGGTACTATTTGGGTACTATTTATTGGCTGCATCAGATTCTGAATATCTTTACAGTGTACGCTATCTTGACGGACACGGAGACGTCCCCTGCTGTATATTGGTCTACCTATCCTAAAGACCACCATGACGATCGGTCGCACGCTTTTTGCCTCGACAAAAATATGAATATAAGAATAAATAAACAAAAATCTAATCGGTTAACTGGTAGAGAATGCCTTATGGCATTAAGTTCGCCTTTTGTACCATAAGTTTTGTTTTGTGAATAAAGTTTAAATAAATAAATCTTACATAATGATAAAAAAAGCTAAGTTTCCAAATATTATAGTAAAAACACTGCTTGGGTGCATGTTACAAATGAATTGATTAAGTAACGATCTAACGATATCAAGTACAGTTCCTGAGCAAAGGTGAAGACTCGTAATACTCACCAGGAAAATCATCATATTTTTCTTTTAAGGGCTCCAAATAGATTGACATATTAAATGTGAAGTTATAATCTGTGTTAGAAACACAATCACTTCTTGTGGTGTTGCAATTTCGAACTCTAAAGTGCTTGCCTATTGGACAGCATTTTCTGATAGGATATGCTCCATAATCTGCTGCATTGTTTACGCAAACTCGAGCTATTAAACCATTTCCGATTTTTCTGCGATCCATACACCATTCTCCCTCTCCAAGCCGTTGTTCCTTAGCCATTGTGTTCCTCGAAACAATCAAATTGCTCCCATAAACATCCAATGAAAACTCTTCGGACATTAGATCAATCTCATACTGTGCTTCTTTACAATTTATTCCTGTATCAACTTCAAATACATGAGGTCCTATGTCTTTAATTTGGTTTACTAACCACTTCTCATCAAGGTCTTCCTCGTGAACGCTTGTACATATTTTACTGACAACATCATAAGCCTGATTTTCTGGACAACATTTTCTGATACGGTCAATATTTAAAACAGAACCTGGCGTGTTTTCTGTGTCATTAAGTTTACAGTTTAAAGCTACTGTTTTAGGAATGTTGTCAATAATTTCATCATTTTGTGTTTCTAAAACTAACCTATCATAACATATGTTATTTTTGGAAGTTAGCTCCAGTTTTTCCTCCGTTTTAAATTCATTCAGTTCTTCTTCTAGGCATCCATCCGGCATGCCGTAGGTTACTGCTATGTCCTGTGATATAATTAATGGTGGAGTAGATAGCTTATACTGTAGTTTAATCGTTGCACGATCAACACATTCAAAACTTGCGGTTTCATTTATATATATATTTTTCACGAGGCTTTGATTCTCCGAACAGCACTTATGAAGCACCGTTAATTCACTTGTAACACGTTTTGCACATACAATTACAAAAATACACGTCACAAAGAACCACATTTTTAGACTCTACGATCTTTCATAAATTTATTAAAGTTCACAGCAGGTGGTTGGTGTCGATCGTCGTGATCCGCATTGTTTATGTTCAGGATCGAATATAGCGGGCGGAGCGGCGTGTGGTACACGCGGCGGCGGCGGCGAAGTGACCGGAGCGGCCGGAGCTACGACGGCGGGATGCCTCTGACGAACACTGGAGGCTACTACGCCCTTGAAGTCTCCGCTTAACCGGGCTTTACCTCCGCGTCTACCTCGCGGAACACCCCACACTTTAGTGCTTTCACAAAAAACACGCAGTTCGGAGAAGCTAATAACAATGGACTACGATAATTTTCGGAGCACTGAATCAAATTGTAAAGACACCGTTTACATTCGCGCGTTCAATTAAATAAAAGCGTCGAGGTTGTCCAGTACGTATGAGATACTACTACAAAGACTTCGATTCAGAAACTTCACTTTATCAGCTGCTGATAATGATAAGAAGTAGGTATGACACCTCAAATTGATTACGTTACGCAGAATTTATATATAACCCTAGATAATTTACTAACAATCATTGTTATGAATAACATATATAAAAAGGTGCAATTCTGACAATATTACATACATACGGGGCGAATTGATAACCTCCTTTTGAAGTCGGTTAAAAAAAGTAAGGCTAACAGAAAAATCACCACAAAAGGAGGTATAAACAAATGGCAAGAAACCTGATATATTTATCAGCGAAGTGCGAGTCGGACTCGCGTACTGAAAGTTCCGTACCCCCCTCTAGGTAGGTCGCTACCTAGCAGTAGCGTGGCGTCCAAAGAACTCGATTCCTACCGGCTTGCCTAATATCAGGCATTTGAGCACCTTATTCTACAGCTCAGGAAAATGTATACAAAATCTGCACCGGCTTACTCAATGATATCTTTTACGCCACGCCACTGCTACCTAGATCGCATATTTAAGGTCTATGGCACTACTCGACGCGGCGCAACACTTCTAGCTTCTAGTTTCCATACTAGTATTTGCAGTGTCGCGCCGCGTAGTGCGTTATAGTATCTCGTCGATAGAACTGCATCACAGCTGCATTGAAACTGCAATCCGTCGGACAACACTCGGAAAACCACCGGGCATCTTTTTTTATTTAATGTGCATCACTGTGTAACACTGAGACTGGAACGTAGTTCACCGCTTCCCGTAAGAGTGGATTAGGATGGGAATCCGCATGTGTGAAGAATCTCTCCGAAAGATCCTTCACATATGCGTGGATGGTAGGTATATTTGATGGTTAAACGAACTTACCTGAAGTGATGTTTGACCATAATTTTACTACGACGTTACATCCGAAAAGATTTATTATTTACTCTGTAGATGTTTAGCGCAACGCCAAATAGGACTCGCTTGATACGAGGGAACAATAAAACAGGAAATACATATTTATAGAATGTATTTCAGATACTACACTTAGGTTCATTAAGGTTTACAAAGTAGGTGATAATCAGTCTTTCAACTAGGCTAGGGGATCGATTATAATTAGGAACTAATCAACCTTTATATTATTATTACTAGAATCAACATTATAGACGGCCTCTGCAAATGCATTTTCTTCCTCTTGAATTACCGGTCTATTATAGAATTTCGCGAATATTAGCGAGTTTTTTGACCAGACTGCTGTTCTCTTGATGAAATCGACTGACAGGCCTTAGCGGCTGGCTGCCGAGGTAGAAGCATGGCGACAACTATGTGCCGAAAAAACAGTTATATCTATGCTGCTCTCTGACAATACCGATTTAATCCAGCGACTAATGGTCACAGGGCTGGCGTTGTGGATGGGACGTTTGGTTGTTAAAATCAACTTGTCGGTGTGTGGCAGGTGTCTAAATTTTTCAGTTTTTTTTTCAAATATTCAATCAAACACTTTACAGGACATATCGAGTCCTTGTGTGGGAAGAATGGTATAATTAATCTAGGCATTGATCGGCCAGGTGCTGACGTCTTTGTAAGATCGCTAATTAATTACGAACGTAAAAGATGTTACAATGCCTGCACAAAAAAGAGAATGAGGTACGCGCAGAGCGCACGGGCTGGAGTAAACTAGCTTTAAACTTTAAACTAATGTCCAATGCCTATTACATTGAGAGTGAACTACAGAGTAAATAATAAATCTTGAGGATGTAACGTCGTTGTATAATGGCGGGCGTCGTGATGTAATAGGAGATTAAGTCTCGTACCAGGCGGCATCCAGTGCCCGCCTGAGAAAGCGATTCTGAATCACCTGCAAAGGATGGAGTTTGTTTACGCCCACGTGGGCGAAAACAGGGCTGGTGTAGGTGAGAATGGGTCTGACACAGCGGTGTACAATGCCAGTTTATTTCTAAACTGCATCCGCCTCCGCGTGCCGACCATTACGCCAGCATTTGGTTGGTTGGGACTAGATCGTTTGTCCAAGACTGTCCTGAATATTTATTTCAGTAGGTACTCGTATGTATTGTATACATTATATACATACTTATTAAACTGAAAGATATTAGCCAAGTACCAAAACTAATAAATCCTGTTGCTTGTTATGTTGCCATGCGTAATATATATAGATACAAGAAATCAAAGTACATAGAAAAATTAAATGGCACTCACCTGTGTCCAGACGGGGAATCGAACCGGGTACCTCTGGATTTCCGGCCCAGCGACTCAACCACTCGTCCACCGGAGCACCCAGTAAGCGCCCTCAATTTTGCCATCTACTTTGACTTCCTATAGGTTTCCTTGCTATACGTATTTTTTTAAATAAAACCTTTTTTCCGCCTCTGCAAACTTAGCGTAGTCGCACTCTACATTTTTGATTAGAATTAGAACAAATGATTTCTGATCCTAATTCCGAATTTATTCCCTTCATTTCCTTGTATTTGCAGTTTTAATGCAGTTGTGATGCAATTCTATTGCAGTTACACCAACTGCGGCCGAACTGCATTACAACTGCGCAGCTAGATTACCTAATCGGGTGAGTAACATTTGGTTCACAATGATTCTCCTTCCCTTTATCAGCTTCTGCCTAATAGCCCCTTAAATTCTGCTTGGAAGACGGCAAATGATTCAAGCTTTTTTATCATTTGCATTCTCTTATAGAACTCACATCTTACTTTCAAAACTTATAGCTTTTACTGTACCTCATTTTATAGTGTTAGTAGTACATGTAGCTACTGGGCATTACTTTCAAAGTGAAGTGGCCGTAACACTTTCACTATAAAAGACAGGCTCTGTGCTCGCCATGTTAAGTTCAAAGTGACGTTTATACCTATCTTTCAAATATTGCCATAGTGGATTTATAACAAACTAGGTTATCTTCTTAGTGGATATAAATTGATACAAAATATTTCAGGAAGACATTTTATTGTAAAATTATAAAAAATGTACCTTACTGCTAAATAGGAGCTACCTTAAAAACTATAACATAAAATGACTTCAATGTATTGGCACTTAAGAACTTGATCAACTTAAAATAATTTAATTATAGTTCAAAATTCAGAGGCTGAAGGCCGTTTGGCACAATATTTTACCCATCATCGTATCCTCTTGAAAGTATTTGCTTATCTCCCTTTACGCCGTCGCTATCAAATCTTCTCTCTCCGAATATCATTCCTATGAGAGGGTGCGTGAAAATATTCGTCACTCAACTCTATAGCTAGTTTTATTAATATCATAGACTTATCGAGTTATCAATTACTTTGAACTTATATTCCGCCGAGATAACCAGCCAAGATTATGTACGGCAACTGAGTAATAGTCGGAAGGGGTTTCCGGATTTCACTGTCAGTATAACGTGAGATTAGTAACGTCTACGTAAAGTTTGCATGTCCAAATGTTGGCGAGATGTGCTGATCCCAACAAAATTGATTTTATTTTCTATAATTTTATTTGCCTTGTTGGACGCATAGAGAGACCCTTTACATCTCTATAAATGTAGTTTTAAGTTTAATGTAATGTATTAATGAAATCTTATATTAACGACATATTGTTGTAATACTCGTTGGTCGAAAAGAGAAACTGGTGAGTTTCTTCCGGCGCTTCTTCTCACCAGAAGGTCAATTACCCGAAGCGCCAAAAGAAAAGAATTAGAGATGAGACATGTAAAAGAGCCCTTGAGGGCCTACTTACAGAAATAAATTATTTTATTTTTATTGTTTCACCTTAATTGTTAACCGTCTCAAGCAAATACATTTTATTTCATTTACGTTCTTTACATTTGCGAATTACCATCATGCTAACAGGTCTGTTGTAGGTCAAGTGATGTTCCATGTTGATGTTAACTAGGTACATGAAATGGAACTGTTGTGTCATTTATTGTTTAAAAATGTGTATAATAAAATAGCTAGCCAAACTCCCTTGGATCAAAGGCAATGATAATTTGAAGAAACTTAGACTTGTGTGAATCTGCCTGTTAAACATATATACCGTGTCTTTTTTTATTTCCGTTAAATTCGACAGGTTGCTTCGTACGTCAACAGAAACTACCTGGTATATCGCTTTTTGTTAAATTCGAAAAAAAAAATATTTTTTATTTTTCATACAAAATAAATTAATATTGAGTTGATAACCATTGTAAGACACTTTTGAGTTAGTCGAAAATTAACGTCAACTATGACAGTGTTGGGATTATGACAGCTCATTTATACTGGTTGGTGATTAAATTAAGATTATGAATATTTTAAAAAACCGGCCAAGTACGAGTCGGACTCGCGCACCGAGGGTTCCGTACAAACTCATAAGTAGATACATGAATAATTCAAGAAAAACTATATGGCGATTAGTTTAGTAGGAGCAAATAAGTATGTGATAAGATTTTTGCAAATTTCTCAAAAACGGCGCAAGTTAGGAAAGCCGTTATATTTTTCCTGTAATATATAGGACGACATTAATCATTGGTAATTATTACAGATTTTTCTGTTCAGTAACTTCGAAGATAATAGGGGGGGAATGGTATTTTTTTTAACATTTTTCGCCATAAATCAAAAACTACTTATTTAAAAAAAAAAAAAATAGCGTTTTAATCTACAAATCAAGCCGTTTCATTTGATACCCCACTCAATATAATAGCCCTAATTTTAATTTGCAAAGTCTCATTACGGACCCCTTTAAAAAAAAAGTAAAAAAGTTACAAGATTTTTTTTACAGCTCGGGTTAGCGCTTCTTAACACTATTCCAAATTTCAAGTCGATAGCATCAGTAGATCCTGAGATATCTTGCTGTGACAGACGGACAGACAGACAGACAGACAGACAGACAGAGTCGCACCATAAGGGTTCCTTTTTTACCATTTTGGTACGGAACCCTAAAAACTAACTTAATTACATCAGCAGAATGTGCCCTCGAAGTTAACGGAAATCAATAAAAACACGGTGTATGAAAGCGTTTTGAATGTATGTATTATAATTACCTAGGTCAGCGGTCGGCAACCTGCGGCCCGTGAACCGCTCACTTGCGGTCCGCGAGCCTCCCTGGCTATTTTCCATGTAAAGGTGGATATATTTAGAATTGTATAAAATCACCAGTTATTAACATAGTGCGGCCCGCATCAATTTCGTTAGCTACTATGTGGCCCTTGGCTGCTAAAAGGATGCCGACCGCTGACCTAGGTAATCGTGGCAATTATTGCTGACACTGTTCTGGTATAAAATTGGAATCTGAATTAATGGCGTAACAAACCATTGGATAATTCTCGGCTTATTTTACCCGGCGTAAACCGTGAGAGATACTTGGAAAATCTATCACACAATTACGCAATGTGTTTAACACGTTAGGAGTCCTCAATTTCCTTACAAAATGTTTCGAGTGACTCACAAGTCCCGACATTACATGATACCAAAAAGATTAGCCTTTGAAAATTGTCAACTCACCGGGATTTATCAGTGTAGTACATACTCTTATTTCACTGGACTAGGAACGTGTTAACCATCACGCTTATGCGTAGATGACGGTTAGAGCTTCAATGACAGCCGCAACTCTTGACGACCATGTTCTTATATTTACGCAGGATCACGTTGGCATCGTCCGTGTAGTACAGCACTGATATTGGAGAGAGCTTGATCGGCGCACACGAGGGTTTCGGCACCTGATTTGTTTTGAATAGAAACTGTGTTGTAGTATTTAATTGACACCAAAAATATATATATTGTTAAGTAAGGGTAAATAAAATTCAACGTAGGTATCGAAAAAGTTTGGGGCATGATGTTTCTTCACAGAATTAAAATTAGGCAATATCCGATCGATTTTCTTTTATTTTACAGAGCAGATACACTCACGGACAATGAATTCGGGTAATTTTCTATATATTAATTGTTCATAGAAAATTACCCGAATTAATATTTATTTTGCATCGTAGTTATTTTATACAATATGCCATGTCTAGAATAAAGCAGAATCGTTTAACTAACCTGTGTAGGGTTCAACAGATGCACCAGTGTCTGTACTATGGCATGGTTGGTGGCATTTTTATGTGCGTTCAGGGGAAAGTTACACTCTCCGCTGCAGTAAAATGCACCGTAGCCATCTGGCGCGATAATCCAGTCCTGTAATCAGACATTGATTCTTATTATTATTTCAATGAATATTCCTAATGATACCTATAAGATTCCGAATGAGACAAAGAGTCCTGAATGAGGCAGAGACTCTTTGTCGCGCGACAAAAACTACCTCTCCTTTTCCAATCAGTATAGTGCGAAAGTGACAGGTTGTGCTCCGTCGCGCGATAGGTAAAGACGCGGCCAGTTGTACTAGCCGGGCAGTCGTATTAAGACTGACCAACAATGATTGAACCCAATTTCGCCACAGTAGCTAGTGGCTACGGCACCGAAGATTGGCGCAATTGTAGGATCCAGACGAGATATTTAAATTATGCTCACCTGCCACTCTAAATCTTTGAAACTGACGTAAAGCGTTTGAATTTCACAACTTCGAGTCGTCCAATGCGATGTATCTGAAACAGAAATACGAATAAAATTTCAAAATTATCTGCTGGTGAATTTTGAAGTCGCTGAATTTGAACAGATATGCGAACTGGGAAGCTACTAATGCAGTGGTTCTGAACCTGGGGGTAATATTAAGTTTTCTCAGGGGTAATACTCATATTAAGTCGTTTTTCTTTGAGTAATTTCATATACTTGTCTGTATTACATATTTTTTGGAGGGGTAACGATACAAATCTAGAGTGGGCCTGTGGGTGATGAGGCAATAAAGGTTAGGAACCTCTGTACTAATAATAGAAACATTTTTGCTCGTATTATTTTTGGTCCTTTTTAGTTAGTGTTAACGACCATTTGGCCAATCATGTTTTTCAACTATTGTGTAATAAAATTTATACAAAGAATAACACGACTGGTCCTAACAATAAAAGCTACTAGCGTCCCCAAAATTCATAGTTAAGTACTTATTTATTTTATTTTCTTGGAAGCTAACCTGTGAGTGGATTCCTTAGATAATTCTCGGAAGAGCCGGAATTCCGCCACCGTCTCGCCTCCCGCTTGCGGCGCCCGCTGGCGTCCGCGGCGCTCAGCTTAGGGCCACTCTTAAAGAAAGCCACGAGGAACGGCTGCTTGCCCTCCACTATGGCACCTCGCGGCTCCTCTAACCCGATCTCCTCTGGCTTCATATGACGTTCTGAAGTTAAACAACAAACAACCGTATTTAATCAACATGTGGTAATGAACCGGGATGACTGGAAGTCTAGGGGGTGACCTTTGCCCAGCAGAGGGACCGCAAACCTGCTATTTAAAAATAACTGGTCAAGAGCATGTCGGACCATGCTCAGTGTAGAGTTCCATAGCCATATCTATAAGGAAATGTGCTACAGATAAAAATAAAGCTAAAAATAAACAACTGGCAAAAAGTCTTAAATGCCGTGTAAATCAATGGCACTTAAAACCTTTTGGTTGGGAAGTTTTTCACCAATAACTTCAAAACGGTTTATTCGTTACTATTCAAAATAATTTTCGTTGAATGTATTAAGCGTTACCTTCCTGATTTTTTGGATTTACGGTTTAAAAGTTAAAGGGGGGGGGACACAATTTATGCAACTTTCGGAGCGATTATTTACAAAAAAAAGTACATAAAAGCCTTATAATGTTTTTAAAAGAACTGTCGAATTTTGTACCTCACGTTGATGTCTGCTGAAAAATTTTTTTTTTAGCTTCTGTTACATGTATGGAGTGCCCCCCCTAGATATTTTTATTTTTATTATTTAACTACCAAACTTAGTAGCGGCATCTACAAGATATCTATATTCCAAATTTCATCGGTATACGTCTTGTAGTTTTTAAGTAAAATGCCTGTGACATACGGACGGACGGACGGACGGACGGACGGACGGACGGACGGACGGACGGACGGACGGACGGACATGACGAAACTATAAGGGTTCCTTTTTAGCCATTTTGGCTACGGAACCCTAAAAAAACCTTTTTAAAAGAGAGAATCAACTTGACAATGCCAGTTTTCGAAATTAGGCAATAGTCCAAGCGCGTCAAGTTTAGGTTAGGTTAAACAAACTACCTCCAGCTACACAACATTTTTAACAATGCGTCCAAATTAAAATTAATAATCGGCTATCATGCATACCCCTCTCCTACTAGGTGTTACTCTATTATAAGATGACGATGAAGAAGCCACAATTATCTACACCGAGCGCGTCTGTTACTTCAACTCAAGCCAGTTTTCCAAGAACAAGCTAAGTCTTTATCGTATGTTAAATGTAGCTTTCAATACTGTACCCAGGGCCGTCTTTAACCTACTGGAGGGCACGACCACTTTAGGATATGTATGACTATGATATGACAGAGGACGTATTTTATGAACAAAATGCAAAAGTAGCTCGAAGGATGAGCCCCTGGGGCCCTTGGCAAGTGGTCAGAATCCCCAGTGGGTAACAGGGTCCAACAACAAGCGTACTCGTATGTTAAGGTACGTCTACGCTAGACGTGCCGAGTAGAGTTCGTGCTCGACTGTGCTCTGACAATGACAATTGTCGGTTTTTTGACGAACACAAAGGGATTTGCATCGCGCTCGAGGACAGTGATCGTTGTAGATCTATATTTGACGCCGCGAACGGCACCCCGAACGGCTCTGCTCGTGGTCGGCTCGTCTAGCGTAGACGCACCGTTAAATATAACATTAGATACTGTACCTGGCTGCGAGTGGGGGTGGATGGTGATGAAGAAGCCACGGTTGTCGACGGGCGCGGTGAGCCACGCGCCGAGCGCGTCCGTCACGTTCAGCTCGAGCCAACCCTCGGACGAGGCACTCGTGTTCACTGCTGCCACTTTTTCCAGCTGTAGGTTCCTATAATTAATGGACTTCGATGTCAAAACATGTTTGATTATTGCGGCTCGCAGCGTTATTTTGCAACAAGGTACGTAGATTGGTGTAACCTCCATCTGTCTGTACTTTTAGTTATTTAAAAAAGGAAAACAAAAAACCACGTGACTCAGGTCGTTTAGCCAGTGGTATGTATGTATGTAAACACTTTATTGCACAAAATAAGACAAAGTACAGTAGGTACAAGGTTGTAAAATAACGGTATATGTACAGAGGCGAACTTATCCCTTTAAGGGATCTCTTCCAGTCAATCTTGTTCTGGGTAGGTAGGGTGGTTGTGCCGGTTGGCGGACAGTTAACGGAGTTGCTGACTTCAACCTCTTTAAAATATATGTTTTATACGAAAAATAATGGTGATAAGTATTTTAATATGTCAAGAATATAGTCTTTTTGTGAAAAAGTAATGGTACTATCCTATTCAGCATGTAAATACGAATAAAATGGGAAAAAATTGAAAAATAGCCGAAATTTCAGTTGGCGTACACTTTTTTCAGTGTGCGGACAATGGTTGCCAGTTAGCGGACACTGAGTTTTATGCAAATAAAATCGCAAATAATACAACATAGAACATAATATATTTTTATATTGTATATATATATATATATATATATATATATATATATATATATATATATATATTATCCTACTAATATCATAAGTACTTAGTAGCACTTAGATAATAAGAAATAGGCAATTTTTAATGTTTCCTTAAATAACTTGCAAAAGTTTGTTTTGGTCACACATGAGTTCAAGTTTTCGGGCTTGGACAACATTTTTCTCACAATTGTCTTCCAAGACGAGTTTAGTGGACCAAAGACACGAGCTCAGCCGGTCCAGCCTCACCAGAGGTCGCTTCACTCGGCGCCCTAGGAGCTTCCTCACTGACCCAGACGACGACATCTCAGCAGGATTCGAAAGACTCATCGCTGCGATGTCGTCGACGGAGTCCGACACACGCAGCATCGTCCCCGTCGGCGGGGTCGACCTCTTCGCGACAACAGCACACAAGGGCCGCGTCCCGACTTGCCCCAGAACCAGAATGTCCTGGATTAACTTCACTCCGAGTCGGAACCGCAAAGCCCCGCCAAAAGCCGCGATGCCGCGCCGCCAGGTCGGAGTCTCCGACCTTGCTCGGGCGTCGGGCCCAGCTAAGTTTCTTGGCAGAGCCTTCTTAGCTGGGCTAGGTTTAGCGAACCGGCAACCAAAACTCCTATTCGTTCGATTCACACACTCACATAAGGACAGGTTGATCCGCTTCAACCTTCCCGCTGGTCCGCTGCTCACTTTGAGCAATCAGCTTAACTTCAAGGTGGACCGGGATTAGCAACCTGGTTCAACCCCAAGCACCCCCGGCTCCCACCTAGTCTGATACACTCAAGGTAGTACGGCCAGCGACCTGGTTTGACCTCAGGAAAAGCCACGGCCCCCACTGGGTCCGATTCTTGCAACAGCCAGTAAGGCTTGCAAGTTTGTCAGGCTTAAAAAAAAGGACCGAAGACACTGCCATCTGGCGACTGACTGCCGGCTGAAACAGAAGTTGCAGCCGGCAGTCAGTTCTCTTCTTTGTCGTTACAGTCTTGGTACAGTGGTCGTGGCTTTCATGGCTTGAGTGGCAAGCTTAACCACACGGTGCCATTCTTCTCTGACAGATGCGCGCCTGGTACTCTCGTGCAAAGGGCAGTTTGTGGCAGACTTGACTTGGTCGATCCACCTCATGGGAGACCTATACTGTACGGTTAGCACCGTCTACTTTGCCATGAGCAAAGCTTCAGGCCTTGACGCGTGTCCGAAAAAAGTGAGGACTTTACTATGGAGGATAGGGGCTGTCTTGTTCTGTCTGTTTAGCTCTTGAAGAATGGACTGGTTAGTGCGAAATTCTGTCCGGCATATGCCAAGGATTCTTCTCCAGTGCCACATTTCAAGCGTATCTATCTTGCGTTTCTCGCACTCTCTTAGAGTCCATTCTCCATCTGACTTCATTTCAGCTCCCATATAGGTTCTGGTTCTTTTGGCTGCAGAGTATCATGACGCTTTCCAGTAAGACGGTCGTGGAGCGTTGATTGAGGGATGCTAAATGCTTTAACGATTTCGCTTAAAGTTTAAGGGAAACATGTTTAAGGCTTAAACCTTTGCCGTGTGTCTAAATTGCATTAAGTGCCTTCTTTAAATCTTTATCAGGATATTTTACTTTTGTTTTAGTTTTATCTCTATATTTTGGAGGTGGCATCTTAAATATAAATTAATAGCATTAAAAAACACCCCGACTTAAAAACTTCGACTTTTTCATTTCAAATTCGGATATCTCATGAACGGCTAAAGCCATTTTGATGACACATGTTTTTTCAAGAACCATCACTAGAAAACCTGCTTTCAAATAAAAAAAAAACACATCTTAATCGGTTCACCCGTTTAAGAGCTACGGCGCCATAGATAAACACACAGGTAGACAGACACACACACATAGCGTTCTAACTTATAATACCCCTCTTTTTGTGTCGGGGGTTATAAATGGCTATAATAATCACGGCTGTTCGCATACTGAAAGCATATTTACGTTGTTTCGGTCCACCGGACACCAGTTTTTTAACAAATTTTTCAGTTAATTGTACAAAATATCAACATAGGCCACATAATTGAAAGGTTTTACCTACAAAGCGTTTTTTTTAAACCAAATTAATATATTTTGTGTCCCAATAATCACATGTGTCCGCATACTGAAAGCATATTTTCGTTGTTTTGGTTCACCGGACACCTGTTTAGTGATTAATTTCAAATCAATTTTACTTATGATTCTTAAAAGAAAAAAGTGGTCGCAATCTAAATAATAACTTGTAAATCCATTAATCTTAACATATCTTGAATGTTGAGAGAGTTTTTAGCATTACTTTTAACACAAAGTGAAAATCAAAATTCGATAAGGTATCTCGGTTGGCGACCACGTGTCCGCCAACCGGTGTACCTAACAAACCCGCATACCGGTTCTGCGGACACTTAATTTTTATTAAATTGAGTCAATATATTACAAAAATTCCATAACATCAAGTTAAAAGTTTCATAATTAACCTAACTAAACATCTAATAGCAATGCAACATTAATACTAATTGATAAACTTACAGTCAAGCCCCGAGCGCCGCGGCAATTTTTCTTGTAACTTACCGTACGTCCACTCATCACACGGTAATAGCATAAATTGACCGGCCAATCCCTGCATTAGGGTTCCATCCCTTGTTTTAAATACAATGCAGTCTTATTGCCCCATTACCTAAGATCGGCGTAAGACGTATTTTTATTCAACTAATCACTTGGGAATCCTATTTTCTTGATTTTAAGAAATGTTGCCGGCCATTTGTCCGCGAACTGGCACTGTCCGCGCTACCGGCACAATGACCTATGTGTCACATATACAAAACGTTAGGTGCTTTGATTGGCTGAATGACTCGATTCACGTGTTTTTTTACCCGACTGCGGCTAAGCCCAAAGGAGGGTTATGTGTTTGACCTGTATGCATGTATATATGTATGTATGTATGTCCGTTCCTATGTCAGCTCGTAACTACTCAACGGCACAACCGATTTCGATAAATGATACATCGTTAGATTCGTTTGATGGCGCGAGTGTCACTGGGTATGAAGTTCGTTAAAATAAACAAAATAGCGGAGTTTATGCACTTTTAAAGTGCACCGCGGTCGGGTTTTTTTTTAGTAAAAATATTTAGTTATTGTCTACCTTTTTTTAAAGAACAAACTATAGTAGAATGGCATTAATAAGCTCTCCAGCAATTATTGAAGGTTTTTACAAGGTTTCTATTAACTAACAATGTTTTATGTATGTTTGTTTAGGTCATATCTTACAAGTTGGATTAGAACCACTTCCTCTTTTCCTAGCTAGTTGAATTCTCACATATTGGTTCAGTTTTCATGCCAACGGCATATTACGGTAGGTTCGTCAATTTTTTTACCTATGAGTACGTACCTACCGGGCAGATCGTAAAGTAGTAGGTAGCATTTTGGCTACTGGTGGTTCATAATATGGCGGCATATCATGTTATGCCTAGGAATATCATGTTATGGAGGCATTTCATGTTATGTTTAGGCTAGGAATATCATGATATGGCGAATTATACGATCGGCCCGTCGCCCGATTATCTACGGCCCAGGGTGCTGCGTCACTGAATCACCCAGGCGAAAAAAACTTAGCATAAAACTCAGCTACCCTTACCCTATGCTGTTGACGCTGATGACCCGATGCGCAACGACCGTGTAGAGCGCGGCGGGGTCGTCCGTGTGCGCGGGCGCCTGGTGCAGCCGCAGCTCGGCGGAGAGCAGCGCGGCGGACGGCGGCGCGCCGGCCACCTCGAACCACACGTGCCGGCCGTGCTCGTGCCGCAACGCGCCCAGGTGATGCTCTGGAAATATAATCATCAGGTAGATAGATCCATTTCTTTCTTATTGAAAATTACATTATGTTAGAGGTTTTGATTCCCTTGCGAGCGTCAAAATATGCGGCGTAAACGGAGCATAAACGGCAGTATCTTTTGATTGCGTTGTCTTAGAAGTGTCACTATTTCACTGCTGCCTCTGCTGGATTACAGACCTGAGAATATTTCATATTAATTTCAGCTTTATACCTCCACGCGTTCCTGAGAAGAAGGGTCTTGACAGAGAGACAGACAGACAACAAAGTGTATAAAGGTTCCGGTACTACCATTTTTTTGTATATGGAACCCTAAAAAGTGGGTTCACGTCAAATGACAGAGTAGTAACATGTAAAAAACTTCTCATTAAGAAAGTAGCACAGTAAGTCAGTTTCAGTTAACTTTTTAGCCGTCATCTTTTAGCACCATTCAGAAACTATTCTACGTCCTTCTTCTACCAATAAGTTGATACCGCTTCTTTGATCCATGCTATGCATGACATTAATCTAATGTGTGTCTAAGCGGAACTAGTGATCTTAACAAGGTTCAGTCAAACAGACATAAATTGTAATGAGTTAATGACATGATTAGACCATATACGAGTACCTACACCAATTTCGTGTATTTGTCTAAAACAGCTTACGGATTCTTGGATATTTTCGATTTAAGATGTGCATCGGTATCTAGCACCCATAGTAGGTAAAAGCATTACCAAACCATTTACCAAATCACACGAATATCACGATTTTCCAACTTGGCTTTGTAGACTCCTCGTCCCCCTTTAACGTGTGTGTGACTTGCCATAGTTTGGGTCAATTTGTATTTAATTTAAAGAAGATTGTCCCCTGATGTTTATTTATATGACTCCAGTGCCACTACAACTTTAAGTGCTCGCTTCTTAAATGCAAGTGAATATGTAAATATTCTATTAGACAATACACGTCTGGATACTGATTGCTTATTCCATTCAAGTAGGTACCTAGGTAGTTTACGACGGATACTATGGTATGCGTTGCGTAGCCCCTAATGCTAACCTGGCCAAATCACTTTCATCTGAGACGTGGCGATAATTGAAATTAAACATCAACAAAGCTAAAAATAGTTCTGTTAACTATAGCTAGTACTCTATCGAATTGAGATATAATGTAAACACGACCGAAGCAACGCAGTCTGTACACAATTTCGATAAGTGGAATCGCTCATAGAAAATGCCATTCGCATGCAAATATAAGGAGAGGCAGGTGTCCAATCAAGTTGTCCGACTGGTGTAACTCAAGCCCAGTGCACGTGTACTTCGTTAATTACCTACCTACTTAATAATAATATATTAACCACGCCTTAAATTCCAAATTCGGGTATTATTTGATCAGTTTTATGCGTCACGACGACGCACGTGCTATACTAACTACATCAAAATATTAGTTTTGCGATTCCGTTTGTTGTAATACAGCGTATTGTAAATAAATGTGCATTTCTGGGAAGCGCCCTGATAAGATTTCCTTGAACTGATTGTGTTCTACTCTACATTGCTCTAACCCATTCAATAAACAGGCATTATATGGACGTGGTACCTTACCTACCTATGCGTATTTCTAACAGAAAAACATTATTCTGGGTACATAGTCTAACGGTATGGCTCACATGCATTTCATTAATGCCTCCTAATTACCTATAACTTGGCTTTGGCTCTACAAGAGATCTCATAATTATCGTTTTATAACGGACTAGTAGGTGTGTAGTGGTAATGTATGAGATTATTTTGTAGCTTGGTAATGGCATCATTTTTATGGGACCTACATTTCAAATTACTGCTATCGAGCTTATTTCAACAGTTTAGTAACCTTAGAGATACTAATCGGTATTTGTGATTGCAGCTCTTGAAACAATACCATTACCTACCTAACCCGGTACCTAGGTAAGTACAAAGATTACTTAGAATGTAGGTACCAACAACGTACGTTTAGCAAGGTTCAACCGCGGCATGGATCGCAAATGCCATACTATCATGTACATGGTTTTCTGAAATTTATTGTTATGTTCATTAGTAGGTAAATACCTTCGTCTCTTCTCTTTCTAATACACATAGATCCATACATACTCATACCAAAATAGCCAAGAACCTTTTTTTCTAAATCGGTTTAAGATACATCTTACCGTGGGAATTTGAGCCTGTCTCTTACCGGCTATCCCCGGTCTCGAATGAAAGTCGTTGTCATTTTATTTCGTTCTTCCTTAGATTTAGATATCAGAGCCGAACCGCTCGATACGACACAATTTCCATCGACTTGCATCATAATATTCTATTCTCACATTCATGTTCTATCATAATCATATTATATTCTGTTCTAATTAGACTGATTCGAGTTGATTAGTTCTCCATACTAACAAAAAGAGGGTCATCATTCGCTTCCACGACATCAATCAAGGTTGAAATGTGTTTAATTATATAGTTAGCTTGATACATATTGTGTGCGTGAAAAAAAAATAAGTACATGTCTCAAAAAACAGAATTAACGTTCAATTAGCCATTTAAGGTCAGTGCCATCTATTAACATCATTCGAAACCATTACATACCCGGAGGCCATACATTAGTTACCTGGCGGCAAAACAAAGAATGTCTCAGATCGCAGGTATTTGACGCCCGAGCCGAAAGCAAGGGCGATAAATATGAGTTTCTTTATTACCGCCCGTAGTAAATACATAACTTTACGTCTCCCGCAGGCCATGAAGTGGGATTTTCCGCACGCGTAGCGGGCGATTATTGTCACTTTATGGCCAGGTATGACGTAAAAGTATGTATATAAATTTCATGTGTCTTCATGTGTCTTATTTTTCCATTTTATTACGGAAGGTTACTCAGAGCTAGAATATTATTTTTCTAGACTACAGTGAAATACCTACCCTTTTGTGTCTTATTAAAATTACCTGCCCTGCCTTGCCACTTTTAAGATCTTTAAGTGGAATCAATCGAAATACAGTTATATTGCAGTACAAAAGGTTGATTACGAAAACAATAAACACTTTACAATACAGACGTTTGAGTCATAAAAATAAGATTGTGTTTTTTATGTGGAGACCGTTGTCGCCGGACCGCCCGTGGGTCTGGGTTCAATCACGGTGGCATGCGGCATGCTGAGTCATCCTACCTGGTCAACTACCTGGGATCATTAGTTGATTGCAGTTTTACAAGGTTTTAGTTGTCCTGGTTTGGAACAAATCTTGTTATATAACAGATCGTTGCGTCGAAGCACTATTTTTACTTACGAAATGTGTCTGCCGGGTAACACTAACATGGCACTATCAAACACTCGCAACCATCACACTCTGTCAGATGAGCGATAATTTAGATATATACTTACCTATACGTGAAGTCCCATAATAACCAAGACCCGAAATTCATCAATAAAAGTTTTGAGATCACTTAGAGTTAGACCCAGCATTTTGAACCCTCAATATCGTACTTGTTCCATTTTGGGCCCTGGCAATCACACTGCGGTAATAATACAAGTACCTACATTACACAAAAATGCACTAAAGAGCATTCATTCATAAAGTAAGGACGATTTTGACCATTTTTATCCCCCCTACCCCCATGTTAGGGCACAACAGATTTGTCGGACTCCCGCCCCTCCCCTTCTTAAGTAAGATATTATTTAGTTTCAGAAATTGCATTAAAACTTATACTTAACTGATGAGTAGGACGAATTGACTGGCTTATAATCGATAATAGGTACAGCAATTTGGGGGTCTATCTAAGTTACTATCCATAAGAAAGATTCAGGGGGATACATAACAAAAGTACCCTGAGTTGCTTCGAGAAAACCTACGGCTGTGCCCGTTGTTTGCTCGACTAGCTTAAGATATGTACCTATTATTCTATTATACAGTCCGCAGAAGATTCTCTCGTGCACTTAGATATCTGACAAGGGCATAAAGAGCTCGCCCTATAGCCTCGTCTTCCTCATATAGGTTTCCTTTATATATAGTTAGGAATAAAGGTAATTGTAGATATTCCAGTTACTTACTACTCATATTACATATTGAGTACATACTACATTTCTTTTCTTCTTTGCGACTCCATGTTTTGTATATGTCATCATTTCATTATTTAAGGCAACTATAAAGCGACACTTAAAAATGATTTTCATTTTGAATAGCCAATACATAGGTTTTTTCTTTCTCCAATGACCTACCTCAAAAGTGATCCCACTTAAAATAAAATTATTCCCGATTGTTTATACCTATGTCATTTTTTTTATTTACCTACCCAGGTCTTACGTTGTTATTAACTAGGCCGGAGATTCTTTTTATAGAGCTAAGATGTAGGTACAGTATTAACGTACGATTATAACTATAGGTATTTATGACATGATAACTTTATGTCAGTAGGTATACACTACAAACAACAAGCACTCCCGTAATACAAATGGTTATAAGACTTATAAGGATACATACTATTGTAAATACAGCAAAATGTCATTAACAATCTTCGTGTGTCTACCTACGCAATGCGCCGTTGATAAATTAATCTTAATTCCTTAAATGAGAAGGACTGGATGTAGGTACTCACTTTTACTCTGGAACGTCATGATGAGATCGCTTTCATCAATGGCATGATGTTCATCAGCGCTGAGGGCCATTTCGGAGCTGCGAGTGGGGCGTGCCTGCTCATGCTCCTCATCTAGCTGCTTGTAGACGTCCAAGAGGAAGCTGGGCGCCGAGCGGTCCAGCGCAGCGGCGCGCGACCGCCGCGGCCTCTCCCCCAGCCCCAACAGCTCCAGTATCTCGTGCTCCACCACGAGCCGCTCGTCGCGCGTCATCGAGTGCTGGATCACCGTCTGGTCGATCCCGTTGTCGATGTAGAGCCCGGAGAGCACAGCCTCCGCCGTCACAATAAACAATATCAAACACGCACATCGCCACGCTGCAGGGCCGACCATGATGATGTGTAAGCGCGCGCTCGACTGGCGCGGAGAGGACCGAGCGCGGCGCGCGGAGCGGAGGCGCGGACGGGATCAACCGCTGAACCTGCCCACTCAAGGTGGGCCGCCGCACTCTCCCCCCTCCTAAGGCGGCATGCATACTAGCACGCGCAGCCACTGCAGCATTCAGTATAGGCCAAACCGGTCTAAGCTCCTTATTGCCGCAAACGAGACATGACCGATGCCCTTGTTATTGTTAAACTGCACTCCGACTAGATACTTGATGCTTTTGACCCTTAGTATTTTAAACGTTTATCACGAAGATAACGCCTATTCGCACATCCGACAATCATGTGCATATATGTATGTTATGTTAGCACATAAGTACGGAGCTACCGCTCACGGACATTGGGTTTGTTCCTACGGCAGAATGGAAAATAGTCTAGCTGAAATCAACAGGTTTTGAAAACGACTTCAATAAAAAGTAACTGTTATCAACGGCGACAAAAAAGTAGGTACTTAGGAAAAACAATATGCGCCCAAACACGGGGAAAAAGCACAAGCCTACATATTTTTCCCTTTTTTTCTTCGTAAGTAGGTACTTCGAAAACACTACCAAAATTCCCTGAGCTTCGTTCATTTACGTAGATATATTAATTTATTGTATTTACCGGTTAGAAAAGCTATAACAATTAACATTATAATAAAATAAGTGTGAATAGAGCTTTAGGCGCATACTTTCAATATGAATAACGTAAACAATCCAAGAGCGGCACCCCGCTGCGCGCTCGCGGCGATCTCTGCGGCGCCACTTCAACCTCAACTCTTAACACGAACGTGCTTAATACCACAACGATACTACCATTGTACCTATTCTTCACACCAAATAATATTGTATCCGCCAATAGAATTACTCTTATCTCTACTACTACAACACTACCATTATACGCCAAACCGAAATATCTCGACCTCTACTTATTTTCGAAGTCTCGACATCAGGCTATAAAAATAACCACCTCAATAAAGAGGTTACAATGACTAACTGTAACTATTATCTATATCAAGGGTCCGCAACAGGCGGACCGCGGTCCGTATCCGGACCGCGGAAGGTCGAACCGCGGACCGCCATATAATCCAGATATAGTTAAATAATTGATGATAAAAAATGCATCCACTGAAGAGTTTTGGGGTAAATGTGTTTGTTTCTGAAAAGTTCATGTTTCTGAAAAGTATAGCAATTGCAAGAAACTAGCTGTCAACTTGTCCACTATGTTTGGCTCGACATATTTATGCGAGTCATCTTTCTCAAAAATGAATTTTGTGATGAACAAATATCGTTCAAGACTAACGGACGCCCATCTTGAAGACACACTTCGCATTTGCTGTTCCCCTCGTGAACCATTATAAAAAACTTGCTCAAGACCGTCGGTGCAATTTTTCGCATTAACTTATAACTATGTAATATGATATAATAACTTCATAATTAAGTCTTAATTTAAAAGAAAAATAAAAAATATTACTTATACCTAATCATCAGTTTTTGTTCTGGATCTCGATTTTTTTTTTAATAATATCCGGACCCCACTTAAAACTACTTGCCGACCCCTGATCTATATGAAGAAAAATTAAAATGTGACACATCACTACAAAATTTATTTCGATACTAATTAGGAGCCTTCCCAGTTAAGATCTTTACATAAAACTATGTTATCTACACCCATATCATAAATCCTCTATTATGCGTTCGGAAACCGTATATGCCAAATGACCACAATTATTGCAACCAGCAATGTAACATCAGTGTATTATCGTGCCAGTGTTATTATAATCTATAAAGAATTATAATAACATCGAAATCGATACTATTATGAAAATCTAGCTGGTCAATTTGAAATCTAATCGGCCATGGCGATGAAATGGCAGGCATTCATATAGTTTCCCCAACCATCCCATTGAGGATTTTTAATATGTGTGTAGATAAGGTTATGTTTGCAACTCTACATAATTAAGCCTTAAAACGTTCGTGTGATCTTATACCACACTCGTGTTTTAAGCCCCCCATTGTGTATCAGTTGCATAAACTACTATAAACTCCCAATGTTTCCAAACAAAATGATAGAAAATTTAAGCATATGACATAGATACATTTTATATGATACAATCTACTCTAATGTAATGTAGTTGGGTGCTAATTAAACAGACTTCTTTTTAATAGCATTATTCGCCTCTAAAAATCTACATTGCCATCTAAATTACTAAGTCAGCCACAATTACCGAGCGTCTGAATTATACTATCTTAGCCACTACTTATCTTCTATGTAGGCCACTCTAAATACAACTCAGCATGGTGGTTATTTTTTAGCATCTAAACTTGTAACATGCATTCAAGCATTAGACATCTAAAATCTTAATATATGCCATCAAAAAAGATATGCTATTAGCTTCTAATTTTTTAACTCAGTACGCTTAAAATATAACTCAACCCACATTAATTAATCGTCAAAATTTAGCTTAAATTGTCATCTAATAGTAAATTTTGGCCACTAATATTACCTAGAAACTGTTGAGGAGAGACATAAAATTAGTCCATTACACAACTAGGGTAGTAATACAAAGAAAGGCCGAGATCGCAGAAGTGTGCGGCCCGTGCTGCAAGCGAGGGACGTAAATATGCGATCAAGGGCTTTCTTTAGTACCTCCCGTGTTGTGTACATCATTTTATGTCTATACTTGGCCAGAAAGCGGCTTTTTCCGTACGCGCAGCGTGCGGAAAAAGTCACTTTATTGCCAGGTGTGGCATAAAGTAATTTAAAAAATTAAACCGTCTCCAAAAAAGGTTAACATAAAAGTTTTATGGTAACTTCTTTTTTGAGGTCGGTGCCAGCCTTAGTTTTAAAGAAATATTTACATGAGTACATTATGTAATGTAAGTTACCATAAAACTTTTATTTTAACCTTTTTTGAAGTCGGTTTAATTTTTTAAATTACTTTATGCCACACCTGGCAATAAAGTGACTTTTTCCGCACGCTGCGCGTACGGAAAAAGCCGCTTTCTGGCCGCCTTTTTCGTTCAGCCTATTTAAGTTTTTTGTTAAAGTCATTTCCCCCAACGGCCCCTTTGTTATAAACCAACCAAATTTCTAGCACTTGTAAAATTTTCGACGAATGACTTTAAATCGGAGCGCATAACACATCCGCACACCACAGTTTTCTGGTAGCAGCTCGTTTTTAATGTCAATAGTGACTTTCCGTATCTCCGGCGCTGCGGGAACAGCAGCCCTTCCGCCCTTGCATGACGGCGCACGGTCACTTCGCTCGGCTCCGCAGCTTCGGCTTGTTGGTCGCCTTCGGCGACCAGCCTCAGCCGCTCGCCTCACTCGTTCCCGCGCTTCGTCATGGCGGGCGAGGGCTGCTCTCCCTCCACGCCTCCGGCTTTATAAAAACACTCTAGGGCGCGCTGTGTCGGCACGCGTCCTAACCAGCGAGAGCCCTAGATTCGGATTTTCGCAGGCTAATATCGTATACATAATATTCCATCATTGAAAATTTTACATTTTACAATCCGTCATTTATCTTGGTAATTATCAAATTTAGAGAAAAATTACCCATACAAAACACGCTTATTTTAGACAAAAAAAAATTAGTTAAAATGATATTCGGCTATATAATGATTAGTTAAAATAAGAATCGACAAAGTGAGTTTTAGATAAAATAATATTCGACAAAACAAGAGTTATGCAAATGATAATTTAGGTAAAACGAGTTTCGACAAAACAATAATTATGAAAAATGAATTTATACATATTGACTTTAGACAAAAATTCATTATAGTAAAAGTTGTTAGACAAACTGAAATTAGACAAAAAAAATTTAGACAAGTCAAGGGAATACCTAGAAAAGCATTACAGCGCCCCCCAATCTAAATCCTTTTCTCTTTCCGCACAGAGTCTAACGAAATTTTGTATGTGGAAATGGTAAAAAAGCTTCCTAACCCAAAACCTCGTACAATTTCGTACGAGCCTAATAGTGTCCTCGTACCTCGTATAGCAGACCACAAATCTCGTATTTGTACAAGGAACCTCGTACGTCTGGCAACCCTGGTGACTAACTCGTCGGTACATGAATGGCGCTCTCAGATTGGTGCAAATGGCCGGTCACTGTCGTCTCGCGCACTCGCGCCAAATTTTGAAGTGGCTATTTTCTCGATAACAGAATATGATGTATTATTTTACATGCTAAGTTATAATAAATGATGTTGTCAATGGAAGCTTGAATTATATTTTTTTGAGGACTTTGTGTTGAAGCCGTAAAACGTAAAATGGTGATGAAATGTAAAATCCATGGCTGAGTTAGTAAATTAGGTGGCAATATATAAACAAGAAGGCAAGTTAAGATAATTGTTGATCTTTGTTTGACGCTTTCTAAAGAATATTTAGTTGGCGTTGTAAAAGAGACGAATTAATTTATTAGAGGCTATCTCATTTTCCCGTTGCTTAGTTATAAAATGAGAAGTTTGAGCACGTGGCCAAGAAATAAATCTGCGGCTTGACTTATAATTTCCCAATGTAGTTTAGTTTACTTAGTAGAGCCTTTCATGCCATACTGTACGAAATACCTCTTAATTCATCTTCAGAAACGAAACATGTAAAAAACATGGTTAAACTAGCTATCAGTAGCGTGGCGTCCAAAGAACTCGATTCCTACCGGCTTGCCTAATATCAGGCATTTAAGCACCTTATTCTACAGTTCTTAAGGGAAAATGTACGCCAAATCTACACCGGCTTGCCCAAGCATATCTTTTACGCCACGCCACTGCTAGCTATAATACATATTATACTTCCAAAAATCCAAGCATAGGTATATAACATGTATTCATTTTTGAATCTTATGTGTACATAATTGCATGTAATTTTTCCAAATATTTAACAATAAAGGAATATGACAATATAACTACACAAATAAACAATGATTTATTTAAATCACAATCATACTTTATTATATTATTATAAAGAGAGTTAAACATTATACAACTAAAAGAGCAATTTCTTACTTAACATACTTTTCCATAAATTTCTTGTGGAACTCTGATCTCAAAGAGTCATTTATAAAAGTATTTAGTTTCTTTTCAGGTTCTGAACGTGCACAATTTTTAAACACAACATCATCATCCCAGCGTCTCTTTACCTGAAATCAAAGATTAAAATTATTAGGTACATGTATTTTTTAGGTCAACAGAAGCATTTAACCCACGTCACTTTCGTGGACATATTTTTTAACGAAATACCTGCAGATTTTAATGAAATATCAAAATATTTTGTAGAAGTCCATGATATGTACCAGTAGAAAGTGAAAGATTAAGAGTGACATCTTTACAGTTTACTTAACAAAACTGTTCAGTTCACATAACAAAACTACAATCTATTTTATTTTTATACCAAATAAAGTTTACCTTCAAGTCATTCTTTTGGCCTGCTGCAGAATAATTCAACAATGGGTTTCCAGATAAAATGTTTTCCATACGGATCCTTTCCTCCTCCTGTTTCCTCTCAGCTTCCTAAAATCAATTGCAAAAACAAAGACATCAATGTACATGTTTGATCTGCCCATCTTGGAGAGTGTTAGCCATCTTTACATATTTTTTAAAGTATTGTTGATATGTACAGAAACTGTCTCATTTTAAGTCGTACCTTTTTGGCCTGCTCTATTGCTCGTTCTTTTTTAATTTTGTTCAGTTCTGCCAATAGTGCTGCAGTGTCATCATCAGAGTCATCGGAATCTGAAGAATCGCCCTCCAATGGGTCATCCGCATCTAAACTGGCAGCCGGAACTTGGTCAACTTTTGGTCGCTTGACAAGAGGTTCGTTCACTCTGCGAGTACTTGGTGCTTTGCCATCCTTCTCTCTGTCATCCAACTCCTTGCGGAAGTCACGTGAACGTAGTTCATCAGTTGTGCCTTGACCTTGCTCCCTGAAAGAAAACTATAGGAGTCAACATGATTAAAGAAATTATTGATTAGCCGCATCCTGACTGAGCGATCAGCCTCGCGAGGCAGCCTCTGAAGTTTGCCGCGCAACGTTTACCGCGCGAGGCAGCCTCGTGTTGTAAAGATAAACATGAGATTTGCCACACGAGGAAAGGCCTCGGGCTCGCTCAGTCAGTATGCGGCTATTCCCTACACATATACACTCCCGCCCCCTTAAGCAATGACTTTTGGGACAAAAACTATCATAGTGGTGTAAACATGAAAAGGCATGGGCACAGAGACAGAGTTAATTTAAAAAATTTAATATTAGTTTAGAAACAGTTTTATAAGGCTGTCATCCTATCATTCACCTCTATATGATATGCACACACACACACACACATAGCTTAGACACACATAATATGTGTGTCTAAGCTATGAAAAGTCAGCTCACAAATGCTGCATGCAGTATATAATATATTATATTATATACTGCATGCAGCATTTGTGAGCTGACTTTTTTCCACTTTATGCCTAGCATTTTCACTAAACTATAACCCGCCAGCAGGTTGACGAAGCCCCTCTGCACGGGGATTCTATTTCTGCTCTGAGGGACACAAGCTGACTAACAAACCTAACCTAAAATAAGGAGTGTGTTTAATGAAAAGGCTAGGCAGCTAACCAAATGGCTAATTAAGCTAGTTGGCGGCGACAGATCTACAACACCAGTCCTTGGTTCGCCCTTTGTTACTCTTTTTCCAAACCAAACAAAATTATTAATTTATTAGTGGGTAGGAAAACCATTCAAGCCATCAATACCAAAACAATATTTGTACCAATATTGTGCAATAATAATTACAAAAGCATTATACATATTTTAACTCTATAAAAATTTACTTTGAGAATGTGATCTTGATAATCAAATACGTTAAAGCTGTGCCACAAATGATAAGTAGTAAAAAATATATAAATTGATACACATGTTACCTGTATTTTAGTTTAGTATGGCCTGGCAAATCTCTGCTAGAATATTGCCGTGATATAGCACTCAAATCCTTTTCACCACGACCCGTCCCACCTCGAGCTGGATCGAAAGTAGGCCTAGCTGCTGTGGTCATGTTGTAGACTCAAGAAAGCGTTGCGTTCTTCAATTTAATCAATGTCGTACAAGGCCTCCAACTCGCCCAAGTGTCGAATTCAAGCTTCTAAGTAATTGAGCATGAAGCAAGACATCAAATAAGATTACAGTTCAAAGCAAGTAACAAAGCAAAATAAACTGAGTGAGTGAGACCAAAGTGAGACTGACAGGTGACAGACCGACCGAGTGAACGAATGGAACGAAAACTTACCGCAAAGTGATGGGACAAAATTATAACAAATTTAAAAACACGCACGCGTTAAGTACTTTTGATTCGGTTATTTGAACAATTATTCTCATTATTTTAATATATTTTCACGTTCTTTTTTGCTCGGCGTTACTAATTTCACCAGTATGAAATAAGAAAAAAATTGTTAGAATGTGTTAGAATTCGTTTGGTCTAAATCCACCTTAACGCACCGCACAGCCTGCGCGGATTCAATTCAACAATCGTCATTCATTTATTAAGGCGTCGTGACACTACACGACCGTGTATTGTATCTGTGTGTCGATGCGCTGTACTTGACTTGACTGACTTCACTGACTCACAACTTGCTCACAACAGTCACAACTCGCATACACGACACGCTTTTCCGTTTCCAAGTACATAATCCCATATCTTGCCTGCCAAAAAGAGTCGAAGTTGTAAAAATAAAGTGGAGTGGCATCAAAAATTAAACGTATTATTGGAATATCAATTGCAACGTATAAAATCAAACATAGCAGGTAAGAATCTGCATCCCTTAGTTAAAGGTTATATAGTGGTTATATACTATTGAACTAGAATGATCGAAACAAAGCCAGCCTAATCCGCCATCTTGTCGTTTTGATTGATCGTTTATACGTGTACGCGTCGCGATTTTTTAGTATTACTTGGTGTAATTATTAGCTCAGTATTATAAAAACCACCTATTATTCTATTCCAACTTATTAAGGCATCTTTCATTCGTTTCGCAGAATGGCTGAAGATCTAGACGTGGAGGCTATGCTAGAAGCTCCTTATAACAAATCGGTAAGTTCTAACTTTTGCCGTATTATATCTATAATAGTAATAATTATAAATGTAGTATTCATTTCTTTTTTTCTAAATAATTAAACGAATTTAAACATAGGACGCTAAAGGACACGTTTAGATTTGAGCAACATGTGAACCGTCTAAATTATCGTACAATGGTTTAAATTTGATTAGATATTTGTCATATTAATTTCCAAAATACGGCATATTTACAGTTTTACCCTTTCGATTTAATAGAGGTAGAGTGTTATAGAGTTAAATAGACTGTTTAATGTCACATCTTTGAAAACCCGTACATTTCAACTTCATTAACTACTGCGTTTTTTCTTGCGGTCAGGTTCAAATACCATTCATTTATTCTGGTAAAAACCAAGATCATTGCTTTAATCTTCTAGGTCTGCTGCTATACACAAAAACAGCTTTGAGACCTGCCAATGGGGTTGCAGAGGCAAAGAAGTTAATTTATACCTAGCCATACTCATATTGAATTTATTTGACTTGATGCTCCAGTCACTAATTATTCGTCTTTATCAGTGTTGAACTGATTATATATACCTAGTCAAGATGGCGTTTGCCAGCCAGGTCCTAGTCTGCGCTGGCCTCTAGCCCTGCTTAACCTGATGCTTACAACCTACATGTAAATCATAATGCATTTCAGGCCAATGATCTGTAAGGCCACATACAAACCACTCAGTTTGTAGGTAGGCCTTTTTCCACTATTTGTAGTTTTGGTATTTTTGATTTATAGAACTACCATATTGCATCTAGCTGCTTAGATTGGAGTTGAGAATTTTCCACATTCCTTTAAGGTCACTGGACAGTTTAATTTTAAAACATGTGGGTGTGTGTGTATACAAATACCTACACAAGACTTATCATTATTGTGTTCATATTGCTGTCATACTTCCTGTCAATAACTCTGCTTTTCATAAAAATAGGTATTGACAAGGATAAAACAACATGACATCGCAAACACATCTCATAAGAATTGTACTTTTTCAAACCGAGCTTTAATAATTTTACTGAAAACAAAAAAAACCACTCCTACATATGTCTTCACTGCAGAACATGCCTTAAAAGGATAATAAATAACTATTTGCTACATTAATTTATTAAGAGACTTAATGCGTGTCCTCTAGTGTTAATGTATACCAAAATGTTTATAGTCTGTATTCTGTTGTATTACATTAACTGAAACCGTATTTTACCAATAAGCACTTTAGATTAAGCCTTTTCTTTACATATATATATATATGTATATTTTATTATTTTACTTTACATAATTATTATATAAATTGAGAACCATATATGTACTGCTTCTACGAGATTACCTTCCAGATTTATTTTTAGTAACTTCAGTATGTATTTTTCATTAAGTCTGCCCTGCAGACCATGCCTTAAAAAGATTATAAATACCTATTATATTCATCTTCAACAACCCCCTTAGGTCTGCTGCTCAAAGATGTTTTTATACAGTTCTTAAAAACAAACTTTTCTTGATATTTACCATTTGCCTTGAATATAGCCAATATCAACATCTTTGAGCAGTCCATGGCTAAATCTTACGACGAAACTACATTTGAGAATCATTTCTTGTATTTATAGAACTTTGTGGTAATAGTCCAGCATACTTCACCGACCTGAACAGACAGAGAGGTATCCAATACACTTAACTATTTTTTATTTGAATAAAATTGTACATTTCCTTCTAATAAAGTCATTTGGATGTGATATAAATGAATACAAAAATTATCTTAATCAAATGGATATAATAAACCAGACGATAGCTGATGGGACATAAATCTTTTGCAGAAGTATCCCTGTGTGATGTTAGCGCTGTGCGCGTCCTTTGTCAGTGGTTTATTGAACGGTAAGTGTAGACCAGGGCTTCGCGACTACCATGACTTGGACGACAGCCGATTGTTCTATAAGAAACTCGTCTATCTACAGCAACTTAGGCAAACTGATGCCAGTAACTCTTAAGCTATTTTGCTAGTGGAGACAGCCATGTTTTCACTAGTGAAATGCAAAAACATTTTTTTTACAACTTAACTAATGCAATTTTATTTATTCACTCGGCGTGTGTTGCTGTGGCGCTGCTTCTACCTTGTGCTTTGTGTGACAGGATATCAATTCCTCATCAAAGCATCGGGACAAGTATTCTGATAAGCACAAAGATAAAGACAGGGACAGCAGTCGAAGGTGAGATTTATTGTATAATGTTATAATATGTTTTATGAAATATGCTATGCTGTAAAATGAACTAAAATGTAATAGAATAAATTATATTTAAAGAAACGTGTTACTAGTGTTGAGAAATTACTTCCATTATGAATCTAAAATATTGTGATATCTACAGGCAACGCAGCAGATCAAGAGATAGAAAAAGATCCCGCGACAGGGATTCTCGTCGTTCAAGAGACAGGGAAGACAGGAGAGATAAGGATCGTGAAAAGGACAGAAGTGGACGTAAAGATCGTGATAAAGATCGCAGTCACAAAGACAAGGAGCGAGACAGGGACAAGGATCGAGAGCGAGAACGCGAACGCGACAAAGAAAAGCGCCGTAGCAGCAAGGACCGGGACCGGGAGCGCAGTCGAGAAAGGGGCCGCAGCCGCGAGAAGAGTTCACACAAAAAAGAAAAATCACCAGAAAAAGAAAAAGGAGAGAGGGAAGAATACAGATCAAAGTCAAGTGGCCTAGAACCGAAGCTCGATGACTTACCTCCCGAAGAAAGAGATTTGCGCACTGTATTTTGCATGCAACTATCTCAAAGAATCAGAGCTAAAGACTTAGAAGAATTTTTCTCCTCAGTTGGTAAAGTAAGAGATGTGAGACTAATAACATGTAACAAAACTAGGCGTTTTAAAGGAATCGCTTACATAGAATTTAGAGATGCTGAATCTGTACCACTGGTAAGGACACATTATTTAAAAATATATGTTGTAATGGTACCATTTTCTTTATGTTGTACTAAAAACTTCTGTAATTTTTTTTACAGGCTCTGGGGTTGACTGGACAAAAACTGCTTGGAGTGCCTATTATAGTTCAACATACTCAAGCTGAAAAGAACAGGGTAGGCAACACACTGCCTAATTTAGCACCAAAGACAAGTAATGGACCAACCAGACTGTATGTTGGATCGTTGCATTTTAACATTACGGAAGACATGCTAAAGGGTATTTTTGAACCATTTGGCAAGATAGATCACATCCAACTAATGACTGACCCTGAAACTGGTAAAAGCAAAGGATACGGATTTTTGACGGTAAGCAGAAGCATAGACAAATTTCAACTAGCAATTTTTTCTGCCGTTTTTGCTATTTCTACGATAGTCGAGAGATGCTTTCTAAAGTGGCATTATTGTCAATTTTGCATTACATTTTCGATGGATTTAAATAAAAAATGTGAGGTTTTTGTAGCCTTAACGACCTGCCACTAGTCACAAATCATCATTGTACTCTGTTTGCTGACGACATCTCTGTTATAATCACAAGTCAAAACAGGTCAGATCACAATGAAGACGTTAACACGACAGTTGCACATATAATAAGTTGGCTTGATGAAAATAGACTACAAGTTAACATTCGTAAGACCAACTATGTTCAATTCTGTACGAAACTAGGCAAAAAAGATAATATCTTAGTGTCCTACAATAATGAAATAATAGCGGAATCCGAACAAGTTAAATTCCTTGGAATAACACTTGATTATAAGTGTACATGGATACAACAGATTGAAAGTGTCTGTAACAGAATAAATAGATTTGTGTTTGCTCTCTGGCGTTTACGAAAAGTTACGAGCCAGAAAACAGTTATGCAAGCATATCATGGCTATGTAGCGTCTATCATACGATATGGCATAACAATATGGGGTAACTCGACTCAGTTAATTAGAGTGTTCGTAGCACAAAAACAGTGTGTTCGAGCGATATGTAACGTTCCACCACTGACAACATGTAGGCCTCTATTTAGGAACCTAAATATATTGACTGTTCCCTGCATATATATATATGAAATGTGCCTCTTCGTAAAAGCCAACCAAAGTCTTTTTACAACAAATGAGAGCGTCTGCCAGTTCAATACACGTTACCCAAGTAGACTGATATACCCTAGAACCAATACTGATTTGTACCGTAGGAACTGTTATCCAATGTCAATACGATTGTACAATAAATTACCAAAAGCATTGAAAGACCTTCCATTAAGACCATTTAAAAAGGAATTGTTCAAATGGCTTGTAGGAAAAACATTTTATTCCGTAAATGAATACCTGATGATGACATCTTAATCTTGTAATTTTAATTATTTATTCTGACATTTGCTGTGATTGCTTTTTAATATTATATTTTTGTGTTGATTATGATAAATTTAGACCGAATTTTATTAAATGTATTAAACTCTAAGATAAGTACCTGTATAGTGTTTAAAAATATGTCTAAGATTTTGCATGTCACTGCGTGACAAGATAGCTGGGTTAGCATTAATTACATCAATAAGATCTATTGTACCCTATCTTGAGCAAATAAATAACTTACTTACTACTAATCCCAACGAGAAAAATGCTGACATTAGGCACTTTAATAAAACTCTTGTAGAAAAGCCACTTTACTAAAATATTATGTTTCAGTTTCATCATGCCGCTGATGCCAAAAAAGCTATGGAGCAGTTGAACGGTTTTGAATTAGCTGGAAGACCCATGAAAGTAGGAAATGTGACAGAGCGTACTGATGGAGGCTCAAGCACGCGGTTTGATGCCGATGAACTTGACAGAGCTGGAGTTGATCTAGGGGCTACTGGGCGACTGCAACTCATGTTTAAACTAGCGGAAGGAACTGGATTGCAGGTACGATCTCTTGTGTACATTTGTTTTTAATTTCCCGCCATACAAACAGTTGTGAAATATAAAAAAACTTTCTAATGATCTTCATCTATTACTTATTGTTATTGGTTCAAAGACTGAAGTCCATACGAATCGACCCATCCTCTTTGAAGTTGTTCGTGTCTGTCAAGATAGCGTACACCGTAAAGATATTCAGAATCTGATGCAGCCAATAAACTGTATCTCTGGAACGGCTTGGTTTTTAGAAACGCTTTATATCTCAAAAAATAGTACCTCTACGGTGTACGCTATCTTGACAGACACAGATGTTCTTTCTTGAGAATGAAGTCAATAAAACTTCGTATTTGTTAGCTAGCTTGACTAAGAAAAAACTTCGATTACACTGCAACTTGAAGAAACAATATTTTGTTTAGTATTGTTTACAGCCCTCTAGTTCTTGATTATAGTTTCCGCCCATCAATTACTTAAATACTGTTTAAAAGTGTGAATTGCAACTTTGTATGGTTACATTTCAGATACCACCAGCCGCAGCATCGGTTCTCATGGGCAGTGGCTCTGCTTTGGTGACTCCACAGCCGCAGGTGGCGCCCCCAATCGCCACCCAATGCTTCATGCTGAACAATATGTTCGATCCTTCCAGGTAATAAATTCATAATTAAGTATAAGTATGACACAAATAAAAATATATGGTAACCGAAATGCAAAGAAGCTCAAGTCTTAGATTAGAATAGAGTTGTGATATTTTGTATGTATTTATTATTCCCCTTTTCACTAGATCGACAGATATTAGATAATACCATAGTTTCATCAATCTATCGATAAAAATACGCCGCTTGATTGACATGTTTTTTTTCCAGTGTAGCAGTTGGTTATTACTTACAAGAAAAGGTACCCACTGTCCGACTCCGATTTAATTCATTTTTATATATGTTATAGAGTAGTCTAAAATTAGCAGACACGTATTTTTTAGCTGCCCAAATTCAACCTGTTAGGAGAAATTGTCCTTCAAAGTACTGAGAAGTGAATAAACCCTCCCACTTCTACAAAAAAAAGTTCAAGCAAGTTGCTAGTTAATTAAAGTCTGTTTTTTATTTCCGGAGACAAATATGACAGCTACAAATGTCAAACGTAAAAATAATGTGGCCAGCTTTATGAAACAGTGCTGTCCTTTGTTTCGGTTCGCGGTGTAATTATTAATAACCGATATAATAAAAATTACTATTTACGTTAAAACGTATATTTTTAGGTACTTATCGAAAATGAATTACATATAATAACTTCATTGTATTCAACCTTTAACCTACTATTGGATAATTAGTGCCTATGTATGTGATTCCGTTGCTTGAAATTATAACGCAAAGAAATAAAGCGGGTTTGGCGTATTTTCAGCTTTGTAAGATAAGTAATGAGTTTCGAATCAAATAAAATGTACCTTTAAATATTAGAAATATGGTGTATTTACAAATATTTTATATCTCCAAAAGGGTGGTTTTTTTATGTAAAGCATTGTATCGTTTTGGAACTTCGCGGATTATGCACTCATCGTATTACAGACACTTTAATATCAATAATCATAAATACCTACCTAAAATTTTGTCGGTATGTACCGGTTGTATCACATCACTATTTATGAGTTGTAAAAAACAGGCAACACATGAAATGTCATTTTTGTCCTCGGAAATAAAAAACAGACTAATACTGGTTTGATATTATGTTTGAGAACATGAAAAAATAATATGCACGTGTTTCATTATATCGGCTGAAACTCATATTTTCCTAAAAAAAACACCATTCAATGTTTGAGCCCTTTGAGGGTGTTTTTTTTTAGGAAAATATGAGTTGGAGGTGAAATGACAAAACACGTGTCTATTCTTTTTTCATGTTCTCCAACATATAATGAAACCAGTAATTAACTAGCAACTTGCTTGAATTTTTTTTTCTGTAGAAGTTGGAGGGTTTAGTCACTTTTCAGTATTTTTGAGGTCATTTTGTCCCAATAGGTTGAGATTGGGCAGCTAAAAAAAATACGTATTCTCTTACATATATCAAAATAAATCAGATCGGAGCCGGACAGTTGGGTTCCTTTCCTTGTTAGATGCACCTACAGTATAACCATGGTATCTGGGCAAAATGCTCAAATACAAATTACAAAAAATATGTACTTAGTAAAATAAGTATTGTCTGTTTTCTGTTGCAGTGAAACCAACCCTAACTGGGATATCGAAATCCGAGACGACGTTATCAGCGAGTGCAACAAGCATGGTGGCGTATTGCACGTTTACGTGGACAAAGCTTCCCCTCAGGGCAACGTGTACTGCAAATGCCCTACTATAGCCACTGCCGTGGCGTCCGTGAATACTTTGCACGGGCGATGGTTCGCGGGGCGCGTGATCACTGCTGCCTATGTCCCTCTCGTCAACTATCATTCTCTTTTCCCCGATGCCATGACTGCGCTCACGCTCCTGTTGCCGACTCGAGCACGATAAACAACATTAACTAATGAGAGACCTAGAGTACTTGGTACTTTGTTATGGTGATAACGTAATTATAATTAATAAAGTGTAATAAATATGGAACGTTGTTTTTTAAGTAATTAATGATCATTATGAAACTAGAAATTTAAAGCGTTTACTGTTGCTACTAATTGGTAACTAATTTATATTAGCCAGCTATGCGACCGTTGATAACCCTATGGGACAGGTATATCCAGACTAGAGATGTGCCATTCCCGGGAATATTCCCCGTTTGTATGGTGAATATTCCCGGGAACGGCACATCTCTAATCCAGACGTGCGTGGGATAAACTGGTTTGGCCTGAAATTTGGTTGAATCAAACGGTTCAATCAGTTCGGCCTTGGCGTATACTCTGTACTTTTAGCTATTCAAAAAAAGGTAAACAAAAAACCACGTGACACGGGTCGTTCAGCCAGTGGTATTGTGCCACAGATACAAAACGTTACTTTGATTGGCTGAACGACCCGAGTCACTTGGTTTTTTTGTTTACCTTTTTTACGGTTCCGTAATACCAAAATGGTAAAAAAAGGAACCCTTATGGTGCGACTCTGTCTGTCCGTCTGTCACAGCAAGATATCTCAGGATCTACTGATGCTATCGACTTGAAATTTGAAATGGTGTTAAAACTTTTTTTTTAAAGGGGTCCGTAATGGGACTTTGAAAATTGAAAGTAGAGCTATTATCCACTCACGTGCTTTATGCAGCTATAGCTGCATGTCAGCACCCTTATAGTGAGATTCAATAGAAAAGGACAAACAAGTAAACAAACGGATTTACCTTCATTACTTCGTAATCACGCACTTTTTAAGAACGAACATAGCCTTATCAACAATTTATATACATAAACCTTGTATTTTCATTCATCTTTAATTAAAATATCCATTAATTATTCATATTTCAGTAAAAACAAACTTAGTCAATACCATTTTTCTATATGTCAAATGTTACTCAATTTTTTTTACTCATCTAAAATGTAAAAATCTATAATGTCTTTGGATTCGTAGTGATGGGAATGCCCGTTCTTTAAAAATGTATTACTTTTTTTTTATTAACAATGACATTTTGATATCGATTAGTATTTCGGAAAGATTATTTTTAAACGGTTTTATTTAGCTTACCGTGTTTGTGTCAGGTTTGTTTGGGTCAAATCTTGCAGCAGCTTTTTCAACTACTTCTATTTAATTATAGATTTTGGCAATGAATGCCATATCCAATAAATGTATATGTATAGGAAAACCCAACTACGAAAAACGCAAGGATCTTGATCCTTGCGTTTTTACTCGTCTGATTACAACCGCCAAAAGAAGTGACAAATTATGTGAGCCTGGTACAGGGCTGCGCCGCCCCTGTGTGCGAAGTGTGCAGCGCACACAGGCGCCAATGTGATAGGGGCGCCGGAAGTCGAAACACGACGACAATAAAGAGGAACTGCTGCATAGGTTTCGCACAAAGGCGAGCAGCCAAGGGCAGCAATGGCCTGGTGAAATCATACTCATCCATCACATCAACTCTTGACCATCATCTTGACATTTCGGACAAGGGTGGTTCTACTCCCAAGGGAATTTTCTGCGGCGCACCTTACTTTGTAAAGTTTTTGTAGGTAAATTATGTTGATTTGGGATTAAAACTGTAATGCTAAATGGTTTCTAGTATGACACTCAAAATTAGCTCACTCATAAATATATCCTCCTAAGGCCCAACGCAAAATTCAGTATGTAGTCATTGCGTACCAAGGTCCTACCAGTAGTACTAATGTTTTATACTCATTCAGACCCAAGTACTCAGGACAACATTTTTTAATGTTCTAGTACTTGTACTGCACCTATAGTTTCTGGGTATGTTTATTATCTGGAAATGACACCTTTTTGGACTATTTGAATTTAATTAAATAAGTACTACAAAAAGGACCATGGGCTTTAACAGAACATGATTTTCGTGTTTTTTCAAATGTAGGAAAATAAAAATAAAGCTTAGTAATCATTTATTTTGTAGTTTTAATACAAAGTTTTAACCACTTATAATCAGTCTTTAATGGCTTATCAGATACGCACAGTCTTTTTAATCACAATTATTCATCATTTTGGTTTACAACCCTACACTGCGAGATCGGGATCTTCCTCTTCTTGACGCACCTCGACGACGCCCTCTAGGAGCTGCACGACGCGATCTGGGTCTGCCTCGGGTAGGTCTTGAAACTAGTTCCGACAGAGGTACATCATCATCAGAACTGGAGGAATCGTCTCTGGATCCATTTGGCACAAAATTTATGTCTATGTCACACAAATCTGTATCACCATCATCCTCAGATCCATATTCAGATTCGCTGAGTGCGAATTCTATTTCTTTATCATTTAAACCTATAAAAATAAAAACAAAATTCGTCACTGTATGCATTTATCACCAATTTCAACATAAAAATATCTTTTAGTTAAATCCCGCAGTACTACATATAGGACTAAATATTTTCACAACACGTGTTTGGTAAAATATAAGCATATTTGATCAAATTATTATTGTACTCCGTGAAATACCTAGTAAATATTAAGATACAATACAAATTAACACAAAATCATTCGAGATTACTTTAATTATTTTGGATTTACTAACCTCTTCCTCGCGGACCTCCCATGTTGCCGGCTGTCAACTGACAGTTTGACACTTTTTTTTTTTCGGACTTTACTTTCGGGTTCATAGACAAGCCAAAACATTCGATTAGAAGTTGAGAAACGTCACTTTACATTGGCGCGAAATTTTAAATCAAAATGGTGGCTTTTTTTATAAGTCCTACTGGTAGGACCGTGGTACGGTATAACTACACAACGGTTGATTTAGCTGGGTCTGAATAACGAACTTACTTAGTACTATAGGTAGGACCTTGGGCCTTAGGAGGATATATCTTTCAAAAAATGTACTCTAAAGTGCCAAATTCTCAGCCTTCTGACATGTCCCTCGAGCGAAACGAAAGCTTAAAGTTTGCATCATAACTTTATGTTGAGGTTGTACATAATATCTACACCAAAATCGTAATGTATAATATTGACCCAGTCATTTCGAACATTCGAGGTCGCAAAAAATCGCACAACGCTGAATATGTTGGGATGTTGTTAGGATACATATAAGTAGTGTAAACTCGATTTTGCAGTTTCGAAAAAGTTGTGCTAAATGTATGGTGCTCGAAAAACACCGAAATTTTCGGTCATTTTTCAAATTTTGGTCTGTACCTTCTAAAAACCGGATTTTTGGATAAAATTGCCTATGACACTATTAAAGAAGGTAAAACTCCCTACAATATGAGTGTAACATCAACTCTGCATGTTTAGAAAATGTTGAGATATAGCACTTCAAAACATTGCAAATTTTCCTAAAAAGTTCGAAATTGCACTTTCAGCTACCTCTCAAGCTGAATAGCAGCTGAAATACTGATCTTACAATGACAGTTAAATTTATGAAATTATAGAACAATTATTGAGCTTTATTTTAAGTATAATTTGAACCCTGTACTAGCGATAATACAAGTTATCGGAAAAAAAACAAATCATTAGAGAACTCAGATTTCTTAGGAAAGAGTGCTCCTAAAGCAAATTGTTAGTATATTGCGCAGTTATTCATAGGAAGTTTTAAAAATGACTTTATATTTTTAAACATCATTCATTTAAAAAGTCCTGTAGGGCCATGATGATCGCGTACATCGCACATTATGTAAATGACAAAAGCATCGTCACATTTACATACGTGCGTAAATTCAAGAGTGTTGAATACTTTATTATTTATTTATACTGTGATATGGCAACCATCATATGCCCGCTAAATTAGTCTTAAATACACATTGTATGATCTTGGTCATAAAATGTGAAAATTAACGTGAACAGGACACCATGTAAAATCGTATTTATTGCAATAAGTTACAACTTATAAGTGAGTATGTAGTTCCTACTGGAATATTCCATGAAAACATTTTTTTTGTTGCTTACGTAATGCTATGATAGCAAACCCTAATATTTTTTTAGTTACTAAGAAACACTACCAATCTTAAAGCCCAGTTTTGATATTACCATACTGATATTCAGATTTTAATTTTACTTGTAAAAAGTATTAAAAAGGTAGTGTCCCTGACGTAATGTTTCCGTGGAATGCTCCTACTGTGTTTGAGATAACACCTCTGCCCTTTTTGAGCCGAGGAAAACTTTGACTCGGCTTCCCGTTTCTAAACTATTACCCCACTCATAAGGATCTCATGCGGGGCTCCTTGTCCACCCAAATTTGTATTTTTCCCTATCTCCTACGACTTATTATGCACCCAGTGGTAGGTTATGTAGGAATATCGGGCAGCAACATCTTCCATTGGGGCTAAACCAGGGTGATGGACTTTGGCACTGTTAGAAGATCGTACATGTATTTCGTAACATTAGGTTGGTCATCTTGCCTACGTTACGCATATTGTTAGCTTATCTAGAATATAATTTACGTATTTCACACAACTGCTGGCTATTCAGTCTCTCTATCGCAACTGCTTGATAGAGGTCATCTTTACTATTGAAATTAAAACATCAGGATGGATTGTAGCATAGTATTTGTTACAATTACTGAAAGGCTATGGAGAAGAAAAACCTCATGCCTAGGGGAAGACCTGAGGCTAATTACGAGTACATAGTAGAATACAAGGTAATATTATTAGTAAAAATCCATACAAACTGCTTGACTACTTAGCCATGAACATGATTTTGACGACACTTTTCTAGGTGTAATTCAGAAAAATACGACCATTTAGCCAATTGCGTAAAGGCAAGTCTAATATTATAAGTACTAACACAAAATAGGAGCATTATTAGACGCGGAAAACTGGTAGGTGTAAACGTATAACCACGTATAACTACACATATATGGTAGGTATACCTACCGGTTGCGTGACGTTTCGTTCACAAACGTTAAATCTAATATTTTATGTCATCGAAGATAACTTTTTGCCTGATTCGGTAAAATGTCAGCAATTCAAGGGTAACTACATAGCTACTCTTTAGTGTAAGTTATTGCGATAAATACCAATTTACATTGCGTCCTGAAATTCTATCACTGGAGTCAGCCGAGGACTCGCCATCACTTTACGTTGATTTTCACATTTATTTTTATGACTTAGATCTTACGATGTATATCTAAGACTAATTTAGCGGTCAAATGATGGTTGCGCATATCACAGTATAAATAAATAATAAAGTATTCAACACTCTTGAATTTACGCACGTATGTAAATGTGACGATGCTTTTGTCATTTACATAATGTGCCATGTACGCGATCATCATGGCCCTACAGGACTTTTTAAATGAATGATGTTTAAAAATATAAAGTCATTTTTAAAACTTCCTATGAATAACTGCGCAATATACTAACAATTTGCTTTAGGAGCACTCTTTCCTGAGAAATCTGAGTGCTCTAATGATTTGGTTTTTTTTCCGATAACAAGAGAATTATCGCTAGTACAGGGTTCAAATTATACTTAAAATAAAGCTCAATAATTGCTCTATAATTTCATTTATCTAATTGTCATTGTAAGATCAGTATTTCAGCTGCTATTCAGCTTGATAGGTAGCTTAAAGTGCAATTTCGAACTTTTTAGGAAAATTTGCAATGTTTTGAAGTGCTATATCTCAACATTTTCTAAACATACAGAGTTGATGTTACACTCATATTGTAGGGAATTTTATCTTCTTTAATAATGTCATCGACAATTTTATCCAAAAATCCGGTTTTTAGAAGGGACAGACCAAAATCTGAAAAATGACCGAAAATTTCGGTGTTTTTCGAGCACCATACATTTAGCACAACTTTTTCGAAACTGCAAAATCGAGTTTACACTACTTATATGTATCCTAACAACATCCCAACATATTCAGCGTTGTGCGATTATTTGCGACCTCACCCAGATTTTTATGTTCGCCACGACGGGGGTATATGTATAGTTTGAATGTGTTTGTCTAATTTTGCCTTAAATGCGAAATTTATTATAAGAAAAGTGCATTATATTTTGTCCCTTGGTTTTTACCTCAGTCTCCTGGCTCACCAAAACACCTGAAAAACTGTATGAATTACAGCGCCTAGCGCGTTTCTGCTCGGTCTGAGTGAAAGATCGCTGTGAAGTTAGCTAACAACCACTCGCGTCCGTCTCGGCTCGCGGTTGGCTTAGGCGCTACGGCGAGTTAAGTGAGTGAAAATGTGTTGTGGCCAGTGAGTTTATCAGTAACCTGGCACGTATTTTTTTAAAACCTATTGTTTTATATGTACTTTTTTACATTCCATAGGTCGTAAGTTCGTTTTATAACAGTACAGAAATGCATAATTGCAATATAACATGTGGTATTAACGTAGTTATTGGCTAAAAACATAAAATAATCTCAGTATCCTGGCCTCAGTCTCCTGGAAACACAATATCTAGGAAACTTATTATGAATCAGCAGACTGAGAGATATCAGATCTTTTTCTTTAATTTGTAAATTGTTGCCTTAAAATAAAAGTGTTACATGGAAGACAATATTTTAAAGCCGATTTTTATTATTAAACAATTACAAAAATTTTTTTTGACTGGCCCGTTTGAAATTGGTCAAAAGAACGACCTCAGCTAGACATCAAGCCACTTTTCTGACCTCATTTGCCAAAAAAATGTTCTGCCACAAATCACTTCATTTTCGTCCCTCCTGAGTAGAACCACCCACAAGCCGTGACGTCCATGGTTGTGAAAAGACTGGCGAGGCGGGTGTCAACATCTTCTAGCCGCGCGTGTTTTCCGAACTACCCGCACTTGGCCTTGATTTTACATACGGCGCTATAATCCTCCTTTCTGCTTTGTCGTCGTCTGGTATAAGGCCATAGCTATCTATGGCCTTAATTAAAAAATAACCATAACTGACAAGAAGTGACAAAGATTAAAGAAACGTTTATTCGCATTATTCTGGTCTTCCGATTTTGTTAGAAATACGACTTTGCTTTCCCATTTCTTGACTTCGAAAAACATTGTTTTTTGGCTGGACTTTACTACTGGATAGCAACAATTTGGCTCTGTAATTTACGGACTGTGCTTTCCCTTAAAAATATTGTTGAAAAGGTACCGGTAAAGGTAAAGGTAAAATAGCACGTAACTTTAAAAACTGCGTTATTAGGGTTCCGTACCCAAAGGGTGCCAACGGAACCCTATCATCAAGCCTCCGCTGTCCGTCCGTCATAGGGCTCTAGCTTTTGAACCGTAAAAGAAAAAGACTTAAAATTTTCACAGAATGTGTATTTCTGTTGTCAACAAAAGATAATAAAATAAAAACAAGAATTCGTTAGGGTAGTTAATAATAATTTCATGAATGTCAAATGGATTGATTAATTAATGTTATACCTTTCCCATCACTATTTCACAGTAAATCCATAGACAATAGATCCAAATTGTCAGTCAACATATTTGTTATTGTTTTTGTTCAGTTCTATCGAATCTCACTATAGAGTTGAACGCAAAATATCAAGCACGTGAGTGGAATCGAGTGAGGTATCAAAAGAAAGGGCTTGATTTGTAGATTAAAACACTGTATTTGGTTTTTTTTTTAAATAAGTAGTTTTTGATTTATGGAGAAAAACGTTAAAAAAAATACCATTCGCCCCTATTATCTTCGAAGTTACTGAACAGAAAAATCTGTAATCATTACCAATTATTAATGTCGTCCTAAATATTACAGGAAAAATATGGTTTTCCTAACTTGCACCGTTTTTAAGAAATTTGAAAAAACTTAACATACTTATTTGCTCCTACTTAACTAATCGCCATATGTGACGTCCTACGTGAAAAGGTACCTTATGAGGGTTTCTAGTAACGGAGATATGAACGGTTTTGTGAAATCCTTCAAAATCATCATTTTTTTCTTTTATGCAAAATTGTAAAATATAGGAATAGACGTGTATTTGTAGCTTGGTTTCACTGCTGTACGTTAATTTTTTCTATATAAAAATTGGGTTCAAAGTTTAGTAGAAAAGGTACCTTATGGCGGATCACATACAAAAATGATAAAGCTGTTGATAAAATTCATTAATAAAATTTACTAGCAACTTTTGCTTATTTCTTTTTTATACCACGACGGTGGCAAACAAGCATGCGGCCTGCATAATGGTAAGCAAAATTTTCGAAATGATCCTAGAAAGCTGAAAATTTGGAAGAAAAGGGCCACTGGGTGCCACAGATTCGGAATTGAAAAAAAATTTAAAATAAAAATAAATACATTTGTATGTCGTTTTTTTAAATTTTTAATTATTAAACATTTTTTTAAAACAGATAAAAAAGTGTTTTTGACGAATCGTATAACTTTTTGACCATTTTTAGAAAGACCTTGTTTTTTTTTAAAAAATTGACAAAAAATAAAAAAAAACACTGGTGAATGCCCATAATTTTTGACCATTTTAGAAAAAGTTTTTTAATTTTTTTTTCAAAAAAACTTACAAAAATAGACTTTTTTGCGGTTTCTATAATTTTTGACCACTTAAGAAAAAGAATCTTTTTAATTTAAAACACGCTAAAATCCACGACGAACACTTCTCACAACTATTCGAACGAAAAGGTAAGCAAAAAATGCTCATGCCGGCCGGCTGAGACTCCGAGCGGCCAGCAAGACCGAGAGAGAACGATACGTAAAGTGTTGGTGAGAGTAGGACAGATGCGTGGTGGTACTGGCGGTGTAGACAAAATAATACCACGGCACGGCGGTATGAAGGACAAAAACTGAGCAAGTTACGACAAGTATTTCTAACATTTTTAAATTACACCGCCATAAAGTACCTTTTGTACTAAACTTTAGAAGCATATTATTCAGCCTTTAATTCGCCTATAACAAAAATAAAGATAGGCAAAGACGTGTCGTAACATATAATTTACTAAATGGAAATACATAATAAAAAAAACACAATTTTTACACAACATTGAATATCTCCGTAACTAGAAACCCTCATAAGGTACCTTTTCACGTAAGAAGTCACATTTGAGAATTACTCTTAATTGGTCAAGATTTGAAGTAAATTTCTAATAACCTTTTTTCTTCAGTTTTCTGTCTTAATACAAGATTTGTCAATAAATAATGTAAATATCGTGCCATACTGTAATTATCAATAATTTTTGCTTATGGCCCGCCATAAGGTACCTTTTCTCAAATGTATGGGAATAATTTGTGATTTTTACGTAACTTCAACAGTTTATAAATCAAAAAATACGACTTGTAGAATAATAATGACACTTTTGAGATACTTGTGTAGACTGATTAAATATAATTTAGAACTCATTATACGAAAATTGTGAATAATATAGGAATGTTGAAAAATATAATAAAAATGACATTTTAATTAAAATAAAAATATTTCGTTAACAATGTGATTTTATTTCTATCCCAAAATGTACAGTCAAATATCTCTAACTATATACAATGGTTCAGATTACAATATAATAAAGAACAGGCCGAAAAATTTAATTTTTTTAATTTCGTTCTCATAAGCGACTTGCTCTAATCAAAGGCTGATTTTTCACGACCTGGAAGTCGCATTAAAAAAACCATGACTGATTTCCAAAGAAAAACACCTTGAGATACATAATCAATTATCATCTCCATAACTTCCAACGGGAACATACTTAAAATTAGTTTCAAACTTCTTTTGACGATTTCTCAAAAGTGCAATTTTAGCATGTGCAGGTTTGATGTTTTTTAAAAAAAAAAGTATGGGACTTAGGGTCATGACGCTTTTTGTATTAGATAGCTTATTTAACACAGATTTAGGATCTGTGCTTAACTCAATACCAACCATAAGGTACCTTTTCCCGTGGAACGACACATATAGTTTTTCTTGAACTATTCATGTATCTATTTATGAATTTGTACGGAACCCTCGGTTCACGAGTCCAACTCGCACTGGACCGGTTTTTTAAATACCTAAAAGTACAGACTATAACTAGCCAAGTTAGTATTCTGCCGCCATAACACAAAAGGGCACAACTAACATTTTTTTCGACACAGTAGTATAGCAAAGTTTTAGGTACAATAATGACATACAATATCTGAAGTTCATATTCATTATTTAGCTAAGATATCGGTATCGCCGATTTTTTACTATAATTTTATCTGCTCGTGTCCAAAATACCGCATTCCCGAAATACCAGATTTTTCCAAAATACCAGATTCTCGATTTATGAGATTTCTGTCTTACCACATTCCCGTTACACTAGATTATAAAATCGTAAGTTACTCAAGGATCTAAATCACTTTGTTGGGTGTGTTATTTTGGGAATCTTGTATACGAAGAATCTGGTGTAACGAGAATCTGGTATTTTAAAAATCTGGTATTTTAGGAATGCGGTATTTTGGGAATGAGCGATTTTATCGGTATGGTATCGGCAAAATGATGTAAGTATTGTTACATCCCTAATTTGAACGCACGGGGTATACTGAAGTAATATAACATACTGGAAATAAAAAAAAAATACTTTATTTACATTACATAAAAATAATAACCTTATCTGATTTCTTCATAATATTGGTGCGTGTCTCAATGTTAATAGTAATTAATTAATAATTATACAGCCTTTATCCAATCGATTTCTAATGTAGCAGGACCCTTCTGTTTGATGGGCTGGTACACTCCTCCGTACATTTGAATACCAATACTACTAATTTTGGATATATCAAGGGTCTCATTGCTGACTCTTTTTCCACGATAGTATGCTTTGAATTCTGTGAAGGCTAGATCGCGAACAGCAAACTCGTCTTTTGGACCCTGGAATGCAATAAACGTTTTCAGTAAATTAAATAATCGATTAAGTCAGTATAATGAAGAAATTCTATGAACTCCACAGAAGTTTTCGAATAGCTACTCGTATTTATGCCACGATAGCAATGATAAGAGTATTTTCGTAGACTGAGAAATGCTTATATCGCTGTCAAAACTGATGCTACACACACGAAAATTTGTATTTTTTGTTCTGACGACTGGGGAGGTCAAAGAATCGCTAAGATACGCAGGTGTAACTGACTTGGAAAAATTGCTCAAAGGTGCAATTTGGCTCGTCATTCAAATCCTTATGTCGTAAGACAACTTTGAAACCATTGTGTTGCCCCTGGGCACGACACCGCAGCTGCAACTTTGTGTGTCCAGTCAAATCATATTTTCGTAAAGCCCTGATTCCGGCAAAACCTGCCCCATTTGTTTGAGGATTAAGGAGCGCGAAAAATATCGCTCTTTTGTACTCAATGTTCTGATGCAGGACTAAAACAGCTTTAGACATCCCCACAGAGCGCACAGTGTCTGACTGTTCCTGCCATCCTTCCACGCCGTCAGGTCCTGTGAAGTCGAAGATATATTGTTCACCGTTCACTGTGTTCGTACTGCTGGAAAAAGAAAATAAATTGATAATGGTATCTACTATTAAAATCTATATCTATATACATAAAACAAAGTCGTGCTACACCATCTATGTATAACTAGAGAACGGGTGGACCGATTTGTATGATCTTTGATTTTTTGGGTTTGTCTCTGCCCCGAATAGCATCTAAAAAAATTGAGGCGGAACGAAGTTCGCCGGGACAGCTAGTAGGTAATAAAAACCACGCTACGTAGTCTTGCGCGCAACATTACTTCAACGACTATGCCACAGAAGTTGGTATATGCTACCTCTATGACCATACTCATATGAGTATATGGTCGTAACATGACCTTCTATCATTCTAAAATTGCGTACAACCAAATCCCGAAAACAGAAGTCACGCAAACTCGATTTCAACATTACATCGGTCCATGTTGGAATGAGACAAGGTAAGTCCTTCCCGATAGTGAACTTGCCTACGTCACAATAATGTTGCCATTGTATGAGCTTCAATATACTTATGACGTCAAGTTCACAGGAAGTCATCAGCTTACACGGGATGAACATACCTGGGTGTTGTAAGTGCCATGGAATTGCCCGCTCGTTCCCAAATTACCACATTCCTAAAATACCAGATTTTTAAATTACCAGATTCTCGATCCATCAGATTTTCCGTATACCAGATTCCCAAAATAATACATCTAACGAAGTTATTTAGATCCTTGAGTAACTTACGATTTTCTAATGTAGTGTAACGGGAATGTGGTAAGACAGGAATCTGATAAATCGAGAATCTGGTATTTTGAAAAATCTGGTATTTCAGGAATGCGGTATTTTGAGCACGAGCGGAATTGCCGAAAGGGAACTGCAACCCTTCCGATAGAAACACGGATATTGCCTTTTATTCTTATGAAATTTATTGAACGGTTGATGAGTGTCCGTGAAGATAGCGAGATAGCGTACACCGTAGAGATATTCAGAATCTGATGCAGCCAATAAATAGTACCGACGAAATACCTAAGTGAAAAAAACAGTACCTACCCTTAAACTTTCTGAATTATCAATAACGAACATTTCTAGGACCACTGTAACAGCAAGGACCATTAAAACAAGAGGACTGTCATTCTCCATACAAAAAGCTGTTCCCCGATATTACAACGCCCTCTATGTATAAGCTTGGTTTAAGAATTATCAATTATTCAACTTTACAAGCGTGACACAGTATTTAAATGTTAGAATTTATTTATTATTTGCTGTTTACGAACTAATTGTTGCTGTACTATGTTTCTTTGTTCAATTATAACATCGTTAAATGTTTAGTTTTTTAGCGCCATCTAGTTTTTGCCTGGATATCCCCTTGCGTTCGTGGTACAATCCAAAGTATGGATGGAGAATGACAGTCCTCTTGTTTTAATTGTCCTTGGTAACAGTACAGTAAGACTACCTTGCTTGAATGGGGATAAAAGATAGATGACTAATGCTCTAACGGGAATAAAATTTTAAATAAGAAACTAATGATAGAACATGTTTTGTAAAACTTGTCTCAAAACAAGGGCAAATAGTATCGTAAATTGTAAGTAGTTCGTTCCCGTTTCTAGATATTATCACAAAAAGTTAAGAAGAGAAGTTAAATAAAGTAGAGTACCTGTGGGTATTAAGTACCTAGTATAATCTGTTTTTGATACCCGGGGACTAAATAATAGTAATTATAAATTAATACAAAATTATTTTGTATGTATATGCGGTGATTCTATTAATTAAATGATATCCACATACCTGTTGTTACTGAGAACGCCCGCAGAAATTAAAAATAGAAGAAACAGCGAAAACAACATTTTCATGGCTAAGATATTCATTTAAATTAACAAAAGCCAACGTTAACTCTGTGACAAATACGAGTTATTCATGCGAAGCACTGCTGTTAGTACATACCTATGTATAAATGTATTATCTAACGTAGACATATCTGAATAAACAATAATGGACGTTTGACTCTGATATCTTAATAGGGTTATTGACGTAAAATCGTAAAACTTATTCCCACCAAAACCACAATGTGACAGCTATATATATATGTACTATGCACAAACTCACGCCTTAAATTCAATGCGCATGTCCTTGATGTGATATTGGTGATTCTGATTATGAGGCCAAACATTACCTTACCTACCAGTAGTAATGACAGGGATGTATTTTTTAACCTTGAGCAGACCCACGAACATACGGTACAGATTATATTTCGTGCTCTCACTTTATCTTGGTGAATGAGACAGAGACAGAAAGTTGTATCGTAATGAAATAATGACACGTTCAATCAGTAACTGCAAATGCTAACCTCAACATTGTCACCATTACAACAGAATCATGGGTAACCCACGACCGAGTCGATTGTGGGTAACTTCTTGTAACGCACTTCAATCTGATTGATCGTGTAAACGTACTTCTATGATTTATTATTTCTATGATTGTAATTCCTGTTTACGAGAAAAATTGGACGTATTTATGCAAACGGGAACCAACCCTTAAAAAAGTCATTGAAATTTCAGAATAGAATCCTATCTAGCCGATGTGGGTTGGTTCCCGTTTGCATAAATACGTCCAATTGCCAAATGAATCATAGACTGTTTGAACAGGTATAGATAGTTCCAGCAGAGTTGAGGTCACGCACACATTTCATGTAATGACAACGGGACTTTGAAATTACTGTACTTTTTTCGTACCGATAGCAAGTTCAACAGTGAATTGCAAGATAGACCAAAATAGTACATTACACAACTAGGGGGTAATAGTACATTACACAACTAGGGTGGTAATACAAAGAAAGGCCGAGATCGCAGATGTTTGCGGCCCGAGCTGCAAGCGAGGGACGTAAATATGCGATCGACCTCCCGTGTTGTGTACATTATTTTATGTCTTCACTTTGCCAGAAAGCGGCTTTTTCCGTACGCGCAGCGTGCGGAAATAGCCACTTTATGGCCAGGTGTGGCATAAAACAAAGAAAGGCCAAGATCGCAGATGTTTGCGGCCCGAGCTGCAAGCGAGAGTGACATAAAGTTTCTTTATGCCACACCTGTGAAGACATAAAACGTTGTACACAACACGGGAGGTAATAAAGAAAGCCCTCGATCGCATATTTACGTCCCTCGCTAGCAGCTCGGGCCGCAAACTACTGCGGTCTCGGCCTTTCTTTGTATTACCACCCTAGGGTGTAAAGTACTATTAAACTATATAGCCTTGTGTTTATTTAGATTTACTCATTCATTTCATTCATTCACTTTTTTGCAATGAGTTCTTCATGCAGCTCTGTGTGTACTGCCTATACTAGAACAAGCCATTTGACGAGCCGAGGTTAAACTGACTTCAGCAGCCCCACAGCGCAGCACTTTTCCGGCTCTTAGGTACCCTTCATTGGGATTAGTAAGGCGGCCAACAGTCCCGCATTCTGCGGGGTAGTCCCGGACCCGGATTTCATGTTTCTGTCCGCTCATGCCCGAAATACCGCATTTCCAGAATACCTGATTGTTTCAAACTACCAGATTCTCGATTTATAACATTCCTATCTTACCACATTCCCGTTACACTAAATTATAAAAGTGTAAGCAAGTGCACTTCACTCGATTTTGGCCTCCCGCGCGGTGGGCGGAGCCGATCCTGTCGCCGGTAACCGAAACGTCACTGTGGCACAATATCATTATCGTGACAGTACGCAAACGCATTTGATGCCGGCCGAATGCCGCAATCGAAAACTATGCGAGAACGTATTGTACTGTGCGAAGTTTCGCGTCGAAACAATAGGTTTCGACGTGAGCGTCGGAATTCTTGATTTTTGTATGGAAACACGCGACAACTAAATATCTGTTTATATTCTCTAACTTGTGCCGTAAGTTACTCAAGGATCCAAATGATTTTGTTGAATGTATTATTTTGGGAATATGATATATAGAGAATCTGGTATTCTGGGAATGTGGTATTTTGTACACGAGGGCTTCCGTCCCGCATTAAAATATTGATTAAGAAAGATGTCCCGGAAAAGACCTAGTGTCCTGCATGTCCCGCAGCCAGCATGGCCAGTGCGGATATTTTTTGTGCCCAGGCTTGCCGCACAGAGCCGCCAGCACGCCACCAATATGACCCTTGCCTGTCTAGCATAACTGGTTGAGACTATGTTTCTAACGCGACAGACAGCATCACCTGTCACTGCCACTATATTGAGTGGAAAGAGATAGGTACCTAGCATTTGCGCGCAACAGTCGCGTTCCACCACGGATTTATAAGAAACATGGATATGGTCAGTAGGCGTGGCGCGCGTTTCAGCTATAGGGGCAAAATGACCTTATAGCGAGAGAACAGTTGACAGTTGCTATGTAACCGCCGTCACACGCTGAGCTCCGCTTTTTTACGTTTTCGTGAGGTTAAAACAAGCAATTATGCCAAACTGTTCCGTGTTAAGGTGACCAAATAGAAGTCGCATCCAAAATCTATCGAAAGGAGGCATTTCTTATCACAGGTATGTAAATAAAATGAGTTTTCCGAAATATTTTTATTTCGATTTAATTTAGTTGGCATTTATTTAGAAGTCGACTCTATTAATTCACCGATAAAGTTCATTTTACCTTGTCAATTCTCATGAGTCCATTTTGAATGAACTAACAGTAGTGAGTTACCTGTTCGATAAAAATATCGATATGATTGGATGAATGAATGAATGGAACCATTTTAAGATAAATCATAGTATATTTAAATTTAATGCACTGACACAAATAAATATAAAATATTAATTTTGCATTTCAAGCAATTATTTTGTTGCAGTTATTTTATGTTTATTACAGTTAATTATTGTGATGTTTTAGGTTTCCTGCTAAAGCCACATTAAAAGAAAAATGGATCGATGCAACTGGGAGAAAGGACTGGTTTCCAAGTAAAAATAGTGTGATTAGTTCAAAACACTTTGATGAAAATGACTTATATGTAAAGAATGTCTTAAGAATTACTTATATGTCAAGAAATATATTTTGTTCAGGGGCGATTAAAGTATTTGATTATTTTAAAAATGAATGTTATTCTCTACCCCTTTCCCTTATTATTCCCTACAAATTTTTCAATTTTAATTGTAACAACAGTATGTAAAAATAACTTATCCAGGTCAATTGGACGTAGTTATGCAATAACGTTCCATTCCACATGCAAAATTTATTGGATTATGGACAGAAGGTTGATACTTCGTTTTGTGGATTGGAACGTTATTGCATAACTACGTCCAATTTATCAAAAAAATGTCAGTTTTAGGATTTTACTCTTGTACTGTACGCAAAGTTGTAGAGTACAAAGGGATGTAACGATACCGATACCGATATATCGGCCGATATATCGGTATCGCCGATAATATACAACCGATATTTCAACTATTTCAAGAACGTGAAAAGAATTTGTTGTATGAAAAAAAATCTGCAAAAAGTAATTTCAATTACTGACTTAATTTATATATTGGTCCATTACCTTGTCAATAATAATTACTATGTTAATTATATATTTGGTTCTTAATAAAAAAAAAAGTTCTGTGTTGACAATTTATTTATTTTTACTTTACACCTTCAAGGTTGACTCTCTGTTAAATATAGCCAAGTTTTAGGTATAATAAGGACATACAAATAATAAATCTGAAGTTCATACTTCATTAGTTAGCTAAGGATATCGGTATCGCCGATAATTTACTACAAATATCGGTATCGGTATCGTATCGGCAAAATTGTGTATCGTTACATCCCTAAGTACAAGTAAAGGATATTTTACTTTTAGATTAACGGGAGGGAAATAAGATTCTAAAATATCTTCATATAATAAAGATTTTTTTCCGTGTTGTACCTACATTGTGGCGACACCTTTTTAGTTGTCTAAATAGGTTAGCTAGGTTAAGAATATATCTTTGAAGAGCTGTCGCTGTCATTGTCATGATTATTGTTTTGTTGCTTAAATAAATATATTTACGTTTTTAGTGGAAAAACGAAATATCTTATTCAACTATTCCTTCACATAATTGATCACGTCGGGGTCACCAATTATGTGAGAAAGAACAATAAATAATCATGACAATGATAGCGACAGCTCTTCAAAGATATATTCTTTGCCTAGCTAATCTATTTATACAACTAAGAAGTTACCACAACACAACATCATTTATTTATATAATATTGTAGTAAACAATTTAATTCATCATTGTGTCCATTTGAACACCCAAATTGTAAAAAAAATCATACAAAAGAAATAACGAATTACGATTCGTTATAGGTATTTATTTTTAGTGATTGATGAACGGAGCAACATTCATTCATTCGTTCATCGATAACTTTTTATTCTTTGTCAAGCCCTTACGTCGATGAAATATTTAAGTGTGTGCGTGTATTGAGACGGCGCGGGCGTTAGTGTGTACTAGCCAATAGCAACGACAGCGTTGCTGTAGTGTGTCGCTGTGTTCTTTGATGATTGGCGGTGACGCTAGTATATTTGTGGGTGTTGTCTTTGCATGTGCACAGCGTTAATGTATGTGTGAGCAAAACCTGCGACAGCGGTTCTAATACAAAACGCGTGTGATCAGTGTTGCCAATTTAGCAGAATCAGTGCTAAATTTAGCATAATTTGGACTGGTTTAGCAGAATTTTTTTGCATTTAGCATTTAGCATAATTTTTGGCATAATTTTTTACATTTAGCATAATTTTTGGTATAATTTTTTATATTTAGAAATTTTATAGTACACTATATCTCTGTTGACATTATAATTGTAAGTATTTATGTAAACACTTTATTGTATAAAATAAAACAAAGTACAGAACAGGGTTGCAAAATAAAGGTATATGTACTAAGGTAAACTTATCTCTTTAAGGGATCTCTTTCAGTTAACCTTTGAACAGTTGATGATGATGATGTTTGTATGCTGTAGTAAAAAAGTTACTTTGATTGCAATATAAAAAAAAATGTCGATTAATACATTGTTAATTTACTTAGGTATCTTTAGCAATTTTTTTGCTGAAAGTTTAGTATGGGCCACAAAATAGTACATTGTGCACCGAGGGTAGTAAGAAGGGATTTACTAATGAGAGTCTATTAGGAGCCCGACGCCGTAGGCGGAGGGCTTTTAATGGCTCGAGTTTGTAATCCCCTTACTGCCCGTGGTACACACAATGTTTTTCATCACATTTGCGAGGAAAATAAAATAAGACAAAAATAAAATTATTTACTGTCAACTTTTTCATATAGTCTTCCACAGATAACGCTAAGAACTGCGTTTAGTTTTCAAACTTGACAGGCAGTACCGCCAGATTGTACCGATTTTCAAAATAAAATTTTTAACTAAATTATTTTAATTGCATCAAAATAATTGCAAAAAATATTGAAATAATAGTTAAACCTACCATTTAATTTTTGTATACACTAAAATTAGTTTTGTAGCCAAGTTCTGAAGATGTGAAATAAGACTTGGCTGATAAGAAACCTCCTTAGTCTGAAATGACGTACGGGTAGGTTCTATATTTTAAAACTAAACTCATAACTCCCTCGGGAGTTATAGATTTTCATACAGTTTTTCTTCCCGTGGGAGTTATAGATTTTTATAACCCACGGGAGGTAAAACAGCTCGAGCTGTTCTATAAGCCCGCGTGTTATAACACCCTTTACGAGCAAGTGTGATGAAAAGGATTATTGTAAAGCTGTAATAATCACAATACATTAAATTTGAAAGAATAATGCTTTTTTTTATTTAGCATATTTTTTAGCAGAATTTATCAAGTTTTAGCATAATTTTAGCAGAATTTCAGCAAAATTTTAGCATTGAATGAAATTCGGAGTTGGCAACACTGCGTGTGATTTCACATCTTTGTTTCTTATATATCTGTGCGTTCCACAGTTGTGCTTGGTTGTGCTAAGGTACTGGTCAGATAATGCCGGTGGCACTCCCTGCAGCACACCCGTGCGGCAAAAACCCACCACCCAAACCGCCGGCGAAGTGTATAGGACCCTTTAACCAACTTTTTAAAAGCATGATAATTGATAAGTGGTAATTTTTCGCATAAAAAGTATGTAACTGAGAACGGAGCCTAAATCTCTAAATTTCTCTACATTATAAGATTGGTTACAATGGGAGAATATAATTATAAATACCTATTACAATTAAAAAATAATTTAATAAAATATTTTTTTATTTAATAATGTACTGCACTGTTACTTACCCCGGGTCGTAAGTGGTATCTCTCGCCCGCGACGCAGAAAAAAAACCGACTTACTGACCAGAGGAATACGTAAAATGATATACACAATTACACGCCAATGGCCAGTAATAATGAAAAAGAGACAAGATTTTATATTTATCACAAACAGCAATCTGAATTATTTATTTTACCAGCTTGGGTGCATAATCTACTATTTCATCGCGGTATATTCTCGACTTCTCACGCCTCAGTAACACATCGTCAACATAACAAGTTATTAGCATTTTATTTACATACTTCATTGGACAACGCTATGCGTCACGTTCCAAGTGTGATAATCATAATCACACATACATATATAATGATCTCCAAGTCATATTATGATTCCAGAATAATCTTAACTTTGTTAAAATGCCCTTATATTTATACTTATAGCTACACATTTTAATACTATCATAAAAAACACCGTGTTGTTTCCAGGCAAAAGGTACCACTTACCTAGTGCTCAATAAGGCCCTAACAACAGGCTAATGATATGAAGGTGCACTTATTTAAAAATTGTCCTTATAAGACAAAGTGATACATTCTGTCTGAAAACGTTATATAAAATAAAGCTATAAGATAAACATGATTTTATTTCCCACCACCACTATTTGTTTGCCTTTTTATTACTCCTATTTTCCTTAGATATTTCACAAGAAACGGTGTAGCCGTTAATGTCATTGCCATCCTCACTGGCGCGAAAACTTTATGTACTGCATATGCTATAACAAATGTCCCAGCATTTGAACTCGCTAATTTTGAGACCGTTCCCTCCCCAATATTCATACTTCTTAAGATCGCCACTAGATCCACGCCGCTGCAACAGAAATAAAAATAATTACTGAATATTGCCTGAGTTACTAAGAATATTATGTCAAAACAAAACTCACTGCATTATGCATATGTTACTCATTAACTAAAATCTAATGCTGTTAGTACACATATGCAATATAAAAAAAACAAACACAATTATAATAAAACAACTTAGACAGATTAATTTCTCACTCCGCCCGCGGCCACGAATGCTGAAAATATACGCGATTTAATCTGTTTAAGTTATGTTATTACAATGATTGATAGTCGCAGAAACCGAAGGCAATATTAAATACAATTGATTAAGGCACTTGTCCCACTGTTGGCAAGGAAGCGAGTAAAAGTGGGCGAGTAACAGTTAATTGCGGACTGACTAGGTAGTGTTGTCAGTCAACCTTTCCAGATCTTATTTTACTCAGTTACTTCCCAGGGGTGGGACAAGTAGTTAAACATGTGAGGAAAGATGGGTAAATAGTAAACAGTAACCGCACCTCTACCAAAGTCTAAAATACAAATTGGAATTTGAACAACACGATTCTAATGCCCAATGCCCATGTACTATTACTACAAATATTATGTTGCTTGAATTTGTTAACAAATAATTAATTACACAAAAACACCTCACTGAAGTTTCAAAATGAAATCAAAACAGAACTGTTGTGTACCATACCTAGATACTAGAAGATAACATCCTCCCAAAGAAAGCATTGAGATTGTCACATGAAATACTATCACAGTAGAGCCATACTCTTTGACAGCATTTTTCAACTTTTCTTTTGCACCCATTGGAGGATTTGGAGAGGTACTCATGTTTCTTCTTCCCAATGTTACAGCTATGCTTTGAAAAAGTAACAATTATATTAAAACAATTGACTTTCAAGCCAAAGTAAGTAAGCTTAAGAAGATAGGTTACTATCCCGCAGTTATAGTTATATGGTGGGATGATTAGATTAAAGTAAGGCCAACATGTCAAGATAAATAAGCTAACTCTCATCGGTGCATCACATTTTATTTTTCTTATTAATAAATCCCACTTCATATAAATATATTATACTTTATGTAGTTCCATAAGACACCATTTTCCTTATTACACATACCTAAAATAAAGAATTTCCTAGATTGCCAGTGTTTATGGCCCAAACCATAGATGATGGTAAAAAGTATCTGTCTAGGTTTTTTTATTACTACTCACAGAATTTACAGCTTTGCCTGGATTCAAAGTGGAATTTTCTCTTTATTTGGCAGGCAATAAATGCTAGGTACTTACAACTTGGGGTAATATAAAAATTAGTAACAACCACAAAAGTCAAAGTGAATATTTTTAGTCTGTGTTAGTAGAACTGAAATCTACAATATAATCTGAATTGATTACATTTGTTACAGAACAATCATTTGCATATTTCAATCAATTTACATGTAAATTTAATATGCTCTTACATGGCCAACATGATTTCACAACTTGCATATTTTGACAAGAAATACATACCTTGTACCATTGAATAGAATTTAACAATTAGTGCTATTGTTTTTAAGTATGTGAGAAATAAAAAATAATGTTATTTAAAGTGCACCTTCCATGGGTCAGTGTCTACACTTATTTTGTCTCATTGGCCTTACTTTGGTAATGAAAGCATGCATGTTTAATTTCTTTTAATGTATTTAATGAGTAATGACACATTAGTTTAAAGCACAACGAAAAATAATATCATGACCCATACCTGAGTTGAAAGCTTTGTCTCTGTATTCATTCCTTAGTGTGAGATAATGAGCACTGTGGAGGTGATCAGACAAGTATTTGTTGCCCTGGCCCCACTGAGACCCTGGCATGTTCAAGTGAGTGTGATTGCCACTGAAAGGGCTTGGAACATTACTCTGCATTGAAGATGAAAGATTAACAGCACCTCGACAATCATATTTGTTCACATGTGGATCAGGTTGACTTGTTATATCAATTTGTGAGAAATCCTGTTTCTTGTAATACGAATTGATGACAGGTCCAGATATGTCTCGCTCCCTTAAGGGTGAAAAGCGTCCCATTTCAGCTGCGTTGATGTCGACCACATTAGAAGGTAGCTTTAGTGCTACTGCTTGTGGGAATCTCAAATTAGTCGAGATGTGTATGGCTTTGCCCACTTGGTTAGTGCCACCTGTCGAGAAAAAGATAACGGTAACAAATAATGCTATGCTTTATCAGGTTTCGTATGACTATGTATCTCATGATATGCTTACCAAAGAATGTATTAGATAAATAACTTTTTCCAAGAACGTATTGATTGGCCTTCGAGTATATTTTATACGACATTTTGACACCCTGTACTAATTTATTTTGGAATAATCTGGACTGAACTTCGAAACGTCTGTATGTAGGCAATGCAAATTAGAATGGAAAAATCTTAGCATTACCACAACACCATAACATAACACTGAGAGAGAGCGTCAGAGCGCTTTCACATTGCACAGGACACGATAATGCACAGCCAAACAAAATAAAGCCCGATAATCAGCGGCCGTACGGCCGCGGATTAGGTAGAGATTGTGCGGAAAGAGAATAGGATTAATTTTGGGGGGCGCTGTAATCCTTTTGTACCGTATGGTACACGGAATAAAAAAAACAGTGGAAGTGGCATACGCTTCAATAACTGCGAGAACCGTTGTCGCCAATCTCATACATTGACAAAAACACATACAATGAAATCTTGAATTTGATTGGTCTTAGTATTTTATTTTATACAAGACTATGCACCTTGATACGTTAGCATAATTGAAACTTTATAACAATGCCGCATTGTCGAAATTACAGTACACATTTTACGACTTACGACGTATTGATACCAAATATCTATTTGTCATACTATTTGCTGCCATCTAGTGTTGAATAGCTAAACAACACTGTATGAATTAATCGAAGTAGTTTGGCCACTCGATGCCAGAGAGCGACACTTTGTTAATGGTATTTTGTAGTGTTGTACGCAACGCTTTGTAATCATAATATCGATAAAATTATGGTAATAAAATATATAGCGAGTATCTTTTATATTTATGTTTTATAAATTTTGTTTGCATAAAAGACGGACATTAAACATAAAGCGAGTAAATAATAAAGGATCAGAATCAAGGATCATTTATGAGTCTTGTGATACTCGAAATAAATGAATTTTAATTTAATTTAATTTATCATAAGGTAGCTACCTACCTGTTGTGTACGAGAACTTTAAGAGGTAATCTCATCGCCATTAAAGTATAGCGCGTAGCCTGACCATATTGTAGGTAAACAAAAACTCGAATACGTTTCTATAAACGTATAGATAGGCAAACAGCAGCGGTAAGTACCCAATTTACTAATTCTACTTATTTATTCAAACTTAGTTGGATAATACATGAAGGTACAAACGGCGAACTTAATGCCATAAGGCGTTCTCGACCGACTACACTTTTCGACCTAATTCCAATGAAACAAGGTCAAAATGTGTAAACATATTTGTGCCGTCGATTGTACCACTTTTTTCTAATACTTTTAGGGGCTTTTATAGATGCTGATACACCCTAGTTGTGTGATGTGCTAATTTACGTCATACCTGGCCATAAAGTGGCAATTACCACACGCTGCGTGAGCGGAAAATCTCACTTCCTAGCCTGGGGGAGACGTAAATTTTTTTTTCATCACACTTGCTGGAAAATGGTGTTATTACACGTAGGTTCTGCGGGCCGCAAATGGCCTATTATGCCGTAGGGCGTAGTGGATTTCTTTTTAAATTTGAAACGTTGGTTCTGTTTTACTCTTATTTCTCATGTTCAAAGGAAACGCCAACTTACTTTTTTAATATTTATCACTGAAATATTTATTTAATGATAACTGTTATTGCAATTACATGTAAACACATATTTTGGTAACATTAATTAAATGTTTAAATAGTGTATTTCAGTATTTTGCAAATATAAAATCAACTAAAATGGCCGTTTTAGGTCTTTACCGCTATGGTTTCCGAACGTGACTTGACATCGCGTTGTCTATGGACATATGTCACAAATTTCACTTTCTGTTTTAATATTTTCTTGTCATACTGGGTCAATTAGTAAGGTTATATTATTAAAATTTCCTCACAAGTGTGATGAAAAACATTGTGTGTGCCACGGGTGGTAAAGGAATTACAAACTCGTGTTATTAAAGCCCTCGGTTTCACCTCGGACTTATAACAAACACTCGTTTGTAATTCCTTACTTACCGCCCTAGATACACAATGTACTAGTACTTACCACGTGCGGTAATAAAGAACGCCTCAGATCTCATATTTATCGCCCTTGCCTTCGGATCGGGCGTGAAGTACCTGCGATCTGAGACTTTCTTAGGTTTACCGCCCTAGGTAAGTAATGTACTATTATCTACACCCATATCATAGATCTTCTATTATGCGTTCGTCGTTCGAGCTTTAATGACCACCATTATGACAGCAGTAACATCGGTGTCTTATATATGTCAGTGTTATAATAATGTATGAAAATCCATTATGACACTGGTAACCGATCCTTTAATTAATGGAAGCCTTGGTCATGGCACACGTTTACCTGCGATATGCCTATGTGATTATCGCCACGGCGGTGCCATAGCGGCCATTCCTGTAGTTTCCAAACACATCATTGAGGATTTATAATATGTGTGTAGAAATAGTACATTACACAACTTGGGTGGTAATACAAAGAAAGGCCGAGGTCGCAGATGTATGCAGCCCGAGCTGCAAGCGAGGGACGTAACGTAAATATGTTATCGAGGGCTTTCTTTATTACCTCCCGTGTTGTGTACATCATTTTATGTCTACACTTGGCCAGAAAGCCACTTTATAACCAGGTGTGGCATAAAGTTATGTATGCAACTGTATATAATTCATCATCCACATCATCTTATTATGAAACGAGCCAAACACATCATTGTTACGTGTCCTTATGGCAAGTGACCAAGAACTATTAGATTTATCGATAATTATATCGACAACAGGTCAATGTACTATCGAGTAGCGGGCGTTTTGCGAGCAGCGTAGAACATTCTAGATTGTTGTCTAATTCTATTGTGAGTAAAAATAGACTTTATTCCATTGACATTAAGTTTATTTTTGTATAGCAAAATCCATAAAAATGTCTTGAAGGACGTAAAATGAGAAATTTATTTAAATAAAATAGAATTAAGGCTTATCGATGATATAAAACGCCACCATGGGAGATGTTTTTGGTGCAGCTATCATTTTTACACTCCAAAATGGAACAATAAGGCCTACTTCTTGACTTATTTGCGTATTGTCGGCACAACTATCTCGCACGAGCGATCGCGGCGATCTGGGCTTGGTTGCGTACACCTGTACTTAACTATGGCACGCGTAACACGCCCACTTTACACTTCTACTGTTTTTTCTGTTCTGTGGTATGGTATGTGCCGTATTTTCTGTTCTGTGGCCATACTGGTTAGGTTAGTTCCGTTTTTCGCCACGCCTATTCTCTTTCCGCACATACTCTATCTGCCGGGCTTTATCGGGATGAGCTTTATCGCCCTATACAGGTAATGATCGGCCCGATATTTCGAAGCCACGTTTGGCACAGGCTGATAATGCGCAGCCGATAATTGGTGACCAGTAATTCGAACCAGGGATGTAACAGATGTGGTTTTATCGGAAACGAAAGCGGAACCAGATGTTTTGACTTTATTATATCGGAACCAGAAACGGAACCGGAAACAGAACCAGAACCAGAACCAGAGCTTAAGTAATTTTTTTGGTTCACTTACATTTACTACTCACTGTCTGTCAATAATATCAATAGTCACACAGACAGTTCACAATTACACCATTATACCACACAATAAAAGCGAATTTCAATTGAAAAACATTTTTAAAACAAGACAACTAATAATTGCAGCACGTGGCAAGCGGAGAGATGAGCCAATGACAGGTATAAACCTGTTTGTTTTTAAAGTGCGTCACTCATGTTCCCCCGCCGCGCTGTTTTGACATCCGTTATAACTTCCGCTTCAAAAGTAACGGAAACGGAACAGAAACGGATGTTTAATACCAAGCGGAAGTTCCGACGTAACGGAACCAGAACTCCGTATCATCCCTGATTCGAACCCAATGGCTTCGAATTATCGGGCTCAACATTATCTGTACAGGGTGATAAAGCTCGACTAGATAATGGCCGGCCCGATAATTGGAAGCCTCGTTTTTTAGGTTAGGTTTGTAAGTCAGCTTGTGTCCTTTAGAGCAGAAATAGAAGTCGACCTGCTGGAAAAGTGGACACCAATTATCGAGCTGGTCCGGTACAGGGTGATAATTTGAGTCCCTGAATCAGAAGCATGGTACACCAATTATTGCGTTGCGTATGATCGGGCTGGGCATTATTTGGCCGTGCTTTATCGGGCTGAACAAGCTTGATTCAGGGCGATAATTGGAAGCCACGTTTTGTACAGGGTGATAAAGCCCGGCCCGATAATCCGCGACCATTTTTGGGGTCGCGAATTATCGCGCTGTACAATACGGGGCCGGGCATTAACCATTCATGATTCACAGATACAACACAGTTTTTTTTAGGAATGTTATGGCCCGGTTACTGGACCTTTAAGCCTGGCCAAGTCTTTATTTTGAAATACAAAGTTTGACATAATAAGCTACTTGATGACAGTTCAAATCAGCTTCTTTTTATGAAGTGTCAAAACGCTCCGAAAGTATTGCAGTTTGTTTAGTATGAAATACTATCTTGTGACGTGCTTGTGACGTCATGCTCAACATGGTGCCTTATTTTTAGTTTTCGTCATTGTAAAATCGTTGATGGCACGAAAATAAGTTTCAATGATTTTATCCGGGCTGTTTTGGAAGCGTAATTTGCTGGCTAGAGTTAATGAATTTATTTTGATTGTTGTGAAATACCCTATGTTACCAGGGCCCCGTTTCACGAAGCTACAAATTCTTAGAAGCTAGAATTTATTAAAGTCTCAACTAAGCAACATTGGTCAAATCAACCAATGGCGTTGCAGTATTTGCAACGCGGATTATTTAGTTTTTTTTTTCTTTTTAATTCAGGAAATAGGTAAAAAAATTTAACACGTTCACTGTCCCTCATGTCATGTCCCTATACAAAACTACCAGACAATGTCACAAGTCCCAACTGTGCAATCAGTAAAGGAGGGAAGTGACCACATAGTCGACTCCTGAAAGAAACCTTCATGACCCCACATTGCACGAGTTACTAAAAAAAAACCTCCAACTCGCAGTAATATTTGAAGAGTTCAATTTCTTCAAGATCCCATCATCAGACCTTACTCCGTTTTTGAAGTCTGTTAAAAAGAAAACTGAAAAAGAATGGACTAGGTAATTCATTTTTGCGACGCAGAAATTGACAGAAGTGTCTAGGCATGAGATGGCGAAATGTTTTTAAATATTTTGAATCAGCTAAAACATTTCTGCCCGTATATCTGCGTAGAGATGAGCTGATAAAATTTGGACAGGAGGGGGATACATAAATGAATACCGAAAAATATACGATTACACATGTATTTCATTTTTATTTATATATTCTACATAATCATACTTATTAAAATGAATTGGTTAAGGAATAAACCGCAAGTCTGATATCAAAGCTATGTGATCCGACGGAAAAACTATGCTTGGTAAGGCAGTATGTGCTTGCAGTTCTTCAACACTGGGAAACGGAACGACCTGGAAATACATTAATAAATAACAGTTTTCTTTTATTTTAGTTTTTAATTTAATTCGTAAGTTTGAAGTTGTAAGTTGTTAATTAGGAATTTACATTAATAAATACATCATACGAGGGGTGATTGGAAAGTTCACGGCCTAAGTATGAAATCAAATCCAAAGATTTTATTTTATTTAATTATTTTTATTTCTCTACGTAGTCCCCGTCGAGCTCTTTGCACTTGTTCCATCTGGATTTCAAAGCCATTATACTACTTTTGAAGAAACTTTCCTCCAGGCCTTCAAAATAGGTGTCCACTTCAGCTTGGACCTCGTCGTTGGTAAAAAAATTCTTACCGCCCATGTGTTTTTTTAAGTTTGGAAATAGATGGAAGTCCGATGGTGCCTAATCAGGCGAATAGGCCGGGTGGGGCAATAATTCAAACCCACAGTTGTGAATTTCTGCCATCGATTTTATTGACGTGTGCACACGTGCATTGTCCTGGTGAAACAGAACTTTTTTTTGTCAACAATCCAGGTCTTTTTACTTTCAGATCTTCTCGTAATCGGCGTAAAAGGTCGCAATAGTAGTCCGAGTTTATGGTGGTACCTTACTGAAGATAGTCAACCATTATTACTCCCTTTGCGTCCCAGAAGACTGATGCCATGACTTTATTCGCCGACAAAATGGCCTTTGCCTTTTTGGGAGGCGGAGATCCAGCACGAACCCACTGCTTTGATTGCTGTTTAGTCTCGGGCGTGTAGTGATGGACCCATGTCTCATCCATAGTAACATATCTGTCCAAAAAGTCTTGAGGATCAGCTTCAAACAAGTCGAGACAGTCGCGTGAAATTGTTAGACGAGTGATTTTTAGTTCCACTGAAAGGAGCTTCGGAACCCATCTCGCCCACACCTTCGTAAAACCTAATTCGTTGACTATAATGTTTTGGGTTCTTTCATAGGAGATGCCTACGATGTCAGCTATTTCTCTTACTTTTAATCGTCGGTCTTGCATTATCATCTCGCATATAATTGCCACATTATGTGGATTGGTCGCAGTGGTTGGTCTCCCGGGGCGAGGGTTATCTTTGATATTGACTCGTCCCCGCTTGAATTCAGCTGCCCACTTTTTTACTGTCGTATATGATGGAGAGGATTGCCCCAATGTATACTGCATATCGTCAAAAAATTTTTTTGGAGTCAATCCTTTTTTATGAAGATATTTAATTACAGCACGTTGCTCCAAATTGTCCATAATGAAAAATCTGTTGACTCTTATTTTTAAATCAGACGTATAATTTATTTTTACAATGTCTTACAATTGAAATTTCGCGGGATGAGAACTGAATAATGACAGTTCAAAATGGCGGTAGAAAAAAATTAAAAAGTTTTTTTTTTAATGGTCAGGCCGCGAACTTTTCAATCAGCCCTCGTATTATTAATTGATAATAACGACATACTATAATTCCAGTTACATATTATAGCTATTTAAGAACTGTATAGCCAAACAATAAATAGCAGTAAAATAAAAATTATCCCAAACTAAAATACTTGTATTAAACATAACCCATTCATTGCCGACGCTGAACCCCCTAACCCCTTCTCCTCCACCCTTCCATATATACGTGCATGGCTAGGGCTAATAATGTTATACAAACCTGTTCAACATCGATATTTGCTTTCTCGTAATAAATGTAATCTAAGCAGTCTGCAAAGCCAGCTGTGAAATTTGTATATTGAGGTGATCCACATGCACTTCCCAGGATAATATCTTGACGAAGATTTAAATATTCAACAGCTTCCTCTGGCTCTGCAAGTAGATGCGTGTTCATATTAATCCCACTAATATTATAAATGCGAAAGTTTGTGAAGATGTTTGGATATTTGGATGTTTGGACGTTTGTTACCTTATAACGGGGTAACAACTGGATGGATCAAGCTGAAATTTGGCATGCAAGTAGACCAAGTCCTGGATTGAAACATAGGATACATTATATCTCGGTAAAGAGTTCCTTTGGGACAATAACGGGAACAACGCGGGCGAAGCCGCGGGAAAATGCTAGTAAAAAATAAAATGTGTCATTCTCAGGCAAGAGGTCCTTTCCCTGGCCGCGCACGGGTGACATTTTATCACGGCGATAGTCGGATTTCTTATTTTTAGGGTTCCGTACCAAAATGGTAAAAAGACACCCTTATGGTGCGACTCTGTCTGTCCGTCTGTCACAGCTAGATTTCTCAGGAACTACTGCTACAATCGATTTGAAATTTGAAATAGTGTTAAATATCGGTTTTACTGTTTTTATTAAAGGGGGCCGAAATGGGAGGTCCAAAATTTAAAGTAGGGCTATTAGCAGTAGGGAAATATGTTAATTTATTCTTTGTCGTGTAATTATCGATTTATGGTTATTCGAGTCGCTCGGTTCTCCATACAAACACAATGAGGGTCATTATTTGCTACCACAACATCAATCGTGATGGATATATGTATAATTTTATAGCTTGATACAGTTTGTCTGCGCGAATTGACACGAGGAGTGTCTATAAACTAGAATTAACGTGCAATTTGCCCTTTGAGGTCAGCGCCATCTATTATCATCGTTTAAAACAAAAGGTTTTTGCTAAAAATGTATTTTTTTTTTGGCTTTTTAAGAGTTCTCATGTCATTTCGCGCAGACAAAATCAAGCTATAAAATAAGATAAATTTCAACCACGATTGATGTTGTTAAAGCAAATAATGACCTTCTTTGTTGGTATGGAAAACCGACCGATTCGAATCACCTTAAGGCAAAAAAAATACCATTCCCTTTTTATTATCTTCGTAGTTACTTACTGAACAGAAAAATATTAATAATTACCAATTATTAATTTCATCCTAAATAGTACAGGAATAAATGGTTTTCCTAACTTACATCGTTATTTAGAAATTCACAAAAATCGTAATACAAACTTATTTACTGTTACTAAACTAACCGCGACCTATGCCCATGTATGGGTACAAAAGTTTTCAAACGGCAAAGATAAGTTTGTCACACCATACAGTTTATCTTGAACTATTCACAAGTATGTACGGAACCCCGGTGCGCGAGTCCTACTCGCACTTGACCGGTTTTATTTTCTCATTATATCCGACTGTCACCGTGGCAAAAAAGGTCACCTGTGCACGCCTAGCCTAACTCTTTACTGTATGTCAATCAAAATTTACTAGTTGCCATATTGAGAACCAGCAAAATTGTAACTATTGCCTGAAAACGTCACAAATATTGTTAATTTCAGGCAGATTGTATGTATCCATGCCATGGTACAAAATATTAAATTCTATATTATATTTACTCAGAGGCGGCTCTAGCCCACTTAGCGCCCATGTGCAATAAATACCCGGGCATCCTTTAGTAATAGGCAAAAGTAGCCGGTCATAGCGCCTCGCTTTACTACCGCCTTTGCGGCCGGCCATAATGGTGCTCCATATGCACATTATGGTGTACATTGGCTATTATAATGTTAAAAAACATTTGTTATCGAACATGTTATACCTAATTATTATGAGTTTTATGAAATGTTAGTGAATATTATCGTGTTTTACAACGTTATATAATATTTATAATAGCCAATGTGGGAGCACGATAACACGGGCGCAAGGTGTTTGGTCGCTCCTCGCAGGAGGCGTCGCGAGCGGCGCTCGGCGCCCCGAACGCCTTGCGCCCGTGTGCGCCGAACACCCTGGACTATAGTAAATAAGATAATTTTGTTACATACTTGAGCTCCAATCGGGAAGGGAATGAGGTGCACTCCCGGTAGTATACAACTGGTATATCCCACATGACGGTGTACTATTGAAATCGCCACACAATATTAATGACACCCTTTTACCTAGAAACTGAAAAAGAATACATTGTTACATATTTGTCTACTTTATTAAAAATCTCTCTCAAAGATAACGCACAGCCTGACTAAATATGGCCAAATCAAAATTTGCTCAGAAATTCCTTACACAATAGAGTATCAATCAATAGTATCAGTTTAGAATAAGTAATCATGTAGATAGATTGTTGTAAATTCATCGCCTAACCTAAGGCGTAACGTCACTTTCATTCAGTAACAATAAAAAGAAAGTAAAATTAAAAATAAGTACCTTGACTTCCAGGTTTTTTTTTATTTCTTTTAACCAATAGATAACCATTCCTCCTTGTAACACCCGTATATGGTCCGCATCGGGATGATAGTACAAGTGTGTATTACCCACTAGCAGAATTTCATTAGGGTTTTCACAGGACTGCAGGAATGTTGCACTTGCAACAGTAGATCTATCTAAGATTCTCTCTGTGAGCCTACTGTTACATTGTACAGCATCCCAAATGGGTTTCATTTCAGCATTTGACTTTAGTGCCTCTGAAAGTACTATACACTCCTCTCCTAAGAAACTGAAATGAGTCATAACTTTCATGAAAAGTTTAAAAACGAGAGTCCCACTCTTAGCCTTATATGAATGTAAGCATACTTAAATCTTTCCTCGCTGTAGAAGCAAGCTAAGCCTTCAGCAACTTCTTTCCCTTTTTTGTAAAATAAACCCTTTAGTCCATTTTGACCCAAAAGAGGATATAAACATGTTTTAAATATTTTCTTGTCCACTTCTTGAAGACACACTATGTCAGCATTGTAACCTAGAATAGAAATAAACGGGGAATCTATTCATTACGATGCACAGTTATAGCTTTAAAATAAAATCTATAAGTTCAACATAAATAATAAAACAATAGCCCAATAAATGAAAAGTCTTACCTGACAACTCTTTTAATATGAGTTGTTTTCTATAGTCTATGTGCAGAGCATAGGGTGGGCAATAAGGGTGTAGCACAGTCCTGGTAAATTCTGAGTCACAGTATAAGTCTGCCAGTATATTGTAAGAGACACAACGGAAGCTGCAAAACTACAATGGTTATATCTAATTATCCAAAATCCCTTATCACCTATAATCTACTTTATGCCACACCTGGCCATAAAATGATGTACACAACACGGGAGGTAATAAAGACAGCCCTCAATCACATATTTACGTCCCTCGCTTGGAGCTCGGGCTGCAAACTTCTGCGATCTCGGCCTGTCTTTGTATTACCACCCTAGTCGTGTAATGTAATATTAAGGCATAGTGTATAAAAAATCCATGTTAAATGTGAAGCAGCAATGTGATGTTTGCTGCCTCTGCCACACAACTTATTTCGTTAACATTAATTAACTTTGAACTGATTTGACACAACAATTTTTAACAATGACTTCTAATTTGGTGAGCGACAATAAATATAAACTCATGTACTTTGGAATATCACTGGAGTTGGGATGCAAAATAGGTGCATCTCATAAGATGTTGAGTTGCAATAAAGCCCGTAAACCTATCATTGAAATTAATACAAACCTCTTCCCACTTAGAATATTTGTAGTAAACATATGTCTCGTTTCAAATGGACAACTACCCGGACCAGCTTCAACAGAGTTCTTGGAAATAGCATCAACAGCAGGCCCAGTGATTTTATCATTACCTGTAATAAAAAATATTACATTGAGAAGCAAGTCACCTTATCAGAGGGTTGTAAAATATTATGGATTGAATTGTAATTACATTCAGTCTAAAAACAGACCTTTTTTATTGATATTTTTGCCATAAATAGTTAGGGGACAATATAAATAATATCAGAGCATAGCCAGCATCAGGCTGCTTGAAACACTTATTATGTTTTGTGCCTTACTTTTTGTAACATTTATAACATGTATTTTATCAATTGACTCACCTAAATTTTTGAGACTCACAATCCTAAAAATATTTGCATGCATCAGCTTACAACCTGTTTGTGTATTATAAATGATAATCATATCAATAAATTACTTACTGGGTATGCATTCTAGTTTTAATTTCTTTCCAATATCTTCAACTGTTGGTGTATAACTATATCCAGTTCCCACTAAGTTCCATTGCATATGAATTTCACTGATATTATTTCCTTTATCATTAACTGCTATACTTGTGTACCAGTTATAAATGCATTGCTTTTCATCAGTGTTTTGAAAAGTAAAGTGCTCAGGGTATACTGCAAATCCTGACAGAATACTTTGAGGCAAGCTCAAAGTCTCTATCCATGGGACGTTAAACACGGCCTCATAGAAATGATCTTGTATCTGTAATTTCACTGGACCTTGCAAGGAAAACAAATCCAAGCAAGTTGTACTCTCAGGTAAACACTTATTTCCATTATGCACCTTTACTTTTATTTCATCAATTTCGCCGCTGTTTTTCTTCTTGTTGCCTTTTCTCACAACCTTCTGTACGTTTGCTCCTATACGGATTAGTAGATTTTCCACGCTTTCTGTGGGTTTCCGACTTAGATTGAATTGCCTCACAGATTCCTTAGCTCTAAAAAGAAACGTCAAATCAATTCTATCTTCGGTTTTGTTATATCTAAAATAACACTGTTCAGTATTCATAATATTTGATTTAGATAAAGCAATTCCTGAGTAAAATCTACGGGCTATGTTAAAGATTCTAGAAAACATTGCATGCACATATGGTTTAATTTCCTCGATCGGCCGATATGTCACTGTCAAATTTGACATTTGATTTGAATCAAATGTCAAATTTGTCACATGTTTTCGGATTTCACAACACACTATTCTCCCATACAATGAAGATGAAGGATCCAACCCAGACTAATCAAGGAAACCAACGGAATTTATTCTCAGGTTATAGTTTACAAGTGTCGTAGAGTCTGGCTAATGAAAGATGAGACTGACATTTATTCCAAACTTTTTAAGTGGCGACATTATACAAACGTCAAATGTGTCAAACGTCATTAGATTTCTGAGGATAGTATGCTGTGGTGATTTTGATACTCAATATGCAACATAAGAAAGTAACAGTTTCCGAAAATACTTACTGACTTGTTTTTGCTTTTCTTTCCGTGGCTAATGTGGGGAGTAAATATATATCATAAATAAACACTAACACTCTAATAAAAGCTATGTACTTACCAATTTTCACTAAAATCGGAAGAATTAAAAAGGTGACAACAACGCAAAAATCGGCTCAAGTATCATTACCGTTTTTGTCACCCTATAAACAGTGTTGCAACCCGTTGTTTTTTTAAATTTGCCGCTATTTTTTAGTCTCATCTTTCATTAGCCAGACTCTATCAACTTTTTTTTTTTTTTTTTTTTTTTTTTTATGGCATCGCGCTCTTGGCGCATTCAGCCAGACAAGTAAAACGAGGAAACGGAATTGTTTAAGATAGGAAAACGGAATATACGGAATTTGGAAAAGGCGAGGAAAAGATCAGGATGGGGTACGGAATATAAATAAATTACAGTTTAATATTATTAAATGATAAATATGAAGAAAGTGCTTTAAATACACATATCGCTGAGCTATTGTTTATATGTAGGAGGGATGCGATAGAGGTAGGGAACGGAATGGCAAGATCTGTCAGTTGTGACATCAAGGAAGAGCGATCGTAAAGCCGGCAGGCGAAAAACAAATGGTTAAGATCACAAGGATCCGTTCCACATTCACATGCAGGACTGGGCACGATTCCCAGCCTTGCTAAGTGCTCTGGCGTACAAACGTGTCCCAATCTCATACGGATAATTATAGTCACAGCCGGTTTTGGAATGTACATTTGTGAGAACCATGGTTTGACAGGAATCATGGGTTGAATATCACGATAACGCAAGCCAGTCCTGACATCAGGGGATGCCCAGAGTTGATTCCAAGCATCCCTTAGGTACGTCTTTGGTAGCGCCAAGAGATCTTCAGGAATATTTTTATATGGAAAGAGGTCCCCACAGTCAATGGCCTCGCGTGCTATTTGGTCAACCCTTTCATTACCTTTAATACCCCTATGCCCGGGGATCCAGGCTAAAGAAACAATATATCCATTCAGTGAACATTTGAACAAGAGACTTCGAATTTTGTAAATTATTGGATTGTTAGATTTCGATCTGAATGGAAATTTGGCAATTGACTGTAATGAACTCAAGGAATCTGAAAATATGATTGTTTTGTTAAGTTTCACTAATAAAATGTACTCTATTGCTTTCAGAATTCCAAAACATTCACCAGTGAAAACTGATGACTCAGGAGGCATTTTAACTTTTTGTACAATATTAAATTGTGAATGCAATACTCCAACGCCAACGCATCCATTAGCCGACGTCTTAGAGGCATCTGTGTAAATATGATGGGTGTCCTGAGCATCATTGCCAAGGAAGCCCAAAAATTGACGGTTGTGTTCCACATCATGCTTTGCAATTCCAATATTCAAGAATACTGAAGGTTTAAGAATTAAAGATTGATATTCAAATTGAAAGATGGGGAGTGTTGGAGAATTAATGGTTTGAGCTGAAATGGAATTAAAATGAGCATAGCTCTTAAGAAGGCAGGGCGGGTTTTTGTGTCTCCAGTAGTTTGAAAGGGTTATTTGTAATGACAGTTCACTTAAAATAGGCCAGAGTTGATGGTTTGAAAATTGAGAGCAGCGGAAAATATACCTGTCAGAAAGAAATTGTCTTCGCAAATGGAGTGGAGGCTCAACACACTCCACCTGCATTGCATTAATGGGACTTGATTTCATGGCGCCACAGACAATTCGAAGTGCTTTAGACTGAATGCCACGCAATTTCTTGAAACCTGCAGCACTTCCTGGCTCTAATAGGAAAGTTCCGTAATCCAAAACACTTCTAATTAAGGCATTGTACAACAGCTTTAAGCAAAAAGGGTGTGCACCCCACCACACTCCAGATACACATCTAAGAATATGCATATTCTTCTCACACTTGGAAACCACGTAATCACAATGTGGAAGGCCAGATAATTTACTATCCAAAATGACACCCAGGAATTTACACTGGCTTTTTACTGCTATGTGAAAATCTCCAAATTTAACAATGATCGGAGGAGGAAATTGTTTTCGTGTAAATAAAACTACAGTACTTTTGGCAACTGACAGGTCTAAACCATTGCTGTCTAACCAGAACTTTAAAGACCTTAATGAAGAGGTAAGGGTTTTACTAGCATGTTGGACGGAGACATTTGACGAGTATAACAATAAATCATCTGCATACTGTAAAACTCTAACAGAATTATTTAGTGAAGATTCTAAATCAAATGTATATATATTATACAATAAAGGGCTGAGAACAGACCCTTGTGGGAGTCCTCTCCACACAACACGGGTGATTTTATTATTATCATCAATAAGGAGACTAATGAATCTTTCTGATAGAAAATTAACTATGAAGTTTGTTAGCATTGTCGGTATGCCTAACCTATCAAGTTTGTCCCTAAGTATTGAAACTAAAACATTGTCATAAGCAGAGCTGATATCAAGAAAGGCTGCAACTACTGATTCATTATGTGAAAAAGCTAAACGAATATGAGATGTGAATATGGCCAAGCTATCATAAGTGGATTTCCCCTTGCGAAAGCCAAATTGGCTTTCAGCCAGTAACATATTGCTTTCAACAAAGAATTCTAATCTGTTTTTAATTAAATGCTCTGTAACTTTAGCAAATATTGACGAAAGAGCAATGGGACGATATGAAGAGACCTCCGAAGCTGGTTTATGGGGCTTTAGAATAGGAATAACTATTTGTGATCTCCATGAGTCTGGGACGACTCCAGACTGTATAATGGAGTTTATAATTTGAAGATAGTAACAAAGAGTGCTATCACTGACATTGGCCAGGAAAGAATAAGGAATTCCATCTTCACCAGGTGCAGTATCTTTCAAATTAGTTAACACGCCTTTTAACTCTTCTATTTGGAATGGACAGTTCAAATTAAATATAGTGGAAGGATTTTCCAGCAGTGCAGAGGTCTTATAAACATATTGTTCTGGAACCGATGCTGGTGCCAATTGATCCATAAATTGTTCAGCAAGGCTGGGTGGAAGTATTGACCTTGATGTTTCGTTAAAAGCGTGTCTGAACCTTTTAATATTATTCCACACTATTGATGGTTTTACATTGGGACTGAGAGAGGCACAGAAACGCCTCCATCCATCATATTTTTTCTTACGCAGTAGTTTTTTAGTTTCACGTGCAATTTGTATATATGACTCAAAGTTTTCGTTTGTCATTGAATGACTGTAACGCTTTTCAGCCTCTTTGCGATTTTTAATTGCCTGTGTACATTCGAAATCCCACCATGGTGGAGACGGAATTTTACCAGATGCACTATTTTTAACAGGGAAAATTTCATCAGCCGCATCTGTCATCACTCTAGCCAGGGCAGCTGAGCAACTTGCGACGTCATTTTCGTCTGTGCTGGGCAGTTGCAGTAGCTTCTCTTCAACACAACATTTAAACTTTTCCCAATCTACATTACTTAAAATGTACTTTAGTCTTGGACTAGGCTTTGGAATTGATGGAATAGAGGACGGGAAGGAAATTATAATTGGAAAATGATCACTTCCATATGTTGATTCTAAAGTGTGCCAAGATAACAGGCAGTGGAGTTGCGCAGAACAAATTGAAAGATCTATGGCACTAACTGATTCTAAAGGCCCCGTTCGACGAGTACGAGAACCGGTATTTAAAACACATAGATTGTGATTATCAACCATTTTTAAAAGTTGTTCTCCATGATAGCTTGAAATTGAGCTACCCCAAGAACAGTGTTGTGAATTAAAATCACCTAATATTAACAATTCATTCTCAATAGAAGCTATTATTTGTTCTAACTCTTGAAATATAATTAAAGATGGACGTGGGATATATACAGATATGATACAAATGTTATTTACAATGGCAGCAACGATAGAAAAATCGTCACTGTGTGGAGGAAGAGGAAGTGGGGTGAATGAAATTGTATTCCTAATGAGTAAGGCCACTCCGCCATACCCATCAGGTCGATCCTCTCTGAGACATGCGTAGCCAGTAACTCTAAGAAGAGCTCTAGGCTTCAGCCATGTCTCAGACAGGGCGAAAACGAAAGGTTCGTATTTATTCAAAAGGTAAATTAAATCATGTTTTTTATTCACTACACTTCTGCAATTCCATTGAACTATTTTGTCCATTATGTTTTAGTGAAGTTGCAAGTAATTCAAGCAGTGGGGCAACGTGGGACGGTAGAGTAAGGTTTGGAGATGACAGCAAACTAATCAAGGCTTTAATAGCCTCAGCTACAGATTGTGTTTCAGATTGGTTACTAGTAGGTTCCTGCAGTGCACAACCATTTGGGGAAGATGGCATAGAGAATTCCCGTATTAGAGCATTATGAGAGGCTTGGTCATAGCCTTTATTAGTTTTCCTAGGTGTTACTCTGGGTTTTAGGAAAATTGTTTTCCTATAGCTTTGACTTGGTGAAGGCTGGCTAGTAGTTGTGCTTGTGTTATGGGTATACTGGATTGTATTTGTGTTGTGACGCTGGGGCTGGGAAACTAGCACATCTGCATACGATTTTATAGCTGCTGGATGAAGTTTCACCGCTTCTCCATATGAGATGCACTGATTTGCCATTGTTACTTTAATCTCTTTTTGTCTTTTATGTTCTGGGCATGACCTATTTGTTGCATAGTGGAAACCATTGCATAAGAAGCAAGTTGCAGAATCTTCTTCAACCGTACAAGTGTCACCAGTATGCATTTGCCCACATTTATAACACTTGGGTTTTGATCTGCAGTTTGTTTTTGTATGACCAAATTTACAGCAATTAAAGCATTGAATGGTTGGGTATACATAAAGCTCTACTGATAGGGAGTTATAGCAGGAGTAAATCCGTTTAGGTAATACTTGACCGTCAAACGTTAGTACAATGGTTTCTGACGGTTGCCAGGTGACAGAGCCATTAACCATGACTTTGTGGTTTAAGCGCCTTACTTTTAGAACCTTGCCACACCCAAATGGTACTGAAATGTTCGAGGTAATTTCCTCCTCCGACCATTGTGCTGGGATCCCCCGCACTAATCCCATGCGTGTAACGGAGAAAGAAGGGATGTAGGCATTTAAATTCTCTGCCTCAAGGCGACCATCGGTGATAAATGCGTTGGCGTCGATCATGGTCGAGAAGGCCATCGAGATACGGGTCCTTCCAATCCGCTTCACACTACCGTTTACGACGTTTCGAAAGTTATTTTTCATCAGAAACCTCCCAAAAGCAACTGGATGTAAGGAGGAGCTTGTATTATCTTTAGAGAGTTGAACATGTATAGTATAGGGGGCGACATCTGTATTAGTAAATAAAGTTCTACAAACTTGCGTACTTGTTTTATTGTTAGTTGGAGTAACCGGGTCAGGTACAGTATTTGCAGTATTATTAAGTGAATGTTCATGAACAACTTCAGCACCTAAGCAATCGCACGAATATTCCCCGCCAGAGCTCTGATCCCTCTTCCTTTTTTTATTGCAGTGTTTGCACCGCTTATGAGATTTATGACGTTTCAATTCATTTTTACCCGATGCATCGGTGTCCATGCCGGATTCTGAGTCAATTGTAACATTATAGCCGACCTGGAGATTAGCACCTCCAGGGTCGGGAGGTTTTTTCTCCTCCGGTCTCATGAAAAATATTTACAAAAAAACTTACCTAGTTTGATGTATTTATGTAAACTATATACAAAAAAAGATATTTACAGATATAATAAACCAAATATATACAAATCTACTACCAATCTGATCTTATTTTACATAAATTTTAAAATAAAAGTTAAGAAAACGAAAAACCAGAACCGCCGCGTTTCACGTTTCCCGCGCTTTTTTTTCCTCTATCAACTTTTAATTTGAATCTAATTTTATCTGTGGCTGTATCTGTTAGCGAACAGGTACTTGCAAAAATCTGTCTAACCAAAGTGATATTTGAACGTTCTTTTTTAAAGATCAATAAAAATGTCGAAAAAAGTTTACAAATTAAATTTGGCAAAAATGTAATTTAAAAAAAGACTTGTATAAAACAGTTTCGTATTGATATTAAGATTTAAGTGTTTCTGCCAAATAATCAGAAATCTTTGACGACATAGAATTTTATTTTCTGGTATTATTTGATAAAGTAAACCTGCAACATTGAATGACGACGTGTCAATTTTACTGTACGCGTTGTAATAGCAGTGCCAACAGTATTGAAATTGGATTGGAAAGGACAATAAGTTCCAGCCAGATCTCGTAAATTTTCAATCCGTGTTGACCATAAACTTAAGTCTGTTTTGTGAATTGAGACTTACATAGAAGCTTTGATAAAATGGTAAGACACTATCGTATTCTCAAGTATTATTGGGCTTATCGGAATGTAACGGTATATTAATTATTCGTGTCATATTCTAGCCACCATCCCCGAGCTCAACGTCTGTAGGATCTGGTGGAAGATCCCCCAGCAAAGCGACGGCAGCTCCTCGTTCGTCGACAGGCGGTACCGTGCGACAACGTAAGACCACGACTACCACTGCTGCCAGGAGTCGCACTACAGGTGCTGGTTCCGGCGGCATGTGGCGATTCTACACTGATGATTCCCCTGGCGTTAAAGTGTAAGTATTAATAAATTAATTTCATTCTTAATTTCTCAGGGAGTACTATGAATTTTGGAATGTTTGATTTGGTATCTATATACTACGATAACGATTAAACTTTGTGTAATTTAAACTAAATGAACTCTGCCAGATGTCCAACTAGTAGTAGTAGTTTTGCTCAGGCGCCGGTCGTTTTTTTTTGTACTGCATTATTGGCATCACAAATCCACCTAGCGGGCTCGTGTCAGTTTTTGGTGTATGAGTAGTTGTGAAAGTGTTAATTCTGAAAGTATAATTAAACAAGATGCAGTAAATTTATTTGTTTTTGTTACAGGGGCCCAGTTCCAGTGTTAGTGATGTCCCTTCTCTTCATTGCTTCAGTGTTTATGCTTCACATTTGGGGAAAATATACCAGAGCATAATATGTAAACTTTATGTTAAGTTTTACTTTAATTGTGCGAGAGAATGGATGAAGTGTAAAGTGCTCTTGTACTGGAAGGCTAGGTTTAATTATCAATTATTTATCTAATGTTTTATATTAATTCAGAAGTAAATTTAAGCTTCAAACATGTTGTTGTATCATTTATTCATTTAACAGGGAAAGTAAAATAAGTCCAGTTAAAGTTACCTGAAGTATTAAATATCTGCCTTGATATCATAATAGTACATTACATAACTAGGGTGGTAAAACAAAGAAAGGCTAAGGGCTTGCTTTATTACCTCTTGTGTTGTGTACATAATTTTAGGTGTGGCATAAAGGTTTAATATTATCATGCAATATTATTCAACTTGCCTACACTACACATCACACCTCATCCCGAGCCCATTCCAATTTTTGTATGCCAACACACCGCATACACCTGTAGCCATCATATACCTTGACCCATTTCCATACCTACCAGTAGGTGCTGGAGAGGCTCGCAAGCTAGATGTATCTGTCACTACAGATGAGTGAGTACTGGTCTGCTGTGGCATAAAAAGGGTTAAAACATTCAGTGCCAGGAACCCAACTATCAGGTTAATTCAGTATGGAAATTTGTGAACTTGGCACTGAATTTCAAACAACAGCTATCTGCCTATATTTAACATCAAAAAGAACTTATCAGGGAATAAATAAAACCGGAACATACTAAAAAATACATTTTAATTACATTGATTCTTAATCTAAAATTGTAAAAAAAAGTAACTTAAAATTAATTCTGAAAAAATAATCTCCATAAATGAGACAAAAAGGTATTTACAAATATCAGCCTTGTTTTTATGTTACGGAATAACTGCCAATCAGCTGCCTTCAATATAAATGCAACAACACCAACATCAAAGCTAATTTAACTGTTCACACATAAGCTTCAACTCTCCGTCCTTTAATTTTATCAAAAAATTGGCGCCATGACACTAAGGTTTTACTAGACCAGATCCAAAAACTAGAAGTAATGCCAACAATCATTGTCATCAGATATTTTATCATGAACATTTCAAATTTCGGCCGCTCTGTTTCCTGGCGGGTGAAGGGGCATGGTATTGAATAAAGAGGGGAAGAACACATATCCCTATGCCAAGTCACCATCCAGCTATCGAAATATGCTTGCTCGTAGAACAAACATGCAATGACAATTAACGCTGGCACAGTATACAGAACACCAAACACACCAATGCGGATCATAAGTTTCTCTAGCTTATCAGTCTTCGTGCCATCGTGTTTCATGACCGTTCTTATCCGAAATAGAGAGACAAAACCCGCGAACAGGAACACTGTGCCAAGCACTAGGTATACACATAATGGGGCAAGAACAAACCCACGTAGAGCTTCTGCATTCCAAATCCCCACATAGCAAACTCCAGATAAAACATCACCTGAAACAAACAAAAGCAATTACTCTATTACTAATACAGTTTATTTGTATACGTGTATATTATCGAATCTGATGGAGACTGAGTTTACTTCATTTTAAATAAAAAAAATCGAATAAGTGAATTTATTTTGTATGAAGGTCGCTTTCAGAGCTTTTGACTATGGTGGTTTTTTTCATTTGTGTTCCAGCAAATATAGCAGCAAGTGGCGCTGATCAATTAACTTTTATTATAATGCCAAATTTCATCAGGGATTGAAAATGCCATGTGATCAAAAACTTACCATCCACTTTTCCCATTGCCAAAATTGATATAGTTTTGATGGCAGGTACAGCCCAAGCGGCCAGATGGAAGTATTGTGAGTTAGCTTCAATGGCTTCATGGCCCCATTTTAGTCCAGCAGCAAGGAACCATGTCAAGGTCAATATCACCCACCAAATACTTGAGGCCATGCTGAAGAAGTATACAACCATAAACAGGATTGTGCATGGTTCATGCTTAGTTCCTTGAGTAATTAGCAGTGGGTTGGAAAGTCTGGAGCCACCATGTGTTGAAGGAAATGGGCCTTGGCAGCTCACACTGTCACCAGCACTCCAGCCCATGATATAACTGCAAGCTACCATCAGATAGCACACTGACAAGAAAATGATAGGCCGCTCTGGATAGCGGAACCTGTCAGTGTCTATCAAGAAAGTTAACACTGTAAATAGGCAGCTTAATGCACACAAAGTTGCCCAAATCCCAATCCACAGGCGGGAAAACTTCTTTGCATCTTGTTTGAAAAACATTCCATCACAGGGGGCTCCGCAGTCTGGTTGAATCTTGTCTCCAACAATCAATGAATAGTCCAAATCAAAGCTCTTAGGTACTTCAAACTGGGCAGGGCATACAAACCCGTAATCTTTTGCACCTGGTAGCTTAGCTGGATCCCTTTCAATACTTGATTTATAGTCTACTTTAGGAAGTTTAGGTTCATTAGGTTTGCGAGATTCGTGAGTTGCATTTTTATCGCCAACACATATTACATGTTCATCAGTTGCCACTGGGAATTTGGAGCAGTCCAAGTAATCTGGCCATGAAAATCCAAAATTAGCCATTAACTCGTCACAGTTGTGTTTAGCTGATTCACAGAGATGCCGACAAGGCTGAATCGGTTTATCTAAAATTGTGCACACCGGGGCAAACATTGAACACAGGAAGAATTTCAGGTCTGGTGAGCAGTTTACTTTGATCAGAGGAGTAAACTGATGAACTTCGGCTCCAGCATCTTTTTGAGTTGCATGATTTAACAGATTCGGAAATATCGTTTGATTGTATTGAATCTGTTGACAGAAAGGGATGGTAATCGGCTCGCAACGTCCATGGTGAGGCAATGAATCGCCTTGCAAAACAGTAACACGTGAAGTTTCAGTTACAACGAGCAAGCATAGCACTTTTAAAACCAGAAGAATGCATATTCTTCCCATTATGAATTGGTGTCACTTTCATTCATGTATAACAATTCACTTCTCGTACCCCATAGTAATGCGATCTTTATGTTTTACTCTATCAAATTACATCCATGAATGGTGTATCATTTATTACACAGGAATTTTCAGACAAAGATCAAAGTTATTTATAGCAACCTTACTGTGCAATTTTAGACTTATGATTTACACAAATTCACGCATTTCAAAATAATAACTATGTAAAAATATTAACTAATAAAAAATAATACTGTGCGTAGGCCAGTGGCCATCTACAACAATAGACAAACACAGAAACACAACGCAGCAGCAGCACTGTGTGACCACTACTATAAATAAATAAAATAGGGTTGTGCTGTGTGACTAATGTTGCGTATACACAATTCGCTTAAAATCAGCATGCTCTGCACCAGTTCTATACGAAAAAAGCTCAAAAACATAATAAAATACCTCCTGAAATTTATACTATTTAGATAAAAGTCATTGCCACTAATAATCATGCTTAATTCGAGCATGCTTAAAAATCAACCGCAGTTTGATTTGTAAACATGCTACGTGAGGCGCGGGGGAAGGGGGCATGCTTCAAACTCGTCTGAACAGGCTTGCTTATTAGCATGCTAGTGTCATTGATTCTTTGGCGGGAATTTTAGATGAAAGGGCGAAGAATTTTGAATTTTATCTAAATAGTTTAATTTTCATGATTGTTATATAAAGGGGGTATTTGATTATGTTTTGAGTTATTTTCGTATAGAACTGGTGCTGTAATACCACAGAAAACCAGTCCATCTTGGCCGAAAACATGTGCTTATTAGCAAGTGTGTCCAATCGTTTGCTTTGAACATGTTTATTGGGAAGCATGCTCAAAAGTAACAAGCTTATTTCTCGCAAATCTGGACAGCTACAGAGCATGCTGATTTTAAGCAAATGTGTCAGTACCTTTAAGTAATTTAAAAACTATATTAAAAATAACTATGAAGATCAGAATATTTTTATGTTCAGGCTAGCGATGGGCGAGTCGAGTTGTCTGATTCGAATAAGTCGAATCAGACTCTAAGCGAGTTGATTCGAATCGAGTTCATTCGCAACTCGAATCAACTCGCATACCTAACTCTAGCTAGAATTCACACGGACCGGATAACGAATGCCAGTTATGCGAGTGCACGCGAGTCAGCGATTCGCCAGCTCGAAACTCAACTCGACGAATATTCATTTTGTTACGAATACGCTGAACTCGACCCGACTCACCGATCCGTTTGGCTGCTGCCGCGAAGCGGATCCCATCCGGTTGATGCGAGTCGAGTCAACTCGAATCCCGATTCGAGTTGGCGGGCGAGTCAACTCGAGTTATCCGAGTTGGAATAAAATCAACTCGTAACATCGCTAGTTCAGGCCCACGGAAGAAAGAGACTATGGAAGTGGCAAGTGGGCAGTCCCGCGTAGAAACGGGCTTGCGCCCACCTTTTTCTGACATTATTTTAGCTATAAGTTGATTTCAGAGCTGGCAATATCGCGTAGCTACTTGCTTGCTTCATGGTCACGCAAGAAATTAAAAAAAAAAAAAAAAACTTGCTTGCTTGGAAAGAAGTGTCGACTGAAGGACTCAGTATCCATGGTCAAGAATTAAATTAAAAAAAAAAGAAAGAAGTGTCAATTGTCAAATTTGTGAAATTTGTCAACTGTCAGTCGACTTGACTGTTGTTTGAAAAATACGAAAATAAAATCACAATTCATAATAATCACATCGCATACTTAAGTATTTGCACCGATAAAGGTTTAGTTCAAGAGGATTGAAAGAAAGACCGCTACAGGGAAACATTTGTGTGAATTGAACATGGAAGCCGGTAGTGAAAATTTAGATGTTATGAAATTTATTAACGTCAAAGGCAATGTTGAAAACATTACTCCACACAAAATAGCAGTTGTTGCTTTTATAAGAGAGTATGGTTTGTTAAAGATAGAAGGTAAATGAGTCTCTGCTTCTTAATGTGTTCTGTTTCACCCTTTTAGTAATGAGTGTGAGTGATACACAGAGGACTTTGGATACTTCTTTTAATCAATGATCACACTTTGAATCACAATACTTATTATAAACAAATCTTTATACAAATTACATTTATCTTTACTGCGTGATAGTCAGGACTGGAGTGAATGTCATGTCGTTCAAACGAACAACATACATTCTTACATTCAAATAGAATCATTCGATCCCAAGCGGCCAGGAAGAGTTTATTGTCATAAAACCTCAATGCAATAACAATGAGGGTACAAGATTATTTTTTTAGGGATTATTATTTGAACAATATTCCATGTAACTTGACATAATCCTTTTAATAGGAGTATCTAGAGAATGTACCAATATTATTTATTATCCATATTAATACAAAAGTTCCCATACTATCTTTCCTTCTCTGTTTAAGGGCCAATTCACACTGGAATGGCAGCGGTCGGCAGAGACGCGGCGAGCACTTTTAGTGTGAAATAATTTTAAACGTTATCTACATATTTAAAAAGACCAGTATCAATTGACTTACTCAAACAGGTCGCGGGGCCGTTCGAGGTGCCGCGCGGTTGCGCGCCCCGCGTCCTTCTTTGCTGAATGAGTACTAAATACGAGAATAGACTGGGAGGCGGCGCGCGGTCGCGGGGCTGCCAGCGGCCGGCGGCGGCGACGAGAGCCCGCCGCTGCCGGCCGCTGCCACCCACTGCTCGCCGCGGCCGGCCGCTGCCGACCGCTGCCATTCCGGTGTGAATCGGCCCTAAAGCTTAGGATTTATTAAGTCCTACTTTGGTGCAAAAATGTATGGTGCTGGTTTAGGCTGTGGAAAATTAAAGTCACTACTTTTTCATTAATTGATTTTTATCTATTTTTAGCCAAAGAAATGATCGATTGCACTATGGCTCCTAAATATAGGAAAGATTTCTGTATATTAGCCCTCAAACTGATTCAGGTTAGTTCATTCAGATTATTATCAATATATTATTTTCACAAAAATATATTGTATCAATTGTCAATTTGTATTTTCCAGTGTCCTGATATGGAATTTAAAGAATTGGAGGCATTACTTACTGATGGACGATACAACCTTTTGAGTGTCCATTTGCAAAACTTCTGTGTACGCTTGCAAAATATATATGTCAATGGCATTAGTGCACTCATGGACTGTGTCACATCAACCATTGATAAACTCATGATTGAACAAAGTGAAATAAATACCTGTGTTATTGCTAGATGCAGTGTTTTAGGTAGGTATTGTTACCTATGTAGTATGTCTGCCATCCTATGATTAAAACCCAACTAGCTGCTATGGAGATGTATAGAAGTGGGCCCGGTTTTAGTCTGCGTCATAGGTCTGCTGAAGGGTTTATTTATTTTATTTGTCATAAATCATGAATAATTTTACCCACTGAGTGTAGCAACATAACAAGAGTTCTGTTATAGGAATCAACAATGGCAGGCTGGTCTGCCATGTCATGTGCATCTCATGTAACTTCAAAACGAATGTTTTGAGAATCCATTTTAACCATTTTTGAAGTGGAATATCTCAAAACATGTGTGTTTGAGTTACATTAGATATGCACCCACAACAGAGGTTTGGCTCTGGAATTACAACATTGTTACAGGATTCTTATGTTTGCAGGGTTTTATCTGAGAAGAATAATGCTTCATCTGGATAAACTTACTTTTGTCCAAGTTGTGTCACTGTACAAGTCTTTTTGTCTTTATTATCAAAGAGGTAGACCAGGGTTGATGATGAGATCATTGAGTAAAGAGGTAAAGTCACATTTTTATTCCTTTCATGAAAAAAATAATGGACGGAAGGTTTCTTTTTTGAAAGATACAAAGTGCCTTTTATTCACGGTGCTCGAGAGAGAATCCAAATAATTGTACCAGCATTCAAGAAAGAAAATGAAATGAAGAAATAAAATGTTGCATATTCCTTATGACCTCAGGGAGACCCAGTTATAATTTTCAATTGCCCCCTGAGCACGTTGTATATAGATAAGTTACTAGTTATTGTTGATTTCTGTAATAAATCATAATCATATTGTATCATTTTATTTCAGAAATTAAACAATGTTGAACCACAGGCCTCAACATCTCAAGTCTTTGCTGAAGATCCGAAACCCTCAGAGCTATCTTTAAAGATGAATATTATAGATAGAGACAAGTATGTATCATATGTACATTTAAAAAAAATATTATAATATCATTATTTCACAGTGCTTGACTTTTAGTCTAAACTGTGATCAAACACAATCTGATCATTCTTTCTAATACATTATTATAGAAATGTTTACTAATGATTAATATAACTTTTTTTTATTGCCTCAGACTGGTAAACAGGCAGATGGCCGACCTGATGGAAAGTGGTCACCGCTGCCTATAAACATTTGCAACACTAGATGCATTTTAAAATAATTAACTTCAAACGAACCTATTAGACAGCATTGCATTAGTAACTATAAAAAATACCCAAATTGCTGTATGTAGCCTAAAATTTTATACCACACCTGGCCATAAAGTTGCTTTTACCGCACGCTACGCGTACGGAAAAAGCTGCTTTCTGGCCAAGTGTAGACATAAAATGATGTACACAACACGGGAGGTAATAAAGAAAGCCCTCGTTCGCATAGTTACGTCCCTCGCTTGCAGCTCGGGCCGAAAATATCTGCGATCTCGGCCTTTCTTTGTTTAGTACATTATATAACTAGGGTGGTAATACAAAGAAAGGCCGAGATCGCAGAAGTTTGCGGCCCGAGCTGCAAGCGAGGGACGTAACTATGCGAACGAGGGCTTTCTTTATTACCTCCCGTGTTGTGTACATCATTTTATGGCCAGGTGTGGCATAAAGTACTATTTCAGTCCAGTTGTCTTCTAAACAGTTATCACATAGCAAACATGAAAAAAAATATTATTATTACCTTATTATATTTTAGTAAAATACTTTTTATTTAAACGTAATTTCTACTTGTTTCAGCAGCTTTGAAGAATGCCAGTGGTCTAGGAAACAAGCAGAGCTGTTTACCGCACAGCAAGCTAATTTGCTGCAGGTCAATGAAGAAAAGGCCTTGCCACCGAGACAGTTGCAGAAAACAATAAATAGAATTATGAATGACATCCCGGAATATTCTGATATTGTAAGTTTTATTCAAACCTGTCAGTTCGTTAAGGTGATTATGTCGATAGGTTTTTCCATGGAAGCAAAATGAGGGTCATAATTCGCTTCCATGGCGTCAATGATATGTATTTGAAATGCGTTTTATTTTATAGCTCGATACATTTTGTCTACGCGATACGAAACAACATGAAAACTCCAAAAGAAAAAGAAATATTTTTTTCTTTAATAAACGTTTGGTTTCAAATGATGTAGATGGGGCTGATCTTAAATGATCGATTGTAAGTTAATTCTGGTTTATTGAGACTCCCCATGTTATTTCTCCCAGACAAAACCTAACGAGTTACAAAAAAATTAAACACATTTCGACCATGATTTATGTTATGGAAGCGAATGATGACCATTTTGTTTGTATGGACAGCCGACCGATTCGAATCACCCACTCGAACCACTGGACTTTCACCAAACTATGCCACCCTCATTTCATGATTTATAATTTCAGCATTTTCTCAGCTTCCTGAACTGCATTCGCATGAAAGAGTTTTGTGGCGCACAAGATTCCCTCTACAACTGTTTTGATCGTGCGGTGTTCTGTGTCACGGGAAATAGCAGCGCTTGCAATGATAGAAACAAAAGTTTCCGCTATGCTGCTCTGAACAGAGCCGCCATGCATGCTAAATTTGGTCACAAGTAAGTGATGTGATCATGTGACACAAGTTATATTAAGCGGAGGAGTATTCATTGGCGAAATAAAGTAGGCCGAAGTTGTATTGTGTGAAATATATTTGCGGTTCGCCCTTAGACGTTAAGTAGACGTCTTAATTAGTTCCTAATAACTTGGCCGGCTATACTATTTCATGAAATATTTGACCCTGGTGGACGACTTTATTTGAACCTACGACAAACTTTAACAAAAATGTTTAGTTATTTAGAGAGAACACTTAAAAATTTACCATATTTTTGCAAAACCGTTTAAAATGTCTCATTGTGATATTACTTTTTATCTTCAAAAGGACGTCTGAAAATTCTTTCTAAGCCGTAGCACAGTAGGTATTATACATCAATTTTACTTCCTACAAAGATCTAAGAATGCGCTAGAATGCTGCAGTACGGATCGCACTCACACAGACGCGCGATCGTGCGTCGATCTAACCAAAATTTCGATGGTTTCGAACACCGGCGTTCCGTACTAAGTACTTTTATTCAGTGAACTGTACAATCAAACAGTAATACCAAAAAATAGGCCCTAGGCAGGTTAAAATTCAATACTTAACATGTTTACGAAATTGTTATGGATTAAATTACATCATGCTTACTGTTTTAAAATGTGCATTAAATGGACAATTTTCTAAGTTAATGGGCACGCCAGTGTCCATGTATTTTTTTTACACCACACGCGGTCAAAGTTCGACCAGTGTAAAAAAATACTCCAATCTGAAATTTGAACCAAATTATTTAAAAATAACTGGCCAAGAGCATGTCGGACCATGCTCAGTGTAGGGTTCCATATACGTAACTATAAGGTAAAAAATACGATGTAAAAAAAGTACAACAACAAAAGAGCGTATCTTCATAGCAATTACGTCCTTTTGTTGAGAAGCGCAGTTTATCGGCAATAACTCAAAAATGGTTAATTCGATCTTGTTGAAAATAATTTTCGTTGAAAGTATTAATTAAGCGTTACCTTCGTAATTTTTTTCATATTTTTCGGACGCACGGTTTAGAAAATAGAGAGGGGGGGACACAATTTACACAACTTTCGGAGCGATTATTTCCAAATACATTCACTTAATCAAAAACATTACTTAGGAACCTTATAATGTTTTTTAAAGAGCTGTCGAACTATGTACCACACGTTGATATTTGCTGAAAAAAATTTTTTTACTGTCTTTAATATGTATGGAGTGCCCCCCCTAAAAATATTTATTTTAATTATTTATATACCAAACTAAGTAGCGGCTCATAAAACACACCTATATTCCAAATTTCATCAATATCCATCATGTAGTTTCTGAGTAAAATGCCTGTGACATACGGACAGACAGACAGACAGACAGACAGACAGACGGACGGACATGACGAAACTATAAGGGTTCCGTTTTTGCCATTTTGGCTACGGAACCCTAAAAATGCTTACTTAATTGCTATTGTACAGCTAATAGCACATTTATTCAAGAATATTATGACATAAAATAATAAATGAAAAATAAAAAAAAAGCGTGGTACAGAAAAAAAACTAGGCCAGGGTATCAATTTTGAGAAAAATTACATAAGTCAAAATATCTCAAAAATGGTGACACTTTTACCAAACCTATATTAGCTTTATTTGATAGACCTAAGTGCCCTCTATCACCAGGTCACAGGTTATCCATTATTTACCTAACACCCTGTACATATTGGCACGGTATACGGTAGTTTGTCTTCCAACAAAAGGCACATCGGGAGCGCGCATGTGTGCGCGCCGTGTACGGACGCACTACAGGCAAGCATTTGCCCCTGCGCGCCCCTGCCACAGTATGGAGTGCACTCACACAGACGCGCGTCGTGCGTCTGTGTAAATACGTGTCGCGCGCTCCTAAACGGCCGAAGTCGTACTACTTGGTTGTCTTTATACTTTGATATTGGTGCCCTTGACTGTACTAAGGCTGGCCTTATACAGTCTGAATCCGAATCTGAATTCATCGTCTGTATTCCGGACCCTTGCCTCACACATGTCTTCAATTCCGATCAAACAACAAGTCGTAACATGTCAATATCGCCTGCCGGCTTTACGATCGCTCTTCCTTGATGTCGCAACTGACAGATCTTGCCATTCCTTTCCCTACCTCTATCGCATGCCTCCTACATATAAACAATAGCTCAGCGGTATATGTATTTAAAGCACTTTGTTCATATTTATCGTTTAATAATATTAAACTATAATTTATTTATATTCCGTACCCCACCCTGATCTTTTCCTCGCCTTTTCCAAATTCCGTGTATTCCGTTTTCCCATCTTAAATAATTCCGTTTCCCAGTCTTACTTGTTTGGCTGAATGCGGCAAGAGCGCGAAGCCATTAAAAAAAAAAACATGTCAATACGCCACAAGTCTGCAATATCAACTGACAGATTCATAATCTAATCTGACTGAATCCAGTATGTGTTTGCTCGTTCGTACTAATTGTATACCTAGAAAGAGGTGCGTTCGGTATTCATTATCTGAATTTTCATATTCTGAATTCATAACGCATGTCAGTATCATTCTGTCAGATCAATCTGAGAAATTCATAATCTGAAAAAATCTGAATGTGTGTGGATAATAGTTAAATTCAATGCAATTCCGTGCATTGTAAATTCTGTGGGTCTAGTGAAAAGGGGTACAAGTCAAATTTATACTTGGACCAAAAGGTCACAACTCTATAGTATGACTTAAGCTCTTTTGCTCCTAGGTTATTTATATACAAATATTACAATTGGCGGACTTAATGCCTTAAGGCATTCTCTACCAGTCAACCAATGGGCTAAACAGAAACATTGTTTTGGTGCAGGGCCTTTAACGTCAATGTGTATCAAGGTTAAATGTGACTTGTGCCCCTTTTCACTAGACCCACAGAATTAATCACAGAATTTTCAAAAAAAATGTATATAGTTAAGGGCCTAATAAAACAAAATCACGATCGCTTCCTCTGTGTTACGAAAGTTAGGCATACAAACTATATGGGTAACTTTCGTAACACAGAGGAATAAATTAAGTTTTGTTTCAGCCGTTTAATTAAATCCCTTAATTGTGTAAATTTTTTTTTAAAATGACTAATTATTATATTAAGATTATAAATTCAGATTGGGATTCAGACTGTGTAAGACCGGCCTAATACTAATCCGTGGTATTAAAGTTCACTGGCGATGGAGAGCGTGCGGGAGGCGCTGGCGACGGCGCAGCAGGCGGCGGACGGCGCGTGCCTGGCGCACGCGGCGGCGTGGGGCGCGGTGGCGGGCGGGCGCGCGCGCCGCGCCGCGCTGCTGGCGCGAGTGCCGCGCGCGCCGCGCCCCGCCGCCGCCGCCGCGCAGCTCATGGCGCAGCACGCCGCCGTCAACAGCGCCCGCCCCAAGGAGGTCTTCCAGGTCCGTCTCCGATATTGTAGTATATCAAGGACCATTAAAACAAGAGGACTGTCATTCTCCATACAAAAAGCTGTTCCCCGAATTTACAACGCCATCTATGTATAAGCTTGGTAAAAGAATTATATTATTTACAATTATTCAACTTTGCAAACGTGACACAGTATTTAAATGTTAGAATTTATTCATTATTAGCTGTTTACGAACTAATTGTTACTATACTATGTTTCTATGTTCAATTATAACATCGTTAAATGTTTAGTTTTTTAGCGCCATCTAGTTTTTGCCCGGAAATCCCCTAGCGGTCGGGTTACAATCCAAAGTATGGAGAATGACAGTCCTCTTGTTTTTTGAATGGTCCTTGGTACAGTGTGACCGTCAAGATGAAATTTTAGGGCCATAGGGTTTTTTTTGGGATATAAAGCGTTTAGTGTTCGACCGAAACTAGTTTTCACGGCTGAAACCGAATTTCGGCTTTGATCTCAGTTTCGGCCGAAACCAGAACCGAAACCGAAACTTCCATATAAGGTCATGTTTCCGTGGGAAGATAACAAAAATGACAATCATAATCAGTCACTTTTAAATAACATGAGTCTCTGATATCATTAATATAACATATAACTTCTGAGAGATACAAACGGTGTACGCCAGGTGGACGCCCGGTAGCGTACACCGTGAACAGGCATTATATTTCAAAAAGTTCAAGGGTACTATTTTTACTACTTAGGTGTTTCGTCGGTACCATTTATTGCCAGCATCAGATTCTGGATATCTTGACAGTGTACGCCATCTTGACGGTCACTACAGTTGCTAACCCGCAAAATTGTGCGCATCGGGATCATCGCAAATTTCTAACATAGATAGTGTTCCGCGGTGCTTATTTTTTCACTAATAATTTAATGATACTAATGCTTGTGTGGGATCGTTTTCATCTGATTAACAGGAATATATATCTCGGCCGGTCTCGCAAAAATCGAGATTTCCTGCTGACGAGATTAAATCTCGAAAATTCGCTCGTGATCTCGCAAGATCCAGATTGCATTCTTTAGCCGCAGCGGCACCACCGCGGTTACGCTGTACTAGTCACCGTTGGCTTTATAAAGACCCTTACACATGACACGGCTTGCCGCTATCATTACGGAGAGACTCGCCGTCGGGTACGCCTCATGTTGCAGAATCTTTTTTGGTCGAATCATCATTTGGCATAATGCATTTTTTTCTGAAACTGTAGAATTTTCAGGACTCTTTAAGGCATTATACTGTTAAATAGGTTAGGTTAGGTTTGTAACATAACAATCCCGAAAAGTTTAAAGTTTCAGAATAAAATGCATTATGCCAAATGATGAATTCTGCCAAATGATGATTCAACCAAAAAAGATTATGCAACATAATAGTAACCCCTCGCCGTCGCCGTGGCAATTTTTACCCGACTACGGCGAAGCAAAAAGGAGGACTATGATTTTTATAGGTTGGTTGCTATTTGCAGAGCTGCGTCCATATATAAATTTAAATGTTGCAGATTTTAACAAAAGGGGACTCCATCAACTATCTCCACGCTATGACGGACCTCACTATGGCGGGGTTGGCCAACACGGCGGCGCTCTGGTCGCTCTACGGGAAAACAGAGATGGCATCGATGTCGTGTCAGCTCCTACTCAATTTAAATACCAGTAAGATTCGACTCTCATTCCGATTCTGTTTCTGATTGGCTTTTTGTTACATTAGAAAGAGTTAGTAGAAAGAGATAGGTATTATAGGAAATACCCAGATCACTATAGGTGTGCCTAGTGCCTATAAAATTTGAAGAGTTCCTTCGATTTGTACAAAGTCAAATCATCGAATCCTGATTTCGTGCCAAATGACTACCTGACCAGGAAGACACTTTCAAACAAAAAAAAAGAATTTTCTAAATCAGTCCAGCCATTTTCAAGTAATCATGGAACATATAGTGAAATACAAATATTCCGGTAAACCGAGAACCAGCTTTTTAAAGTTGGTTAAAAATCTGATATTATTTAAAACTAGTATTTTCCCGCGGCTTCGCTCGCGTTGTTCCCGCTATTGTCCCAAAGGAACTCTTTACCGGGATATAAAGTATCCTAAGTTTCAATCCAGGACTTGGTCTACTTGCATGCCAAATTGCAGCTTGATCCATCCAGTTGTTACCCCGTTATTCGGTAACAAACATCCAAATATCCAAACATCTTCACAAACTTTCGCATTTATAATATTAGTGGGATTGCATATTTTAACAAAAGAACACTTTGTTGACCGTCCGTCTGTCTGTCTGTCTGTCAAGACCCTTTATCTCGGGACCGGGTAGAGGTAACGACTTGAAAATAAAACCATATACTCAAGTCTACAGTCCCTTGAAGCTGTGAAAAATCATAGTAATCTATAGGGTAATTTCTGTTGACCTATTACTATGAAATTTGGCAAGTAATACCGTCTTATACTACAAGTATCATGAAATTAAATCATCGTACGGAACCCTCGGTGGGCGAGTCCGACTCGCGCTTGTCCGGGTTTTTTAGTTACCCCCGTTGTTTACAGAGTGCAACATCGGCAACGGCAGCGTGTGGCACAACACGATGGCGCTGGCGACGGCGGGCGCGGGCGCGCTGTGCGTGGCGGCGTGGCGCGGCGACGCGGCGCTGGCGCGCGCGCTCGCCGCGCACAGGCGCGCGCCGCTGCCCGCCGCGCCCGTGCGCGAGGTGGCCGCGAGGGAGCGTGCCAGGGAGGCGTTACTGGCAGGTATGAGCGTTATTCTCGTTACTATCCCAAGAGAACTGTACTGGTATTATATACAGGGTGGGAAAAATCTAAGGGCCATGGAGGGAACCTACCTTAAATCCTTTAGTTAGCTAATTTTACTGAAAGAAAACATTCCTTTATTATTAAAAAGAAGCGATTTGTCTCACCTGGGAATCGAACCAGCTAAAAATTCAAAAAATAAGCACTCACTATTTTATTCTACTAATCGATAGGACTATTGTTCAGGATGAAATCTCTGTAATAAACATTTGGTTTTACAAGTAAAAAAGATCGTTAAATCTATCATTAATTTTATTTCACCATCAAAATTCCAATAAAAAGGCCAAGAGAATATAAAAAAATCTTTGAATGCTGTTTTGTTTCTTTTTAAAAATAAAATAATGTTTCCTTTAAGTAAAACGAGTTAACTAAAGGAGTTAAGGTAGCTCCAGGACCCATAAATTTTTTCCACTCTGTATAAAGTATCCTATCACATGATCAGCCTATTATATCCCACTGCTAGGCAGACTCTCTCATAGACGAGAATGTATGGGCTGTAGTTCCCGCGCTAGCCCACTGCGGATTGGGGACTTCACATACACCTTTTAATTTCTTCGCGGACGTATGCAGGTTTCCTCACGATGTATTTCCTTCACCGAAAAGCTAATGGTAAATATCTAATAATATTTCGTACATAAGTTCCGAAAAACTCTTTGGTACGAGCCAGGATTCGAACCCACGTCCTCTGCTTGAAAGGCGCATGTCCGAACCACTCGGCTACTATAGCTTCAGGTATCCTATGTTTCTGTTAAATTCAGGTCTTGGTCTACTTGTATGCAAATTTTCATCTCTCTCAATCCATTAAATTGTTACCGCGTTATTTACTAACAAACATCTTCACAAACGTTCACATTTATGATATTTATGCCACACCTGGCCATAAAGTTGCTTTTTCCGCACGCTACGGTACGTACGGAAAAAGCCGCTTTCTGGCCAAGTGTACACATAAAATGATGTCAACACGGGAGGTAATAAAGAAAGCCCTCGATCGCATATTTACACTTACGCTACTCGCTTGCAGCTCGGGCCACAAACATCTGAGTTCTCGGCCTTTCTTTGTTTTACCACCCTAATTGTGTAATGTACTATAGTAGGATAGTACTCTACATTCACGCGCGGTGAAAGGAATCGCGACGGTGCTGGCAGATGAGAACCACATAGATGTCGCAAAGTGCCCCGACTATGAAACACTAAACCCGGTATATCCACCGCAAGCAGAGCATCGAAGTTATTCATATCTGTCCCTCCGCCGTCCCCTCCCTAGGTACCCACTGATCTCCCTGTCCGTTGAAATTCTCATTGGAGTAATCCTAGATTATTATTAGCTCTCATGGGCTTTTATCAAGATACCCATCCAACGTCGAAAAGACAGTTGATAAATTGAAATGAAACCGAATCCCTCAGGAAAAAGGATTGTCTTTAGAAGAGAGATTTATCTAATTAGAAAGAACCTTAACTCAGAAATTCAAGCGCCTGTTGGATTTTCAGGTAAATGGGAGGAGGCGGAACAGAGCATACAACAGCTAGCATCCTACGACAGATGGCAGAGCCAGTTATTGAAAGCGGAGATGTTTTACCTAAAAGGAGACGCGACGGAAGCGCTAGAATCCATCCACGATATATTAGACTACTGCAAGACCGAGGACGATAGTCTACATTACATGTCTTTGAGACTTAAAGCTATGATCCTGATGTCACAAGTTCAACACACTTTCAGTAGCATGCAGTCGACGAACATTATGTTACTGAACGAAGCTTTGGCGTTGGCCAAAAAATATCATTTACATTATTTAGCCGCATCAGCAGAGATGCACATAGCTAATGTGCAACTTAATATGGGATGCGCCAAAAACGCTCTTATATTGGTCCGAAAAGTGCTACCATCTATTATGGCACACGGAAGTGCGTACGACATGGCTAGAGGTTAGTAGTAGAGGTATTCTTAACATCGTGCATATCGTCGACCGTAGGTTCTATAAGGGGTTCTGAAAACAGAAATCACAAATCCACCAACTTTCCAGTTGGTACGAAGGTCAGTTGGAACAGTAGGACATTGTTTTGCCAGTCCCTTACCCTAAATCAACCTATGTTCGACGATATTATCTCTATTAGTGAAACCATAGGCAACAAGTGAAACAATTTCCTTTTTTCAGCATTACTGTTATACACGAAGTGCCGCATAGCGACAGCTCCGACGTCTGGCGAAGCTCGGCTACAAGTGATTCAATCATGTTGCGAGACGTTAGAATCTGTCAAGAAATATTTCACAAAAGTCGGTGCTCAAGCGCGTTTGTTGCAGACATGGTATTTACAGGTATGTAATCATCGAAATATAATGTATGGAACTATAACGTCTAACAAAATTGACGTTGAAAGTTGCCCCACAGCGCCCAAAAAAAAAACAATCTTTTAAAATCAATACGTCTTATGTATCAAGTGATATTGATACATTGATTGACACCTATTCCGACCCTATCGAGGTGGACCGGGACAAGGTGAGCTGGTTCGACCCCAGGCGCCCCCGGCACCCACCCAGTCCGATCCACTCGGGGTGGTCCGGCTAGCGACCTGGCTCGACCCCAGGGAACGCTAGGGCCGACCACCCGGTCCGACAATCGCCACGCCCAACAGAGTTGCGAGTTTGTCAGCTTATAAAAAAAAAGTGGTATTGATAACCAACTTAATGTGTGAGTCTAAAATCATTTATAACAAATATTAGTATTAAGTTTGAGAAGTCTTCATTTCTGGATAGGTTATACATATCGTTTAAAAGAGAAAAATCTGTGATTGGTTACAAAGCCTAATGACATGAGAATTTCATTTGCCGCTACAGTTTTTTCTTCAGTACTAAGTGCTAGCTCCGCCCCGTTAGTACTTATTCCGTGGGGCCGATTTTGAGCTTCACTTACGCTTCCATCATTATTATAAGTCGATGTATGTAAGGGCTCGTCCAGAAATCATGTGATCGTCTATGGGGGGGTGGGGGTCAGAAAAATATCACGAATGATCACGATGGGGGGGGGGGGGTCCGAGAAGACATCACGTGTAATTTTTTTACACAACGGGAAATCCAAAAACAACGAAATTACTCAACAATATTTCCTAAGCGTATTTACCCAAATATCATTTATCAACTAAATTTCAAAAAATTACATGTGATCTTGGATGGGGAGGGGGGGGAAGGGTTGCGTTACAATCACCAAGGGGGAGGGGGGGTCAAAAATAGGTCAAATTTGATCCCAAATAGTGTTTCTGAGTAGTGTTTAACATCTTGTACACTTGCTATTGGTTGTTTTCCAGGCTCAGCTGTACAACGACATAGGAAACCACGCAGCGAGAAATCAGTGCGCCTTCGTGTATAGACAACTCGAAACACAAAATCCAGTCGAACCAACAAATACGCTATTTATTATGTATTAAGTAAAATAAACTCAAGATACTGTAAATATTCTTACTTTATTTTATCACTTCTATCAGTAGTCTGGCCAGCCGTATAGCTGTGGAAAACTTAGACAAATACAAAATATTTTATGGATTTTTTAAATATGAAACCGAGCTAATATTATTAATTTTCTCGATAACATTTCGATAGTGACCTAGAGATAAAAAACTAGCTTGGTCAAAATAGGAATTCTTAAAACCAAAAAAAATGAACAGAGCAGAATTTATTTCGATGGTCATTACTAATCTAACTAATACAGCTTATCATTTAAGAGGGCTTCGTGCACTATTTCAGACATAGTGACCTTAATATCTCTGCAAAGAACTTCGGCAACTAAAACTTTGCTTTTAGGTTGTGTTTCAGACGCGACGTAAGCGCCTTCGCCGAGTATTGGAATATCATTCCAGCAATGACCGAGAGAAGCTTGCGACTCGCAAATCCTTCCAAGCTGTAGCAATAACGATGTAATATCCTCCAATAGCGAAGGGAAAGCTTTACAAATCCTTACGAGGGATTTCAAAACTGGTTGGAAAAGTTCTAACCGCAAATCGCTTGGCAACACGGACAAGAGTGTTGATAACGTATTGATGCACAACCTTGCTATAGACATCGCCTTTGGCAGTGCAAACTGTATGGACAAATGGGATACTAAATCAACAGCAAATACTTGCTTTTCAAGTGATGCTTGGCTTAGAAGTTCTGGAATGAAATCTAAACAAATGTGCATTGAAGGTATACTTTGCACAGTGACGGGTAACAGCTCTCTGGGATATCCTTGGAAATGAACGAGTTTAGCTAGTGATGGTTCTGATATAAACACCTGATGCAAGTAAGAGCAAATAATACTCCTCACTTCACGCAACGACCACATCAATTCTGGTGTCGATTGGTCTTCCGTTGTTTCAAGGCATGCTTCTAGTAATATTTGAAGTGCAGCACTTTCTTGAGCAGCAATTAGAGCAGTTTTCAATTCCTCTCTCTCTGCTTCGGATGTGAGCTGACCACTTTTCTCTAATAAAGGCTTATCTAACAAATGTCTGCTAAGTTGGCTCCTCGAAGCTGCTAAACTCGCTTCTAAAATCCTAAGTATGATCTTTAAAATAGGTCCACATCTAAAAACTCTAATGTCACAACGTAATACCTGTAGTGGATCCACTAACACGTTTTCTTGTGTAATCGTAACGCTTTTAATGCTACTGATGTCGAGAAGGGCGTTGATAGTCATAATCCACAGACATCTCGGAAGTACAGTGTTCAGGCGCAGCCACACCTCCCGATATAGCTCCTGTATGTGACGCGGTACTTTGTCCCCCAATACACTTTTGAAATACCGGACAAACATTTCGGCGAATGGCCATATGTCAATTGGATTTTTGTTTAGCATTGCTTTCAAGATCTTTCCTGTCTTGTATGGATTTTCTTCAATGCTTTGGAACGCCTCATTTATGGAGGATTCAGTTAAGTTAACATCAGCTTGGTGACGACAATAATCGCCAAAAACTTGATCATCCATCCAATCGTCAACCAGTGATAACTGAGGGAAGTGTGTCGCCAGTAGCCTTAGGAGTGGACTGAAAAGTCCTCCATAACTCATTTGATCTTTCTGCGCCTGGTGCAACAAATACTTTATAGGTAATTCTGACAAGAAGGCGGCAGAATAACTTTTCACTTTTCTTCCATTTGCCTGTAGTGTTGCTCCATTTGAGAGCCTCACATCCTCATATAGTAAAAGATAGTAAATCAACAGCAGCTGGGACGCTAACGTTGGCTTCTCCAAATTGAATTCTGCTGTTGATGATTCTCCATTATCCACTTCCATGATATGAAAAACTTTCTTTTGCACATCAAAATTTGCTCCAAATATTGAGTTTCTGAATACTCTTCTGATTTCCTCTTCAGTTATTGGTTTGTTTACATACTCATTTGTACCTTTGTTGTTAATAACCAGTATAGAATTAACATACACTTCAACCAGGGCAGGCATAACGGGATGTAGAGGGGCTGTGCAATTGCAGATTTGCCGATAAATCCAGTTTTTAATTGGTACTTTGTGCTTCGAAAACGCCCGCGATTTTAATAACTGATGAATACAATGCACCGGCAGATATCCAGCAATATTACTGCTAAGGTTAACTGTAACTGGTACTTTCACCGCGTGTGCTGTTACTACCTGGAAAATGAATATAATTTATTATAATTGTAAGATCGTGAAAGAGATTTTTTTTGTTTTTTTTTTCCTTGATTATCGGCAATCAGTCAGAAGACTATTAGCATGTGTCGAGTGGCAAGTGAAAATATCAAATAAACATACCTGTTCGGTAAATATTTCCTGTGTGAATGCCTGTTTGATGCGCGCGAGGCCGTTGGGGCGCACCGGCACGCGCATGCCCAGCGTGGCGCAGACCAGCTCGCCCACCGCCGCCAGCTGCCCCGAGTGGAAGTGAATGGCTATCAACAGCAACATTTCTCCGAACGAAGCCGTTACTCCGGAGTTGCTGCAACGTAAATGCACCATAATTAAACAGTATTTTATTTATTTTATTCATTACTCAAAAGACATTAAAGTAATTCAATAAAAATACCTTTCAAAATATGCTTCTTCCTTCACTAGCCACTGCACCCATTCTATTGCTTTCTTTTCGTGATCCACTGCAGCTGAAAATAGAGGCAACTATTATTAATATCACAGATCATGAGAATAACTAAATTTGATATTATACAATAATGTCAATGTTAAGTTTTTAATACACACTAATCATGACTCACAAAATACTCAGGAAAACATATTTTTCTCCATTTACCAGTTCTCCATTATCTATTTACCGTAGGTTCGCATACCGTAGGTTACTAGTATAAGAGACGTTACATTGCCTGTCTCTTACCCCAATTGAAGATATGCTATTGAAATCCACCCATATACATACCCATTAGCGACGGGCAGGCCAGGATCATGCAGAGGCTCAAAGAGACAAATCTAACGCCAGCTGGGGTAGGAGGAGGCTTTTGTGTGACCAGCCTTAACAGGCCTGCAACTTCATCATCTTGAAACTTGATCCCTGCAATGCCCCTGAGGGCGCAGTACAGCCTCAATAGCGCGGACGCGTCTACACCGGCAGACGCTTCTTTGAGTCTGTTAAGTAGCTCTTGGCGTAATTTGTTGAGTGCTGCATGCCCATCCCCTTTACCTCTTTTATGGGAATTACGCAAGAATGTTGCAAACCAGGCTCTCGTGGTTTGATCAGATCCAAGTAGTAAACCAGACATAAATGACACCTGTAACATAATTCAATTTTTAATATTTTTCCTCATAATCATAATAAATAAAATAAATAAAAATGTATTTATTCAGTAACACTAAATATATTTACAGAAAAAGTTGGCCTTTTTTTTGAGTATCATGATACCTTTGTTAAGAGACACCACTCTTCTTAAGTGGTAATTAACTTGGATGGATATAAGACATAATAAATACTATACATATATATTGTTACTTATCAACTTATGATCAAATATCAGCTGTAATACAAATATTATTACCAGGTCATCTTCATGGTGCGTGAGTGTAAGACTTATAATCAGGGCAGGCAGGCGTGAGGCGGCAGCAGCTTTTGCTCTCACTGATGCAGCCATGTAGGGGCATACTGCACAGAGAGTGCTGAGTGTTTTTGCCCTGATGCCACCCTCTTCGCCTCTCTCTGTATTTGCCACTAGAGACTCTACAACTGTAATATAACAGAATAAAATAAGATTTTTAATACAAGTCCATTTATCAATTATAAATGACCATAGTTATGCAGAAAGCGACCCGAGGCAAGTTTCGTATACTTGGATTATATACTTTCTGCTTAACTGCGTAAAGTATATAATCCAAGTATACAAAGCTTGCCTCTGGTCTCTTTCTGCATAACTATGGTCAAATATAACACAATAATTGTGAAATTTAACAAAGTAGGTATAGCTATCTAGTTAGTCTAAGTACAGTCAAGGAATTTAATTTCCTACCCGTTTCATTGAATGTTGTTAAGCATTCACGATGCATTAAGGTCGAAATTTTTATTTCAGTAATAGAGTTTAAATGTCAATACGTATTATTTGTCACTGCACATTACAGATAACCTCTTTGCGAAGTCATTTACTCATCTAATTACGAATACGTGTCAGTTGGTGTCAGTGTCAATCGAGAAAATTTTAAAATAATTCCGAATCTAGATCCCGGAAAGTCTACCGCAAACGTCGATAATCTAAATTTCTTTATATGCGTTCCTTTCATTCGAATATTGCAAGAGCGAGATAGATGGACTTTCTTCGAATTCGATTCCGCGGTTGTCATCCTTTTTTGGTAGTGCCTTGACGTTCCAAATTTCAGTTCACCATGTCAACGTTGTTAATTTGTTACCTAGTAACTGACACAAAACAATGCGTGTGATGTCAAAGTAACGTCATACTCTAGCTAGCTTTTATGATGACAGTATGCCATACGATATTGGACCTTAGGTGGGTCAGAAATTAAATGCCTTGACTGTACCTTGCCTCACCGGGATGCCATAGTGACGTTCCCAACTGTCATGACAGCGAACTCACCTGGCGATGTTTGGCTACAATCTTTTTGTATGGGTTACGTAGCCAGCAATGTCATTCTAATGACAAAACTAACTATTAAAAAAAAACTATACCTTCTTGTAGTGTGTCAGGCATATTAGCAACCACCCATGATATTATAGTGGGACCTTTATTAACATGTAGCAAGACTTCCACCACATCACAAATATTGAGCAAATTTGGCAGCTCAGCAAGACTAATGCAGATGACATCAGTAATCTCCTCCAAATAAACATCATTGTCAAAAAGCTCTGATGGTTTGATTGCACACTCTATGCTTGTGTTCTTGTGCTGGTTATATTCTATTATTTGTGCCTGCATTTGGAGTATCTCGGAAAGAACCAGCCGAACTCTTCTGGGTGAATCTGATTGTTCAAAGTCACTTGCTATGCCATTTACAATATTTTGCACAAGATATGATTCCGTGTATTGTGAACCATTTTTTTGTCTGAAAGTTAAACAATATTCTGATTAATAAGATCTGTATTAGGTATACCATAAATTTAAATAAAAAAAAACCCTTTCTGAACCAGTCAACACATTACACTTTTGAATTTCAAAGTTTTTAAATTGTTTGTCAGTATGTAGTTTCAGATTTTTTCATAATGACCTATTAGGGTTAATCACAATATCATGTTAGTACAAAATTGAATGTAAAAATAAAATAGTTTATTTCTCAAGGGCTCTTTTACAAGTCTGATTCTATTCTTTCTTTTGGCGTATGTTTCTGTTGGCTATAAAAAAAACGAAGTAGTAAATCTCACCTCATCTGCTGCTCCTTTTTAACATCAACTTCTAATGTATGGAACTCAATAGATAACAGTGATACTATAAAGTTCACCAGATCTATACCAGAAAGTAATGTTAGAATATCCTTCTTAGCTTCGGCACAGTATTTAGTGATGTCCAATGGTGATATCAGGGCCATGCGAACCAAGCATGGTATAATTGGTCTTATTTCCTCAGTAGTACATTTTATCAGAGTGTCTATGTCCAAATCTTTTAATGCTTTGAACACATGAGGCTGTACTGGTCTCATAAATAATATATCCATGATTGATTTCTGAAATAAAGGATATATTCATTCATACACTTCTATTAACACAGTGTAACCTTTCAAATACTATTACCAAGTAAAACCAGTGAAGAAGTCCAAGTTTCATTTGATAAAATTGACACTAAGTATTTAGAAGGAATTTGTCCAGTGTATAATATAAGGTAAAAATATTTACCGATGTTAAATCTACGCTGCATACAGACGCCGACAAGCTTTATCGCAGCTTATTCTTTGGCGCAGTAAATATGAGCATGATATGTCTTTATAAGAGCTCCTACTGAGTTTGAGTAAATCAATAGGCTACAATAGTTTGTTTGCTGGTCGATGATAGAGTTATTGTATAATAACTGAAGATAAAATAAACAGAAAACTCATCAATTTAACATCGGAACACTACGGTAGTACTAGTCTAGTAAAGTAGTAAGCATTTATTTTGACATTGACATTACATTGACAGGTGTCTAGTCGTATCGTAGAGATTAGATTGTCTATGGAATGCAAATACTGATTAAGCTACAGACACACTTGCTCAGAAACAAGCATGTTTTTAAACGTGGTCAAAACCAGTATGCTCTGCAGTTGTTCAGATTTGCAATTTTAGCATGCTCATAAGAATGCTCAAAGGAAAAAAAAATCATCACACTTGCTCGAAAATGGTGTCATTACACGTAGGTTATTTAGGGCATAAATGCTCTTATTCTAGTAACGAGCAAGTGTGTCTGTGTCTGTATCTCTATGGATATTTTGTCGTCTGAATTAAAGCGTTTGATTTGATTTAATATGCTAAGTAAGGTATGCTTGTGATAGAATATGCCCGTGCCGTGGAAATAGCATTTGCAGCGCACTATCGTTCATTCATTACCGCCACTTTTTTTTCTTATGATCTAGTAAATAAAACGGTCAAGTGCGAGTCGGACTCGCGCACCGAGGGTTCCGCAGAAACTCATAAGTAGATACATATATAGTTCAAGACTGTATGGCGATTAGTTTAGTAGGAGCAAATAAGTATGTGTTATGAATTTCTAAAAAAAACGGTGCAAGTTAGGAAAACCGTTATATTTTTCCTGTAATATTTAGGATGATATTTGGAGGATAGGTAGGAGGATAATTGATAATTATTACAGATTTTTCTGTTCAGTAACTTCGAAGATAATGGTATTTTTTTGAAGTTTTTTCGTCCTAAATCAAAAAGTACATAATTAAGAAAAAAATATAAAAACGGTTTTGGAATCTATACATTAAGAATTAAGCACATTTCATTTGATATCCCACTCGATATAATAACTCTACTTTTGATTTTCATCCCATTTCGGTCCCCTTTAAAAAAAAGTAAAAAAGGCATAAGATTTTTTCCGTCCAATAGGCTCGGGTTAGCAGTTTTTAACACTATTCCAAATTTCAAGTCGATAGCATCAGTAGATCCTGAGATATCTTGCTGTGACAGACGGACAGACGGCCAGACGGACAGACAGACTGACAGATGATAATGGTTTGGTACGGAACCCTAAAAACGCCAAAAAACATGTTTCTTATATAAGGTCCTAATTTATTAGTTGCAGATATTTTAATACATTATACTTTACATTAAAATAATTATCTTTAAATAGAAATTAAGAAATCTTTTCATATAACTTTTTTGATTTCATTTACCTAACAAAAAAATTAATTATAATATCGTCTAAAAAAAAATCACCATTTGCATTATCAAGGTGGGTTTAGAGCGAATGCTCATTCTACCCCCACTCTACTCGTACCAAATTCGTTGTGTGTAAACAGAGACAGAGCGTTCTTTCGTTGTTCTTCCTTATTTTGCGAAAATTCTAAGAATGCTCGTGGAATGCTCGCTCGCTTGATGTAAACGACGGACGAGCGTACGAACAGTCGCCAGCAGCGCCGTTTACATGTTTTTGCAATAATAGTTATTTAAATAAATATTTCAGTGATAAAAGTTAAAAAAGTAAGTTGGCGTTTCCTTTGAACATAACAAATAAGAGTAAAACAGAAACAGCGTTTCAAATTTAAAAAGAAAATCATTACGCCCTAGGGCGTAATAGGTCATTTACGGCCCGCAGAACCTACGTGTAATGACACCATTTTCGAGCAAGTGTGATGAAAAATATTTTTCAAATATAACAGTTATTTTTATGCAAATCAAAATATTAATCATACTTAGGGTTTTATGATTAACTTTACAAGCTGGAAGACATTTTTTTGCTTGTCGAAGACGTTCAATAATCCACCTCACGATTTAATTTAAGGCACGCCAGAATGATTTAAAATCATCTCTAGGTATGTCCATTTTGCGCTGAACCTCAATATCTCTGTTCGTGCCGCGCCGAGTCGTCGCATCTATGGCGTGCAGAACCGCAGTACCGGGAATTCCAGTATAAATATACCGAAATTTCCCGGTTCTGCATGCCCTAGACTAGCCCTAAGCTTGTTCCCGCCGCAAGCCGCACCTCGTTGCCGCAGGGCGCACAGTAATATCCGCACACGCGATTGCCGTGCGCAGCGCCTAATGAATGGCACGCTTCATACATCGTTATGATTTTGATTCCGCCGCTCACTGCTCGCCACTGTGTGCCGTTGGTGCTGGTCGCAATGTGTTGACTATCGTGCCAGAAACTGGAAAAAATAGAACTTGTACAAGTAAAAAAAGTAGTTTTAGTCAATCAAGATTTCATGATGGGGTTTTGAAGAAATCGAAGGATCTCTCGGATGGATTCGGTATTTTTCATGGTGACTCATACATTTTTATAGAATATAAGAAGATATATTATTTGAAGTTAGTTATTTTATTTTTAAATGTTCTTGTTATGTTTGGATATTCAGTATGTGTGGGATCTCTATAAGATTCAACTTATAGCTAACATAGGTGAGGTAAGTATACAAAAGCAGGCGTAAAATAAGAGTTTGGTAAAGTTGTGGAAACTTTGGCAAAGTAGGTTCATGTTTAAAAGGTTGGGCTGTACCTATTACTTATCTTCCCTACAACATCAGTAAAAACAACGTATCTAAAAAGGATACTTAGGTAAGTACGTTACTTAAGGCATTTTGCACAAGGAGCGCATTAGGTATTCTAGAAAATTACCACCAATTAAGGCAAGCAGACGAAATAATTCGTCTAGTTTTGAAAATGACCACAGGGCTTCTTTAGGCTGTCAAGATAAACGCACTAAAATCCCCGGGTTAACGTTAGGATTGTCACTTTTTGCAGATTTTTGCTATTATCTCGAAAGCGCATGCTAATTTTGGAAAAGTTGCTTCAGCACAAATTAAATTAAAAATGGATATTTTTATTCAGTAATTAAAATAAGGTAAAAATAAAATATAACTACTTACTAATCTAAACTTAACTAAAAAATTCAACTAATCTTACGAAAATGAACCTAAAATTCAAACTAAAAATTATCTAAAAGATTGGGCCCCTTTGGCATGGTGCCGAATATGCTAGCAGCGTTTCCTCGCTGTATGGCGATACTTATTCGCTGCGCGAGGAGCTGCCAGCATTTTGGTCACCAGCGCAGTCGACCAGCCTTTTGGACAAGTCTTTGACTAGGGCACGTGCGCTGTTATAAATTAGGTCCTATACTTTTTTACTGTAGGTAGGTGTGAAAGCTACAGAGAATTAAGGTTTTGAATTTGATGAAACATCTTACAGTTGTTAGGAACAGTTAACATAAAAAAGGCAAGATTGAAGAAAACGGGTAATTTTTTGTGTACATTTTCCAGTGATAACTTTTAGCTAACACAAATCATTGTGGGCTAAAAACACGCGCTATCATACGGCACTGGGATCAATCACTGCTGCTTAACACAAACGGGCTTTTTCCAATTTTTGTTCCGTGACGTAATGGAATTCCACCCTGTAAAAAAAAAAAATATTCTTTAGAAATGCTTTTAATAAATTCTCCTTGTTTTACATACTTTGAAAATAATACTGGTTTCAATATAAATTGCTTAACATGGTAAATATCATACTTTGAACCTAAGTACTACCGCTGTGACGTTCCATTACGATACGAACTTTAGGTTTGTTTTAAGTAAAGTTCTGAATGTTGTTTGCAAACCAATGTTTATTAAATGAAATTTAACACAATAATACTCTTCTATAAATGAATAACATTTGCAACACTATGCGTCACAATAAAGTTATTTAAAAAAATATTTCCATTACGTTATTTTTTGGTTCTCATTATAGCTTAACAATCATCTTAACTTAAGACATACTGAAAAAAACTCTCAAAAGTTATATTATTTATCACAATTGGCACATATTATTCTATCAAATGAAATCCAAATAGTATTAATTATTCTTAGTAATTAAATTAATATAAATTCTTAAAAATCAATCACAGTCACAGTAGGACAAAGTGACGTAAATGAACCATTCGTTACGTATAGGAACCACATGAAAGGTTTACATGCGTCGGAAATAGCTCACAACCCTATACTAAGTTTCCAGTACAAAATTTATATAAATCTATTTGTAGCCAGCTTAACGACATATTCATAACTCGAAAACTACCTTATGTCAAAAATTAAAATAAGTAGTTGTTTTTATTCCCAATAATGGGAACGAACCCGAAAAGTGTAATAATCAGAAGAGGCAAGCACATGGAGGGACGATTCTTTATTTGAGAAGTATTAAATGTTCCTCCACGGTCAAATAATAGGCAAGTTGGTGGGAATCGAGTACTGTGGACATACCCCCCCCCCCCTCCCGATACTGACTTGTTTTAAATTACATCTCAAAACTTTTTTGTTGTAAAAGAACTTCGTTGCGAGACTTGCATCTTTTTACATGTAATGTTTTTGATGGGATCTCATTTCTTTTTGTAAGCGGTCTTCTTTTGTTAATTACATTCCAATCCATTCTTTTTCCAATTTGAGCTTAATCGGCTTTAACATTCAGTTGCAAGATTTGATTCGTACATACATTCACACATACATTCATATTGCATGCATACATACAATACAAACACTGCAAGTATTATGATAATCGAAAACTTACAAAATTAGCTCACTTACTTTGTAATTTTAAATTAGGTTAGGTTCATTTAATACGCCTACCTTGCCTAAGTATTAAATTATTTATGCCACACCTGGTCATAAAGTGGCAAATCTATATTAATAATTTAGCCGGGCCCTACGGTAGACCTGAACGAAAAGCGTCTCAAAAATTAAAGCGTAAAAAAATAACACTTTCGAATCGACAACTTATATTCGCAAAATTCGTATAACGCAGAAATAAGCGTATAAAGATGTAAAATAATGCGAATAATACCAAAAACAGTCGGCCATGTTTGCTTGCGTCAATTCGAGTTCGTTCGGAAATTGTCACAGTTTAGTGCAGGGGTACGTAGCATGCGACTATAATATAACTGCGGGCGCGGCTGTACATACTTGGCATGGGTAAGAAACCCGTTTTTTATTTTAATTAGAATAATCATACGTTTCCATAATTTTATTTCAAAGAAAACAATCTTTAAACGGGAAAATATTAATAAGTTACTGACATAACTGAAAAAATAATATAATAATATTGTACAATATTATTGACACATAACCCAAAAAAAGTAACAAACTTTGGCAAAGGTGTCAGATAAATTTCTAAACGAAAAAAAAGGAATAGGCACATTTGTTTTTAATCCCTCTGATGGTGAAGTGGTAAGTTAGGGCGAAACTCTGTAGGGGCTTTTTAAGTTTTCTTAAATTTATTCTGACATCAAAAACAAATTAAATTATACCCGTTTTTGGTACAAAGATAGAAATTTGAAAATCAATGTTTATCATTTAGGTGAAAACAAAAAAATTACCAGGCGTTTGAAATATTCGACCATAATAAAAATAATGCAGGTCTGAATGTTTTTACGGTTCCGTATCAAAATTGTAAAAAAGGAACCGTTATGGTGTGACTCTGTTTGTCTGTCCGTCTCTCATAGGTCAGTCAGATATCTCAAACGATTGCTGCGATCGATTTGAAATTTGGAATAGTTTTAAAAGTCGCTAACCTGAGCTACCTACTGGACATAAAAAAAATCTCTTATACATACCTTTTTTTACTTTTTTTAGGGGGCCGAAATGGGAGGTCGAAAATTTCAAGTTGTGCTATTGTTTTAAGTGGGGTATCAAAAGGATGGAGTTTATTTGTAGATTCCAATACCATTTTAAGTTTTTTTCTTAAGCATTTACTTTTAGATTTAGGACGAAAAAAGTTCAAAAAAATACCATTCCCCTCCTTCCATTATTAATACATATCTTCGAAGTTACTGAACAGAAGAATCTGTAATAATTGTCAATAATTAATATCAACCTAAATATTATTTAAAAAAATAACGGTTTTCCTAACTTACACAGTTTTTTAGAAATTTGGAAAAATCGTAACACTTACTTATTTGCTCCTACTAAACTAAGCGCCATACAGTTTTTCTTAAAATATTCACGCATCTATTTACGAGTTTTTCATGTTTGAGGTAGGAATAAGAACGTTCAAATATGATTTCAAAAATTTATTTTCTACCTACGGGGAGCAACAATGCCGGTTAATTTTACCTCCATAAGATGATTCCGTAGTTTTTGAAGAACATGGTAAAATTAATAAGACAAAATTTAAGGTTTGTCAAATCACGCACGCAGCAATCAAACCCAATCAGGAACGTAGTAAGCGTAAAAAACTGACAGAGCGGGAGGGCCTATATAATCCGGCACACGAGGCATTCTAATCCGGCCCGCGTATAGAAGCCTCCCCTGCCTGCACAGTAAAGTACCTACAGATGTGAGACACACAGCACCCCCAGGACGAAAAAGATTATACGTAACTTCAAGTCGACCATGTCATGTAGCCCGCGCGACATTTTCAAAGGTGCTGTACGGCCCTCTGGGAAAAAAGTTTGGAAACCCCTGATGTGAATGCTTACCCCTTAGGTTGAAGTAAGACTACGCCGGCCACGTCTGTAGTAAGTATCCACATAGGCGGGCTAAACTGGCTTCGAACTGGGTGTGACATGTTGAATGGACAGGACCGGACTGGGCTCCGACTCCCCACGAGTCCGGGGCCCAATAACAACAACCACAAGCCGGGGGCCCGGCCCGTGCGGGCCCCGCGGCGGCTAGGAAAACTGGAAAACACCACCTTAACTATATGGCCAGTCCGACGACGCTAGAACAGGCCGCGGCGAAGATAGTGGGACGACCTGAATGTATTTCTTAACGGCTGTCCAAAGTTAGCTCGGGACCGGGACGGCTGTCATATTTTGTAATTCACTGTCATATTTTGGACGAGGGCTTAAATTAAATATTTAGACCATGTTGGGGTGGGGTGAGCCTGAGGTACAGGCTGGGTGGCGAGGACGTAGCATGCCACGGTGAAAATAGCAGGACAACCTAGACGTATTTTTAACGGCTGGTCAGGGTGGTCCTTTGGACCAGAACCATTGCAAGCGGGATAGATTTGCCCTTCAGCTTCAGTGGGACATTAATAATTAGACTTAAAAAATAGGATTTGGCTCTAGAAGGGGTAAAATTATGAATAGGAATCTGTTATTTCAGATATTTGAAAGTAAAACTTGGTATATAAATTACATACCTAATACATTAAATATTCGTGATGTTCCCTCAATTTCAACAAAACATAACTACATAGAGAACCCACTTTCTTAGATGTCGGTTAAAAATAAAAGGCTTCGAAAGATAAATAACAAAATGTACCTAATTGAAAAGATTCTTGGTAATGCTATTTCTAAGGAGGTGAAAGGGTTAAATGGGGTTTGTAATTTTTTACATTTTACCCGGGCGAAGCCGGGTTTTCAGCTAGTGTAGACATAAAATGATGTACACAACACGGGAGGTAATAAAGAAAGGCCTCGGTCGCATATTTACGTCCCTCGCTTGCTGCTCGGGCCGCAAACATCTGCGATCTCGGCCTTTTTTTTACCACCCTAGTTGTGTAATGTACTATTTTTGTCCTTAAATAAAAAATTATGATTATTGTTGAGACGAAAAGATAAATACTGCTTTTTAACTGTGTAAGTATTGTTTTAACATACCCCTCGTTCATTTTTACTACCTACACTCAGTTTACTATATTTTAGCCCGACTAATTGGAATTGTACAATTTTAACGGCAGTCTATGAATTTAAAATCAGCGGCATGTAAACCATGACTTTTCATTCCATACGTCACGTTTTTTGTTCCACTAATACAATACGTATCGTAGTGGATGTGACGTAATCATACCGGTAGTTAAATAAAGTGAAAAAGTGCTTTGATTACTTATAATTTAGTACTTCTAACTTCGCTTCTAATGTTACCGCACTTATGAATATGTCTAAATTCATAAACGTTTAATCTCAAAGATGCTTCTTACCTTCGGTATATCCCGTTCGTGGTGGAAAAAAAATTTGGCACACCGTGACGCACGTCCAACTCATCACATTTTTGAAGCGAAACTTACATTTTACACCTAAGTAACGGTTATGTTAGGCTCAAAAAGTCACCAGTTATATCGAAAGACAACTGTTTTGGTAATTTTTTGTAGTCCATATGGTAAAAACGCCGTTCGTGGGTGGAACTTTCCACCACGTTGGTTTTGGAGGACAACAAACAAATTGTGATTTTATGATTTTTTTACTCTAGCTGTTAATAAATGAGCTTCAAAATTGGTAAACGATAATATGATCGATTCACACAATAGCCATGTTCAGGCCTAGAAGGAGTCAGATATACGTAAACTTCGCCTCAAAGTTATCAAAGTGTACCTACGTGGGACACCCAAAAATCGGCACCTTTTCTTCGGTTTTTCTGACAAAAAAAATACTTTTAGTAGGGTTTAAAGGGATTATTCATCATAATTATACAGTAAATGAGTTACTTTACCAACAAACATTATACTTTAGAACAATATTTAATAGAAAAAAATTACTCTAAAGTCGTGGGACAGCGATATTTGGCTCAAATATTTTTTTGGAAAAAGCTCAAACACCAAATTTCAAGTACTTTTATGCCACACCTGTGTACATCCACACCAAGTGTAGGCATACAATGATGTACACAACACGGGAGGTAATAAAGAAAGCCCTCGGTCGCATATTTACGTCCCTCGCTTGCTGCTCGGGCCGCAAACATCTGCGATTTCGGCCTTTCTTTATATTACCACCCTAGTTGTGTAATATACTATTGACTCCCAAAACACTAAATGTAGACTGTAGGTAGGTACACCGAGAAGAGTGAATGTAGGTAGTCGGTTATATCTTATCAATGTTTGAAATTTAAAATATAGTAAATACAACATTAATGAAGAAAATAACTATTTCACGCGTACTGCACATTCTTTATCAACTGATGGTGCATGTATTAATAAGTAAAATGCTTTATTGTTATCACGCTCAGGAATGTGGCCTACTTCAGAAAGACCCATTTAATCTAAGCCAGCGGTTCTCAAACGTTTTTGGCGACGGTACCCTTTTAAGACATAATGTTTTTACGGAGGCCTAAAATGTCTTAAATGTTTGAGAACAGGGGTGAAACTTTAAACTGGCGCTGCCCTAACTGCTAAATCCCCCCTCCCCCTTTGTCGTAATATTATTTTTTCAGAGTGCCTGCACAGACCTTAGAAATCTCTGGGGGCTGTATAGCTTGATTGCATAAAATCTCTTTTCCCCATAATTTTTACTTCCACGATGGGGAATAAACTATATATAAATGGGGAAAAACGCGATTGGAAATAGAAATTATGGGGAAAAGAAAATTTGGGTGCAGCCTTTTTTGTCGTTAATTTAGAAGTTTTTATTTTTCACAGATTCAAGGGACTGTACACCTGAGTATATGGTTTTAATTTCAACTACCTTCACGCGTTCCCGAGATGTCTTGAGTCTTGACAGACTGGACAACAAAGTGATTTTTTCCTTTTGAGTTACGTAACCCTAAAAACGACGAAATAAGGACCACCCAAATATTGCTTGATGATTTTATGATTACATGATGTCAAATTACAGGATTTGTGATAATTAATACGGTGATAAGTTAATTGCTACTTTCTTGCATTTATTTGAGATTTTTTAAATAATTATGTCTCAAATGTTGTACTTGGAATACTAAATATATATTTGTTGATTGTATTCTGAGCGCTGATTCTGATTTAAATGTATTTTAATCCAATTTCTCGTATTGGAAAACTAAACTAATAAATTCCGAAACCAGTTCCGGAATTGAAGGTAAATTTCGAACCCAATTCTGGAATTGGACACTCGACCGATTTTGCAAGCCCTTTCGTCCACTTCCGCGTGAGCGGAAGGGCCATTTTATAGAAAGTTGTTGAAGCTGAGCAATTTTACATCTTTTCAACTCAAAATTGCTAAGACTCGACTGATAGGAGAAAAAAATGTTTCCTAATATTTTTTATTGTGATTCCGTTACTTTTCCATATACACTTGTATGGCGGTAATGGAACGGAAGAACGTATTATGTATGAAAATTTAGAGACCCTTTTTTCTATAGGGAACGTGCACGACGAAGGTGCTGCCAACTGGTGCCGCCAATCTAAATCATATACCCTCTCATGCTGGGGCCTCAATGACGAAAACGCCGTTAATAACGTTAATTTATCGCGTTGAAGGACGATTAACATCAGTGTAGCTACGACTTACTATATTTGACATTGACACTTACATATTATCATTGACATTGACAGCTTGATTTGACAGGGGCGATAGTTTCCTTTATTGTCCGCCCGTGTCTCTTTTGTCGTTTAGTGCTGCCACCTATAGTTCGTGCACGTTCCCTATAGTACGCGCGATTCTGTGTAAAAAAAAACCTCAGATCTAAAAAAGAGTTTTGTACAATTTTCTATAAAATGGCCGGGAAACGGAGCCTTAGGGTTCCGCGGAGCGCAATTTGAGAATAGTTGATGTAAGTACCTATAGGGGAGACCAGGGATGGTTGACTAGCTGTCAAAAACTCGAGTGACGCGAAAGCCTCGCTTTAACAAATTAGGTGCGACAATCCGTTACCTCCCCCCGCTTAGTCACCGGACCGGAATGCGGTGTCGCGTACGCGCGACGTTTGAGAGAAGAATCATAATATTGTAAAACCGGTCAAGTGCAAGTCGTACTCGCGCACCGAGGGTTCCGAACAAAGTCGTAAGTAGATACGTGAATAGTTCAAGAAAAACTTATGGCGGTTAGTTTAGTAGGTGCGAGTAAGTAAGTAAGTGTTACGATCTTTGCAAATTTCTAAAAAACGGTGCAAGTTAGGAAAATCGTAATATTTTTCGTGTACTATATAGGATGATATTAATTATTACAGATTTTTCTGTGGGGAGAATGGTGTTTTCTTTGAAGAAAAAAAATAAAAATGGTTTTGGAATCTACAAATTAAGCCCTTTCGTTTGATACCCCACTTGATACAATCGCACAACTTAAAACTTCCGAAATCCCATTTATCGGCCCCCTTTAAAAAAAGTAAAAAAGGTATAAGATTTTATATCTAGTAGTCTCGGGTTAGCGACTTTTAAAACTAATCAAAATTCAAAGCGATAGCAGCAGTAGTTCCTGAGATATCTGACTGTGACAGACGGACAGACAGAGTCGCACCATAAGAGTTCATTTTTTACCATTTTGGTACGGAACCCTAAAAACGACACACATAAGTGATTATTTTTGTCGTATTATTATTTGTAATAACGCATATTTATTCATTGTTCTTAATTTTCAAAGACTTGATAATGAACGCTTCATTCTTACTGTTTCTTTGCTATAATTCTTTTTAATTTCGTCGCAGTTTTAGGCTATAGCACGTAGTTCAAAATTACAAGGCGATTCGGAGCTAGACTAATTTATAATGGGGCTGGTTGACCAAAGATATTGGACTCTTTCCAAAAGCTGGACTGCGTTTGAAAAATAAAAGAACTACCCGAAAACGAAATAACACTATTTATACACACAGACACACCGGTTAAAGAAGATCTTATGCGCCTTAAAGCCTGTGACTCTTTTGGTATTGCAGGTGTCTATGGGCGACGGTGATTGCTTATCATCAGGCGACCCGTCTGCTCGTTTGCCCCCTATTTCATAAAAAAAAAGTTAAACAACGACCTAGTAAGACGCTGACGAAGCGATTTGAAGTCTTCCATGTTTAATTAAGCAGTCGGAAGATAGCCTATTTATTTCATTTACAAAAATTGAGAATCATATATTTTTTGTATTTGTTTCCTATTTGTTCGTAGACTTTGCACTAATAACTTCATAGGTCAACCTACCCCAAGTGACAAGCAGGGCTCGGAACCGGTATTTGGCATAAACCCCGAAATAGCCCAATGTTTTGAATTATTTTATGTTTTCAGGTAAGGCTCAATCATGTATTTCAGTAATGATTTCGTATTATCAGGTTGTTCGATAAAAAATGAAATAATAAACCAAAGAACGAAAAGTAGGAAAAAAAACCGATAATTTAGATGGAGAAAATACCGATATCCGAGCCTTGGTGACAAGTCAACCTACCCCAGACATGGAGTAGGTTGACTCGTATTCCCTTTTTTATAAGATCGAGCTTGTACACTAAATCATGATGGTAGCTTTTTGCTTTCTAAAGCTTACCTAATAGTACCTCGAATTTTCATAAGTTTTGAGACGAACAAAAACATTATTTTCTCGAACACTCTTTAACGTATTTAAACGAAATTTAGACAGAAGAAAAATCATTATATATCACGGTAAAAATAAAATATAAATTATTCAAAATGGTCGCCATTGTGCTGAACACAGGCCTTCAATCGTGTCGGCCATTCGTCAATAGAGGCACGAATTGGTTTGGTTGATTAAACTTTTCTTCGACGGTGAAGATTTTTTCGTTGGTAAACATAATCTTTTTGGAATCGTGTCTCCATAGCAACTTTTGACATCATGCGAGCCTTAATTTTCTTAAACGATCGTTTAAACATAAATATTAGATATGTCATTTTTGCGACATCATTTTATTCCGATGGACATATAGCAGAAATGAGTAAACCTAGCTTAAGTTCACACTGAAATTTTTAAGTCAAATTTTACGAACATCTGTACTGAATAAAATGTTGATCGAATCGAACGTTAGCACTGCTGATGTCCTTATCGAAGCGGTAGAGTCCGCTCTGGGAATAAAATCTCATTGATAAATCTGTTTTTAAATAAGTAAGTAGCGTGGTGTGGGCAGTGGGCCACTGGGCAGAGGGTGTCGGGGTCTGGGCGGCGGCGCAGCGGCGCGGCGGGCGCGGACCGGCGGCGCTGCCGCGGCGGCGCGCTGGGCGGCGGCCCCGGCAGTCGCACGCGGGCACGTGCGCGCACCGCCTCCGCGCCTCGGACCTGCGCGCCCCACCGACCGACGCGCTCAATATTCGTACCATTATCAATCCCATAAAAAAATCGATTTAACATCCTACGTAAACAAAAAAACCCTCTTCTGTTATCTCAAGACGGTCTACGTAAATACGTAAAAACGATTTATCGGTCAGTAGTATTTTACAAGATTGCTTACATCATCTGAAAAAATCGGCGGGAAATCCATATATAATAGCGCTCGATATAGTCAGTAAGCCAAATCTATTGGGTTAATTCTGACTAGTATTCTGTTGAAAAGGCAAGATAAAAAAGTTTCGGTTTCAGTGACACATTTCGTAAATTCAGTGCATGAAAAATAAATATCCTTTTGTCTGTAAGTCATCATTAGTATTAACTCGGAGAGCATGATGTAGGCCCCCAAGAAACTGATGATCTTAAACAATAATCCTAATTCAAAATAAATATTGATTCCAGCAATTAAACTTGGATTAGTGAATGATTTATCTTATTTTTTTGGCACACATATGTAAGTGTGCTTGCTTAAGTTAGGTCTAAAGCTAACTGAATGTTGATTAACGTTTGGTCAGGATGAGATTAAAGTATGCACCATTGAATTTGCTTAAACAAATCTAGTATTTTTTCAGAGATAACATAGTCATTCATGTTTTCTGTTTTTTAAGCTTTTGTTAATTCTGCGGAAAGGATTAATAAGTTTAAGGAAATTCTGCCTAGTCAAGTCTCATATAAAACACATGCCACAATAAAGAAAAATATAAAATAACTGGCCAAGAGCATGTCGGACCATGCTCAGTGTAGGGTTCCATAGCCGTAACTATAAGGTAAAAAATACGATGTAAAAAAAGTACAACAACAAAAGAGCGTATCTTCATAGCAATTACGTCCTTTTGTTAAGAAGCGCAGTATATCGGCAATAACTCAAAAACGGTACATTCGATCTTGTTGAAAATAATTTTCGTTGAAAGTATTAATTAAGCGTTACCTTCGTGATTTTTTTCATATTTTTCGGACGCACGGTTTAGAAAATAGAGGGGGGGGGGACACAATTTACACAACTTTCGGAGCGATTATTTACAAATACATTCACTTAATCAAAAACATTACTTAGGAACCTTATAGTGTTTTTTAAAGAGCTGTCGAACTATGTACCACACGTTGATATTTGCTGAAAGAAAAAAAAAATACTGACTTTAACATGTATGGAGTGCCCCCCTAAAAATATTTATTTTAATTTTTTTTATACCAAACTAAGTAGCGGCTCATAAAAGACACCTATATTCCAAATTTCATCAATATCCATCATGTAGTTTTTGAGTAAAATGCCTGTGACATACGGACAGACAGACAGACAGACAGACGGACGGACATGACGAAACTATAAGGGTTCCGTTTTTGCCATTTTGGCTACGGAACCCTAATGATACAAGTATAACACTCGCACGGAGCTTCCATCTCTAAATATAGGAAATATCTGAGTCTACAAATTCCTAACCCTATGTGCGGGAGTTGAGCTGTTGAACAAGCTTAAGCAGAGCAGAACAGGGTTTTTAAAAAAAACTTAAAAATTCCTGACTGTTCCGTATTCCGGCCGCATTCCTCAAAAAAAATTCTGACATGTCAGGAAAATACCTGACGTTTCGTAACCTTAGTTTGATCTGTCTCGGTGTCTGTCTGTAATCAAACCTTGTAAATTAAATTGGACCCACTTCCCGGTTTCTGATTAAGCAGAAATTTCGCAAGGATATTTACATCGGATGACAATGCAATATTATTATGACATTGGAGCTGATCTCGTGATGGATCCGCAAGGAGGCCATAGGATCATCTAAGTTATCCCACTAATATTATATACATGCAAAACGGTGCAAATCTCGCAACGCAGTTCTTCTACAACAAAAAAGTTTTGAGATGGAATGTTTAATCAAGTCAGTCTTGTCATTTTAGTCAGTACCGGGGGTTCCACCGACTTGCCCATTATTTAACCGTAGAGGATTCTTTATTTTAACTATAAAATGTGTTCTTCCACGGTTAGGTATCCCAATAGACAATATTATTGAGAATATATCTAGTCATCCCTATATATACCTGAAAATTCTGGGTTCTAGCTTTAGCCAGCACAAAATTACAGGAAGTTGAAAATGGCCTAAATGGCTTCGAGAAAAGGATGGTACTCGTACGGATGGCCTTTGTTTTGCTCGACTTGGCAGGGGCACTGCCAGATAAATGTGAAAGTTTGTGAAGATGTTAAATATTTGTTACTAAATAACGGGGTAACGACTGGATTGAGCTGAAATTTGGCATGCAAGTAGACCAAGTCCTGGATTGAAACAAAGAATACTTTATATTCCGGTAAATAGTTTCCTTCGGACAGTAACGAGAACAACGCGGGCGGAGCCGTGGGTAAATGCTAGTATAAAATAAATCCACCGTGGTGGGGTTCATTTGATTAGTTTTGTTTGACATGCAGTTTCCGATTATACAAAAAAAGGTACAGTCGGCAATAAAAGCCTGTCCCAAAAATAATATTATTGGCATAAACTTATTCAGCAATAGCACCTTGTAATTAAAAATTGCAGTTGCAAAAACTTTACATTCGGCTATTAGAAGCCATAGCAGTGATTAATTGATTCTAAAACAAACATAAATACAAAGGTCACATTTCTTCCAAAATTGCATTTTGCACGAGGACTGTCGATAAATGGACTTTTGGCTTTTACATACAATCTAATCTATACATTAACACACACAAATAACTAATAAGGCTATTGCTCATATTAATAGGTCATGTATACTTAATCAGTCAAACTAACACAAAAAGATATTACCTAGGTACCTTAAGGCTTGACAATTCCCTAATTACCCTGTACAAACTTATGACCAGTACCTCTAGCACAACTGTGACACGCGACTCTTTGTCGCGCGACAAAAGCTACCTATCTCTTTCCTTTCAATATAGTGTGACAGTGACAGGTGATGCTCTGTCGCGCGAGAAGCGAAGTCGCGGCCAGTTATGCTAGACGTACAGGGAGCGTACCTACTTTTGGTGTCGATGACAGGCAAATGACGTCAACCTACATATACCTAGGCTGATTTAGTTTAGGTTTTACATTGATTTAGCCTTACCGTAAAGTACCGGTATCGTTTAAGCACAGACTACCTCCACTAGACGGAGCATGTTGGGCGGCGCGCGCTCACATCAGATATGGTCAATCGTATAGCATTACGACGTTACGCGACCAGCCGCTCTTTCAGTTGCGACCATGTTTCTGACTTGTGTGTGCACCAAACGTGAAATAAATATTTCTCTTCAATCCGACGACAATCTCAAAACATAAAATGATAAAAAAGATGTGAAACACGCGTTGTACTAGTAATATCTACCGATATTTAATCGCACATATGCGTGGTGAGCTCGTGTCGTATGGCATGCTCCGTCTAGTGGAGGTGGTCTGTGCGTTTAAGTTATTAATTAATTGGGTCATTATTTGAGCGTTTCACGCTCGTTACTTTCGCGGACACATTCTTGTCGAGATTCCGGTAGATTTTAATGTAATGTTAAGGTATTTCTTAGTAGTCCCAGATATGTACCAAATAGCTCGGTATAAGAGTAAAATCCGAGGGAACTTCGACAGTAATGTGTCCACGAAAGTGAGGCGGGTGAAACCCTCAAATAATGACCCAATTATATCAGTACTTTCATTCAGTGGTGCCAATGGTAGAAGACATTTTATAAGTAAAAATGTAATGGTCTTTGGTTTTTTAATTATTTAACCGGAAAATCGGAAATATTTATCGGATATGTGATTTGATATGTACTTATCCGAATTTATGTATGTACTTCATACTGTCCCTTCTATATCAAAATGCATTTCCGATTATTTTTTTCCAAATTCCCATTTAAATAAACAAGGTAATGGTTTATAAAATGGCTTCTACCATTGACACTAACCAATGAAAGTAGTGATATATTTAATTCATAGCTTTCACGATACCGGTAATTTCCGGTAACGATAAATCAATGAAAAACGTAAACTGAATCATGCTATACCTAGCTTGACGTAACTTTTACGTCATCGACACCAAAAGTACGCTCTCTACTTATGACCCTTTCCTTTTAACTTTGAACGATTTTCCAAAAACGCTGAAAAAAGTTTTAGTACTTCAGTGATATTAGACCGGTTCGACCTAATATATGGACTGGACTAATAAACCGAGCTACTGAAACTAGGCCAAAAATATACGTTTTTAATACATTTACCAACTCCTGTTTACTGCTTTTAGGTTAAAGTTTTTAAAACTGCGGTAAAACTCTAAATTGGGGCCATTAAAAATACATACTTACCCTCGCACTTTTCGGTAACCGATAGGATTACTAGTAAGTAATTCGTTTTCAGACAGATATTCTGGCGCCAAGGATAAGTGGCCCGGTTTATCCTGTCTAGACTTGACCCTAAGGAATATATTTCATACACATACATAGGAACTAGGTCTTCCTAAGTCTAATTATATACTAGTCATCAGTCTCTTGCCCCGATGTTCCTCTTACCTAGTGATGGTAATGATTCGAAAGTAGTATATGGCCCCCCATAAAGAAATTTTGCCCACCACTGCTCTTAACCCAGCTGACCTTACATAAATTCTGTATTGTAGAGACGCTGGCCGTCTCTACAATAGAATTATGAGAATAATTCAAATAGCTGTCAGCTTTTTAATAAAAAATATTGAGACAGTTCCCATCAGAGCGCCATCAAACCAATATTGTATTCTTTCGGAAAAATATAGTTTAAATTATCAAGTTAAATGTTTCTCTTCAATACTCCACCGGCTAGACCCCCCTGGCATGGTGGAGGTGCGGAGTACCCGCATCAACCGCGCATTTAGGCAGGTGTTTGCTAGGACGATTTTAGCTAGGATCCTTTGATAGGCTCATAGCTGGGCACCGTTAATCAAATAGTTAACTTCGTTAATCGCTAATCCGTTAATAAAAAAGTTAACTTCATTAACGGCCATTCTCACGAAGTATGTCTGCGGTCACCTAATTACCGCGACGCTGGTTTCATACTAAATGTATGGAGACGCGGTGATTTGACGCAGTCATACTTCGTGAGAATGGCCGTTAAACGTTTAAGCGTTACATTTCGGAAGATTTAACGGACGTTAACGTTAATCGTTAATCCGTTAACACGTGATAAAAATTGCATTACTTAGATAGTACACTCTTTTTCCTACGTGGCCTTAAGAGGCATAGTAAGCTAGAGCTTCAGTAGAAGGCTTAAAGTATCCAAAGATTAATGGTGAGGGTTATGCTAGGGGAGTTTCACTCCATGAGCGCATCACAAATGATGCTCTCCGCAGCAGAACCAAGGTAACTGATATAGCCTTCCGAATCGCTAACTTAAGTGACAGTAGGCGGGGCACATTGCTCGTAGAACCGATGGCCGTTGGGGCGGAAAAGTTCGTGAGTGGCGACTACGTACCAGAAGGCACAGCATAGGTAGACCCCCACAAGGCGGATCAATGACCTGGTATAGGTGGCGGGAGTCCGCTGGATGCGGGTGGCGCAGGACCGGTAATTGTGCCACTTTTTGCAGGGAGGCCTATGAGGAAGATCCTGTGAGTAGTAGGTCAGAGCAGTCGTTAGAGGTCCAGATTGCGGATGGGATATTATAGTCACCAAGCAGGATGAAGCTGTCTATATTTGGATCATTTAGTATATGAGAGAGTTCGTGAAAATGTGATTCATAGGTGCTTTTAATTGTATATAACTGCCGACACCGGCGAAAGGCGCAAAAATATGCACACAAGAATTAAGTTAGCAAAAAATCCCATTATCCGACATATTACCGAGATCGCAGGTCCCATGTAAAAGCAAAACCCCCAACGGTACCTATAAACACTACTTCTTGGCAAAATAGATATCTTCTCGCTTACTGAACTACTAAACTGAGATGGGACTGTCGGCAACTATACCTGATTAAAACCAAGACCACATGAGATATGATAAAAAGTTATGCAAAAAGTTTTATAGTATTCGCAATTTGTGAAAGTTAATTCATTGGTGAAATTGATTGGCGGAAATTCCATACTAACTCTAAATCACATCTTGTACGATAACCAAAGAAAGTGGTAGGAGCCGACACATACTACGTCTTCCGGTTTGTGGATAATTTTTACGTCCCATCCACAGGTTCTCACAGCACAGGGCTGGCCTTACCGATCAGGTGCCCTAGGCGTGTCATTGATTTGACGCCCTTTTAGTACCATAATTTTTATTTAATTTAGGTACTGCGTTGGCGCCTGTTAGGCCTAGACGCTCCGGGCGACCGCCCAGGCCGCCCTACCCTAAAGACGCACTAGGTATAAATGTATTTACTAGCATTTTGTAGGAAGCCTATTGCAGTATAAAATAGATACGAAGATTTTATTAGGAGATTATGATGATACCTACGAATGAAGTTATTTGTGTCATTATACTACCCCTAAATATCATTTAGAATATATATATCAGTGGCGTGGCGTAAATGATGTCCTCGGGCAAGACAGTGCGTGCAGGTTTGGCGTACATTTTCCTTAAGAGCTCTAGAATAAGATACTCCAATGCCTGATATTAGGCAAGCCGGTAGGAATCGAGTTCTTTGGACGCCACGCTACTGATATACATATATATATACCTATATGTAAGTCTTTACACTTTACACGTGTGATACACATGAATAGCTAAAATGAAGCAGGCCCTCTTACGATGTGCTAAAACACGTTAAACAAACGAAATTAATTAATTAAACTCATTAACTGCTCCCCCCGCCCATCGTTATCTTCTAAATAATTAAGTAGATTATGATCAGGATGTTTTCAGACATATTAGCGGAATTAAGTCGATTCTTAATGAATGTGTGGTATCTGTATATTTTAATTAAGTCCTATTTCAACTCTGAAAGGGACGTCGAAATATACATGTACAATGTACTGTTATGCATACCTAAACCTATTCCACGTGAATGCATGCATATATATTATGCCACATTCATAGGTGTCTATTGGAGCTATCTCTGGTGTATGGTTCTAGTAATTCTAATTTAGGTACGTTCATTCTCTTCTTAACTAAGTTCAATTAGTGATTATCCCATCAAAAGCATTACATGTAAAAAGATGCAACCCAGTTCTTTTACAACAAAAAAGTTTTGAGATGTAATGTTAAACCAAGTCAGTACCGGGTGTCCACAGAACTCGATTCCCACCGACTTGTCTATTATTAGATCTATAAAATGTGTTCCTCCACGGTTAAATAACAGGCAAGTCGGTGGGAATGACTTGGTTTAACATTACATCTCAAAACTTTTTTGTTGTAAAAGAACTGCGTTGCGAGACTTGCATCTTTTTACATGTAATGTTTTTGATGGGATCTATTTCTTTTTGTAAGTGATCTTCCTTTATTTATTACATTCCAATCCATTCTTTTTCCAATTTGGACTGCAAAACTAACTTTGTAATCGTATGTATTTGTATAGGATTTATGTGTGCAGTTGTGACTAAAATTGCAATTTTTGGAGGTTTTTTTAGGAATTGATAGGCTAAAAACTACCTATGTTTAAAATTTGGAGCCTGTGAGTCTGCGAGAAGTACCTTAGAATTATGATGATCATCAGTCAGTGAATAGTGAATCAGTGAGTCAGTCAGTGACAAAACTAAGGAACTTTGACATGCAATAGTTCTTAAACTACACGTTCAAATTGAATGATATTGAGAATATATATAAGTCTTATTGTGCCCTATATATTCCCTTCTATATTATATTAGCTTTAGCCAGTACATAATTACGGGAGGCTGAAAATGGCCTGAATGGCTTCGAGAAAATGATGGTACGGCCGTGCCTTTGTTTTGCTCGACTTGGCGGGGGCACTTCCGTGCCCCCAGATAAGAAAATGCGAAGGGTTATACAGATTTTGTAGTAGGTATGAGTTAAGTGTTCGCGTCTTTCCTCAAAATACGTCTTGCTTTGTCAAAACGGACTTTTCTTGTAAATAAAGAAACCTACGCCTAAGTTTTAGCCAGAAATTAGTAATGATTTTGAAGAAAACGCATATTTCGACACTCTCAAGGAAATGAAAACTTATATTGCACTTTCCGTTGACCTAGATTTTTTTTTAGCGTCTTAGACTGGCAAACAGGCAGACGGCCCACCTGATGGAAAGTGGTCACGGCTTGTCACGGCCGCCTACAGACATTTGCAACGCTAGATGCATTGCTAATGCGTTGCCGGTCACGAAGAAATTTGATAACACCCTTTATAAAAATTCTCATATTGTAGCGCTGTGGGAAAATCTACCACCATGAAACCAACCACTAGAACCATGAAATGTGGCAAGTAATACCTTCCTATGATATACAAGTATATGTAAAAATCTGAAAACTATACATTTAAAAAATATAGTCTTTATTTAAAGTATTTGTACAGAACCCTCGGTGGGCGAGTCCGACTCGCACTTATCCGGTTATTTTATGATTATTTACGATTAGCTTGTAACAGTGTAATTTATTACCGTAGGCGTGCCGTATTATGAATACTTTTACAAATATAATAATACCAACATATTCCGGCCATGTTGTTGTCCACACCAATCCATAGCAACGCATCCTTGGCTTTGAAATCGACTTAACTTCTTTAATAGGTAACGACTGACAATCGATGTAAACGTTTTATAGGTTCCCATTTACTGCCCCACTAAGTTACGAGCATTTAGTTATAAGTCATTTATAATCAAGAAACGCCAACAGACGATTCGTATATTTTCACAATGTGTAGTAGGATTCTGGTATAACTGACATCGCCACTGTTCAGTAGATATATAAAGCGTCTAAGCGACACATACCCAAGTAGGTTAACCAGATTCAATGTGCAGCTTCTGCAGATGTAAGTGAACTGAACATTTACATGTTGGTATTCATTATTCACTATATTTCTCACTTAACTGTTTGGTCCGTACATGTTAGGAGCTGGAGCTTTTATTTTCTTTTAAAAGTTACCCTCAACTCTAAAAAAAACCGGTCAAGTGCGAGTCCGACTCGCGTGCGGAGGGTTCCGTACAAACTCATAAGTAGATAGGTGAATATATCAAAATAAACTGTATGGTGGGACAAACTTAAATTTGCTGTTGAAAAACTGTTTTCTCCATAAATCGACATGGATAGCGGTTAGTTTAGTTAGTAGGAGCAAATAAGTATGTTTTACGATTTTTGCAAATTTTTAAAAAACGGTTCAAGTTAAGAAAACCGTTATATTTTTTCTGTAATATTTAGGATGATATTAATAATTAGTAATCATTACAGATTTTTCTGTTCAGTAACTTCGAACATAATAGGGGGAAAGGTATTTTTTTAAATGTTTTTCTTTCTAAATCTGAAAGTACATAATTTAGAAAAGAAATGCCTTTGGAATCTACAAATTAAGTCCTTTTATTTGATACCCCACTTGATATAATAGCCGAACTTAAAATATTCAACCTCCCATTTCGGCCCCCTTTAAAAAAACCGTTCAAGTGCGAGTCGGACTTACATGAAGCACAGGTAGATTATGAGAAAGATGTATGAAAGAGTGAGAAAACCACTTTAGTTACCTGTCTTATCAGATGTTTACTAGTTTGTTTCTTTTCGCAAATATAGTAATTAGTCACTTCACTTTCATTAAACGTTACGGTCATACGCTTTCGTAGTGATCCAAAGGACTCGACTCTTAGCTCGAAATTTTTAGCCTCGGAGCCCTTTTTTAGAGCTGGGCTGATAGAAAAGGCTTAGTAGAGATCGTGACTTTAATAAGGCTCGAGCCTTTTTTAAACCTATTAAGAGCCGAAGCCTTTTTTTTAAGTTCGAGCCTTTTTTAAGACCTAAGCCTTATTGAAATTCTTAACATTTATGAATGCAGTTGCAGTCTGGATGGATGGACGATGGGAATCTTAACTAATTGGTTGTTAATTAATTCATAAATAATGCGAAAGTAATTCTGTCTGGCTCTCTATCCTGTCTGCCTATTTGTTACCTTTTCACGTTTAAACCGCGGGACCGATTGTGATGATTTTGATGAAATTTGGTATGCAATGACCCACGGTCGGTCGGTCAGTCCATTATCATCATCATTTTTCTCAGGGGTAATACGCATGAATGTTAGCCGTTTTACTTTGAACAGTTTCTTATAAGCTTATAATACCTATTTTTTGGAGGGGTAACTATTAATACAAATCTCGATGAGAATGTGGGTGATATGATAATCAGGCATCGGATATTCCTGCGCCTATTTACCTAAAGTTGGCGAATTCTCGGAAAAAAAACTAAGCAAGTATGGAGTCGGCTTCTTAAAAATATATTTTTAAATAATATAAGTTCTGGGATTCCGGGATTGCATAAAACGTTACGAGAATGTAATATATCGCAAAAATGTTTAGGTTTTACTTTTTTTAGGTTAGTTTTGTAAGTACTCAAGTTGATGTATGCGCTTGCCACATTAAGTAGCTGTAGCAGTATCAATGAATTCGGTAATTTATTCGGTTTACTAAATACATTTAACTCTAAGGACAAGTTTGAGATATTTGTAATATGTAGGTACAGGTAGAAAAAAAATAGTTTTTTTAATTATTACAGTGTAAATAATATTTGGTCGTTCTGTACATGGGAAATAATTTAGAATAGTACATTGCAATACTATAATAGGTATGTGTTTATGTTAGCCTAATTTCCGAAATCCCGATAAATTAACTAACAAAAAAGTAAAAAAATAAATTAAGTCCGCCTCCATACCATTGAAGTACCTACGCCGACACCGAAGTTTAGGTAAATAGGCACAGGAATATTCGATGCCTGATTATAATAAAGGTTAGGAACCACTGTTGTACAGGGACCAAAATACTTTTGAAGTAGGAGATCGGAGGCTTCGCACATAGACTGCAATAAAAGTAGAGAAAAGTAATTTTACAATTTTTCGAAATTCTTCCCCAAAAGGGAGTAAATGGAAGTTGAAACTTTGTGTTGAACAATTTTTTTGAAGTTGGAGACCTCTAAGACTTTGTAAATAATTTTATAAATTCTTCAATAGAAGTAGAAAATAGTACATTGTGCACCGAGGGTAGTAAGAAGGGGATTACTAACGAGAGTCTATTAAGAGCCCGACGCCGTAGGCGGAGGGCTTTTAATGACTCGAGTTTGTAATCCCCTTACTGCCCGTGGTACACACAATGTTTTTCATCACATTTGCGAGGAAAAAAAAATAAAACATAAAAATCAAATAAACTAAACGCAGCCGCTAAGAGACAACTTCAGCTGTCAACATTTTTCAACATAGTCTTCCACAGATAATGCTAAGAACTGCGTTTAGTTTTTAAACTTGACAGGCAATGCCGCCAGATTTTACCGATTTTCAAAATAAAATTTTAAACTAAATTAATTTAGGTAATTGCATTAAAAAAATTACTGAAATAATAGTAAAATATACCATATAAGTTTTATATACTCTAAAATTGGTTTTGTAGCCAAGTTTTGAAGATGTGAAATAAACCTTGGCTGATTTGAAACCTCCTTAGTCTGAAGTGACGTACGGGTTGGTTCTATATTTTAAAACTAAACTCATAACTCCCACGGGAGTTATAGATTTTCATACAGTTTTTCCTCCCGTGGGAGTTATAGATTTTTATAACCCACGGGAGGTAAATCGGCTCGAGCTGGTCTATAAGCCCGCGTGTTATAACACCCTTTACGAGCAAGTGTGATGAAAAAGAAATTTTTTCTACTCCTGTACTGTTATCTGTCTTTTACTTGGTCACGAACACTAATATAAGAACATACATAATATGAGTTCAGAGAAGTCTATACTCTATTCCCCATAACAGCACTAGTGTCGTTATAGTCAATTTACGTTATTGCTAGCAGCCACAGACTTCTAAATCTAGGTTAAACTTAGGTCAAGGATTAAGCGCTCAATTTTAACTTTACGGTAAAAATGCACAACTACCAACTTAACAAACAATTAAATTCCTATGGTTTTTAAGAAAAACAAAACTTTCCGAACTAAATTCAGTGATGCCATCATAAAAAAGTATTTTTAATTTAAGTATATTTTAAATTTAAAAAAAAAGTTTACCATAGACACATACTGTCAGTCAAACGTCATATTTGCCTTGTTTCCAGGTTATGATTAATTTTGTATTTTATAATTTCAAACCTAGTCGTAGAAAAAGTATTGTATGCAACGTTGTATAATTAAGTTAAAAAACGCTCATTGCGTCTCTATTTGCGATACTCGCCGCATTCGCGGCTCGTATCGCAACTCACGCAATTCGCATTTTTTGAACCCACTTATACAACTGTTGCATAAAATACTATTACCGTTTTATGAAATTCATCCCAAAAGGGGGTTGAAACTTTTGAATAGGTACCAAACAATTTTTAAAGTAGGAGATTTAAAACTGATTGAACTGAATAGAACTACAATGATTTCATCTTTTTTAGGGTTCTGTACCTCAGAAGGAAAAAACGGAACCCTTATAGGAGCACTTTGTTGTCAGTCTGTCCATCCGTCTATCTGTCAAGACTCTTTATCTCGGGAATGCGTGGAGGTATTGAATTGAAAATAAAACCATATAAGTACTCAGGTCTATAGTCCCTTGAAGCTGTGAAAAAATTAAACTTCTAAGTTAACGTAAAAAATGATATGGCCGTTTATGCCGCAAAAAACGCATCTTTTGACGCTCTCAAGGAAACCAAAATTTCCGCAATCCCGAGATAAAGGGTCTTGACAGACAGACGGATAGACAGACGGACAACAAAGTGATCCTATAAGGGTTCCGCTTTTTCCTTTTGAGGTACGGAACTCTAATCAAAGCAATGGCAATCAAAGATTGATTCAAATTATTTTTTTGACAAACACTTATTCTGTGTTCGTATTAGGCAGGTGGTTTATGAAGTGAATTTGGTTTTTTTTTAATTATCTTTAAGTGGACTTAAGGTCCAATATTTGCTGATTTTGTTTAATTCAACCAGGTTTATCAACAAATATCATAAATGATTTACGAAAATTAATTGCCTAATAATAATTTATATCGCAGACGAAGTCGCAGGCATGAGCTAGTAATGTAGATATCGTTAGGCTACCTATCTCGGTAGATACAACAATTTTCTTACTTCAAATGAAGTCTACTTAAACCACTCCAAAAAGGTTACGGTAAATATGTTTTGTTGTGAAATAACGTATTGAAATTCTATATAATACAACACAAAGTAGCAATGAGTAAAAATCAGTGAAACAAATAACTTGTCGTTTAAGAGAGGTTAGTTTCACGGTCACGGTAGTTACGTGCGTCGTAACGATTGTCAATATTGAAATTAGTAGGTCTAGGTATCGGGCATTCGTCTTCGGACAAAACCACTGGCCGGTAGACAGTCGAGTTAATGGACGGCCATCGGAACAATGTTTCAGCGTGTAATTTATTCATTACACAGCCGTCCTCGATCAGCCCGCGGTAACGGAAAGTCTCCGCCTGATGATCTCTGACGCACTGAACCTAGACACATTAAACTTTACTCACAGTAGGTTCGCACGTTAAACTGCATGCTACGTTTTCCTCAATAATTAAATATACGATAAAAGTAACGGTTTTAAAATGGATTTGGGTGTTTTCCTGATTTGATTTCATTATTAGGTACTATCAAACACACATACACGTTTACTCGCTTGAAGTTCATAAAAGTAATTAACGAATCAATTTGTAGCTACGGTTCTACATAGTTTACACATAGCTTCATATAAGCCTTTTACATTATTTACAGTGCGTAAGTGAAGTTTTAGTGGCGGTATAATAGTGATCATAATGTCGTGCCTCTCAAGTACCTTAAGTTCAATGCAGTGAAAACAATGGAGAAGTCGATGCAAGCGCGGGCGCTGAATAAGTTTTCGTGTTGGGTATGCCTGGTGCCGCCATGGGGCTTTGCGGACCTGAAAGAGGAGGAGTTGTACGCGACGTACACGCAGCGACAGCGGCAACGCGCCGTGCCGCGGCTGCTCGTCGCCGGCGTGCTGCTGCAGGCGTTTTCGGCCCTCGTGCCAGGCGAGCGCGACCTGGGCTTCGCCTATACGTCCGTCACGCTCGCCCTCCTGCTCAACCTCGCCCTCGCACTCATCTACATCACGATCCGCCCCGCCAGACTCGCACTCAACCATGTGGCCTGGCTCGCCCTCTGGCTTCAACTCTTAGTGAGCGCGTCACGGCGACTCGGCGACTCCTACAATGAATTACTGGGCTGGGCGGTCGTGCTTCAATATTTTACGCTCGCCGCTCTTCCATTTCATTACCTGTTACTGATATTATATAGCGCGATCTCATTTGCCGCTTATTTAATGGTCCAATACTACAGCGCAATGATTACGGAGAACCACCTCCCCGACGACTTTGGTTTACAGGTAAGCGGTGTTTAATACCTTATATAGTTATTTTAATGTAGGTGACAGTGTAAAAAAGATAATTTTGTTTGCAGCAAATATCGAACGGGCTGCTATTGTTCGGAGCAACATTGTTAGGCGGAACCGCTTATGGCGTCGGCGAATGGCAACAACGCTGTTCTTTCAAAGTAACTAAAAGAAGTTTACGTGATAAGCTTACCATTGAGCAACAAAGCAAAGAACAGGTGAGATTTGCTTTTATCTGATTTTCCCGCCATAATATAAATCAGGCGGAAAGTAAGCACACGTTCTATTTGCAGGAGCGGTTACTACTCTCAGTGCTTCCGGAACACGTCGCCGTGCAGATGCGAAAAGATCTAGGCCTTATTGACACTCAGTTCAAGAAGATTTACATGTCTCGCCATGAAAATGTCAGGTACTTAATAAGAAGTAATAATTACTCTTGAATGTAAATACTCAGGAACATGTTAGTTTAAATGCTCTATGTGAGCATTTCTAATATTCTATTTTTGTTTGTTTACAGCATCTTGTATGCGGACATTGTGGGATTCACAGCTATTTCCTCCACATATTCTGCGCAGGACCTAGTTGCAATTCTCAACGAATTGTTTGCTCGATTTGACCGTTTAGCAGAGGTAAATGTTTGAATGTACTAAACAATCCTAAATGCCTTTAATTATTCAGCACGTTGATATATTCAATGAAGGTCGTTTTCAGAAATACGAGCAGCTTCGCATCAAAATTCTCGGGGACTGTTATTATTGTATCAGCGGAGCCCCAGTGGAAAAACCGGACCACGCCGTCCTTTGTGTACATATGGGCCTGTCCATGGTTAAAGCCATTAAGTGAGTATTTATTGATGGCAAGCGGGTGTGTTGTGCAGGGAAATTTATAAGGAATTTTGGTTGGGCGAGCTTGCACGAGACGTCCCCGTAACCAACTTGGTATTTTACAAAAGGCAAAAAAGTATAAGAGCTGGCGCGGATTTGGTATGAAATAAGCACTCGTTGCATACAAAATCTGATTTGACCTATACCTAATACCGGACATAAGCAAGCATGTAAAGAGATTAATACTGAATGAGTTAGATTACCTTCAAATATCTATTGCATGTGTCTGTAATTGTTGGTTACGTCATTAGGTATGTGCAGCAAACAACAAACTCGCCAGTGGACATGCGAGTGGGCATCCACACGGGGGCGGTTCTCGCCGGGGTGCTGGGGCAGCGACAGTGGCAGTTTGACGTCTACTCCCGGGACGTGGAGCTGGCTAACAAGATGGAGAGCAGTGGGATGGCGGGGTGAGCGCGTACAGCCCTTATGCACTTACATTTGTGTCAATGATTTTCATTCATTTTAAGAAAACGAGACTTAATCGCGTAAAACGTGATGATATAGGGGATAATAATTCGATTACATCAGCTCTTAAAATTGATACTGAGCAAAGGATACGAATCACATAAAAGACAGTGAAAGTACATATGGCTGTAATCGATTCAGCAAAAACTGCATTTCGCACTTAGCATATTGTAAGTCCACTGCATGTCTTGAATTGGGTACGTATCATAATATATACAGTCATTATATATAAGTTCAAAACACATATGTTCAAAATATATAAAATCAAAATGAATAATGTTTGAAAATCATAACAGGTAAAATCCATAATGTACGTTGTCCATAATGGTCGAAATATATACTGACGAAATGCATATGTTTACAACTCATAAGTTCAAAATATATAAAGTCTAATGATATAATGTTTATAAGGAATAATGGTCGAAATCCAGAACTTTTACAATTGTACAAATTTTGACTATAAATAGCCGTGTACTAGAAAAATTAAGTATTTATTCCTTAAATACTTGTTCATTTCAATTAAGTTGCGACGTTTTATGGTTGCAAGTGATCCTAACACGCTCCTCCTCGCTTCGCTCGTCGTCGCACCTAACCGGGTGTTCATACTACATTTTAAAAATTTCAAGATTCTGAGTTTTTTGAAAGTTTAAAATATTTGAGTTTTTGAGTCATTTGAACCCAAAAGTTAGGTGTGACGACGAGCGAAGCGAGGAGGAGTATGTTAGGATCACTTGTGACCAACACACGCCACAGTTAAATTACATTATATGTGGGCTCCATGTAAATTTGATTATTCATTATGAAAACTGTCCTTGCCGATGACATGAATTAAGAAAAATGTTGATTTTTTGTTTTAATTTCATACTACATACAAATACAAACAAGGTAGGTCTTTATTTATTTAAACTTTATTGTACAAGAGAAAACTTATCGTACAAAATGCGAACTTAATGCCATAGGGCATTCTCTACCAGTTAACCTTAGGGCAAAGCAGATAGCTTGTGGGCGGTGCAACTAACGTGATTAAATTTTAATTAAAATTCAACTACATTACAAATAGTAGTATACCTGTGTTGCTTTTGTTCCAAAGCCCATTATATATTTTGACCATTATGCATTTCAAGCTTAGGAGTTGTGACCATTGTGAAATTCAACCGGTATATATTTTGACCATTATATATTATGACCATTATGAATTTAGAACTTATGAGTTTCGAACTTATATCAAACAACTTTATACATTTAGACCCATTATATATTTTGAATTTCTACATTTCGACTTTATTCATTTGAACCGTATATATTTTGACTTTATATATTTTGATACGTACCCCTTGAATTTTATACAAAAGCAGGTCAGATTTCTACGATAGTAGTAATAGGCAGAGAAGTACATATTTTTCTGATATATATAAGCGTGCTATTTTTATTGCCTTATTTGTAATTTACACACTTACCTAATATTCGCACGCTACACATATCATTACCTACTAATATTATTAGCAATATACCTTATGTGTCATTGAGTCTGTAAAAATTACTATGTGCACAAAGAAACATGAATTGCGCACGCGAGTATCGTATTTTTCTAAAAAAAAGCTAAATTCCCAAAACTTTTTCCTTATAACTATTAGTACTAAAATGTTAGCCACATCCTTCTGTTACGCCGTCACAAATCAAGACTGACGCAATATACATATATTAAACGAAGATGCGAAGTGCATAAACACATGTTTATGCACTTCGCATCCTAAAGTGATCCAGCTCCTAGTTTTCTTTTAAATATACGAAGTCGTAGGTAGGTATAAAGGAACCTAAGGCATCATTGTGACATTTTTAAACGGTTTTATTTAGCTTACCGTGTTTGTGTCAAGTTTGTAAGTTTGTTTGGGTCAAATCTTGCGGCAGCTTTTCAACTACTTCTAATAAACCGATTTTTATGAAACTTTTTTATAAGAAACTTTGTGCCTCCATGAAAGTAAAACAGAGATTAGAAATGTGTTTCGAAATAATGCAAGTAAAGAATGAATAGACTATTGGTATTTTTTTTATATCGTGTTTAATATTTTTAGTCGCGTGCACGTATCAGAAGTGACGTTGGGCTTCCTGAACAACGATTTCGAGGTAGAACCGGCGCACGGGGAACGCCGCGAGGAGATGCTGCGGCAGGCCGGCATCAAGACTTTCTTCATCGTCCGCGTTCTAAAGCCGGTAAGGGCTACTTTACGAGGCCGAGCTCGAGAAGAAGGAGAGATCTCTATATTTTTATGATCTTTAATTTTGGGTTTGTCTCGGCCCCGAATAACAGAATAAAATAAAAATAAAATAATTTATTTCTGTAAGTAGGCCTTCAAGGACTCTTTTACATGTCTCATCTCAATAACTATTAAAACGTCAAAAAATAAGAAGTTCGCCGGGACAGCTAGTTTAATATATATTGTCTTTCTCTTCTTATTAGATTATTTTTGAGAAGAATGAATAGACATTTTTATCAACTTTGGTTAATATTAGTGTTTTTAAGCAGCTCTAAAAACATTAATAATTTGGTTCGAAAACTTAATGAGGTCAATTGAAATTTTTATAAAAAAAGAATGCATGACTTGACATCTCATCGTGGCTAACGTAGATTGGAATGCTGCTTTGAAAGTTATTATGCAATCTTGACGAAACAAACGCCGGTCTTTAGACTCTATCAAAACCTTTCAAATGGTATGTAATTCGTAGTCCTATGACCTATCAGTTATAAGGGGACATATATATACAGCGTGTCCTCGAATAACCCGATTTTTTTAAACCACTTATTCCTGATGGTATATTACAAATAAATAATGTCATATCAACATAGGTCGAATTTTGTCATTTTACATTAATAGTCTTATGGAACAAAATAAATCAGTAAATTGAGCCCCTCCTTATAAACATGTCCTTAACTCCTTAGGTGCTTGAGGAAAAGATATCAAAAAGGAAAAAAAAGCTAAAATGGAAACAAAAGGTAAATTCTTTGGACTCGTAGTCACTTACCATCAAATACTGCGAAGATTAATTGCTGTTTCGTTAAATGATTTAACAAAAAATGTAAAAGTATCTTAGACACATTTATTAGGGCTTGTTACACACTTGGGAGTATTCATTAAAAAAATAATGAATATCTCGGAAAGTAACCGTTTTTCGACTATACATCATATAACTTTTTTTACTCTTAATAGTTGTTAGAATCTATAGTTACAGTTTTTCGGGTTACTCGGGGGCAGTGGCGTGGCGTCCATAGAACTCGATTCCCATCGGCTTGCCTATTATTAGGCAGTTCAGCACTTTATTTTAGTGCTCTTAAAGAAAATTGAAGCCAAAGCTGCTCCGGCTTGCCCAAGGATTTCTTCAACGCCACGCCACTGCTCGGGGGCACGGTGTATAGTCATACCACATATCAAATTTCTAGAGGGAGGAGGAAGGGAGGGGACTCCCTATACATCAAACTTTTTCCTTACTTGGGTATCTAACTTTTGATTTAGTCTATCCCATTTGCCTAGATCAATGATGACTGTAACGTAATACATGGATGACCCCTAATTTGTGAGATAGCTCAGACAGCGAACCATGTATAGCTAAATATTACCAATTTTGATTCCTACCCGCCTGATAATATTAGATTGATGCAAGATTTAACGTGGTCGATTTGATAAAGGTTATTTAAGTTTAAGTGCCGCAATGCTATTTATTATGATAAACTAGATTCTGAATAACACGTATAAACAAATAATAATTATCACACAGACGAAAATGAAATTTTCGTATTTTATAAATGTCATAATTTTATTGGATTGAGGTATACCTAAACAAAAATGGGTCAGTTGCAACAAAAATGTACTTTTTACTTTTTTTGTCTGATCATGGTGTATCTTATACCATTTTACTCAGAATCATGAGCACTTTTCAGTTACGAAATAAAAAAAGCTTTCCTAAATATCCCAACTTTTCCGTACAAATTTTGAATCTCAGTTTCGTTACGCCCGAACTAAGTATCGTAACGAAACTGATAAAAAAAATCTCTGGTTTTTCCCCATATTTAGTTTGGGCGTAACGAAACAACTTTTTACGTAAAAGGTAAATTTTTTCTACAATTGACCCAAATATGCTTATTATTTTATTTTACATGAGCTCTAACTATGAAAAATGTAAATATTACCTATATGTAATAGAATAGCAAAATTAATATTATTGGAAAGCACTAATAATAGTGTCACTAACTGCGGCAGTAACGTCTCGGGTGTGTCATCAGTGCCATCACTCGAATAACTGCTGAAAATAATAATTGCCTCAAATGGTAATTAAATGTTTGCAACACATATTATTGGCAGAAATATGGGTAGTTAAGAGGCTGACAAGACCTACTTTTGTTGAAATTGATGTTATTTAAGCAGTTTTTTAAGAAAAACCATTTGTTGTAGCACATCAAAAAAAAAATATGTTAATATTCATCATATTTCGAAGACCGTGGACGGACGCGATACATAATTTCACGAAATCGGCTCGATAGAAAAAAATTGCAAAGATTGGTCTTAAAATCATCATTAAACGGTTCTATGTCTTTATTTTTTTAACGTATGGGTCTGCAAATAAAAACATGAAGTCAACATATTCATACCTAAACCGCTAACGAGTCACATTTCACAAATAGTCCACACTTTTTTTTATTTCAATTTTTATTTATTATTATCTTCTAAGACCCGGCTGCCCAGAAACAGTGACAGTAGGCTCTCGTTTACTCCGATACAAATAGACAGTGTGCGCTGACGCGCCGTGCTAGACGGACCTATGCTTCTCGTTTGCGCATCGAAAACATCGCAAAAATTTGTTTAACCTTGTGTTAAAAATCTAAAATACTGTATACGTACTTATATAAATCAAAGTTATAATATAAGAAGTGTAAATATTTAGTTAAGTGTGTTAAATGTATGATCACCGCAATAGCCACTGGCCTGTCCAAATGAATACTCATTCAGTTTTACACCTTCATAGCGTTGAAATGTGGACCTTATGTCACTGGATATAAGGTCCACATTTCAACGCTTCTTCAGATGCGGTTTTGGCTACGCCCATCGAGAAACGTTTTGTTTGCATAGATCTATAAAGTTTTGGAGTCGACGGTAATAGTTATGTATTATGGGAGGCATCAATACACGAGTGTGGTTTTAGGAAACGAGCCGAAGCAGGCATGTCTCACTCCGCGATTTTATTTTGACGTAATTATTATTCTTCCTTGCCTAATGCATTAGGCAAGCTCAGGGCTGCGCCCACACCCGGCAGCGCCTGTGTGCGAAACCCTGTGTATGAAGGCCTAAGGTGTATGTATGTATGTATGTACCTATGTATGTACGTATGTACGTATGTATGTATGTATGTATGTATGTATGTATGTATGTGTGTGTGTGTGTGTGTGTGTGTGTGTGTGTGTGTGTGTGTGTGTGTGTGTGTGTATGTATGTATGTATGTATGTATGTATGTATATATGTATTCCGAACTAAATTCATTGATGCCAACATAAAAAAAGTATTTTTAATTTAAGTATATTTAAAATAAAAATAAAAGTTTACCATAGACACATACTGTCAGTCAAACGTCATATTTGCCTTGTTATGATTAATTTTGTATTTTATAATTTAAAACCTAGTCGTAGAAAAAGTATTATATGCAACGCTGTATAATTAAGTCAAAAAACGCTCATTGCGTCTCTATTTGCGATACTCGCCGCGTTCGCGGCTCGTATCGCAACTCACGCAATTCGCATTTTTTGAACCCAGTTATACAACTGTTGCATAAAATACTATTATGCGACTGGTGCATCAATACACGAGTGTGGTTTTAGGAAACGAGCCGAAGCAGGCATGTCTCAGTTCGCGATTTTGTTTCGACGTAATTATTATTCTTCCTTGCCTAATGCATTAGGCAAGTTCAGCGCTGCGCCGACACCCGGCAGCGCCTGTGTGCGAAAACATGAAGCCCAAAGGAGGGTTATGTGTTTGACCGGTATGTATGTTTGTATGGTGGATGCATGTATGTATGTATGTATGTTTATATGTATGTTATGTATGTATGAATGTATGTATGTTTGTATGGTGGATGCATGTATGTATGTTTGTATGTATGTTATGTATGTATGAATGTATGTATGTTTGTTTGTATGTATGTTATGTATGTATGCTTGTATGGATGTATGTTGTATTGTATGTATGTATGGTTGTAATGTATGAATGTATGTATGTATGTATGTATGGTTGTATATTTGTATGTATGTATGGATGTATGTATGTATGTTTGTATGTATGTATGTATGTAAGTAAGTATGTATGTATGTATGAATGAATGCATGTATGTATGTATGTATGAATGTATGTATGTATATATGTATGTATGTATGCATCAATGTATGTATGTAAGAATGAATGTATGTATGTTTGTATGTATGTATGTATGTATGTATGTATGTATGTATGTATGCATGAATGTATGTATGTAAGAATGAATGTATGTATGTTTGTATGTATGTATGTATGTATGCATGTTTGTATGTATGTATGAAAATATGTATGGGTGTATGTATGTATGGATGTATGTATGTATGTATGTACGTGTGTATGTATGTAAGTATGAATGTATGTATGTATGTATGTATGTATGTATGTATGTATGAATGTATGTATGAATGTGTGTATGTTTGTATGTAAGAAGTATGTATGTATGAATGTATGTATGTATTATCATACACCGCACTCCAGGGTAATTTTTCGGGCACGTCAGTTAGTAAGGTTTACAAATAAACCAATCAATTTTCGATTTGACAGTATAAGGTATTTGTACTAAGTATTTATTATATTGTATATTATATTCAATCTCATTTAATTTAGTTTTTAGCCTATCAAGTCCTAAAAAACCTCCAAATATTGCAACATCACACATAAGTTTGTAATCCTATACAAATACATGCGATTACAAAGTTTCTTTGTTGACTTGTACCTACTATAACGAATAAAGAATGTTCAACGGCCAAGTCACAGAACATTAAGTATAATAATAAAGAAATCGCAGTAAGGTACCTTAAACTTGACACGATTTTGTCTAGATTTCATTACTTTTTAGAGATAAACAAGCAGCTCCATCGAGACTTGGCTAGTTTTTTACAGAATGTTTTTGATGGGAGATCAGGTTACGGATACTAAGTATAAATACCTTATACTGTCAAATCGAAAATCGATTGATTTATTTGTAAACCTTACCTTACCTTTATGTTTTTCTCGATGACCTTACATTGCAGGTCATCAAGAAAAACATAAAGGAAGTGCTGTATATTTTAATTCAATATAATCGTATTACTACTTACAAAAATACTGTATTTTTTTCTAATAAATCTTAACTACTTATATTACATATCCAAAATTCATTAAATGTGTTTGAAAGTTTTCATTACTTATTTACGTATTACATATCCAAATTTCATTCTATCTGTTCACGCTTTAATTATGAAAATAAATTAAAAACCAACTATATTATTTTAACGACGCCCTGTCTATTTTATTCTGCGCTCTATGGGAAACCTACAGGAGTTTAACGCCATCTACCGGCAGGCGTGTTTATTTCGATCGCGATCGCAAGCCGAATGCTACTTACCGACCTCAATATCCTAGCGACACTCTCCCCTGCAGTCATTGTGGCCGGGGACCTTAATGCCAAGCACACCTCGTGGGGGTGCAACGCACGCAATGGGAATGGAATTCGACTGTTCCATCTCCTGCTCGAAGGCGTTGCCTTCGATCTCATCAGTCCCTTAGAACCCACACACTATCCAGGAAATGACCTTCACCAAGCAGACATTTTGGACGTGGCACTTCTAAAGAACGTCACTCTTAAGTTACGTTCTATAGAAGTTATCCACGAATTAGATTCAGATCACCGACCCGTAGTCATAAGACTAGGGGACGACAATAGTAGTACGACTCCTCGCAAGACCATTGTGGATTGGGAGAAAGTCAAAGAAGGCCTCCTAAAGGCATCCCCTGCTATTGATTCAATTCCAGACGAACTGACAACGACAGACGAAATCGATGAGGCTATCTCGAGCGTCAATAGTTACCTTAGCACTGTGCTAAGCGAAGCTTCGAGAGAGGTAGCGGCCACAGAAGCCCTGTACCGCCCCCTGTCCGAGGAACTGAGAGCACTGTTGACGCGAAAGAATGCCCTCATGAAACACGTCTCTTGGTACCCTTCTCCCCAAAATCGCAGTAATCTGCGGGCCTTGCAACGCGAGGTCAGGCAGAAGATTGCAGATTTTCGGGCGAACTCATTCAACGATCTGATAAGCGAGATACGGCCCAGTCACGTGGCGTACTGGAAGCTAGCCAGATTTCTCAAATCAGACACCGTTTTCACCATCCCCCCTCTGATTAGGCCTGACACTAACACACCGGCAGTCGAAGACTCGGAGAAGGCTGAGGCGCTGGCAGATAGCCTGGAGTCTCAATGTTCTCCTAGTCTTCTGAATGTCGACCAGCAGCAGGTAGACTGGATAAAACACGCAGTCGAATGGTATTCCCATCGCACCCCCACCGACCCTCCCATCACTCCCATTACCTGGGATGAGCTACACCAGCTGTTACGCAAGCTGCACATTAGGAAGTCTCCTGGTGCAGATGGCGTTTCAAATCGGCTCCTGAAGCTGCTCCCAGATAATTTAGTCCAACTCCTGGTCAATATTCTCAACTCCTGCCTCAACCTATCCTATTTCCCCAAACCGTGGAAGCACGCCACCGTCATCGGCATCCATAAACCCGGCAAACCCCGCAACATCCCTACATCCTATCGACCCATTAGCCTCCTCTCATCCCTTGGCAAGCTCTATGAGCGAACCATCCTATCCCGCATCCGACAGTTTCTTGAATCGAACAACATCTTGATTCAAGAACAATTCGGCTTCCGTAAGGCTCACTCATGTGTTCAGCAGGTGCACCGTATTACGGAGCACGTCCTGAGCGGATTTGAGAGCCGGCAGGGATACGCTGTGGACAGTGGTCTGAAGACGGGAGCGATCTTCCTCGACGTAGCCAAGGCGTTTGACAAGGTTTGGCATGATGGACTGGTATACAAGTTATACCAGCTTCACATGCCAGACCGTCTCGTACGCTTAGTGCGAGACTTCCTTCGGGATCGAACCTTTGGCTACCGAGTGGAAGCATCTATCTCGTCAGCACACCCTGTCCGGGCGGGCGTCCCTCAAGGGGCCGTACTGTCTCCCACCCTCTACTCCCTTTACACGAATGACATCCCAACCCATCCCAAGGTCCATCTAGCCCTTTTCGCCGATGACACTGCGTTATACTCTTCCAGTGTTAGCCTCGTGGCCATCTGGCAATCTCTGCAGGAGGCTATCATCGACCTAGGTCGATGGTGCAATCTGTGGAGAATCGAGGTTAACCCTGAGAAGAGCGCAGGGATTATCTTCCACACTTCCTACAGACCCGTCCATAGTAGAGTAGATCCCGTTCTCCTTCACAACAGACCAATCCCGTGGCAGAATGAAGTCAAGTATCTTGGCGTCGTGTTGGATAGGAGGTTGACGTTCAAGAGTCATCTGCAGAGAGCGCGAAATAAGGCCGCGTTCATCCTCGGCCGGCTGGGCGTGATGGTCGGCAGGTGGAGTACAATGCAGTTTAGAAATAAACTTGCGTTGTACAATGCCTGCGTCAGGCCAATCCTCACGTATGCCAGCCCTGTCTTCGCCCACGTGGGCGTTGACAAGCTTAAACCTCTGCAGGTGATTCAGAACCGATTTCTCAGGCGGGCACTGGATGCCCCTTGGTATGAGACCAACCTCTTATTGCACCACGACTCCAAGCTCCCCACCATTCACACTTTTGTGAGGAATCTCTCAGAGGGATTCTTCACAAAAGCGATGTCCCATCCAAACCCTCTCATACGGGAAGCCGCGGACTATGTCCCGGCCCCCGTACCCCGACCACAGGACTTCCAAGTCCCCGCCCCACCACCACCTCAGGACCCTCTTCCTGTCGACATCCCGCTCCCCGGCAGGGCGGATAACTTAGCCGATGACTTAGTACAGCTGACTCAGACTATTACGGACAATGTCGCACTACGTGCTGCTTTGCGCAGGCTAGTGCGGCGACCGAGACATATTCTGACTGACCCTGATGACGTCATCACGGCCACCATCAAACGATGGTACCCTGAGGACGTCATCAGCGACCACGACAGTGACTCCGACGTAGTACACGACGCCGACTACTACTGGGACAGACAAAACCACGACGACCCGGACGGCACACGGCCAACTCAACATGCACGACGTCGACTCCGCCGGCGGGGTCGGCCACCGCGTTAGCCCCGCACAAAATCTCCTCTCGATAATACATGCATTTTAGACAGGACTACAACTCACAAGACCTATCTACAAACCGTATTCAGCTAGGTACACTGACCTTGGTTCGAGTGCCCTAGCACGCCAACGTTTTACTCCCATGGAGCTGAGGTTCAGCTGCGGCTACCTACCTCCATGCAGTCCGACTATTGTTACAGCCTTAAAGGCTAGCAGTGTACAAGCATAAAAAAAAAAAAAAAAAAAAAAAAAAAAAAAAAAAAGCCGAATGCAAACATTTACGCTTCTCGCCGCTCACTTGTGAATAGCGCTGGGAGCAATTAGGCGGGGCTAGGGGATGGGCCAAAACCTGAATCCTCAAGGGCATTTTGCTGTTGACAGCGTCTTAATGAATGTGTACTTTGTGTGACTAATAACAAGTTATGATAGACTTCATAGCGGTTAGCAGAAAAAATCATATTCTTATTTAATGGATGTTGGCACAGGGCATTGCGTACTTATTCATTTATTGCTGTTGTTATATTTGTTCTACAGGGAGTGCCCTTTTATGCACGGTATGTCGGTGTCGCTGTGAAGACGAACCACTCACATAATGATGATGTTACGTCAATAAATAAAACTGTCTCGTATTTTCATCCAGAAATATGCCTTAAATGTAATAGGGTATTTGATAACAATCAAAATAAATTCATTAACTCTAACTAGCAAATTACGCTTCCAAAACAGCCCGGATAAAATCATTCAAACGTATTTTCGTGCCATCAACGATTTTACAATGACGAAAACTAATAATAAGGCGCCATGTTGAGCATGACGTCATAAGATAGTATTTCATACTAAACTTATTTTATTTCGTACTATACTTTCGGAGCGATTTGAACTGTTATCAAGTAGCCTATTATATTTTGCACATGAAATAGTTTAATAACCTAATACAAAATAAAACCCCTAAAGAACATTAAAATAGAAGCATAGTTAAAATTAAATGTACTAAAAACTAAAACTAAATTAAAATTAAATAAGCTGAAATAGTTTAGGTCAGTTACAGCAGTGGTTCTAATTATTTATGCCGCGGACTAGAAACTTGTCAGAGTACGTGTATCTTTTTGTTTTGTCATCTAGTTCGGAGGAGAGGAGAAAAGTGCACCCGAGGGCGAAGCTGTGGAGGGTGGCGACTCGGCCGACACGCTGTCCGACCTCAAAGACGACGACGAGGACTCGGTGAGTGCACTATGCGCCCCCGCCCGTCCCGCCCCGCGCGCCCCGCCGCGCCGCCGGGCGACCTCTCCACGAGCCTAAAAAAATAGGACACTGGGGCACTAGGCTCACGGTCTGCACTAGCCTAGTTAGTTCTAGTCTAGATAAGACCGATCGCTTTAAAACTCTCACAACTATACGCTCATTGGTTTCATTAGATGTGTTTGAGCACTTTGTTAAGCCATGCTATATCATGAGCGCTCATACGAATTTGTTGCTTCTCAATTACATAGCATCGCTTCGTCCATTATTCGTAGGTTCTATCACCGCAAGAAGAGAGCAAGGGCAATGAAGACTTGAAAATACTCGCAATGTTACAAGAAGAACTCGTGAATCGAGATGATGACAAGTAAGTACATTTCATATTTTATTCAGTTTTTGGTTGGAATATGTGATAAGCTCCTCCCGAAACATTCCCTTTGTTACGACAAGTACATTTTTAAGGCATGCATAAGCTCCAGTGTCTAGTACAATAGGTCGGTCGGTTACGGTCTGTCAGGCTTCTTCATCTGCTTCGAATTACGGCTTTTTATATTACTTTACGGCAGGTTTGATGTCCAACGTGATCGATAAATAGCAGTTGCTATGCGTTTCTGTAACAAGTAGCCGTAAACAAAAATACTGTTTCAATGGGATGTAGGTACACTTTATGTTGGCCCATCTTGATTTACCGTTTCCTGCGTTCGGTGGAAATTATACATGCTGGCTCGAATTTTAGGGAGCTGGCAGATGCGACGACGATCTGCCTGACGTTTAAAGCGACGGAGGTAGAGGAGGGGTATGCCCGGCGCGCGGACCCGTGCCCCATGGCGGTGGCGGCGCCGCCGCTGATGCTGCTGCCGGCGGTCATCGCGCTGGCCAGCTTCGCCGTGCCCCCCTCCTGGGCGCTGCACGCGGTTTACCTCGCCTTCGTGCTCGAGACCGGCCTAATTAACGTCATCTACTACGCGTACTTCCGATTCGCCCAATACAAGGTTCCCTTACATGACATGACATACTCGTACCTCTAGATTTTATATAAACCTTATAAATATATCAAAATAACACATTATTTACAACTTAGGTACTAACCAAATAAATCTAACTTCACCTATTGGGACATTAACTATATGTTCCTTTGCACTATTAAAATTCGTAACCTTCAAACAGATCACTCACGATTATTGCATTTCATTGAACTGTACAATTAATAATAATAACTTGATATTATTATTGAGGCAAAAGCTTTTAGTGGGTTGTAAGGGTGTTAGATTGTTAACCGTGTTAATGACGACGAGCCACTCGCTCAACCGTGCGGGCTCTTTGTTAAAGTGAAGGGTTCAGTCCCGCGAACGCGCAATTATTTCCATACGTACAGGAAGTAAAGTGGAAATAGGAAATGAAATAAGATCAGGAAGTGGGTATAAGTACATATTAAGTTGGATCACTGTATAATACGATGTCAACGACTATGCTTTCGTTCTCGATATGTCAACGCACTTAATTTTAGATCCTCTGCTTAGTGCAGAATTTTTTTGGGTCATTCTTCGAGGATCTTATTCCTATGTCCACAAATATTGGAGAATTCCCTGTAAGTCCCGCCTCAGCCGCACGGCATTTTTTCGTTGTTGTATAGAACTTGGCAAGTGTCACACAATTGCCTAAAAAGTATATGCTACTGAGGCAGGATCTACAAGGAAGTCGCCAATATATTATTGTTATATTGTTGTTTATTGGTAATATATTTGCGGACAGAGGAATAAGACCGAAGAGTTACCCTTTTACTTCAAAGAATGAACGGCGAATGTAACGACATATAATTGCTGATATGGCTGATGTTTTTCGTTTGCGTTTCAGGAAAAATCCGTCAGCCCGTACTGGAAATTGATATGTGGCACATTCAACATAGCGATGTTCGTAGCGGCAAACGTTGCTCCCTTGGTAAGAAACAACACAATTGTCTCAACTCGATGTTCTTGAACCTTGACCCAGCGGCGTGGCGTCCATAGAACTCGATTCACATCGGCTTGCCTAATATTAGGCAGTGCAGCACTTAATTTAGTACCTACTCTTAAAGAAAATTTAACCCAAAGCTGATTCGGTTTGCCCAATGATTTCTTCAACGCCACGCCACTGCCTTGACCTATAATAGTCATTTTGTGGCAGATAATTTGCGGGAGCTACGAGGCCGCGATGGACCCCGAGCTGCGTCCGGACGCGCCCGTCAACAGCGGCGCTCGGCGCTGCATACATCCTTCTTACTATTATCACGTAAACACATTTCTACTTTCACATTCTGTTGTAAATTGTACTAGAATTGAACAATGAGGAGACATCGCCTTTGTTTATTTTTGAATTTCGTGTGAAAGATTCTATTTAGAATCTATTTAAAAACTATTCTACTCCTGTACTTTTATCTGTTTTTTACTTGGTCACGAACACTAATATAAGAACATAATATGAGTTCAGAGAAGTCTATACTCTATTCCCCATAACAGCACTAGTGTCGTTATAGTCACATTACGATACAGCTAGCAGCCACAGACTTCTAAATCTAGGTTAAACTTAGGTCAAGGAATAAGAATAAAATAAATAGTCAAGGTTAAACTTAGGTTAAGCGCTCAATTCTAACTTTACGATAAAAATGCACAACTACCAACTTAACAAACAATTAAATTCCTACGGTTTTCAAGAAAAACAAAACTTTCCGTATTAAATTCATTGATGCTTGCGATGCGTGTCACTAGCGAGTATACTTCAAATTAAAAAAAAAAGTTTACCATAGACTCACACTGTCAGTCATATGTCATATTTGCCGTGTTTGCTCGCTATGTTTAATTATGTATTTTATATTTTAAAACCTAGTCGTAGAAAAAGTATTGTATGCAACGTTGTATAATTAAGTCAAAAAACACTCATGGCGTCTCTATTTGCGATACTCGCCGCCACGGCGGCGAGTATCACAAGTCGCGCCATTCGTATTTTTGAGCGTACTTATACAACTGTTGCATAAAATACTATTATCTACTCACTTATTATAAACCCTCTATAATGTGTTCAAAAACCGCAAGTTAGGATTCAGCATAAAGATAAAATTCTAATATTCGTCGAAATGTTATTTTATTCGAAATTAAATGTCAATTATTGTAAAAACAATTGACAAATCTCGAACGTTACTTGAAATCGAACAATGTTAGTAGTGGCCCACTCGGGTCCATATCGGGTGGCATAAATTTGAAAGACATAATTCATAATTTGGCATACCTAATTCATCATTTGTCATAATACATTTTTTTCTGAACACGTGAACTTTTCAGTATTATTATAACACGAATCTAACCTAACCTAGCCCATTTATCAGAATGATGCCTTAAAGAGTCTTGAATATTCTACAATTGACAACATTTCAAATTATATGAAGTGGGCTAAATCAAAAACCATTTCGGCAAATATGCTTCCCGTATGTAATGAGGCAGTTATTTTATTTTTTTACCCGTTAATTTCCAAGATAATCGCGAAAAACTGTAAACCGGAAATGTGACGTAGATAGTACGTACATAGACAATAGACCAAAGACAAAACTAAATCTATCATTTTTTTCATGTATCCGGTTGTCACACTCTGTCAAAAGTTTTCAAATGTCATTGTCAGTTCTTACATTTCGGTGTTAACGACTATTCTTATTTTACGATATTACTCTCGCTCCACTTGAAATACTGGACGACTTGGCTTTTATAACGGACACTGCTGCTTCTTTTCACGCTTACATCGCAATAAAAACGGATATCGCTGCTTCTTTAAACGAAAATTTGGCACTTGTATTTGGACTTATTGAACCTCATAAAAATGAAGACCTCAGATGGATTTGTGCAAGCATTTAGTACCAACTTGCCATGGGTTGATACTGCCATGATGTTAGAGTTCATACAAACGGACGATAAATATAATTTGGCTGGGATACGAGGTGCAAAATCTGCCTTATCGTCTCGAACTTCGTATAGTGCCGCTTCGTACCGTATAGATAGTTCTACCCCATATTGTGTGCCCTACATTGAGCCCTGTTTTTGCTTTACATATACCTGTACCTGTATATGAAACTAATAACATTATCCTAAGAAATAAAACTGTAAGGCTTAGTGCGAGTATATTTATTTTCCAAATATATAAGTTTGTGGTTCCAAATTACAATGTGTTGTTTTGTCTTTTGTCGCTACCTTAACTAGTATGTTTTGGGTTGTCATAATAGGGCAGCACATTACACCTCAAGATGCAGAAGATGGTGTAGGTTCATCATGAGAGGTTGACGGTGCTGCCTGGTTTGCTTCTTTTAACGGTCTTCTTGTGAGTGATGCTGGAAGACGAGGTTTCAGTTTTGCATTGACATTCATGACTTTCCAATATCTATAGTTTTCCATGTCTTTCTCCAACTGTGAAATGACAAATAGGTATAATAAGCATAAGCCTGAACACCGTGAGGGTGATTTCAATGCACACTCACACTGCAAGAATTTGTAAGTGCAAGTGCCAATAACTATTTAAGAAAGTCCTATATAAACAAGGTTATATTAGCTAGTTAAATATCACAACACATGAGTACGTACAGTAAACTTTATCAGTAAATAGTCCACTACATACCAATCTAATACAAAGGTGGGCTAGGTTAAGTATATTATTCGGTTGTACTTACATCGAGATGATCTTCACAGATGAATAACTTCCTTTTAGGAACACGATCTAGCCCCGCCGCTCGACACCATGCCTCATTTTGCCCAGCAGGGACACAAAAAAACTTTTTTTGTGGTGTCAGTCTTGTGTTATTACTACACGTTCTTATAAAACAGTTTTTAGTTTCTTTTGATGCCATGTTTTCGTTTTTACTTGTAATTTTATTGAAGAAAATTTGTGTTGACAATTATATGACAATGACGTAAACCTCAAATCAATCAACCGTCACGACCCATTTTTTTTTTAAAGCAAGGGGCAAAGGGAAATGCGTACTCGTGACGTCATATGTCGTTTACGACCTTTCAAACATTCGCTATTTTTTCACTTAATATTTTTGAATGAAAAATTGCTTTTCTGGGAAAATAAAAAAACACGTATACCTTAGAATTTGATTTTTTTTCAATACATAACATAAAGTAGCCCACTTGAAAAAATGAAATGTTGTCAATTTCACAAAAAAATGCATTATGGCAAATGATGAATTATGCCAACTGATGAATTATTGCTTTCAAATTGATGCGACCTTGGGGCCTAATGGCGCATTTTTTGTAGTTATTAAAATCGTATAACATTTACTAAATATTGCAATAGTTTTTGAGATAATGATATTTTTTTACAATAATGCAGCAAAAAAAGTTATGTGACTTATAGTCGATTAACGCTTACTTTCCGAGATATTCATAATTTTTAAAATAAAAACTCCCAAGTGTGTAACAAGCCCTAATAAATGTGACTAAGATACTATTACTGATTTTTTAAAATCCTTTAACTAAACAGCAATTAACCTTCGCAGTATTAGATGGTAAGCGATTACAAAGCCAAAATATTGACCTTTCGTTTCCATTCTTTTCAATAACAATATTTTTGCCAGTAAGGACATGTTTATAACGAGGGGCGGAATTTACTGATTTATTTTGTTCCATAAGACTATTAATGTAAAATGACAAAATTCGACCTATGTTGATATAACGTTATTTACTTGTAATACCATCAGGAATACGTGGTTAAAGTTGGTCGGGTTGTACGGGCCCACGGTGTACATGAATAAGTACAACAAATCGTCACTACTTTCAAATATGCTTGTATCTGAAATCAATCTCTATAATAAGGCAGTAAGTGTATCATCAGCATATACAGTTGGTACTACCTACTTACGTTTTCCGTTATAGCAAAATGAGATATGAATTATTTTTTTGAAAGAAATATGACCCTATAATCAAACGAAACGGACAAAATTCATAGAAAATGTAATTATTTACAACTTATATAGCAAAATAACATGTTACAACAATACAATACAATACAATCATACTTTATTGCACACCAAAAGAAAACTTACTTACTTACTGTTACTTTATAGTACATTGTGTATCAAGTAGGGCTCCCGCTACACGTGTTAAACGCCGAAACGGATACCCGTGTTCTTAAGACCGGCGGTACTAAGAACCCGGATTACACAAACCCGCCGGGTACCCGTACCCGTTCTACGTGTCCGCGGGTACACGTGTATTTAAAACCGGCCCGAACGGGTACGAACGAACCGAAACAGTCGGAGTCAAGGCACACAATATCTACTATTTAATGCTGACTTCAGATGAACTCTTTTGGCGTACGAATGTTTAATAATAGTTTGTAACCGTGTTGGAAAATCATATTTAGCCAACTACTTAAAATATGTTTTTTATATAAATCGAAGTAGGCATCGTTATTCTACATTGTCTGCTGTATTTTATTCTAAATCTGCTCGTACTTAGTTTAGAAACTTTATTCTGATGTGTTAGGTTTTGATTTAATAAAATTAAAACCTATTGCGTCTTATCTAAGTCAATTAATTAAAAACAACATTTTATTTATAATGGCATATCAGATATGTGACGAATATGGTTTGCAGATATACTAAAATATCAATTAAAAATAACAGTTTAGAATATAATTATGAATTACTTCGCAAAAACAACAATCATCTGCCAATGGCGCAAAAAAGATAAACATAAGCGCCATTATCATGTGATTATTCATAACTGAATTTCACCCGAGAACCACAAAAGTCCATGTTACCTTAGTTAACTTGCGATAGGATTGCTTATTTCTTTAAGATAAATCCTAAAATTGGTAATCATTCAAGTTTACTTGAGTGACTTTCACAATAGGGTTAAGGTAATAAACTTGAACGCCGAACGCCTTTTTGTCTGACGAAGCGAACAAAGAAGTAGGTTCCCAAACCATCATCACAAGTACGACTACCAATTATAAGCTTTATGTCGTAGCAATAAGGTTAAAACTTATGCACCAAAAATTGCAACAAATGCCCCGGAAAAATCTTAAAAGATTAGATAAGTAAATGTTTTCTATTGATTTGGAGCCGCATCGCACTAACAAGTAGTTTACTATGAAAAAAGGCAGAGCAAAAACAATTAGAATGAACAAGAAATGGGTAAGATTTTGGAAATAAGGTACCTAGTCTAGTTGTTTTTTAGTACCTATGATTCCAGTTCCAGAGTAATACAGTTTCGTTGCAAGTTATTTTAAAATGTTTTTTTTTTGTTTTGTTGTGTTTGGTTTTGTTGTTATATACTGTTAATGCAATAGATTGTTATTAAATGTTAAAAAAATAGAAGAAATTGGGTGTGGAATTTTGCCACAAGAGTCGATGACAAAGCTTATTGCTCATTGTTCAATTATCGCACAAACAACGAGATTTCTTGTAATATTAATCAGGACTACTATATAGACGACAGGAGAGCGATTGGAAGACATTTATTAACAATTCACCATAAGTCAACAAACCCGACGACCACCGTGTAAGTACAATTATTTAACTATTTTATTTATGTAAAAAAATATATAAACGTACCTAACTCTATTTTGTATAAATAAATAAACCAGCCAGTGCGAGTCGGATTCACGCACGAAGGGTTTCCGAACCATTTCTGTATCTGTTGTTATAGATGCTACAGAAATACAAAATCTGTGAAAATTTTAACTGTCTAGCTATCACGGTTCATGAGATACAGCCTAGGGACAGACAGATAGACAGACAGTGGACTCTTAGTAATAGGGTCTCGTTTTTACCCTAAAAAGTGCTAGTATTTGAACTTCGAAGTCTTATATAAAAATGTCTACTCGTATTCTATGCAAAAACTACCTGCTCTTAAAAGGCCGAACCCTTAGCCCAATAGACTGTTTATTGACTTTCGGCTTTACATATTATACACCACGGAATAAGATATGCTCGAAACTTATACGTATTGTGTCTATTAATTTGTAGGTCGAACCACGATTTGTACCTTCGCTACTCGTTAAGGACGGATCCGGAGACACGGGTAAATAAGATCCGTTTCTTCGGGTGCCCGTGTACCCGTGGAAACGGATCATAATTACACGTTTCCTAATTACCCGTGCGGAACGGGCCAGAAAACCGTGTCCGTGTTACTCAGAAACGGGTAATAGAAACGTTTACACGAAACCCGGACACGAGCGCGAGCCCTAGTATCAAGGGCGGTAAGTAAAGAATTACAAACGAGTGTTTGTTACAAGGCCGAGGCGAAGCCGAGGGCTTTAATAACACGAGTTTGTAATTCCTTTACCGCCCGTGGCACACACAATGTTTTTCATCACACTTGTGAGGAAATCTGATTAAAATAACCTTACTTAACCTAAATAAAATTGTAAAACTGACAGTGACATTAGTGACATATTCCATAGACAATGCGAACGTCAAATCACGTTCGGAAACCATAGCGGTAAAGACTAAAAATGGTTTATTTTATATTTGCAAAATACTGAAATACTATATTTAATTAATGTTACAGAAATATGTTTTTACATGTATTTGCAATAACAGTTCTCTTTAAATTAATATTTCAGTAATAAAAGTTAAAACAGTAAGTTGGCGTTTCCTTTGAAAATGACAAATAAGAGTAAAACAGAACTAGCGTTTCGAATTTAAAAAGAAAACCATTACGCCCTAGGGCGTAATAGGTCATTTACGGCCCGCAAAACCTACGTGTAATGACACCATTTCCGAGCAAGTGTGATGAAAATGATATAGTGAAATAATAAATAACCGATTATTATATTTTCTGATTTGCATTGCATTCCCTACTAATGATGAAAATGTGTATATTAAACTTGCAGATAGGCGCAGGCGCGCTGTGCGGCGCACTGTGGGTGTCCCCGCTGCAGGGCGGCGCGCGGGCGCTGCTGCTGGCGGCGCTAGCGGCCGCGCACGCGACGCCCGCGCTCGTACAGCCCGCGCTGCTGCGCCGCCGCCCCAGCCTCGATCGCGACCCCTACATCACACCCTTCAATGAGTCTGCTGACTACGACGCCACTGCATTTGAAATCCTGTTAGTCTACCTACATATCAGTGGCGTGGCGTTGAAAGAAATCCTTGGGCAAGCTGGAGCAGCTTTGACCTTTAAGAGCACTAGAATTAAGTGCTGAACTGCCTAATATTAGGCGAGACGATATGGATCGAGTTCTATAGACGCCAGGCCACTACTACATATATCTTTTATTTTTTGTTAACTGTAGTCAACGATATATTATTGATCAGCAAAAGTTGAATTGCCACACGCTACTGTTAACCGTTAGTAAAAATAGGTAATTTAAAAATATAAATTCGTAAATATTTGCTTGTACTTGTACTACTTTACTTGCATTTTTCGTCATACTTATCGACACACCAAAACGCTGGCCGAACGCTGGCCAAAGCTGTCGAGGGGAACTTTTGTCGATCATGCCTTCCACCATTGCGTACACCTGGCAACTCCCTGGCCCATACCGCAAATGACAAAGCCGAACTTTTGGGCAAACTCTTTGCGGCCAATTCGACTCTTGACGACGGGGAAGCTTTACCACAATACATGTCATCATGCTAACGCTTCTGGTAAATTTTCCTTGAAATTGGCTGTACAGGGCCTGGTCAACACTAATAAGGGTCACATCACAGCTCTACAAAAAAACTTTTTTTTTGTTGCCCTGGCTGGATATCATCGCAAATTTTTACGTTTTCAAGTGCCCAGATTACGAATATATTCATGAAAGTTCTCAATGTGCTTGTATTTTCACGATTTTTGCATTTCTTATATTTTGAACAATTATCGGCTTATGTCGGTGGTAATGTAAAATGAAAATAAAGATTTAAAAAAAAAATCAGAGCAAATCTTACAAAATCATTGATAGTTTCATGAATTGTGTGCATAATTAGACCCAAAATCACTTTCATATCTAGGGCAACAAAACCACTGTAGACCAGTGTTATCGGACTTACTTAAAATTTTAAACAGTTTAAGTTCATTTAATGAATAATAAGAAAAACAACAATTTTTCAATGGCAGTACTATAGGTTTTTTTTATTTCAGCATGCCTAATATCTGCATCTTACAAATTGTATTATCTACATTGGGTACCGACTACCTACATAACAAATCTTGCTTACATGTTTTATCTCTCACCAGAGCCCGAAGGATATACAAACAAACTGCGTTCAATCATCGCGTTAACTACATTAGATGCATGATTTATGATACATTAGGCGCGTTGATAGGAAAAAAAAAACATTGTTTAACGCGTGCCATGCAGCGGGAGACGCGGCAGCATTGTTGACATACCTACTGGTGTCCTTATGAGGCTGTGCAGACACCGGTTTTTTCTATATGTTTTAATTAATAGGCAGCGAATGATCATTACCGTTTGATGGTTAATAATTTCATCATGTTATGTAATTTATTGATTGATGGTAAATTACTCGAATATAAACAAAGTATCCGCGAAATTATTACACAATAATATTATATACATATTATTCACTCATGCATATTATGTTTTTCGGAGTCGAAAATCATCATTATTAGAGATTTGCCTTAAAATCTTTTGCAGGAAACGATCTTAACAAAATCTGTCACTGTTATATTATATAACATCGATAACTTTTTTTTTTACTTTGACACATACCTAGCGCATATTTAGTAATAGGTAAGAGCTATATGAAAGAGAATAAAATAATAAATGTTAATAATATATTTTTCAGAGCGCAACTCCACCTCGGCCGCCATATAATCATGCTGTTCTTCATAGTGATTGCGTTACTCATCTTGAACAGATATGTAAGTAAAGCTCCATATTAAATATACGCACACACATCACAACACCTAGGGTTGCCAAAAAAATGAGTAACAATACTATTAGTAAGCAACTTATTATTCAAGCAAGTATTTGTACATCATTTATACTTTTATTGGTCTGATGATTGGTGGTTTGACTGATGACCTGGTTTAAGATTCGCCTACCTTAACCAGGTCGTTGATGGAACTAAGAAGCGTGCAGTGCGACCGTTCGTTGTGGAAGTCTTTGGGGAGACTTATGTTCAGCAGTAGATTATACTTTTATTAATTGTAATCTAGAAGTAGGTATTAAGAATGTATATTATTTATGAAAGAAAAAATCTAAATGAATGACATGTCATACTCATTTACAATTGATATCGTTAAATTTGATAAATACTTCACTTTTTATAATGACGAATCTGAAAGTAAGAGCAATAGCCTAAGCTGCCTAAGTTGGCAAGCCCGTAAATACCGCCTATGCAACGATAATTTTATATTAATTTATGAAACTGAAAAAAGAGTATCCATCAAAACAAATAAATTAATTCTTCAACGGTGATCCGTTTTAGGGTTACGATCATATTTTCACCTCCACGACCACAATAATAAAGGAAAAACGGGGTCGAATGTTTGCGGCAACCCTAACGGTGCGCTATTTATAAGTGTTTGTTTGGTTTCAGACGGAGTCGCTGGAGCGCGCGCGTCACTCGCGCGGAGAGCGCATGCGCGCGCAGGCCGAGCAGGCGGCGGACTTGCGCCGTCGTAACCAGGTACCATGGCAAAAATAACTGAAAACCTAAAACCTGTGCTGGATTAAGCCACCTGTAGCATTTAAAAGTCCCTTGGTTGGTCTATGATGTGCTAAACCCCTCTTGACTAGTAATTTTGTACGTAACGAACCCCCCGTGATTAATCCGGCACTGCCTGAAACAATAAGTCTTATTTCTTTTCTCATAATATGAACCTTAAAGTATCCGTAGCGATTGACAGATATTGCATAGCCTAAACCGGTGAAAAAAAATCGATCACGACGCCATCTACCGGGCCCATTTGTACTTTCAGGGGTTCACTTTGTTTCCCATAAAGTTATAATTCATACTGTATCGTTAGTCATAATTGTCGAAAGTCATACGAGTACAGTATTTGTTTTTCTAAAACTGACTAAAGTGACTTGAACTAAAAACTCCGGCGGTCGGTAGTTGGTTCGTATCGTATCGATAGTTGTTCTAACCGAATGGAGGGATTATGATAGGTATCATCTAGTAAGCAACATTGCCATTCCATACGGGCAGACTGAACATAATACAGATGTATGTTTTGCCATCGTATTTTGTCGGAAAATTTCGCATATCGTCGGGTGACACCCAAAAGTGGGATATGATCATTTCGTCTAAATCGCAACTGGTACTAGCGGTAACAGGTCTAAAACGCAGCTAGTCTAAAACGCATCTCGTCTAAACTGCAACTGGTCTAAGTAGCTACCAGTCTACGTCGCTATTGGTCTAAGTAGCATCTAGCCTAGCAGACAATTCGCAACTGGTCTATAACGCGTTTCGCCTAAAACACAACTGGACACGCACGTAATCTAAAATGCAACTGGTCTAATAAGGCATCTAGCCTAAGACGCACCTCGTTTAAAGCTGATTTGGTCTAAAACGCTCTTCGCGCCTTTCGTCATAAGCGCGGTTATGGCACGCGTCGCTATTAGCAGTCGGATCCGGTGCATTTTGTAACCCAAACGTCGATGGTTTAGACAGGGTTTTTTTAACACATTGAATGCCAACGGACACAGACTCATAACATAAGTTCCAAGTCGGTGTCCGACGGCCCTTAACGTGAGATATCCGACCGTTAATAGTACATTAGGTACTGCAGAGGCCGGGTTTTTTTTTAAGCCTGACTAACTTGCAATCCTTATTGGACGTAGCAGAAGTCGAACTAGGTGGGGGCCATGATAACGTGACATATCGCCTAGTGACTGCAATACGGCCACATCTAAAAAAAAATCATTCTTTTTTAATTTTTTTAACAACACTTTTTTTTTCACAAAAAAAAAAAAAATTTGAGATATGGCTGTATTGCAGTCACTAGGCGAATATAAGTTACTACTTAGGTTAGTCGAGTTCACTACTTCCTGTTTTAGAAAACAACAAATGTTTAGTCAAATGACTACTTAGACCAACTGCATTTTAGACGAGACACTACTTAGGTCAGTTGTGACTTAGACCTATTACTACTTAGACCAGCTAAGACTTAGACCACGTGCTCTTAGGCCAGCTGTGTTTTAGACCACTTACTGCTTAGACCAATAGCGACGTAGACTGGTATCTACTTAGACCAGTTGCAGTTTAGACGAGATGCGTTTTAGACTAGCTGCGTTTTAGACCTGTTACCGCTAGTACCAGTTGCGATTTAGACGAAATGATCATATCCCCCAAAAGTCACTTCAAAAAATTAAAGTGTCAATAAACTTCTATGACTAACAGCGCGGTTTATATTCCAATGATTTCAATCTTATTAGTGAGTTTTTGTTGTGACACGACGTTATCTTGGTCTCTAAATTAACTTCAGTTTCCATGTGAGACTGACTAATAAAGTTACAAATTAATGGACATTTTGTTATAAAATTTTGATTAACAGTTCCGGTCAAGTCATGTACCGATTGGGGTCCGAGTTTGCCCAATGGCAAAACATTTTTCACTTTGCTTATTTGAGGAGACACAACATATCTAATCGAAAATTTTCCCTTAGTGTACGGCCTGAGTGGCGAGCGTCGAGCGTCGCGTCCAGCGTGGTGGGCAGCGTGTATGGGTTTTGTGCAGCGTGCACTCAGGACGCTCACATACATTTGTTTATGTTTATCATGAACGCCCCGCTGCACGCCCCGCTGCACGCCCCGCTGCACGCCCCGCTCGAGCGTCCACTCAGTTCGTACACTTAGTGCTGTGCTGCCCTGGGCCTGGGCACCGTAATAAAATGTCAAACCTTGAATTATGCCACCGCTGGGAAATATATATGATAGGATAGGTAAAAAACTTAACTAAAGGACTTGTTGCATGTAGTAGTGTACGGAATTTATATAGAGCTTATGTCTTTTTTAGGGTTCCGTACCAAAATGGTAAAAAAGGAACCCTTATGGTGCGACTCTGTCTGTCTGTCTGTCTGTCCGTCTGTCACAGCAAGATATCTCAGGATCTACTGATGCTATCGACTTGAAACTTGGAATAGTGTTAAAAGTCGCTGACTCGAGCCTATTGGATAGAAAAAAAATCATATACCTTTTTTACTTTTTTTTTAAAGGGGTCCGAAATGGGATGTGGAAAAACAAAAGTAGAGCTATTATATCGAGTGGGATATCAAATGAAAGGGCTTAATTTGTAGATTCCAAAACCATTTTTGTTTTTTTTCTTAATTTTGTACTTTTTGATTTATGACCAAAAACGTTCAAAAAAATACCATTCCCCCCCCTATTATCTTCGAAGTTACTGAACAGAAAAATCTGTAATAATTACCAATTATTAATATCATCCTAAATATTACAGGAAAAATAAAACGGTTTTCCTAAATTGTATCGTTTTTTAGAAATTTTCAAAAATAGTACACATACTTATTTGCTCCTACTAAGCTAACGGCCATACAGTTTTTGTTGAACATTCACGTATCTACTTACGAGTTTGTACGGAACCCTCGGTGAGCGAGTCCGACTCGCACTTGACCGGTTTTTTTACTTATACCATTTAGAATTTGTCGGTGTGCGCAGGCGCTGGTGCACAACGTGCTGCCGCCGCACGTCGCGCGGCACTTCATGGGCGCGCGCCACCACCACCGCGACCTCTACAGCCAGAGCTACGCCGAGGTCGGCGTGCTGTTCGCTTCTATGCCCAATTTTTCAGGTAGATATTACTAGATTACCACACCATCATCATTTCAACCTTAAGACGTCCACTGCTGAACATAGATCTCCCCCAATGACTTGTACAAACGAAGCCACTGTTAACTGACAACCCACGGACCAAAAAATTATTGACAAATGGTCATTTGACAAACAAAGTTTCACCAAATAATCATTTGGCAAACAAAACATTTGACAAAGGTATCATCTTACAAAAACTCACTTAGCAAATGATTAATTAGCAAACACTACACTTGGTAAATGTGTTAAATAATAAAATGTCAATTGACCTTTTTTCATTTCACCAAATAATATGTTTCGCAAACTAAGCATTTGTCCAAATGTCATTTAACAAAATGTTATGTCATAAAAAGTACTTCTTTTTTCAAACATTATGATTTAGACCTAGGTTATTTCCATGATTAGTCTAAATGCAACAGTTCGTTTTTGTTGGGGGACGCAGTTCAAACCCTAACTTAACCTAACAACCTAGTCTTTCTGGCAGCAGTTCGTTTTTGTTAGGGGACGCAGTTAAACCCTAACCTAACCTAACAACCTAATTTTTCTGCCAGCAGTTCGTTTTTGTTGGGGGACACAGTTCAAACCCTAACCTAACCTAACAATCTAATCTTTTTTCCAAATACTGTGTATTAATTTAACCCATACCATATCTATTATTAGATTTATTAATAAACGAAACACTTGTCAAATAATACATTGTAGGTACCAAACGTTTTTAGACCAAGAGTAGTTTTATCGGATAACTCAGTTGCTAATTGTTCATTTTGTCAAATAATTATTTATAAAATGTAAATTTAACTGTTGATCATTTGGTAAAGTGAGTCATTTGTAAAATGACTAGTAGTAAAATGATCAATTGGCGAAACATTTTTTTGCAAAACGTTGTTTGTCAAGTGTAATTTTTCCAAATGACTTTTGGTCAAAAGGCAGGACACCATAAAATTGACATAGGAACACTGTGGAAGGTAGGTCTTAGATATTGTTACGGATCTCGTTTCATTATATTGTACTGTCGGTGACTTTGACTGTAGGAAATATTATTGTATCTTGAAGGAAACCAGCCTACCAAACCAATCGAGCACTGGTGTCAAAGTAACTATGTGAGACAGACTTTTTAGACATTTTTACGTATGAGCAACTGTAGCGACACAGCCACTATCGCTAGTGGCTGTGTCGCCACAGTTGCTCATTAAAGATCTATTGTAAAAATAAGCCTCTTTTTTTCAGCGATTCAGCAGCACCTTAACAAAATGACGATAGATAGCGCTCACACCAATGTCCCTGTTCATACTAAGCGCATCAATCCCATAGCGGGCTATATCGCCTTTACGGAATTCTCTAAATCGGTCGGCGTATAAATATATAACTTTCGACTAACTTCCTTCGAACTTTGGTCCCCAGCCACAACACTCACCTGGAGGGAAATCTCTCATTTGCCCTCTCTTCAAGTCCAAGTCGAGCCGTGCCGAGGGCGTGAAAAAGAGTTAACTACCTACTTACTAAAACTCAACGGCGTCCACCACCTACATTTAGTTTTGTAGAGAATTCCAGGATGTCAAAATGAACGAACTAGAAACAAAGCATTAAAACAGAGCATTCATAATTCATGATTGAGCTGACAGGTCATTCGTGATTGTTCGTTATTTAACCATGTATGATCATGTATACCTAAGTCACGTAAAACGACATACCTACATGGCGATATTATACGACCAGATTAAGAACGTTGACAAGTGTCTCAACCATTACTGCACGCCAGTGTACAACCACGTGTCATGCCAGTGAAGCCTTGCCCTGGGGAGCTCGTTGGCTTCCCTGGGATAGTTACCAGAGTGCTGTGCTGTGACCCAACCCAACCTTAAGGCTCAATTGGTTATTAATGCATTGTCCCGTCACGGCACGCGACATAGGTTTTGAGTTCATTTGCCCATGATTTCTGCATTATATTCGAACTATTAAAAATGAAATAACACTTTATGGACTTTAAAAAACATGAAGATTATGATCGTGGCTGATCATATATTAAAATCTCGTTAAAATTAAGTACTTACGTCAATTGTAAAAATATGTCCGAATTAGAGATGTGCCATTCCCGGGAATATTCCCCACTTGTTTGAGGAATATTCCCGCGGTGGGAATGTTCCCCATACAAACGGGGAATATTCCCGGAAATGGCACATCTCTAGTCCGAATATACCTTCTGCAGTGGCAATAAGAACTTCGTACCATATTTATGAAACTATTTTCAATACACGTTTTGCACTTGATTGTACATAGTTTTTCATGACTATAATATTTTTGTGCTTTCAGAGTTCTATTCAGAGGAGACGGTTAATAACCAAGGCTTAGAATGTTTAAGATTTCTAAATGAAGTAATATCGGACTTTGATTTGGTAATTATTTTTTATTAATACTTACCGTCTTATAATTTTTTTTATGACAGCTTAGGTACAGTACAATAACTTGGTGAACTGGCTGTGACCGCCACCACGCATCACTAGATTGCGTCTAGCAGCTTTACCGATTTTTTTTTTATTTTAAATAGCAACCCATCGTTTAGCTGTTGGACTTTAGGATAAGTAAAATACTAACCCATTGTTTTATAAATTTCAGCTACTAGAAGACCCGAAGTTCAGCAAAGACATAATTAAAATCAAAACGATCAGTTCCACGTACATGGCTGCATCAGGCCTAAACCCCACCCGACAGATGCAGGTATTCCTTTAATCTTGTATTTGAACCTATTTTATATTTTTTAATTTATTTTGTTCTTTATGTTAAAGAAAAGGACACTGAATACGAATGTAACGCGAGTACACAAAAAAAAACTGTTTAGTCCGTCAGTTAGATTATTAAAAAATATTGTACACGTATTTTTTCTTTTGTTTGACAAACAAAAAAAAACCGGTCAAGTGCGAGTCGGACTCGCGCACCGAGGGTTCCGTACAAACTCATAACTAGATACGCGAATAGTTCAAGAAAAACTGTATGTCGATTTGTTTAGTAGAAGCAAATAAGTATATGTTATGATTTTTGCAAATTTCTAAAAATCAGTGCAAGTTAGGAAAACAGTTATATTTTCCCTGTAATATTTAGAACCTGACGTGTAATGATTCTATTTAATAGCAAGGACCATTAAATCAAGAGGACTGTTATTCTCCATACAAAATGCTGTTCCCCGAATTTACAACGCCATCTATGTATAAGCTTGGTAAAATAATTATAATATTATTTACAATTATTTAACTTTGCAAACGTGACACAGTATATAAATTTATTTATTATTAGCTGTTTACGAACTAATTGTTACTATACTATGTTTCTTTGTTCAATTATAACATCGTTAAATGTTTAGTGTTTTAGCGCCATCTAGTTTTTTTCCCGGAAATCCCCTAGCGTGAAAAAGGCCATCGCTTAGTTTTGCTACTCTCCGCTAGATGGATTAATGGATGGATTAAGTTTTTGTACCGTTCTATTTTTCCTGTAATGTTCAGGTTGATATTGATAATCAGTAATTATGATACATTTTTCTGATCAGTAACTTCGGAGATAATAGGGGGGGAATGGTACATAAAAATGTATAAATTAAAAACTACTTATTTAAGAAAAAAAATAAAAATGGTGTTTTAATCTACAAATTAAGCCCTTTCATTTGATACCCCACTCAATATGATAGCCCTACTTTCAATTTTCAAAGTCCCATTACGGAGCCTTTTAAAAAAAAAGTAAAAAAGGTACAAGATATTTTTTATGTCCAATAAGCTCGGGTTAGCTACTTTTAATACTATTCCAAATTTCAAATCGATAGCATCAGTAGTTCCTGAGATATCTGGCTGTGACAGACGGACAGACAGACAGACAGACAGACAGACAGACAGACAGACAGAGTCGCACCATAAGGGTTCCTTTTTTACCATTTTGGTACGGAACCCTAATGAAGAAGATAGAGTGCTTAGAAGTTTCGAGTGACGTCACTCCTAGGTACAATTTTCACCTAGGAGTGACGTCACAAGCCCCCTCTCCAGAAGTTTGATGATCTATAACTTTGTCGATTTTTAATATTTTGATAAACCAAAAAATACGTGTCCCATATTTTTCCATAATCTAACTGACGGACTAAATAGAATCATATATTTTTAACCCAGTCGTTATCCCCATTAAGTCTGGCCAAGGAAATCAAACTCTATCAAGTTGGTTGCACATTGTTGAGCCCCGAGCGCCACTTGATGGACTATGACGACGAAGATGTAGCGTCCTAGGTATCCTTCTATTCATCAAGTGGCGCGGCGCTGGTGCTTAAGGCGAGGTGAGACCAGAATCGGGCACGGAAGCCTAGTTTCCAAATCATTTTTAGAGCACTTATTTGACTCTTAGGTCACTGTAAAACATATATAATAATATTCAGAACTGTATCTAGGGCTTCCTCTCACTTAGAACACGATAGCGAACACTTCGCTCGATAGAAAAGTAGCGCGAAAACACTATAAAATAACGTATTTTTTTTCATTTTTTTTCATTTTGTTCATCACCAGTTACCTTTTCTGACAAAATTAATACCTGACAATCATGATTTCACAGTCATGCAGGGCATCCTCTCATGTTTGGGTTGATAACGTATACTTTTATGTTAGAAATCGAAGATAATCTGCAATAATCTGCATTCCGCCCGACCCTAGTTTGTATGTGAAATGCGAGCCAGGTCCTACCGCGCCTTAACAATGTGCATCTAACATGATAGAGTGTTACTATCACTCTTTCAAACAAAGTGAATAAATAGACGCGGGAACACGACAGATGAACAAATGTACTACTGCGTGGAAAGCATTCCTATTCTGACCCATTTTCCTAAATGGCTGGTTAGATGATAAGAATACTGTGATATATGTATTGGGGTAGTCATTATAATTATCGATAATAGTACATTGTGTATCAAGGGCGGTAAGTAAGGAATTTCAAGCGAGTGTTTGTTACAAGGCCGAGGCGAAGCCGAGGGCTTTAAGAATACGAGTTTGTAATTCCTTTACCGCCCGTGGCACACACAATGTTTTTCATCACACTTGTGAGGAAATCTGATTAAAATAACCTTACTTTAACCTAAATAAAATTGTAAAACTGACAGTGAGATTAGTGACATATCCATAGACAATGCGAATGTCAAGTCCCGTTCGGAAACCATAGCGGTAAAGACTTAAAATGGTTGATTTTATACTTGCAAAATACTGAAATACATTATTTAAACATTTAATTAATGTTACAGAAATATGTGTTTACATGTATTTGCAATAACAGTTCTCTTTAAATAAATATTTCAGTAATAAAAGTTAAAAAAGTAAGTTGATGTTTCCTTTGAACATGACAAATAAGAGTAAAACAGAACCAGCGTTTCAAATTTAAAAAGAAAACCATTACGCCCTAGGGCGTAATAGGTCATTTACGGCCCGCAAAACCTACGTGTAATGACACCATTTTCGAGCAAGTGTGATGAAAATGTAGTTACCTGTCAACATAGCATATGTCAAATGTCAACCAGTTCTAGAATAAACGCCGTACGAATTACATCGTGTTTCGTTCACCTCATCGTCCCGTGATTCCATATACTATGTTGGCGACGAGGATGGGATTTCTTGACGAGTTAGGAGGGCAGTGTCTATATTTATTTATCCTATGCGATTGACCACAGTATTGGCTTCTGATGGTGAGTGAATACGAGGCCGAAGATGTAGCTCACCGGTACAATAAAAGCCTATTAACTCTCATCTTGAAGAGCCTTAAGTTACCTATATTTGTCAGGAAATACAGACGTGGGCAGCGAATTACATTCCTTGACAGTACGAATACAGAACCCTATTAATGGAACATCAACAACAAAAGGATGAGTCCCTCTATACGCCTGAATATCCGTTAATGAAACGGGGAATGACGGATTTAAATCATGTAATCGCGTAGAATAGATTGAGTTACGATTGACTGTGTGTATAGTTATCGCATCATTACCTGTATAGGCAGAACAGCCACATAACACTCGGATGTTAAAGGTGCAGTCAGCAATAAAAGTGGTTTGAAGCGATAGCTATGCCCAGCGAGTCACTCAGTCACGGTGCTAACTACATAACTTCACACACTTTTTTAAAGGTTTGAGGCAATGCCAACGTGCAATTTTGCCAATTTAAATTAACGTCGCGAATAAATTAGACAGAGGAATGCTGTAGAGAAATATCATGAGTAGTCTGCGTGGAAACTCTGTCTGTTGAGGACATTTTTTTGCACTTTAAAAGGAATTGATTAGTGTATTGGCATGTTGCGTTTTTAAGTAAAGTGGATCAACATGGTGTTTAATGTGTTTGGGTGTATTTTCAAAAACGTTATTTCGCTGTCATGACATATTGGCGAATATTGAGAAGATTCTGCCTCACCAGAATTGGACTTTTGGTTTCAATGTAGAATCAGTCAAGTTCTAACAAGTAACCAACGAATGCCAGTCTAGTGAGGAGGAATCTTTTAAATATTGGTGGTCAGAGAAATTACGCCAGCGAAAATACACCCGTTTATATGTTCTATTGAAGAGTTGGCAATGACACAACTTTTTTTCATATACAGCGTGGAAGTCTAATACGAGCGAACAATTAAACAAGATATAGCGTTTAGTAGTGTTATCATTAATTATAATGATTTTTTAAATTACACTTAATAGTGACCTCGTAATTAATTTTTGAAAATTTACCGAGCAGCAATGTACCGTATACATGCTTGTTATGACATTGCGAGATACGAGTTTTTTTAAAGTAACTGTCAACTAGCGTGTTTGTCAACTTGAATTTGTTGCGTTACATTGCGGCCCGAATTATTTTGTATGGTAAATATTTTCATTGTAGTTTTAAACAAAAGTTGTCTAAATATGCTTCTTAGGTCCTATGCTGACCACCGTTTCAATATTCGCCCGTATTAGATTTACAGGCTGTATTAACACAGTTGTTTAGTTCTTTTTGTGAAGGGAGCACAAACTGTTGACATACTGTTGTACCTGCATAATAAAAAAAACCCTACTAAAAAGAACTCTAAAAAGTAAAAATACTATATATTTACTTTTTAATTTCAAATTACATAGACACATATACACTCCCGACTAAGTTACCCTTCAAACCAAACAAAAACTGAATCAAAATCGGGTCATCTGTTTGGGAGCTACGATGCCAAAGACAGACATACAGACAGATACACACGTCAAACTTATAAAACCCCTCTTTTTCTATCGGGGTAAAAAAATAAAATTACTGATGAAAAAAAAACATGAATAATTTCAGACACACATTTTTTAAGCAGTGTAAAGGCCGAGCCACACCGGCTGCGTGTGCACGCACTGTACGCTGCAGCTCTTTGACTTTGAGCGTGACTAGCCGCCATTTTGAAAAACATTCATACTATACAACAACGCGTACGCCACGCGCACGCAGACGTGTACGCAGCCGGTGTGGCTCGGCCTTAATAGGTAAAGTGGCTCATACATTGATAAGTATAAGTTCAATTAGATCAGTACTTTGGCAAAGAGTAACGCCCGGGTGATTCCTGCATCTCTATAGTCCATCATCATCACAGGAAATCACTCTTACACCACCAAATCCAGCAGAGTCCGGTGATGGTTTAAGGCCGGGTCACACCGGATGCGTGCGCGTCGCGTACGCGTTGCAGCTCCTTGACTTTGAGCCGCCATTTTGAACGCGTTACGCACAAAGTCAAGGAGCTGCTGCGTGCACGCAACGCACACGCAGCCGGTGTGCGTTGGCCTTTAAATTAGAAATAAAATGCAGGATTTCGGAAGTGTTATTATTACATAAATTAGGAAGAAGGTAACCCTTCGATTGTTGCTTTTATGAAATGCGAGGTGCGTGATGAAAATATGTATAAACATATATGTTTGTGACTTTGTGGCATGTCAATAAAGACGATTTTTTATTGCATCTTCATAGCATGAGTCTGTTGGATCTTATCGAATACCAAAACCAAACCATTCATTTCTGCAAGTAGGCCCAAGGGCTCTTTTACATGTCTGATTCATTCTTTGACCATAATTGATTCTTTTGGCGCTTCGGGAAATGACCTTCTGGTGAGAAGAAGCGCTGGAAGAAACTCACCAGTTTCTCTTTTCAATAAACTGATAACATTTGCCTGAGATTAACACATTTATATCCAGCCATCAGACGGCACACTGGTCCGTTGGGCGCACCTGGCATGCCTGGTGGAGTTCGCGCTGGAACTGCAGCGAGTACTGGCCGCCATCAACGAGCAGTCGTTCAACCACTTCGTGCTGCGCATGGGCGTGAACCACGGGCCCATCACGGCGGGCGTCATCGGCGCGCGCAAGCCGCACTACGACATCTGGGGGAACACCGTCAACGTCGCCTCCAGGATGGAGAGCACCGGCAAAGCTGGCTGCATACAGGTAAACTTAAACACCTAAGGTCAGGTGAGCTAAGACGAACATAGTTTATTTTGCCCGGGGTAAGACGGACTGCATGAAAATTCCATACACGTATTTTTTCTTGCCCCGGTGTCCGTCTTACCGCACCGGGCCTTATATGTAGTAATAATACGAATAAACAATACAATAAATAGTCTCTAATTGTAGGGTTCCACAACATATTTCTCACGGGCTTATCTAGACAGGCATTTACGTTGATGGTAGTTAAAAATCCAGTCATTTAGTAAAGAAATTATAGTGTTAGGACAATTAGGACTGTAATTATTACAAAAATCATAACGCAATGTTACTCGTGTTATGTATTTCTTTAAGACATCCAAGACAAGTAACACATCGATTCCTCCTATATTACATTAGTTTGCGCTGCACAATGTCAAATTATAATTTAAAATATTCTAAAATAAGTCACGGTTATTGAATACCACCTACAGAAGAGCAAAAATGTTGTTTCGGCAAAACCATAAAGCTATTATATTAATCACGCCTCTTTCAAAAGCATTACTCATTCAAGCATCGGTACCATACCGCATTTATTAATTTTAAATGTACTTAGACGCTTAGTCATTTTATTGATTGCAGCTTAAGCAATGTTTCAACATTTTTAAAATGCCAACAAAATACCTATGAGCTTGTTCTACGCGGTTTGATGTTTATTAATAGCGTATAAAACGTTGCCGACAGGTGACTGAAGAGACGTGTCACATACTGGAGACGTTTGGCTACTACTTCGAGCAACGCGGCCTAGTCGCGGTCAAGGGCAAGGGTCAACTAATGACCTACTATTTGCAGGGCAAACGAGACGCTTCCGCTGGACAAACGGACAATACTAACGTAAGCCGGCCTTACTCAACCGCCTATAGCAAATATTCCAAGTCTATATAATCGTGTTTTAGCGGAGAACCAGAATAAGGCTACTAATACTACTTAATTTACTTACTTAACTTATGATGAACACGGAGATGTTACCATGCGTGTTTTTCGTTTTAAGTAGTGCCGGATTAAGTCAGCGCGGGGCTTGTCGCATTTTTTAAAGACGCCCTTGGTCGGTCTAAGATTTGCTAAACACCGACTGACCAGTAATTTTATACATGACAATATGATGTAAGAAGATTCCTTTTCAGAGTGGGCGCGCGGCCCCTCAATACGCGAGGCCTGTAGAATTTGCTATATGTGCTACGGGTTTAATCCGGCACTGGTCTTAATTTAGTGGCAGCCGAAGTCCGGAAATTTATAGCATTGGCAGAGGAAAGAAGTAGAGTCGCTCTGAACAGTCTACCCGGACAGGCCGGTGTTCCGAGCCGCCCTTCCCGAGCAGACCTGCTCAGATCGCTTGAAAACCCACGAAACGAAGCGGTGTGCAAGTTACTGGTGATGATCAACAGCGTCGTAACGACACTATCTAATTTTGTTATTTTAAAACTATGAATTTGCTTTAGTACTTTTTTACCTTAATACTTATATTGAATATGATGTTGCAAAATGCGAATAGATTCATTAACGAAAAACAAATGTTGCGAATAATTAATAGTAAAGTAGGTAAGGTAAATTACGAAAATAGCCTTATTTTCTGGGTAAAAAGAAACATAATTATAATTACTTCGTAAGTTAAATTATCAATAGTATTGAACACATATTTTTTCTTATATCAATCAAACAAAAGATGACCAGGATAAAGCGAGTTGAATTTCGGGAGTGCAGGCTCGTGACGCTACCACGTGGTAAACATTGAGCCACGACGTGACGTCACGCGGAACTTTAACAAGCCATTATTGTTTGTGTAATTCAAAAAAGAAAACATACGTGTCCAATGTTTTTTGATAATCTAACAGACGGACTATGTAGGTAACAAAAATTAGGACACAAGCCGATAGTAATAATTTAATTAAAGCCTAAACAATTCCTTTATGACTCCTTCACGAAAATGATATTCTATAAGTAATAGATGAAAGATAAAAATAATATAGCAGGTAGCTATATCTTTATTTAAATTTTGTGACAGACTGTACACGGGGCTTCAAGCTAAAAAGCTGAGCTGACTTCTACAAGCTACAATCAAGACCTCGAAATCAATGAAAATTGTATGTTAAACTATATCATCATCGTCGTGATCACGCACAAAATGAAGTTTAAATAGAGATAAATATATAGCTATTTTAAGTAGAGTTATTTTATCTAAAACGCTTACTATTGTCATTGAAATAAATAATACACTCCAATATACCACCTGCTTTTAGATAATTTCAGATATGCTTTTGTTTGCTATTTTGACGTATACTGTACGAGTATTCATTATTTTGGTGTAAGTAGGAAATATATTGCTAATCTTTGCATTTTTTATTAATGATAGTTTCAAAACAAGAGCACTCAGGTGTACTACATTGCATCGAGTTAGATCGTAAAAATGGGGGGCCGTCTGGTTGCATAACAACTATTGTCATATTATTAATTGTCATAACAGTTTAAGCATAAAGTTGATGCTCATATATTTTTTTTGGCATAAATTGTCCTATGGCGTAATTGTTCCGTGTCATAATTATACGGAGTCATAATTGGTTTAACCATAATGTAAATTGTCATACATTTATTTAGTCATAATATTGATGATTATAAGTCGTTTTTGCAATAATTGTAATTTTCATACATTTATTAAGCCATAACATTGATGATTATAAGTGGTTTTAGTAATAATTGTAAATTACATACATTTATCAAGCCATAATATTGATGATTATAACAATCGTATTGCATAAATTTTGATAATGGACTTGCGATGGTTCTTCAAAAAAGAAACGATTTATATTATTATTGAAGTATTTTTAATTTGTACTCATTACACAATATTAGTGACCTCACACAGAACCAAATCGCTGCCAGAAAAGTAGGTTAGGTTAGGTTAGAACTGTTATCTCACACATAACCGAATCGCTGCCAGAAAAGTAGGTTAGGTTAGGTTAGAACTGTGACCTCACACAAAACCAAATCGCTGCCAGAAAAGTAGGTTAGGTTAGGTTAGAACTGTGACCTCACACAGAACCAAATCGCTGCCAGAAAAGTAGGTTAGGTTAGGTTAGAACTGTGACTTCACACAGAACCAAATCGCTGCCAGAAAAGTAGGTTAGGTTAGAACTGTTATCTCACACATAACCGCATCGCTGCCAGAAAAGTATATTAGGTTAGAACTGTGACGCAACATAAAAGAGAACTTTTAAAAAAACTTTTAAAATTAGGTTTATGCGTTTAGCAATTTATGCTTTTACTTAGTATGGTTAAAGTGTTGTCTGAGCAACATATTTATGCGTTTAGCATTTTATGCATTTACTTAGTATGGTTAAAGTGTTGTATGAGCAATCCATGTATGCCCATTATAAAGTATGCTTGAATAAATGTATGCATATCAACTATATGCCCATTACACAGTATGTCCATAAACATTATGATTAAAATCGTTATGCGCATAAATGTATGACTATTTACAGTTATGCGTAATGATGAGTATGACGAATCCTCGTATGCGTATCAAAAATATGACCTTAAACTTTATGCAACCCGACCCCTACCCCGTAAAAATATTGTATTGAATATTTTTAACTTGTACCTACTACCTGTTCAGATGTGCCGATTTGAGCAGACATAATTACTTTGTTACTTTTTGCAGAATAAAACCCTGAAATTGAGACAGAAAATGTTAATAATTGTTGTAAGTGTACGTAATATTATATAAAAAACTTAAACGTATTGTTGCAAAGTTAGCTGCTTGCTGTATGTTAGGTGTAAAGATATATATAAGTAATAATTAGGAGGCATTGTTTATAGATGTCACACGGTGACTCAGCAGCCGGCGGCGGCGGCGGCGGGGACGCGCTCGCCAACGGCGGCGCGCCGGCGCAGCGCGACGCCGACCCCGAGGCCAACGTCCCTCTTCTCCCGCAGTGAACCCTCACAGATCGAATCATTTAAAATTTTATTCTTCTACCAGAGGACCCGCCCGTAACTTCATTCGCGAAGGTGAACTAAGTCGTATAAAAAGTATCCTTTGTGTTAACCGGAGTCATAATCTACCTGTATACCAAATTACATGAATATCGTTCCGGCAGTTTTTGCGTGATGCGCAAACAAACACGCAATTTCTACTAGTGAACCTCGACTTCGTTCGCGGAGGTGAAATAAGTTGAATGTCTCTTTTTGGCTACGGCTTAGGCGGATAAAAATTATCCTATGCAATAAAACAACTTAAACGGATTAAATCGCGTATATTACTACATTTTAAGTCCCGACGTTTCATAACCCTTTTCAGCGTTCGTAGTTGCGTGGTCCGTTTAAGTTGTTTTAATACTATGAGTGATAATCGCGGAAACCAAAGACAATATTATTGTCCTCTGTGTTAACCGGGGTCATAATCCTCAAACCAAATTTCATGAAAATCGACCCGGTAGTTTTTACGTCATGCGAAAACAAACAGATAAACATACAAACAGACAAATTGACAAACAGAGAAAAATTTTAAAAACTATTCATTTACGTTTTATTACTTATTTTTAACACTCCCCAGTAACTTTTGGAAAAATCTTTAATGTACAAACACCGTCTTTCTACGATTTTATTACCTACATATAATATGTATAGATTCTTCTATCATCTATAAACGTTTGTGATAGCAGTAGCGTCATCTTTGCCATTCAATATCTGTTTCCCATTATGTTCCTATCTACTCAATTTCTTCAACTGACGTAACCCTAGTGTATAGGTATAGTATATATTTCAATATGCTGCTTTCAAAGAACGGGCAAATCTGGAATATCTAAGTATTTGTCTGAGGCTGAGGTTTCATTATTTTTATACTTTCCATCTCATAGCTTAACCTAAGTTAGTATGATATTGTAATTACCAAACCTGGAGCATTTTTATTTCAATATATTGTATTCTATAATTCTAGTTAATTCGTGTTATATTTAGGTGTATGCGCCGTAGCGCTCTGTAATGTCTGTAATTGCGCAACGATTTATTGTGCTTATGACAGTTATGACTGTACATGCGTATTAAATTATTATTAGAGAAGCACAATGTATGAATAATGTTACAGTTACAGCAGTAACATTATTCATTTATAGGTGGCAATAAGTTGAATAAAATTCTGGTTAGCGGTTGGAAGTAGAGTTAAAATACTCTGAAGGCACCGTTGAACTTTTAGAATTTCTTCTCTAGGGAAGGTCGTTCGTGACTTCCTGTAAACAGACCTGTACTTATCGCTTTGCTATAATTTTTTAGTAGGTAAAAATAATCAAAAGTGTATGAACTGCATTAACAGTTATAATTTATTCGTAAAGTTTATCTTTGTCGCCAGGAGGTGCTTTTATTATAATTATATTATTCTTCATAGTAAATGTGTTAGGTGTGCCTTAAAAAGAGATATTGTGTAACTATGGATGTGTAAATGATTACAATACTGGCGGGATGGTGTGGTCTTTAAAGTGAGATGTATAATTTTCTAAAAATATCGGAATTAGTAAATCTTAAAAGCACATGTACCTGAACTACAGAGCTTGTAACAGTTGTAACTATTCGAATTAACATACTCATATTAAAAGCCAATAAATATAGAAAATACCAATCCTGTCTGTAATCGTGGATATCGAAAGTAACTTATTTGACCATCGTAGTGTAGCCATACTTATACATAGATTTTATCAACTTCTCTACGCTGATGGTAAAATCACTTAATATCGTGATTTAATTAGGTATTTAGCGCTAATTTTGTGATTATATTGCAGCTAATAGTGTGAAAGCCGGAGTTCCGTAATGACGTTACACATGCTTTCGTAAAGCTATCGTTTGGTTGTTTGATTGATAGTTAGCACTAAAGTGGTCAAACGGCGCGTTCACGATGTCTGTCAATTTAATAACGCTGACCTTATGCTGCCGCCGGCCATCCGTCACTCGCTGCATGACCCGCTACGCGCCGAACTCATACGCACGCCGAGCACTCAGCCGCAACACTCATATAGTTCCATCGGATGTAGGTATCTACATTTAGGTCCAGTGTAAATGTCACTTTCAAATGAATATTCGGTTGATTGATTTTTTTACAAGAGAATGGTTTCCTTTATTTAAATATACACATAACTTATATGTATACATGTGTGCGAATGCAAATGTTGATCAAAATTATCTAACAGTAGACTAAGAACAGTCACTGCCTACTGCAGACTATGGAGTTATTTCGCAAGAACAATCATAATTTATATATGAAGATCTCAGAAAAGATTGAATAAAGGTGGTTTTCCACCGACATGGCGAGACGAGACGAGACGAGGATTTAATTGAAATTTGTATCAACTTGCGCGATGCGTCCTCGCGCATCGCCGCTCACGCATCGATTGAAAACTTCATACAAATTTCAATTCAATACTCGTCTCGTCTAGTCTCGCCCAATTTAAAAAAAAAATTGAAAATCGGTACAATCTGGCGGTATTGCCTGTCAAGTTTGAAAATTAAACGCAGTTCTTAGCATTATCTGTGGAAGACTATATTGAAAAACTTGACAATACATAATTTGATTTTTGTCTTATTTTTTCCTCGCAAATGTGATGAAAAACATTTTGTGTATCACGGGCAGTAAGGGGATTACAAACTCGAGTCATTAAAAGCCTAATAGACTCTCGTTAGTAGGTAATCCCCTTCTTACTACCCTCGGTGCACAATGTACTATTAATGTCAATCATAGGTATAAAATAAACATTTCAATATCTAAATAAAAATACATTTTAGGTAGGTAAATGTAATCCCAACCACTCCACTATTTTAAGTGGACGTCCATCAAACTTGGAAGCCAAGACGCATCAACGTAGCAAATGATTCGCGTTAATAATGGGTTTAAACTTTAAAGACATGATTGTGAATACCACAGAGCCATTAGTAATTTGACACCCTCAAAAATGTAATTATTTTTAATTTTAAGAACTCTAGTGTTAACGAACATACGCTTATCGTCAGTTTATATGTAGGTAGGTATATAGTGTAAGTAATACGCATGGTATATTGTAAAAGTCGTATCACATTGTTTATTTATAGGTCAACGATAAATTGTTAATATGTGAAATCCGCTGGGCGATAAACATCACGAGTGTACTGATAATATGATGCGCAGTCATCCATGCGTAATGCAAGTTACATAATATAAGATTCGCGCATAAATCTATATAGAGTCGATGTTGCCTCATTTGTACATCTTCATGTACCTATTTAAGTAGTCATATTGTGATAGCCATTACTTTAGCGTAGTGGTATTGATGTTGCTTAGTCCCGTTTAGACATGTCCGTAGTACCCTGGCGTGTACATATGTGTCATCGTTTCCGAACACATCTTTTTGTTACTGTCGGTAGCTTCAGGAAGTGTGCTTTCGTTAAAAGTTGCCTAGAATGTTTAGCCTACTTATCGAAGTGTACCGCTGTAGGAGGGTTCTACTAAACCATCCTACTAGATGATTTATTTACTGGGCAGTTCTACGGTAGTGTCGTGCGTAACATAGGAACTATAATAAAATGCATAACGTAGGTCTTTCAATCGTGATATTATTGTACGTAGCTAATACTTATTTAGAACTACTTAGAGAGATAATTTTATTTTTTCTTTCTAGTGATAAATTATCTTCCTGTGATTTGTGACTATTAATAATTTTATACAATTTTAGCTCAATCAACTAAAGGTTGAACCTCTCGTGGCTATAATTTTATTAAATAAAGCAATATCTATGAATGTTCAATTTATTTATTTATTGTTTTATTATTATTACCCATCTTATACTGTGGTACTGGTACCTGAAATTGAAACTGAGCGAAAACACACTGGATAGAAAAATAAAATTAATTGGTACATATTTTAAGCTCGTAATTTTCGCTTAAAGCATCACATCCACCAAAGTACATAAACAACGACTAAAATAAAATAAACTTCACATTATTTAAAGCTGTTAATTCAGGCGGTTTAGGATCTTTTTCTTTGGACTGAAATTTCGTTCTGGACGACAACACATACACATTCATGTTCTATATTTACCAACTGAAAGTGAATCCACGAACATCATAATTGGATATATTTAATAAGAAACCTATTCCGTAACTATTGCTTTGAAGTTTGAAATGTGTGTATACCTACTTGCTAGTCACCCTCGATTTTATAATTCAACTGGAAACATCAACCCGTCCTTGAGAGCCCTCTAAAAGCAGTCGATTTTAGTAATACACTTGAAATCCTTTCAAACTGTACATTATTGTTTCGTTAAAGCCAACACATTTTTTCTTTTTTAGGGTTCCGTACCAAAATGGTAAAAAAGGAACCCTTATGGTGCGACTCTGTCTGTCTGTCTGTCTGTCTGTCTGTCTGTCTGTCCGTCTGTCACAGCAAGATATCTCAGGATCTACTGATGCTATCGACTTGAAATTTGGAATAGTGTTAAGAACCGCTAACCCGAGCTTATAGGATGTAAAAAAAATCTTGTAACTTTTTTACTTTTTTTTTAAAGGGGTCCGTAATGAGACTTTGCAAATTGAAAGTAGAGCTATTATATTGAGTGAGGTATCAAATGAAAGGGCTTAATTTGTAGATTAAAACAGTATTTTTGTATTTTTTTTTAAATAAGTAGTTTTTGATTTATGGCGAAAAACGTTAAAAAAAATACCGTTCCCCCCCTATTATCTTCGAAGTTACTGAACAGAAAAATCTGTAATAATTACCAATTATTAATGTCATCCTATATATTACAGGAAAAATATAACGGTTTTCCTAACTTGCACTGTTTTTGAGAAATTTGCAAAAATCTTATCACATACTTATTTGCTCCTACTAAACTAATCGCCATATAGTTTTTCTTGAACTATTCATGTATCTACTTATGAGTTTGTACGGAACCCTCGGTACGCGAGTCCGACTCGCACTTGGCCGGTTTTTATTTTTTAATCTATAAGCCATGAAGATTGAAACCATAAAGCCTATTCTCTTGTCTAAGTTATATTTGTTAGAAAATACAAACGCTGGGAGCAAATCTGGGGGTACGGTAATGCCCCCGCCAAGTCGAGCAAAACAAAGTCACGGCCGGCCGTACCATCATTTTCTCGAAGTCATTCAGGGCATTTTCAACCTCCTGTAATTTTGTGCTGGCTAGATATATTCTCAATAACATTTAATTTGAGCTTGTAGTTTAAGAACAATTTCACGTCAAAATTCCTTAGTTTTGTCAGTGACGGAGGAACATTTAATAGGTACTTCTCAAATAAAGAATCCTCCCTCCACGGGTAAATAATAGGCAAGTCGGTGGGAATCGAGTTCTGTGGACACCCCCCGTACTGACTTGGTTTAACATTAAATCACAAAACTTTTTTTTCGTAGAAGAACTGCGTTGCGAGACTTGCATCTTTTTACCCGACTGCGGCGAAGCCCAAAGGAGGCTTATGTGTTTAACCTGTATGTATGTCCGTTCCTATGTCCGCTCGTAACTACTCGACGGCCCAACCGATTTTGATAAATGATACATCATTAGATTCGTCTTGATCGCGCGAGTGTCACTGTGTATGAAGTTCGTTAAAATAAACAAAATGGCGGATTTTACGCACTTTTAAAGTGTACCGCGGTCGGGTTTTTTTTAGTAAAAATATTTAGTTATTACATGTAATGTTTTTGATGGGATTCCATTTTTTGGCGTTAGGTATTTAAAACGATGAAGCAAATCGCTTCCGCGAATGAATGGAATATCGGGACCAAAAGGATGAGGTCAATCCCCACGCCTGGATGTCCGTTGATGAAACGGGGATGGTGGAATCAAGTCGTGTAATTCCTGCCCATACTTTTCAAAATGCGTATATGTACCCCAGGACCCCAGGCACGAGGCAGGCCGACCACCCGGTCCGACAATCGCTACGCCCGTGTATGGGTTGCGAGTTTGTCAGTACCTAAAAAAATAAAAATAAAAAAAAATAAAAAAATATTTATTTTTAGTGTTCCGTACCTCATAAGGAAAAAACGGAACTCTTATAGGATCAGTTTGTTGTCCGTCCGTCAGTCTGTCAAAACCCTTTATCTCGGGAACGCGTAGAGGTATCGAATTGAAAACAAAATCATATACTCAGGTCTATCAGGTCTACGGTTCCTTGAAGCTGTAAAATAGTATTTTATGCAACAGTTGTATAAGTAGGCTCATAAAATGCGAATGGCGCGAGTTGCGATACGAGCCGCCGCGGCGGCGAGTATCGCAAATAAAGACGCCATGCGCGTTTTTTGACTTAATTATACAACGTTGCATACTAGTATTTTATGCAACAGTTGTATAAGTGGGTTCAAAAAATGCGAATTGCGTGAGTTGCGATACGAGCCGCGAATGCGGCGAGTATCGCAAATAGAGACGCAATGAGCGTTTTTTGACTTAATTATACAACGTTGCATACAATACTTTTTCTACGATGAGGTTTTAAATTATAAAATACAAAATTAATCATAACCTGGAAACAAGGCAAATATGACGTTTGACTGACAGTATGTGTCTATGGTAAACATTTTTTTTTTTATTTAAAATATACTTAAATTAAAAATACTTTTTTTATGTTGGCATCAATGAATTTAGTTCGGAAAGTTTTGTTTTTCTTAAAAACCGTAGGAATTTAATTGTTTGTTAAGTTGGTAGTTGTGCATTTTTCGCGTAAAGTTAAAATTGAGCGCTTAATCCTTGACCTAAGTTTAACCTAGATTTAGAAGTCTGTGGCTGCTAGCAATAACGTAAAGTGACTATAACGACACTAGTGCTGTTATGGGGAATAGAGTATAGACTTCTCTGAACTCATATTATGTATGTTCTTATATTAGTGTTCGTGACCAAGTAAAAGACAGATAACAGTACAGGAGTAGAAAAAATACTTTTTCTACGACTAGGTTTTAAAATATAAAATACAAAATTAAATTAAACAAGGCATATATGACATATGACTGACAGTATGTGTGTATGGTACACTTTTTTTAATTTGTCGTATACTCGCTAGTGACACGCAGTGACGATATTAGAAATACTTTTTTTTATGTTGGCATCAATGAATTTAGTTCGGAAAGTTTTGTTTTTCTTAAAAACCGTAGGAATTTAATTGTTTTGTTCAGTGGGTATTGGTACCTATAGTTGTGCATTTTTATCGTAAAGTTAGAATTGAGCGCTTAATCCTTGACCTAAGTTTAACCTAGATTTAGAAGTCTGTGGATGCTAGGAGTATCGTTTTGCGACTATAACGACACTAGTGCTGTTATAGGGAATAGAGTATAGACTTCTCTGAACTCATAATATGTATGTTCTTATATTAGTGTTCGTGACCAAGTAAAAGACAGATAAAAGTACAGGAGTACTTTCCGTTGACTTAAAACTATGAAATTTGGCAAAAGTCTGAAAAATATACATTTGTTATTAACTCATAAAAAATATAAGGGAATAAATATTTGTAGGGTACTTCAATATATGTACCTACAAATTTGTAGGGAACCCTCGGTGAGCGAGTCCGACTCGCACTTGTCCGGGTTTTTTTCCTTATACTCGCATATTTACAGTATAAGGTGCATCGAAAGCCAAATTCATTAATTCAGTTTTAATATCATAATTCTCTGAACTGATGACTGTTCATTTGTTAAATGGATTTCAATATTACACCATTGGCTGACAAATCATACAAATATGAGTGGCTTAAGCAATCGAATTTGAATGCTAATAAAAGCCTCTGATGATTGTTGATGTTTTTATTTTCGGTGGTTGACAGATAAAGTTTTAAACAACTTAGCAGTTAGTGACAGGACTAATGCAGTTTCCCATTAAAGGCCGAGCCACACCGGCTGCGAGTGCACGCACTGTATGCTGCAGCTCCTTGACTTTGAGCGTGACTAGCCGCCATTTTGAAAAACTTTTATACTATACAACGCGTACGCCACGCAGACGTGTGGCTCGGCCTTAAATGTGATTCAAGTCGCCCGGGTCTCCATACAAACGAAAAGGTGTTAATAATCCATTTTTCCGATTCAAATTTCGTTGAAATTTGTTTCAGCAATAATAAATGCATTATGAACAACACAAGAAGTCTAAAAAAACCTGCAATCGTTTATTGCTACTCAAACATTTTACTACTAATTTTTTTTTTGCCCTTGGAACTGACATTGTTTTGCGCAGGCAAAATGTAACAAGCTATGAAATAAAACACATTTAAACCAAAATTGATGTCTTTAAAACAAAGTATTAACCCTCTTTTTGTTTGTATCACAAACCGAGCGTCTCGAATCCCCTTCATTTTCTGATGATCCACGTTTTATTCATAAACATCAATTGTTTTTGGGTTATTCTTCAAAATAATTATATATTCCTAATAAGGTGATTCATATTTTGTCGTTTTTTTTATTTTTTGGGTCTCATCAACCCTTTACTTCATTCTAGAGCATGAATGTACCTGTTTTTGTTTTAGATTTTTTATTCAAGTTTTAGAGGTCGCTACTGCTTAGTGCAGTGGTTCCTACCCTTTATTGCCACATTGCCCACAGGCCCCCTCTAGATTTTTATCATTACCCCTCCAAAAAATAGATAATACAGACAAGTATGTGAAAGTGCTCAAAGAAAAACGGCTTAATTCAATTTTTTTTTCAATTCAATTTATTCCAAGAACAATATAGGGACATTGTGTGTGAAAATTAAAGGGTAGGTACAATATTCATTATAAATAAAATTTCTTACAATTAATTAAAATGCAATTACTTACAATAATTCTCAACAAATAAAGATAAACAAATAGAGATAAGATAATTGTCAATTGCATTTTAATAGTTTTAAGAAAAGATTTTTTTTCTAATTACTAATTCTTTTTAACTTTTTTATAATTGTGTCTTATTTACGAATTATTGAAAAAAAAAACAATTTTTTTGTGTTTTTTTCGAATTTTTCTTTAAGCGGTAGCGACTCCTAAAACTTAAATAAAAAATCTAAAAAAAAAACAGGAATGTTTATTCATGCCCGAGAATTAAATGAAGGGTTGAGACGCAAGAAATAAAAAAATCGTCAAAATATGAATCACCCTAATTCCTAAATGCCTTGTACATTCCTCCTCGGGGTAATTCCACGATAGAGAGTAACGTAAGTTACCCATTTCTCGCGTGTTTCTTCATTGATGGTGCAAATTCAGGGTCAATATATCTAGGGATTAAAGTTATACTTATCTAGACTAAAATTAATACTTAAATTTACGCCATAAACACGCGATGAAATGGTAACTTCCGTTACATTTTCATGGAATTACCCCTCATTAGAACAGCATTTTTGACAAGAGGATTTCCGCAACTTCGTTCGCGGAGGTGAATTATTCGCCGAAGCAATAGGTTAACTGGTGTCATAATCTATCCGTATGACAAATTTCATGCAAATCGGTTCAGTAGTTATTGCATGATGCGCGCACAAACGTAGTCTTGCTACTATTTTATTATTATGTATAGATTAGTGTATATGGGGCTAAGTTCTCCTTGTTGCCCGAGGAATCTTTTAAAAAAATCTGAATATGTTCTTGACACTTATCTTTAGATAAAAATATTTTGTATGCCACACCTGGCCATAAAGTAGCTTTTTCCGCACGCTGCACGTACGGAAAAAGCCGCTTTCTGGCCAAGTGTAGACATAAAATCATGTACACAATACGGGAGGTAATAAAGAAAGCCCTCGATCGCATATTTATGTCCCTCGCTTGCAGGTCATGCCGCAAACTTCTGCGATCTCGGCCTTTCTTTGTATTACCACCATTTTTTATGAAATAGGGGGCAAACGAGCAGACGGGTCGCCTGATGGTAAGCAATCACCGTCGCCCATAGACACCTGCAACACCAGAAGAGTCACAAGTGCGTTGCCGGCCTTTCAGATGGTTTACACGCAGTTTTCATAGTATTTATACCCGAATTACAATTACCTGTTCTTATAGAGTTACAAGTGAGCAGACCACTGACTTGATGTATGAGTACTAGTATATGAATTCGTATGCCTATGCTTTTAAAGGGTTTGTATAACCTAACCACTATAGATACCAGGCGCAAAGTTAACAAAACCGGGTAGTGGATTTGTGGGCAATTTATAGTCATTTTTATGGACAATCTATAGGTAAAGTGAGATTCTATCCAATAGTATACTGATTATATACATATAATTTGTAGAGTAGTATAACGCTACTTAAGCAGGATACTCTGTTTAATTTTAATAGATCTAGCATTAGAGTAGGGCTTGCCTATAATTATTCATACTCCACAGTACATAAATATTCAGTAGTGTCTGTTTAATTTTAATGACTACTAAATTTACATCTGAAATATATGTTTTTTATAAATACTTTAACCGATTCTTGAAAAGCTGTTGTTTATCGATTCACAATGACTGAGTAAACAACATATACAGGTTATGTTGAAGTGACAGGTTTGAACGTTGATAAGTTGGAGTTAAGAGAAGCTGCTAGGGCGGGGAACAGCCCAGCAGCTGCAGGGTCTGGTGCAGCTCGGAGTGCAGTCGGGGCAGCGCCGGCGCCGGGCGGAGCGCTCGCCGTGGGCGAGCGGGGCGCGCGGGGCGCTTATTGAGGCCACTATTTAACCGCGCGACGGCCGCGCAGCGACCTGTTGTGATCCCGTCATGGCGCGCTCCGCCCGTGTCACTACTCTGGCCGCGTGCCTCTTGTTCGCCTGCGGTGAGTCCTAACCTTTATACCTTACCTCCACACGCCGCCCATCTCGCGACGTCACGGGTACGCGACGTCACACTCATCAGTCAGTGCTCGCGTCAGTGTCGCACAAGTGAACAGTGAAGTTGACCCCGAATCGTCGCGAGGTAGGCTGTGGTTCCGCAGATTATACGGGCGAATGCAACCGTGCATCGCGCGGCTAAGGGACATCAACGCGTCGCGAGCGCCTCAAGGATATTCACACTCGACACGGCTCGCATCGGCAAGTACCTATCGTGTCTGACACACGTTCATGTATACCGGTATGCTTAGCCAGTGAACTCTTAACTCGATTCAGCACTCTAATTGAGGAAACGTTCCGGTGTTATGAAATAAAAACATGTAATTGTTTGCGAGCATTTGGCAATAAGAGTTGAGCATTCAGGACATCGCGTAGTCATGATATAGATACAGCCCTAGTGTGCGATTGCAGTTGCGTATAAGAGGTCACCAATGAAAAATTTGCATCGGAATGTAGGCAGCCAAAACATATTAGTTGGGTAATGTTAAAGATTTTGCAATAGTAAGTGTTTGGTAAAACAACCGTTTAGCACCTGGCGCGGCGCGCGCTCGCGCCGGACTGCGGGAACTTTCACATTCGTTCCGCGTCGGGTTGCGGCTGCGCCGCTGACGTCACGCGCGCGCCACGCAGCGGCGCCGCCACAGCCACCCTGTGCACAAGCGGAATGCGACATTAACACTTATCATCACATACTTAGGAATTATTACACTTGTATACTTTCTTAACAAACCTAAGTCTTCCCCTATTGATGCAATCCAATACTGCAAGCAAATAAAGTAAGTGTAAGGGTTCTTATAAACTAATTGACCATTTACCAATTGGAAATTCAAACCTTGTGTTCATAAAACTCTTACGAGATCAAGACGAGTTAATGAATCAGCATCAAAATGAACATTTTATTCTTAGGTCATGCCAAACTAAATGATCAAATTTAGAATTCCACATTATCATTTATTGTTTGCGTAATTAATGGACCTGTTATCGAGTTTATGCCAAAACGACTTGAAGTTGATTTACTAATTAACCTTGGTATAATGTAATTAGGTAAGTAGGTAGGTAGTTAAATCAGTAATTAGAAATTTTGATTTCGGTAATTTAGCAAGGAGGACTTAACGCATAAAAATATAATGTGATTATTTCTAATAATCGTTTATCGCAATTGGAATAATAATCAATACTTTAAAATTAGATGATACCAAATTTGCAAATTGTGTTCGGTAGTACGTGCTACGCGCGTAGTGGCCTGCTACGAGCGTAGCCCCGCTCTACGAAGCCGGTGCACATGCATTAATCAGTGTGCATACAATACTATATGCATAATTGAAATCTTAACAAGATCAAACAATTATCTTATAACATTATTGTTGTGTGTAATTTATTATTAACTTATCATCGAATTTATTTACACTCGCGGTCAAAAATGTTAGGTCAGTGAAATACCGCCTTATTTTCTAAAATACTCCAGGATTGTGAAATTATTGAATCCCGTTGTGATCTTTAATTAATTTTAAATATTATCTGCAAAAATACCACTGAAAATACTAGCAATTTCAGGTTTAGATCGAACTCGTAAAAATCCATGAAAATAAAGACGTTAACGGAGTGAAATATCGCAAAAAATCACCATTTTTGGATAATAATATTGCTATGATGGGTTAGCGGATATTGCTGATACAGCCAGGTATTATGAAGAATATGTAAATGAAACAAGTGTCAAATATTGTAAAACACCTATTTCTGTTATTTAAATTACGGTGACCCGAAATGTTTGCTCTTGAGTGTACATTCATGCATATGCCAAATGTCATGTTAATCCGACATTTGGAAATAGGAGAATATGCTAATAATGCTATTAAAAAAACTCATTACGTCAACAATGGCATATGAACCCCGAAACTAACGCGTGCTTCCGGTTAGGCTTCCGCAATATGCACTGCGTCCGAGCCTCTGTCATATAGAGGCCAGACGAGCCAATCGCAAGCGGGCATTAGCTACCTTTTCACACTTTGCAAAGAGCTTATAGATATAGACTTGTAAAATTCCGCCCGTAGCCTATTTACAGTATGAAGGTTTTGCTGTGGATTTTTTTATTTTGAGACGTTTCGGACGTTTGCGATGTTTCAACGGTGTTGCGTTTTTCCACCATCCGTATAACTATAAGTATGCGGATTGTTTTGATTGCTGTCACCCTAATCAGTCGAGTAAATAAACGCGAGAAATAGTAAAAAAAAGATTTTGCGTTACATGAATGTAGTTAATCACTGCCAAACCAATAAATAACCTTATATGGATAGATAAAACGTTTGTAATAGACAATTTAAGTTAATGCGTTGAATACGGCAGCAGTTAGGGATGCCATTGTTTGTAGGCGACAATTACCTATGTAAGTGATTAAAAAAATGTGTCCGTCAAGATAGCGTACACCGTAAAGATATTCAGAATCTGATGCAGCCAATAAATAGTACCCAAATAGTACCGACGAAATACCTAGGTGAAAAAAATAGTACCCTTAGACTTTCTGAAATATAAGGCCGGTTCACGGTGTACGCTACCGGGCGTCAAGCTGGCGTACACCGTTTGTACCCCGGGCACGGCTTTGTTTTTGGAAACGCTTTATAACTCAAAAAATAGTACCCAAATAGTACCCTAGGGCCCTACAATTTCATTTCTCTAGCTATCGTAGAAGCCGAGATATAGTGAGCTCTTTCTATAAGAAATTCCCGGGTACGCCAGCTTGACGGTGTGAAATTTTGTACACCGTTAAGTCATGGAATATCTCGGCTTCTACGTTAGCTAGAGAAATGAAATTGTAGGGCCCTAGGGTAGTATTTGGGTACTATTTTTTGAGATATAAAGCGTTTCCAAAAACAAAGCCGTTCCAGAGATACAAACGGTGTACGCCAGCTTGACGCCCGGTAGCGCACACCGTGAATAGGCCTTATATTTCGAAAAGTTCAAGGGTACTATTTTTTTCACCTAGGTATTTCGTCGGTACTATTTGGGTACTATTTATTGGCTGCATCAGAGTCTGAATATCTTTACGGTGTACGCTATCTTGACGAACACAAAAAATTGCGCGAAGAAAAATTTACGCAAGCCGATATATTTCTTTTGATATAATGTTAGGTGCGTTAATTATACGTCCGCAACTTTTGATTACGTGATAGCCAACCACCATACTTTGTCGCATAAATTTATAATTGCGATATACATTAATCTGCAATTTACTGCACCGATTAATTATCGTAACTGTTAAGAGCCGCTGACAAACTAGTTTGATCATAGCTTCCGTGCTAGTAGATGCCAATCAAATGGAAATCCTTCACGATAATTGTGATATTTTTACTCACTGCTTTATTTAAATAAGTCGGAAAACTCACAATACTTCTTATCTTTTGTACGTTGTATGTAACAACTTATCTATTGTTATACTAGTAAAGAATCTTCTTTCTTTCAAGGTATATTTTTCGATAGTAAAACTTAATAATACAGTATTTAGTGTTAGATAGTAACTAAAATAATTGACAATATGACAATAAAGTAGTATAAATCTAAGCCTAAATATTCCTAAAAACTCATTAAATATCTTATCTTATAAATCTAAATCAGACAGATAATAATTCCAATAGATATATACGTGTATACATATTTAGGTAGCTTTAGCGTGCCAAATGTAAGCTTTATAAAAGGAAAGTCAAATATAGGGCAAGCGAGTAGGTACTTACTTAATACCAGTTTTTTATCACTCGCATAATTTCCATAAGTTTCATAATTGTGTCAAAAGTTGTATTAAAAGTAACGTGGTATGAACTATTTTTATATTCATCTAATGTTACATTTAAGGTTTTTAGGATGGTATTTAATCTAGGCTTTTGATTTGCAACGCGCATAAACTTATTTCAACTTCCTACATCCTATGTAAAATAAATCCAATATTTTTTTCGCTTCATTGCCAAACTTTCTTTCAATTTATGGACAGACGCGTTTGAAAGTCAAATCTCTCGATTGCACGTGTTTTGACGTTTTGACAAACTAGTCGAGAGTTTCCGTCGCGTATTTTAATATGCTGAAGTGTTAGCGTAATTTTCCTGTTATCAGTGAAATGCTCGAGTTTGAAGGGAGCGCCTTTAAAAGGAAAGTAGAGAGGCGGTGCTAAATATTCATAAGGTCAGATGTGGTATGCGAGCCACGCACTCGGTCGACGTCCGCGCCCGTCGCATAACTGTCTATTAGTACTTCGGCTCTGGAAGCGCTGTCAACACTCGCTACTCAGAACACGTGCGCGTACAGCGACCGAGGCGCGCCGCCCTATCACGATCATGCCTCTCCATTAAAACAGATATCCTCCATTAAAGGTCTCATCATGCTTATCTTTAAAGTGCAACTAATGCCTTGAAGAGACATATAATTTATCAATCTCCATTAACCGAGGTTTTGACCTACAACCTACCTCGTAAATTATATGTAGATGACACTCGAAATATTCCACTATGCTTACGTGTCTAATAATTTGAATGTCAAACCTTTTTAAGACTACTTATATTCATACATAATTAATGACCCCGTTAAAGCATGTCACAGTTGAGGCGTCAATATTAAATTTAACTCGGAGAACATTTACATACATCCATTTAAATATGCTCACTAAAATCAAACTTGACTTATCATGTTAGAGCAATACTGTAAATATTGATATACATTACAAAATATAAATTGTATACGGATGTGTTCAATCCGATATAATTCACACATTAGCTAACGGTGATAAAAATATAACGATCCATCATATGTAATATGTTATATGCCATTTATTACATTATGTAATAGCTGAGCTCCAAACTTGATGATCGCCACACCTAGACAAGTATTCACGTTAATCAACCAACCAACAGACATCCAGCCGATACTACTAGATTTTAGTTTTCCTCTATTTTACTCTATCTTGATTTGATTTTGTGATCTTCCTAGTAACTGCCAAATACTTCACTAAGGATAAGTTGGCAGTTTACCTAACGCCCTTCGTCTCTTTTTCTTTAAAAAGTGAATGGGGCGGGAAGCAGACAGATACGAAGCTGGTTGTTTCATTCAAACAATACTGCAATATAATATATAGTCGGACTACGCTAAGTTTGCAGAGGTTGAAAAAAGGTTTGATTAAAAAATATAAATATAACAACATGGAGAAACTACAGCAAAAAGATTATTTAATCTTGCTACTTGGCAATAATTCTTCCCTTTATTACAAAATGTGTCTACATACCTGCTGAAATAAATAGTCTTGCACACATCGATCTAGTTCCAACCAATCTAAGCGATTTCTTCCAGGGTTTTGGGTAATTTCTATGTATATAAGTATTATATTAAAATATGTACACGTATAAAGCATTGCTTAGTTTGGTTGAGACTAGATCTATCTATAGATTTGCGCAAAACTGTCCTGAACATTTATTTCAGTAGATATGTATTTGCCAAGTATGAAGACTAATTAATCCTCTTTCTTGTGATGTCGCCATATGTATTTTTTTAATAAAACCTTTTTTTTTACCTCTGCACACTTAGCGTAGTCGCACTCTAGTCCGCGTTACGTTGGCGTCGCAACAGCCCTTACGTTGGCAAATCTTTCGCGGATTACCTACTTTTATCGCAAAAACTGGTTCATTAATTCAAAGTATCTTATTTACATAATTGGTGTCACCTGGCCTTTAAGCTGTCTCATAGATATTCTGTTTGCCCCGGTTATTGACAAACATATTTGTCTAAAAGCAACGTAATTTCTTCATTATAGCTACACCAGCTTCTGCCCGTGACTTCGTCTGCGTAGAATAAGAGTTATATATCCCTTAATTGAGAGATTATTGTTTCCTCGTACAAACTTCCACGTAGAATGATTGCCTATTTCCATACCAAATTTCATCTAAATCGATTCAGTGAATTAAACGTGATCTCGTTTATCGATTATTTAGATTTTAGACCAAAATATCCTTAATATTGTCTTCGGTTTCCGCGATATTCACTCATAGTAATAAAACAACTTAAACGGATTAAATCGCGTATATTATTAAATTTTAAATCCCGACGTTTCGTAACCCTTTTCAGCGTTCGTGGTCGCGGGTAGACTGAGAAAATCATGAATTTCCTCTGTCAATGAATTAAGTAATATACGCGATTTAATCCGTTTAAGTTGTTTTATTACTATAAAATATCCTTAGTTAGTCCGGTGGTTTACTTTATATATCCTGCAAGCGCTTTACAAATTAAATGACAAATCGGTTTGGTATATATAATGTCCTCAACCAAGTTTTGCTCGGTCGTCAGAGATGCGATGAATAGGCACCGGTAGATCATAATAACTAGGTGTAGACATACCATCCACATCCACCGATGACCATGATGCTCCCTCATGAGGGAGCGACCACAGAGAGAGAGAGATATCTAATTTATGCGGGATTTATGAGTTACTTAATCTGTTTAGGGCTAAATGCAATAATACTCAAGTAGTATTTACCCGTGGCATCACTTGCGTTGTTCCCGGTATTGTCCCAGACGAACTCTTTACCGGGATATAAAGTATCCTATGTTTCAATCTGGGACTTGGTGTACTTGCAAACCTCCAAACGTCCAAACATCTTAACAAAACTTTTACATTTTTAATATTAGTAGGATATTATTGTTTTACTCACTAAATTGAGTAAACAGGGCATCTAGATCGGTATTCCGACCCGATAGCGATTTACGGTTGCAGACAGCGCCGGATTTCCGCCTAGGCGTACAAGGCCCTGGCCTAGGGGCTCGGCCAGCCTAGAAGGGCCGTACCGGTGGACCCTTCATACCAGTGTTCTTCAACGTGTGGGTCGCGATCCATCCATCGCGAGGCTTCTTTAGGGGGGTCGCAAGAGGTCGAGAGGACTACTTCAGTAAAAAAAACGACAAAGATTTTTTTAACCTGAAACAGCAGAAATTTTCGCTGGCCGGACCACCTTGAGTGGATCGGACTAACTTTTAAAATGAAGTCGTTTGTCGGGAGATTTTCTTCTTTGTCGGGAGTCGGGAGAAAATACAAAAAATCGTGAGAATCCCGCCAATTCCCGACCATCTGGCAACCCTATTGGGAGCAGAGCTGCAAGAACGCGCGCGCGTGGGAGCGCTCCGCGCCGCGACCACGAGAAACCTAACCCCTTGCTTTTTTGCGCCCTACATATCAACCATTGCGTAACGTAATCAACCTGCGTAATTATACCTACATAAGCTATCTTTTTGCCTCAACGCTTCGGTTCTTGTGAACGACTTGCGGAATAAACGGTAAATATAGTCGTTATTGTTCGAAATTTGGTTCTTGTGTTACGTTTGCTAAATCATACACATGGGCAAGGTATGTGTGGTGGGTTTCTTTCCTTGTATTTTTTTTAAGGAAAAGCGTATTGTTTGCTTATTTGTTCTAATTTTGGGATAGCTTGAGGCGCAAAAATGTAAAACACACTAAATATAAGGTGCTAACAAATTAGTTACCGATATTTTAAGAGAAGATTAGAGAATTAACATTAACTAGAAATTAAGAAAACTTTTCATATCATTTTTGGTTTTCATTTACCGAACAAAATAAATAAATTAAAATTCTACCCAAACTTAATCATACTGTTAATTTAACTGACAAGAGCATTTTCTGTAAAGGTGTTTTCTGTTAAGTGGCCAGTTCATTCATATTGAAAAATTATACCCATAAGATAATCTAAGAGGTCTTAATCACTGATTATTGTTTACCTCATTAACAGGGTGCTTTACGTAGCAAACTTACTTCCCTAATTTTCTACAAAAAACATACATCATTTGTTTAGTGCTATCAGCCCTAAAAATATCGGTAGCTAATTTGTTAGCATCTTATATACGCTTCCGCGTTGAGTAAATTCTTCTTAAAAAGCAAAAAGTACCTTCAAGTTGAAAAATAACAGATTTTTGTAAAATGTCCGTATTCAAAATGAAACAAAATGTTAAAGCATAGTGTGCGCTCCTGCTCGCACGTAATTCCGTTTCAAAGCGAGTTTTTCAATAAAATAAAATAATATATTATGACTACATTTCAATTTAAGATATTTACTATGATATTCACGTGACTGTGACAAGAAATTAAGGACACAATCGCCACTGTTTGCATAACTGCAGTGACACCTCCGCGCGCGTATAAAAGACATCAACGCGCGTTCTATTTGCGTTAGCTTGCGTTTTCACTTATTTTTAGGGAAAATCTAAAGTCTATCAATGGTACATATAATAAAACCGTAGCAAAATTATATTTGTGCGCGCATCGTGCAAAAATACCGAGCCGATTTCAATTATATTCTGTGTACAGGGCAGATTATGACCCCGGATAACACACAGGATACTTGTTACATAAATTTAGCATATTTCACTTCCACGAACGAAGTATGGACATCCTCTAGTCTTTTTATAAAAATATTCATCGGCCATTAATATTAAAGGGTTAATGTCGCACGCTCGCAATCAATAAATCTTGCTGCTAAGCACGTGGTAGATCCGGGTCAAAGAAAACGAGTTACCGAATATTTTGGACGGCAACAAATTATGCGTTTTCAATCATGTAGAATTTTTTGATGGCTTAGGTGGTTCCACGTATAATGGAACATTTATAAAAAAAGCATGGAGCTGATTAATTATACTAGCCTTACAAGATCTATATTTTTGTCACCAAAATTTTACAACTTCCTTTTTCCCCGAATTTTCCGTAACCAACCTACTCTTTGCTGTTTTACATTAGTATCTCAAATTATTAATGTGATTGAGACGACAAATTGTAGGTTACCGGTACTAAAAAGTATTTCGACACCAAAGAGCAATAAATTGAGGAACAAAGAGTTATTAAACATGCAAGTATAGAGCCAGAGCCGCGTGGACTAATCGAGTGAGCAATCGCGCGCCTGCGCTGTGGGGCAACCGCAGCCTGGCCCATAAATGATACTTAAGCTGCTTCGATTCGCTCGCCTCTCTTTACAAACGAAAATGCTTATCTATCGACTGTTATGACAGTAAATTTGGTTGGAATCTGTCTCATTTTATACCAATATTATATTTTGTCTGCGATCCCAAAGAACATGCAATCGGCCTCTGATGCGTCAGCGCTATTGATTTGCATCATTCGGTACAAAATTTTGAATTTATTAACATATATTTTTTCGGTCTTTTGAGGGTGTTGTTTTGCGCTGATAAAGTGCACAAAGCTATGAAATAAAACACAGTTAAACCAAATTTAATGTTATTAAAGTGAATTGTTAAATATCTTTTAAATCGATTCCAAAAAAGTAAGACAAGAGATATGCTACTCGTACCTCAACGGGCGTTGAGGGCGCATATCCCGTGTGATTATGGCTTTTTTAATACACCATATATACAAGTTTTTCTTATATCACGTGTTTCTCATTCATACCAATAATGCCAATCATTACGAAACGTTCAAAAACAACACGAAGAGGTATAGCTGAGTTCGGTGTTATCCAAACAATATTCGCGACAAAGATGTCGCCACATCTAACAGTTGTTACTCTAAACCGCGTAATAAGCATTTTGTTAGCTAAACAATGTGAACGAAGATGCAATAAATAATCAGTTGTCTAATAGTCTCGGTGTAAGTGACGGCCGCATTGTTGCACGAGCTTTGTGTGGCTTGTGCAGTTTGCATTACGATTCTCAGACAATACATTTCAGATGCTTAACCTTTGAACCCATGCTAAATATATAAAGCGTATAGTGCAATACGCTAATTTTGTTGCTACTAATGAGGCCACTCATTATAGAATAACTTTATTTTAAGCCGTATAGGCTGAATTGACATTGCACGTACCGACAACTAAAGTGGTATGTGGCACTATAAGGACCACTTTTGATTACTATTCGTATCGTTCACATTTAAGAGTTCAGGCAGTTTTGAAGCTAGGACCGCCTTTACCTTAACTGAGCTGTATGTTGATGAACATCTTTTAAATATAACATTAAAATCCTGTTTGAAATAAGTTTAGCGTAAATCTTATTGAGGCGTATAGGAACAAAGGTATGATTCACGCTAAAGATGGTCTTGATTGTAGGCTTTTGATAATATGGCGGTGTCTTATGAGTGCAATCTGCGTGCATCTGTACATCTTTGCATGCATTGAAATCTGAACATACGAATTAAAACACAGCAGTGATTATATACTTGTTTGTGAGAGAATGACATGCGGCGAAACAGCTAGAGCTAGACGCTCTCGCAAGCGAGACAGTTAGATAATATTGCGAGAGCGCAGTTTCCTCGTGTTACGTGCTCGCACGCCCCTCTGCGACCTGCATCTATTTTCTTATTGCCTATTACCAAATACCGGTGCAAGTTTTAATTGACAAAAAACCAGGTATCGCGGTGCATATGACAGGAACATATGGAATGTGAGAATTCAGTTTTATCGCCATTACATAGTACCTAAGTATTTGTTATGTACGATGCTCGTAAGTCTGAGATATACATTAATACGTTAAACTTATGGTAACACCCTTTTAATAAAAATATTTTTTAATCGCAATAAATATTTAAATCAGTTACTATATTACCGATCCATAAATAATTATTTACCCAAATATATAACAATAAATCTCAAGGATATCAACTAATCTATTGACTTTTTGAATAACATCCTAATCATTTCGACAGTCGAGCCGCGCACAAAGGTATCAAATGTCATACATAATCTTACCATTTGTTATAGCGAGACGAACTAAGAAAGAGTCGTCCTTGTCGCTTGCCCAAGCGCTGACATTTCGATGCCAGTCAAAGGTCACGTACGCTCACTACCTTTGCCATTTTATGCTTCCAAGTGACATTTTAGTTCTAAAACGAATAAAAACAGTTAATGAAATGTCAGTAAGCGGTTTATTGAAGCTGCATACCTGTGTAATTTGTAATCGCTGGCGTTGCAACGTAAGTGTGTTAGGAAGTATTCGGTAATTGTGACCAATGTGCATAACATGCATGCACGCTAGTACAGAGTACAGACACGAAATCTGTCTAACGCGAAACTGGAACAGATCGTGTTTCAATAAGATTTTAATTGTTTTTTTTTTTATTAAACAGCGGTTGCCGAGGGGCACCGATGGAAGCGGCAAGCAGACGACTCAGCCAAGAAAGACGACAGTCTGGAACAGGAGCTATGCAAGGACAAGGACGCCGGCGAGTGGTTCCGGCTGGTGGCCGGCGAGGGCGACAACTGTCGCGACGTCATCCAGTGCACCGCCTCGGTGAGTACCTTTAACAGTAAAATACTACTTTTACATGCGCACTCCGCTCCCTCACGCACGATAACGACCTTAAACAGATCAATGGCATCATTGAAATTCCAATACTACTTTAATAAACAACATTTAAGTACTTATTCTTAGTAGTTCGTTTTTACACGAAGAATTTTCATCTGATACGGATATTCTTGTCCTTGACATGAGTACCTAAGGTAACATACCCGTTACGCATCCGTTCACATTCCGCAAGTGCTTATTGAAACGATTAACTCACTTATTGAGCTCGTTACTGCAAAGTCGACTCGCGCAGTTCATGAATCAATCAAACGTTTATCAATAATAACAGGTTATTATATTTGATCGTAGGGTATTCAAGCCATCCGTTGCCCGGCCGGTCTGTACTTCGACATCGAGAAGCAGACCTGCGACTGGAAGGATGCTGTTAAAAATTGCAAACTAAAGAACAAGGAGCGCAAAATAAAGCCTTTGCTGTACACGGATGAGCCTCTGTGCCAGGATGGGTTATTGGCCTGTGGAGATTCCAACTGCATTGAACGTGGTCTGTTCTGCAATGGCGAGAAAGATTGCGCCGACGGCTCCGACGAAAACTCTTGCGGTAAGTTTCCATATATTCATTACCGCCCGACCGACGGGGTTCGTGTTCTACAATAATTTCTCTTTGAAGTGATTGTAGCTATGTTAGCACCTACATAAGCTACGCCTATACCCATATATGAATTAGTATAATAACCGTGATGACCTCACGATTCCACTTCCTGTTGCCGGCTGCGTAACAGTGCACAAGTTATCAATATAATGTAGAGAAACAGGACAACAGAAAACGTAAATAGTATATTTAATTTTAATCTAGTTTTAGTCAACTGTGTACTGTTTTTAGTTTTGTCTTTCCTATTAAATAACATATTTATAAACAGCAGACAAACAGAAACGTAACTTTAGGTATTATTAAATTCATTCATTGTAAATGAAAACGAGTTCATATTTTTTATATTAAATCGAATTTTCAAACATCGAAACTCTGCGTCAATAAAACGTGTATTTATGGATTACAATGGATCTCAAACTCACGGCACAGTTCTCAATGTTTATAAAAGTTTTTATTAAGAGAAGAGGGCCTATTGTTCAATCATCAATACCTTATGTACAATCGAACGATGCTCGTGCATCGTATAATTAACTAAACACAATGGCGTCTCGTCACTTCGTCACATAGATCTTGAGTTCACATACAGGTACATCACGCATCCCCCACATCTTTTTGTAACTGTGGTTTTTTTTAAATTCTTATTTCAGTGTAAACACCAAACTACAAGTAATTAATATTTACCTACGCACATATGCATGAGAATCGAATGTAGAAAAACTAAAAAAGAATACCAGCAACTGATCTTGAACGAGTTAGTTTACAAATAAGAACTAGCTCGCAAGGCGTGACGAACGACCTGCCCGAAATGCCAATCACTTGGCCTAAAAAAACATCTCAATGTTATGTCGTAACATACCTTAAGCAAATGGGGTGTTATTTTATTTACATTGAAATAAGTATGTTACTATGGGTAGTTCATCCGGTGATACAACGTAAATGATTCATTTAATTATTTTCACCCAACGAGGTTTTTGAATGACTATCTTTCGCTTCAGCATGACCGCGATACATGTTAATGCGGGCACGGTTCTGGGAAAAGCAGGTTCTACTTTAAAAGGCTTACATCATAAAGCGCTGACTCTTGTCGCGCTCCAAGGTTGCGGCAAACCAGTTGACGCGATCTCTTTCTTTTGTGTTTTAATAAAGGAGATTATATAGAAATCGCTTGTACGTAACATTTTTAGCTAAATCAAGCGCTAAAATTAAATTTGTTTGGTATTAAATTTCTTCAAAATATCTATCTCTCTGCACGAATCCAGAATAAATACGGATTGGCTGTGTCGGTCGGTCGGTGATTTGAAATTTCAATGAAGCTTGTTCACTTTGAATTGTAATCAAGTACATGAGGAGGATATACAATTACCTACACTCGCCGCAGCAATGGCCCTGAATGTTGGGACAAAATAATGAAAAGTTCTTTAAAGTACTTATAATGGAGGATTATTAGCGCCGAATGGAATTGTTTTCAAATAGCTGCATTAAATATAATACAAAAAATACATAGGCGAAGAGTATGAATAACTTCGATTTGAATGAATGTTACTGAATTAAAAAGTGAAATCCAGTCGATTGTCAGCTGTAGCGAGTGATTTGATCAAGCGAAAGTACCCATACTGGTTCGGAATCTCGCTCCAAGACATACACGTTCGCACAACGCTCAGGTTGCCGGCGTTCCAATGTCTCGTACAATATAAAACTCTATCACATCACGTGTATGTGGGTGGCATATAATGAGATATATTCATATTTGAACGCTTAAAACATTTCAAAGTAATTGTCATTATAAAATGTATTTCAAATAACACACCTTTGCAAATTAACATACTAGAAAATCTTAAGTCAGTTAAATACTTGAAATCTAAATCTTTAAAATATGAGCTTGTATAATATACCGGTTTAATTAAGATCTGAGTTTATAATTGACAGTGTTGCGTTTCAGATAAAATTACAAAAGTTATGGGTACAGTTATCATATTTTGTTGTAGATATCGACAACGATCCCAATAGGGCACCGCCTTGCGACCAAAGCCAATGTCAGCTGCCAGACTGCTTCTGCTCGGAGGACGGCACCACCGTCCCCGGCGACCTGCCGTCCCGCGACGTGCCCCAGATGATTACGATCACCTTCGATGACGCCATCAACAACAACAACATCGAGCTGTACAAAGAAATCTTCAACGGGAAACGTAAAAACCCGAACGGTTGCGACATCAAAGCGACGTTCTTCGTCTCCCACAAATACACCAACTACTCTGCGGTGCATGAGACTCACCGCAAGGGGCACGAAATTGCCGTGCATTCAATCACGTGAGTTTACCAATCAGAATATTATTTTGTATATTTCTCCGTAAAGTTAAAAATCTACATAGCATAAATTTACATACATAACTTTTTTCTCCGAATGCAATATGTCTTGTACCTTTTACATGCGTTAAGTAAAACTTCTAGAGTTTTCGATCATATTTTTTTTCATTTTCCTAGGCACAATGATGATGAGCGTTTCTGGAGTAACGCAACGGTCGATGACTGGGGCAAGGAAATGGCCGGCATGAGAGTCATCATTGAGAAGTACGCCAACGTGACCGACAACAGCGTAGTTGGCGTGCGCGCCCCCTACCTCCGCGTCGGCGGCAACAACCAGTTCACCATGATGGAGGAACAAGCATTCTTGTACGACAGCACGATCACCGCGCCGCTCTCCAACCCCCCTCTATGGCCTTACACCATGTACTTCCGCATGCCCCACCGTTGCCATGGCAACCTGCAGAGCTGCCCTACCAGGAGCCACGCCGTCTGGGAAATGGTTATGAACGAGTTGGATCGTCGCGAGGACCCCACCAACGATGAGTATCTGCCCGGTTGCGCTATGGTAGACTCGTGCTCCAACATCCTGACCGGAGATCAATTCTACAACTTCCTCAACCATAATTTCGACCGCCATTACGACCAAAACCGTGCTCCTCTGGGACTCTATTTCCACGCTGCGTGGTTGAAGAATAATCCTGAATTTTTAGAGGCTTTCCTGTATTGGATCGATGAAGTTTTACAGAGCCATGATGACGTATATTTTGTCACTATGACTCAAGTGATTCAATGGATCCAGAATCCTCGTACGGTCAGCGAAGCTAAGAACTTCGAGCCGTGGAGGGAAAAGTGCGCGGTGGAGGGCAACCCTGCCTGCTGGGTGCCGCACTCGTGCAAGCTGACCTCGAAGGAGGTTCCCGGCGAGACCATCAACCTGCAGACGTGCGTGAGGTGCCCCGCCAACTACCCCTGGCTCAACGACCCCACGGGAGATGGTCATTACTAGCGTTGAGAAGATCTCGAGCCGTGGCGCTCTACATTAGTTCATATTCAATTGAGAGTGAAGATTGCATGGATAACATATTCTAAGTCAGAGCCAAAATGACAATATTACTATCGTAAAATGTTACTCCCATATTTTTAGCTTTGAGTATGTTTTCATGTCAAGTCGAAGTGTACCGGGTCATAATCCCGTTCGTAGTGTAAGTGTACCTACCTAACTATATTATGTAATATAACTCACATAAATATTTAATAGGACCATTTTAATGCTTTATGTGATTTTTCTTATGTAAGTCTGTTTGATAAAAATTTAAAATATAAAATACGAAATAAACTCTCGTTCATTTTGTAACTCCTTTCAAGTACCTACATATTCGAAATGCGCGTGTGGACGTGATTACTCTCACCAAATGTATGAAAGGCATCTATTCAATTGAATAAAAATTACTCAAACGAGGAACCACTGGATAGTAGGTAGGTATATGTCAGACAAAGTTCAAATTATTACCTCTATCAAAATTTACTATCTGTTCTGTAATGTGTCTAACTTTGATATCCGAACGTAGATGCCATAATCAAAACAAACATAATATTAATTGCCAAAGTCACCGTCACGATTTATTCAAATTGCACACAACAGTCCTATATTTAATTTTATTTAGCTAGCAACAATATCATAAACCTACCACTCCTACCAATGGCGTGGCGTTCGGCGTCTAAAAAAATACGTAGGAAAAACGAAACAGAACTGCCTTATTTACGTCTTTAAGATAATCATTTAATCCTAAAGAGAAGAGAAACATGGTTAAAATTAAATATACTAAAAACTAAAACTAAATTAAAATTAAATAAGCTAAAACTAAAATAGACCTAAAAATGGCCCCTGCGGCATGGTGCCGAAGATGCTCGCAACATTTCCTCGCTGGATTGTAAGGCTGATGCGTTGAGCGAAGAAGCTGCCAGCTCTTCTTTAATAGTAGGTAATGGCTTATAAAGGGAATTGACTTCTACCCCGCCACGGAAGCATGCTGAACAATTTAAAGTAGGATAAACAACTCTATTGTGCTACGTTTCCTACCTATTTTCAAAACTGCAGAGGAAAATGTGTTAAAATATATCAAAGTATGTTTGTAAACGTTGACATTGCCAAAATTACGATGAAAATTTACTTTCTTTATAATCAAAGTGCTGTCATAACAGTTAAAGAGATTGTAGAAAATTGTGGTTTTGTACTTTACAAAATATACAAAGAAACGAAGAAGGTGTGGTTGTTTCACTTAAATAAACACTTACTAAACATTTACTGAATCCGTAGGGTTGGTTCTGCTCACATCTCTCGAATCACTCTATATATGTATATTTATACCTATTGTATACATGCGAATATATGCATATATACGGCGGGAAATGAGTATCCCGACAAATTTTAACCACCTATTTCTGGTGGTATTACAAGTAAATAATATTATGTCAAGTGTCAACATAGGTCGAACCTTGTCATTTTATATTAATAGTCTTATGGAACAAAATAAATTAGTAAATTCAGCCCCTCCTTTTAAACATGTCCTTACTGGAGGAAGAGATATCAAAAAGAAAAGAGAAAAGTTAAAATGGAAATAAAAGGTAAACTTTTTGGTCTCGCAGTAGCTTAGGTACCATCAAATGCTACGAAGTTTAATTTCTCAGAATTCTCATAGGTTTTTCTGTAATCTATAGGTGTATGACTATTCTTCGTATTTTTTTCAAAATTAGATTCAAGAGTTGCGGAGATAAGAGAGACGAATGCAATTTTTTGCCTATTTTCTTAAATAACTTCAAAACTATTTATATCAAAAATATTTAAAAAAATGTTTCGAGATTCTCTTAATCAACTCTTTAAAAGTTTGCTAACTTTTTTTTAATATTTTCTAGTCGACCCTCCAAAAGTGGCCCTCATGTTTAAAATTCATATATTTCCGTTACACGTCTGTGTTTGGGTTATATATGTACTGAATTTCAACTCAGTCGGTCCCGTACTTTCGGCTGTGTCAGACAGACACACGAGTAATCCTATAAGGGTTCCGTTTTTTTTCTTTTTGAGGTCCGGAACCCTAGAAATAAGTAAAAGTATCTTAGTCACATTAATTAGGGCTTGTTACACACTTGGAATTTTTCATTCTAAAAATAATGAAAGCAAGCTTTTTTCGACTATATATCATATAACTTTATTTACTCCCAATAGTCGTGAGAATCTATAGTTTAAGTTTGCCCGGTTACTCGTTCCCCCCGTGTATAGTACGAATCCTTGCTTTAACTCCTTAACTAGTTGGTAGAATAGATAGCAAATAGTATATACACAACTAGGGTGGTAATACAAAGAAAGGCCGAGATCGCAGAATTTTGCGGCCCGAGCTGCAAGCGAGGGACGTAAATATGCGATCGGGGGCTTTCTTTATTACCTCCCGTGTTGTCTACATCATTTTATGTCTACACTTGGCCATAAAGCGGCTTTTTCGGTACGCGCAGCGTGCGGAAAAAGCCACTTTATGGCCAGGTGTGGCATAAATACATTAACCACTGAGAACACACATTTTGTATAATTCGATACCAAACCACATATACTTATGTATTGAGCCATAGAATAAATCTTAGCGCTATTTGGCCAAGATCGACGTGACACGCATGAATTTAGCTGCCAGTAAGTATAGGTTGATTCATAAGAGCTGGCGCGGATTTTGTATGCAAAGAGTGCTTATTTCATACTAAATCCGCGCCAGCTTTTGTGAATCGACCTGTACCATCCAAGCTCTAACCGTTATTCAAATAGTAAAATAATTTCAATACGGCACGGCTGCTCCACGCGGTTTATCCACTGTTTACTATGAAAGAGTAGATAAACCGCTGTAGGTCGTAGGTGTTTACTGTGAGCATGTATGGTTAGTCTGTCTAAAGATAGGTACTCTTAAAGTTTTAAGACTCTCTAAAGGATAATGACATGACAGTTTAATACCGAAGGGAAGAAATAAGCGTATATTTAATACAACTGCAATAAAGTTGGAATTGACAAAGATTATGTTTTGTTAATCAAGACTGCGCGCCCAAGCAGACTCTCCTTAAATTTAAACATGATGTCGAAACATAACAATTTATATTAAACTAGGGATGTAACGATTCCGATATAATCGGCAGGCCGATATCGCCGATTATATACAATCGATATTTGAAGAGCGCGAAAATAGTACATTGTGTATCTAGGGCGGTAACGAAGGAATTGCAAACGAGTGTTTGTTACAAGCCCGCGGCGAAGCCAAGGGCTTTAATAACATGAGTTTGTAATTCCTTTACCGCCCGTGGCACACACAATGTTTTTCATCACACTTGTGAGGAAATCTTAAATAAAAATAACCTTACTAATCCACCCAGTATGACAAGAAAATATTAAAACGGACAGTGACGTTAGTGACATATGTCATAGACAATGCGAATGTCAAATCACGTTCGGAAACCATAGCGGTAACGGCCATTTTAGTTAATTTTAAATTTGCAAAATACTGAAATACAATATTTAAACATTTAATTAATGTTACCGAAATATGTGTTTACATGTATTTGCAATAAAAGTTATCTTTAAATAAATATTTCAGTGATAAAAGTTAAAAAAGTAAGTTGGCTTTTCCTTTGAACATGACAAATAAGAGTAAAACAGAACCAGCGTTTCAAATTTAAAAAGTAAACCATTACGCCCTAGGGCGTAATAGGCCATTTACGGCCCGCAGAACCTACGTGTAATGACACCATTTTCGAGCAAGCGTGATGAAAAAAATTTTTGCTGTCTGAAAAAAAATCTGCAAAAAGGAATTTCAATTACTGACTAAATTTATGTACCTATCGGTTTATTACCTTGAATGATAATTATTTTGTTAATTACCTCTTTGTTTCAAATAAATATTTTCTTTGAATTTTAAGTTGACAATTTATTTATTTTTTCATCACACTTGCTCGAAAATGGTATCATTACACGTAGGTTTTGCGGGCCGTAAATGACCTATTACGCCCTAGGGCGTAATGGTTTTCTTTTTAAATTTGAAACGCTGGTTCTGTTTTACTCTTATTTGTCATTTTCAAAGGAAACGCCAACTTACTTTTTTAACTTTTATTACTGAAATATTTATTTAAAGAGAACTGTTATTGCAAATACATATAAACACATATTTCTGTAACATTAATTAAATGTTTAAATATAGTATTTCAGTATTTTGCAAATATAAAATAAACCATTTTTAGTCTTTACCGCTATGGTTTCCGAACATAACTTGACGTTCGCATTGTCTATGGAATATGTCACTAATGTCACTGTCAGTTTTACAATTTTATTTTGGTTAAGTAAGGTTATTTTAATCAGATTTCCTCACAAGTGTGATGAAAAACATTGTGTGTGCCACGGGCGGTAAAGGAATTACAAACTCGTGTTATTAAAGCCCTCGGCTTCGCCTCGGCCTTGTAACAAACACTCGTTTGTAATTCTTTACTTACCGCCCTTGATACACAATGTACTATTACGTCACACCTGGCCATACACTGGAAATTACCGCACGCTACGCGGAAAATCCCACTTCATGTTCTGGGGCAGATGTAAAATTTTGTACTTACGACAGGCGGTAATAAAGAAAGCCTCAGATCGCATATTTATCGCCCTTGCCTTCGGCTCGGGCGTGAAATACCTGCGATCTGAGACATTCTTTGTTGTCCGCCCTAGGAAAGTAACTATTACTTTACACTTTCAAGGTTTAGTCTCTGTTAAATATAGCCAAGTTTTAGGTATAATAAGGTTATACAAATGTCTGAGGTGCATACTTCATTATTTAGCTACGATATCGGTTTCGCCGATTATTTACTACAATAATCGGTATCGGTATCGTGTCGGCAAAATTATGTATCGTCATATCCCTATATTAAACGTAACCCAAAAAGTAAATGTATATCTACGTAAATATTCACAACAGGTACGCAACCTTCCAGCTAAGTGGGCATGGCTGTATTTGCGAAGAAGGAAAACAAATTTATCATTCAAAGGGTAATGACCAAAAGATTTACTCGTATGGTTTGGAACACGTCTACATTTCCAGGTATAGGAAACCGGTATAACAAATTATTTACTGTTGCAACCTGTATTATGTTTGTTTTGCCTTGCAACCACTACAATTTTACTGAAAGCATACAGGTATAACCAGTTGGCGGTTTTGTTGAATTTAGTGAGCCTTTCATTATCGATATACCGAACAACATAACATACATGCCGCGGTATATACGTATACCTAATAACTTTATGGTAAATGATGCTTAATGTGTGTGTGACGCATTGCAATGACATGCATGACAAGCCAACCGGCAGACACAGACAATAGTCGCGGGCGCCACCAACACGCCATTATGCGCGACACTCGGTGGGCGGGAGTTGCACATCATCACATTGCAACCATCTGCACACCTAGCATCAGACCCTGACTAACTTTCCATTTTGTTTTGCAACCCCACGATGTGCTTAAATGTTAGCGAAGCATAAGGACAACTCGCAATATTAGAATTGTTAGCAGCCTCTAAACAAATAGAGAGTTTCAATCATTTAGTGCAATGACGTTGTATTTAGTGGCTAGTGCGATGCAGGCTGCGTCTCCTCCGAGAGTGAAAGCAGTGAAAGTCATCCGAAGCCGCAGTGCGTCTACGCAGTCGCAGGCTTTCTTTATTACCCATCTCTAAACAATCGTCAACTTCTTACCATTTAATTCAGTTCAACTTTGAACTTTTCACGTTATATCATATATCTCTTTCGATTTTTACGATTTAAACCATTAAGTAGGTATAGGTGCAAGAAACGCACTTTATAGTACCTATGTAGTCTTTCGCATAGGTAAGTGTTTTACAATAATTAGTTGGATAAATATTCAAGCATTTCAACCCACCACAACTGATTATCCTCACCGTATGACGTGGGTATTAAGACATAAAAGCTTGTAGAAACAAGCGCCCCATCGATGGCTGTCCGTACATAAAAGCACTTTATTGCGCTTGGATTCAAACAAAAACAATACAAAAATCAATGGATTTGTACAAGGGCGAAGTTATACCTGAAAGGCATCCCTTCTAGCTAACCTTTGAGCAAATGAGGAAGAATAACTGATGTCAAAGAAGATAGGCGAGTAACCAATTAAATACACTCACGGACAATTAATTCGGGTCATTTTCTATGAACAATTATATAGAAAATGACCCGAATTCATTGTCCAGTGTATTTCCTTACCAGAAGAAAAAACAGGGCTAATTTTGAAGACACATAAAAACAAATACATAAATTATCGTAATAACGGAATAAATACATATTGTACAGTATGCTGTTGTTATATGTTGCAGTCAAAATTCTTTGTCAATAATACTTTAAACTGAAAAAAAACATTCAAAAGTAGTTTTGACTGATCGGGTTGATCAAAATTAGCTTTGTCTGAAAATCCTTGTTTAATAGTAATTTTGACTGGAAATTTGGTTAAAAGTGATTTGACTAACGCTCTTAGTCAAAACTAATTTCAACCACTACAGCATCAGTTAAAATCACTTTTAGCTGGTTAAAATGTAAATATGTAGAAAACAAGTTTTGACCGTGTCTGAACCAAAAGGTGCAATTGGCTGCAATTGCTGCAAGCACTTCCTTCCTAAAAATTCAGAACTCTCGGTCTGAAAGCTTACGAACCTCACACTTGCCGTAAATGCGGCGGTTCAATCAAAACGCTTTAGGTAGGTAGTGTTCACTGTCGGCTGAGTGCTGATCGTATTTTCCGGCACCAGTAGTTGAACGACCTCATTCACCTGGCTCTTGGCACTGTATATAAATACAGGTAGCAGTGACTTAGGAACCCTCTGGAATATCTGTCACAGACGGGAAAATGATGGGTCCACATTAGTGCCTTCGCGTTTGGGGAGGCTCCTTCAATGAACGATTGCATGTCTTGGGACTTCTCATACAGGTTGTCGTAGCCAAAATGTATCAAACTATAAAATGAAACGCATTTTTACCAAATTTGATGTCGTTAGAAACGATCGTTGACCCCCCCCCCCCCCCCCCTTTAGTTTGAATGAAGACGCGGGCGACTCAAATCACCTTAAATAAAATCCCCAGGGACTATGTCACCCCACCACAACTGATTATCCTTGAATCCGAACGCTTTAAAACTACCTCTATCGTACCTGTCTGTTGTATACAGTATACTGGCAAGTAAGGTAAGGGTAGTTTAAAAGAGTTCGGATTTAATGGAATCTTTAAAAGACGCATTTGCCCCCATAGACGCAATTACCCCGGTTGACCTTAACCCTATTTGTCGTATTCAAGTAACGTATTATTCAGAACTAAGTATTTAAATAAGCTAAGGAGCTCTTTGCAATCATTTTTAAATTGAATCTTACTTTAAAAGATACGGTAAACCTACAGTTCTACTATTGTAGGTACCTACCTACTGGCGAAGGAGGGATAATACAACGTTCAGTTCGAAGCACAATGGCAGCCCACGAACCTAATTAACTGTTAGCTAACTTTAGGAAGGTACAATGTCAGCTCACAAGGTCAACCAAGAATGTTTACTCACGTTCAAATTTAAGAACTGGGAAAAAACTGGCTCTAAACGGCGTAGATAACCCGTTTTTAGGGCTCCGTAGAAAATGACAAAAATGGAACCCTTATAGTTTCCGTCCTTCCGTATGTCACAGGTATTTTACTCAAAAATTGAAAGATATTGATCAAATTCGGAGTATTAAGTGTCTTGTATAAGGCCTTACTTAGTTTGGTAGATAAATAATAAAAGGCTTAAATCGTAGGTACCTAATGTTTATTTTCAGCAAACATCAACGAGTGGCACATATTTCGACAGTTCTTTTAAAAACTTTTTTAAGATTTTTGCCCCCCTCTTCTTTAAAAACCATATGTCCAAAGAAGATGAAAATAATACAAAAATAATAATAAAACATCGTTAGGACTGTTTTTATAGCTGCTATAGTTAAAATGGAACATGAATGAGTAAAATCTTAAAGATCAAACAAGTCGAGGCAACCGTTGGCATTAGGTACTTAAATGTGCTGAACAAATGTTTTTTTCCACCATGGCGGTGTTGACTCATTATATACATAGCAAATGCAGTATTTATATGTATTGTCGTCGATGCCGGTGAAAGGAAATATATTGTGAAGGATCCGACTCGCGCCTACTCGGCGGGCGGCGCGGCGTGCTGTCGCGTCGGTATGCGCCGACGACGTGCTTCCAGCGCGCTTCGGAAAGTTCGCGACTTTTTACGATTCTAGTCGATTGTATTCGCCGTATGATATGAATAAATTATATCCCTGACACCGTTTAAGTGTCTATCAAACAACTTCAACATCGATGTGTTGACATAGGTACGATGACTTCATTTTTGTACGGTCGAAACACAAAACTTAATTTATAATGTATCAAACAGATGTAAGGTAGGTATCCATCAGTGGCGTGGCGTAAAATATATCCTTGGGCAAGCCGGTGCAGATTAGGCGTACATTTTTCTTAAGAGCTGTAGAATAAGGTGCTCAAATGCCTGATATTAGGCAAGCCGGTAGGAATCGAGGTCTTTGGACGCCACGCTACTGGTATCCATAAATAATAACAGTGAGCAAGTAATTTAAATTTACAGATAATGCAAGCCACCGTTCTTTGCCGGGTACCGGGTTCAAGTTTATTCGTTTATTTAAACTTCGAGTGCCAACTAATTACCTATGTATTTATGTAAAGAAGCAAAAAGGTTGTAAGTATTCTAAGCTGAGCACACGGTAATGCATACTCAGCCTCAGCATCGTAGCGTCATTTATTACAGGAAGTAGTTCAAGACATAGAATAGAAAGATACTACGTAATTCAAGGGTATTTTACAACTTCCACTGCTTAAATGGTGTTTACAATTACCTACCGGGTGATAGCCTCGAAAGAACTCGCTCTAGGTAGGAAGGTTTGATTTTTTCCTGGCACTCGTTGCTTCGGGCACACCTACGAAATTTAAACGTAGGTATATTTTTTTTCTGTATAAGTGGATTAATTAACTTATGTTTCTTTTCGTTCACGTTACAGCCTAAACTATAAGAACTCGAAATGTCTTACTATAGCTTGGCAACTTCGTTGGTGACACTCACATGTGTGCTTTTTGTTATGTGCAGCCGTAACTACTTACACAAGTTACCGCCAACACGAACGGCAATCGCCGCAGGCAGCCTCCGTCGCCATAAACATTTGACTTGTTAATCAAGAGACATAACCTATTAATAGTGTTCATTTTTGGTCCTATGCCTTTCAACTGTTCCGATAAGCAGCGATGATACACACAATTTTAAATGTCATCCGATGCATCCTAACTCTCCTCTCGCTTTCAAATGAGTTAAACACACAACCTATACATTATTACACAATAACCAGCTGAGTTGCGAATATTTCCTCAATTCACTGTAAGTGCCTGACGAAACCTAAAAATACTTAACATTAAAAAAAACTAGAAACTAACAAAAAGTTCAGATTTTTTTACTTACTTTACTTAGCTAGTAACTTAATATCTATGGATTTCTGCAAAGTATCGCCTGAACCAATAATAATATACTTAATAAGAAAGTTAATAAGAACATCATTATAGTAATTTTCATTGAAATATTTCCATGTATAGAAAAGCTATTTTAAGGTTCTTGAAAAGATGCAAAATTAATAAATTGAATGAATATGCATGTATACATGTATCCAGACGGTCAGATGGCATATATAGGTATATATATGCCATCTGACCGTCTGGATACATTTCGACCATAATGGTATACAGTATACTGCGGGTATTAGTGAACATTTTGATTGAAAATTGTATAAAAATAAATAGGTATTCTATAACCATAGTTTAATGCCTAAAGACACATATCACTGCGTCATCGTCATCATTAGCCCGCAGCAGTCCCCGGTTGGACCTACTAGGCCTTCCCTAATTCGCATCACCACACCCAGGCCTCAACTCTCCATGTCGAACCGCTTCACTCTCGTCAGGTGGTCGGTCAACCTGGCGGAGGGTCGCCCCACAGGGAAGTCGTTCGAGGTCTTCACTTCAGTACCTCTAGCACAACTGTGACACACGACTATTTCTCGAGGGACCAATGCTACCTATCTCTTTCTACTCAATACAGTGTGACAGTGACAAGTGATGCTCTGTCGCGCAAGAAACAAAATCGCGGCTAGTATGCTAGACAGCCTGAACTCGTCTGCCCCATCAGCCATTGGTTCTCCGACAATAATAATCGACTACATGTTGTGAAACTAAAGATTACACCTTCGCGAACAAAATAGCAGCCACATTCTAGTTTGTGAATATTTTAACATTATAATTATATTAATTATAACCTATTATATTATTTTATTGTATATACTTAAATATAATTTATATAGTAGGTAGGTAAGCGATGTTAATTCAAATCCAAAAAGTTTATTTCAGGCTTTAAGCCCATAAGTAATAATATGACCATGCTCTTATATGTATGTTAAAATATGCTATAGATCCGTCACGGTTCGCAAGCGAGTTTTTATTCGATTAATCACAATTTATGTATTTCGATATTCATACAAAATAAAGCGGAGAGGTCACGCAGTAGCGGTCGGTAGGTCGCTGAGTAGCACAGGCGACCCCGGCGCGCGCGCGGACTCCGCGCCGCGCCGGCGCTCGCCGCCGCCGCCCGTCGCCCGCGCCGCCCCAGCCACTCGCGCAGAGCCTCATTCTTGGAACACGGTTACATAACCCAACACACCCGGATGTACGGCAAGGCCACCCATCCTTTGACTAGCATTTGCAGTCATCTTATAAATTAAAAACACCAAGTAAAAACGAAAAGTAATTTGTAATACTATATCTATCATTTTTTGCACGTGTACCGTTAATCATACCCACATACATCTTTGTCGGTCCGTTACTGAATTTCCTGGGTCTATTACCTTTGCTTTTTGTAAATAAATACATGGACATTTCGTAGACTCGGTAAATAAGTATTACAAAATTAAATAAATCTAAGTCCACACCGATAAACCTTCCACTTGGGGTCGTTTATTGATATTTAATGTTATATACTGCTGACCTCTCATATTTATACATACTAATTAAACCAGTAAATTTTAAGAATACATTGACATTTGACTGCACACGAGTAGGAAATCGGATTATTATTTTAATGTTATTGAAATGCAATGCCTCATTTCGTTACTCCCAATTTAATTTGAATTTGAATTCCACTTACGTTACGCTGTAATTAGTGGTTTACCTACATGACGTCATACGATAGTTTTCCCTGCATATGTACCTACCTACCAGTGGCGTGGCGTTAAGGATATCCTTGGGCAAGCCGGTGCAGATTTGGCGTTAAATTTCCTTAAGAGCTGTTGAATAAGGTTCTCAAATGCCTGATACCAGGCAAGCCGGTAGGAATCGAGTTCTTTGGACGCCACGCTACTGCTACCTACATACTAGCTACCAATTAGACACGTCATAAAAAGCAACTTATTTTAGAGTATCAGTAGTTAACTTAAAATACCATATTTTGTTTGGGAGTTTTAACTTGTCAATTAATTACTCACACAGTAATTTTATTGATCGCAAATGCAGCATGTTAATAAATATTATTCCCGGGTTTTAATGTACCTATATAATAGTGTTTTAAAATAAAGGCATTTTTAAATCTTATTCCTACAAAGAGCAAAACCTCGTTGATGTCTTTTATTACGATTCCAAAACGTCAAATATAAATAAAAATAAATAATCAGTGTATTTACAGTTTGATTCTCGATGCTTGTCCAAGGTAGGCAACAATTTTTTTCTACCCCAAGATGCAACTTTTTTGCTGAAAATTAACGTTTGTCAAAAGACAACAGTTTGAACATAACTTAGCGAATTGGCATTGGATTAGGCACACTTTATTCTCGAGAAACCGGTGCCTCTTGAGGGCAGACACTTGTTCTACTACTTAGGTAGGACAACTCTACAGATTCAGATTCCATCAAGTTTAATTTAAGTAATTCTCTACAGCTGTTCTTGGATAGCTGTGCAGATATTATACAAAAATTCCAAGCAGATTTCGTAATATCTTGTACACAGTCGTGTATGTATCCCATTACTTTAAACGAACAATTCTTATTTACGGGGTATAATCATTGGGTACAGTCCACACCCAGGCGATTATGTAGTAAATATGTATAAGAGATATCAAAAACCTTTATCGAAATTATGTTACCAAATGACTAAAACTAAAACAATAGCTGTTTAAAAATAAATCTAGAAATATTCATACACTCAAATACATTCAAACGTCATACTAAATGTGAGGGAACGTTTAACATTCCAATTAACTTGACAGACGTAATAGCTTATTGTTTTTACATCACGTCCAGGAAATCCTAGCCTAAAAATAGCTGATGTACCCGCATTTCTTCGGGTCTATGTATGGAGCCTATATATTATTTCTCTATTCCTTTAATTATAGAGGGCGCGTAGAGCCAAGATAAAGATGTAATATTATTAACAACTACTACTCATAACTCATTTGTAATACCGTTCGAAATAATGTTAATAACACATAAGGTATTTAATTGACAGACAAGCGCAAGCTAGTTAAATAAAAGCTTGTAATCAAATTCGCACTAGTGATTAAGAATCTAAAAGTAAGTATCTTAGGCACTTTCCAATATTTAGCGATCTAGGATTACTGTTTCCTCTTAATATTTGTGTAATCGTTTCTCTTGGTGCAATTCGAAGAAAATGTCGGGATCGTTAATGAAAGTAATTATCATTAGGGTTTAGGTGCTTAGTTCATGGTAGCGTCATCGAGTGCTTATTAAAGCTTGCATGGCGGTGCAGGAGTGTACACCGTCGGGAGTCGTAGTGCGTCTAGGACGGGCCCGGCCTACCAGCTTGTCGTGTAAAGGCTCATGCCTAAGGTTATATAAATAGGTGAAGAGGGGCAGCGGAGAGCTCTTGCACTTTCCTGAGCGGGCCGCGCGACTCGACCGCCAGTCCTCGACGAGCGTCATGGCTCGACACGCGTACTTGTACCTCGGGCTATTGTTGCTCGCCTGCTTCGGTGAGTACCTTCACATATTTATATGTCATATATTATTCGCCTAAAACAAAACGTGATTACGCATTTTATAGCCAGTTTGTATTAAATATGGATATTGATAGAAGAAATATTTACATAAAGCATTTTTTTAGTAGCAGTCTATTTTTCAACTAATATACTATACTACGTTTTAAATAAAGCTTTTCATAGTGAAAACTTTAAAACTACATCTTTTACATATTATGTTTATCAGTTATCAGTAATATAAACTTCTCTAATTTTTTGGTAATAAATTTCAGTTGTGTGTAAGAATTTATTTTCAGTCATACCATAAGTGGGAAGTAGATATTACTCAAATGCAATTGTTGCAATTTATGAAATATTAGTGTTAAAGTTCGCCTATAGCAATAAAGTGGGTTCACCGGCTACGTGGCCGGGTGCTGGCGCTGACCTCGATTTCTTTTCGTTTCAACTTTCAACGCCACATCAACTTATTTATGGAATGGAATTGCAAATCGTGGGCTTACCCAAATATTTCATGCTTGTTAACAAATTACTCGTGGAGTACCAAGTTTCCTTTACCGTCAGATACAGAACCACTTTCAATATCGTACGTTACACGTCGCTGGCTGCATTGCCGAAGGAACAGTACCTTTGAAACAAGTTTAAATTTAACTAGTCGTAACGACAACACAACGTTGCAGTGAAACGGTACCTACATTCCTTTGCTCGCGGTGTTGTAATCGCGCTTACGCTGAACTGCGTTACCTAATAAGCATGTTAAAGACTGTAACAACCATAACTTACGATTTTTTACTATTCAATACCGTATTCAACTTTATTCACTTATCTTAACTGAATTAAACATTGTTTGTAACAGAAAATTAAGTATAAACCTTAGTAAATCCAACGAAACTTAAGAAAATAGAAAAGTTTGAGTATATTTAGTATGCAACTCTATAGTCTTAATAAAGAATAGGTAGAAGTGTGAAAATTGTATCCAACAAAAACAAATAGTTTAGATGGTAAGCTAAGGTATTCTCAACACAATGGTGTGATTGCAGTTAGCGGCGAGACACGCGTGAAGCGGCAGGAGGAAGACAACCCCTCTGACGATCAGACCGCCGAGCAGCTCTGCGACGGCCGCCCCGCCGACGAGTACTTCCGCCTCACCGTAGAGGGCGACTGCCGCGATGTCGTGAGGTGAGTTCACCAGCTATAATATTTCCCCACAGGTCAAACAACATCACGCAATCGGCAATCTTGCAGTTTTGGGACAAAAGAACCAGCCAGCAGTGGTGGATTTACCAGCAGACGCAGAGCTGGCGGCCGAATTTAGAGGCGTTAAATTTGGGAAACTGTTTTTTTTTCCCCACAGAAATTAAACATTTTAAATTTTTCATGTACATAATATGTACATGTACCTACATATATAAATGTTATTCAGGACAAATAAACAATTTAACCATCGAAATATAATAAGTATGAAAGCGTAACTAACGCTCAAAATCGACCCCATGAAATACCTACGTACCAAAGGGCGGAGCTAGTACTTAGTCTTGAAGAAAAAACTATAGTATGAAATAAATTTCTCACGTCAGTAGGTTTGTAACCAATCACATTTTTTTTGCATTTTAAACGACCTGTTTGAAATTGCGTTTTCTCAAAGTCATTATTAATATTTGTCATATACCTAAATGACTTTAAACTCAAACATAGTAAACAAATTAAGTTGGTTATCAGCCCCACTGATACGACGCCCCACTAAGACGTATTAATTTTAAAAAGTTGGCGTTATGGGGCAAATTTCAACGTCAGTTTTGTTCGGCGTTATCGTTTCATACATTATATTTCGATGAATTAAACAAATATTTTGCAAGACAATTTTTCCACATTTTGGTGATGTAATTATGATGATAGTGCACAAGTTACAATTGCATTGACAAAATAACTGCAATTAAAATGATGTATCGAATAGCCGCCACTGCCAGTCAGGCGAACACGTTGGTTGTTACAATTTTCATTATAGGTATCTTAACTTCATTTCAATTACAGTTAAAAGATATTTGAACATGCTTGTTTTTCAATTCTAAACATAGAAGAGAAAACTGGTCTGGAACAAAACGAGTTCCTAAGACTGGTATTAAGAAAACCGGCATTAAATCATCAGTACCTACGGTGATTTGGCCCTACTTACCTCATTAATGAAATCGCAAGTATTTATTGCGCAATTACAGGAATACGCATTTATTTTAATCTATAGCTTGGGAATTCCTATTAGAATGTTCATTGTAGCTTGACGACTTGATTTAGGTATTTACGTGCACTTTTTAGTATGCAAGGCCTTGATATAGCAGGCTTGTGAACGGGACGGCCACCTTCGTGTCATGAATATTAGTCATGTACTGTGCCTGATTAAACACAAAGTAATAACTTTAAAAGTTGTTCATTCCACCGTAAAAGTCACTTACTGATTATTTTTCGTCGTGTCTAAGTTACGTGGGCCTGAGAGTGCATAATCATAGCTTTTTTTTTTCACTCAGTTGTTGAGCACTTGACCTCTTTAACTTAAAAATTGCGTAGCTGTTGACTGTGGCGCATCTTAATTTTTATTAGATATATAGTCACCTGTGTATATTACTGTATACTTACATAAACATATGGCACTGATGTACCTACATTTGTATTCATATATTCAATATCTTACTCTTAAGTGATTTTGGGTCAATCTAATTATATTTTATATTCGGAGGTCACTCAATACTTTCAACTCTAGTGACTCGATTTTACTTTGGACGTGTGGCGGATGCCCGGCCGGGTTACGACGTTCATCAAGATCGGTGTGCTAGAGTTGATTGTTGAGAGGAAAGGGTGTACCGAGACTGAGGGCTTCGCTGTGTACAGGTGCGACAAGGGTGGCGAGAACGGCGTCACCAGGCTCGCCTCAGTGCGCTGCCCCGGGGGACTCGCCTTCGATATCGACCGCCAAACCTGTGACTGGAAAACACATGTTAAGAATTGTGACAAATTAGAAAGTAAGTTCTGACGAATGAAGGAAGTGGTCTTGCGGAGGGCTAGGCTTCCGTTACAGTCTCGAACGAATTCCGGATTATACGCATCGTAAGCGGACATGGTAGCCTTCCGTATTTCCACTTCCTGCTCACTTATGTTGAATTTAATCGCGAATTTCTTGTCAACGCAGGTGCACTAGGTCAGGTCTTAAACAGATTACTTGCCCATCCGGACTGGCTTTTGATCTCGATAAACAAACCTGCGACTGGAAGGGTAAAGTGCCCAACTGTGACAAACTCGAGAGTAAGTCCCAAAACAGATGCTATTCGCGCATAGCGAGCAATCAGGCTTGGGTAGAGGGCCGCGCTGCACTGTAGATTAGGAGTACTGCATGAGGCCCCGGACGGAGGGACGGGCCCTGACGGACCGACCTGCTACTCACGCATCTACATTCCTCATAATGTTTCTGTACATCACCACATGCAATGCGAATCTAGAAATTTGGTTGATGAAAAATGATTACTTCGTTTATTACAATATGAGGGAATGTCGATGCATAAACTTATATTTATGGAATAATAATGTAAAAATGATACTAGCGAAGTGATTAGTAACGACAAATTAAAATAACTAACTTGAAACACTTTGCCAGTTAATTTCACAACAGTCCCTTGCACACGGCAGGCGTTGTGTCTCCTTACCACAGCAACACAGTACTCTCCGTACTCTCCCACACTTTTCAGGTAACAGGTAATTTTGGTACAAATGTCTGAATGTGCAATGGTCTTTGTCAAAATGTACGTAAATGTACGTAAACATGGCATAATGAACATAGGACAAAACAATCAGATGTCTCAAAAACCTAAGAGCCAAAATGTATGAAAGAAAAAAGGAATAAAAGACAAATGGCCAAGATCTCACAATGTTCTGTGGGTTAAAAGTATCTTTATGCCGCACCTGGCCGTAAAGTGGCTTTTCCCGCACGCTACGCGTAATGAAAAAGTCCCTTTTTGGCCAAATGTAGACATAAAATGATGTACACAACACGGGAGGTAATAAAGAAAGCCCTCGATCGATTTTGTCCTTAAAACATTCAGACAATATGACCAGATGGCACAAACATTTTGTACATTTTGACAATATTACATTTTAAACAATTGTTAAAATGCATAAAGCATTTTAACAATTGTACCAACATTACCAGTTACCACTTTTCACGTGTTCTTTCTCATACTAACCCTACGCTTAAGCTTCATTACCTCTCTTGGTTACACCAAACTAATTCTAACTTTTCTGCATTGTACAATTATTCTATAATACCAATGGATGGGTCTATACTAATCGTAGATTAAGGTTATTGGCACTGATATGTATTATACACGCTTTACAATATTTAAAGCTACCTGGGCCCCGTTTCACGAAGCTACAAGTTACAAAATTACAAGTCTAAACTAGCAACATTGGCCAAATCAACCAATGGCGTTGCTGTATTTGACCAATGTTGCAAGTGTAGACTTGTAAAATTGTAACTCATAACTACGTGAAACGAGGCCCGTCTGTTGTTAATAAAAACCATTTCGTTATAAACCTTTTTATGAATAAAATTCAGCGTTTATGTTTGCTTGAATATGATAATAATCACAACATTATCTTCAGGTGCTACAACTTGAATAAGGACATTTATAAATATAATTTATTCATAGAAGGGCGTTTAATTTCGTATTTATACATATTCATAAATTATCTAAAGCACTCATTTAAATATGTATAAACCTACCTATTAAGAGGTTATTTCAACACCTTTCTTACAATTGTATGCCATTACATCTCACAACTTCTCCCTCTTAATAAAAACCTTTTTAACAAAATATCATTAAGTTCGTAACTGAAACACTTAAACATAAATGTCTCTTACAACTTATTTATTCTTGACGTGGTCATGATATACCTCCTTGCTTCTACCTACTGGTCACTTTCATGCTTTGCCAAGTCTCTCCCTCTTTCTTACTTGATCCTATGTTGTCCTCATAACATAACACAATTCCTACAATTTCATTAGTTAGCTACACAAAAAAAAAATACTGATTTTACACTTGCACATGGTACTCACACGAATAAATCCCTATCCATAAACCTGTTGTTCCAACTTAACATTTATTTTAAACTTTTTAGAACCAAGGAAAATTCTACCCATCTTGAAAACAGATGAGCCTATTTGCCCAGAAGGAAAATTGGCCTGTGGAAGCGGAGACTGTATTGAAAAGGAATTGTTCTGTAATGGAAAACCTGACTGCAAAGACGAGTCTGACGAGAATGCCTGCAGTAAGTTATTTACTTGTACTTGCTATGTAACCGCTCACTTCCAGTAGGTAATTATCTATATTAGTATGTAGGTACTTAGTTCATTAACCATATAAAATAAATTCCATCAAAACATGAATTAATGTCTATTCTTGTTTTACAGCTGTCGATGTAGATCCCAACAGAGCTCCCGACTGTGACCCCAACCAGTGCACACTGCCGGACTGTTTCTGCTCAGCTGACGGCACGCGTATTCCAGGTGGAATCGAACCCAACCAAGTACCTCAGATGATCACAATTACCTTCAATGGAGCCGTGAATGTTGACAATATTGACTTGTATGAGCAAATATTCAATGGAAACCGCCACAATCCTAATGGCTGCACAATTCGTGGGACGTTCTTCGTCTCCCATAAATACACAAACTACGCGGCCGTCCAAGAACTGCACCGTAAAGGACACGAAATCTCTGTATTTTCGATTACCCACAAAGACGACCCTAATTACTGGACCAGTGGCAGCTACGACGACTGGCTAGCTGAAATGGCTGGCGCACGTCTGATTGTTGAACGCTTTGCTAACATTACTGATGCTACGATCATCGGCGTTCGCGCGCCTTACTTACGTGTCGGCGGCAACAAGCAATTCGAAATGATGGCAGACCAGTACTTCGTGTATGATGCTTCGATTACTGCCCCGCTTGGCCGCGTTCCTATCTGGCCCTACACACTGTATTTCCGCATGCCCCATAAGTGCAACGGTAACGCGCACAACTGCCCATCCAGAAGTCACCCAGTTTGGGAAATGGTCATGAACGAATTGGACCGCAGAGACGACCCCACTTTCGACGAATCTCTACCCGGTTGTCACGTAGTTGATTCTTGCTCTAACATTCAGACCGGTGATCAATTCGCGCGTCTCCTGCGTCACAACTTCAACCGCCACTACAGTACTAACCGCGCTCCTCTTGGCCTGCACTTCCACGCCTCATGGCTTAAATCCAAAAAGGAATTCAGAGATGAATTGATCAAGTTCATCGAAGAGATGTTGGAGAAGAATGACGTTTACTTCACTTCCTTAATACAGGTTATCCAATGGATGCAAAATCCTGTCGAATTGTCAGCGCTCAGAGACTTCCAAGAATGGAAACAAGAAAAGTGTGATGTGAAAGGACAGCCTTTCTGCTCCTTGCCCAACGCTTGCCCGCTGACTACCAGAGAGTTACCAGGAGAGACACTGCGCCTGTTCACTTGTTTGGAATGCCCGAACAACTATCCGTGGATTTTGGATCCTACGGGAGAAGGTTTCAATGTTAAGAAGTGATCTCTTTAAATTAAATTAAAAAGACTGTACACATAATGTAAATAATACTCAATACGTAATGTTAATAATAATTACATTTTATTACAAATGTATGAAAGGCCGACAACATCACGATCGTTTTCTATTACTTTGTTTCATCTTATAATCCACAATTGAACTTATATACATTTAGTACTACATCCGATTTTGGTACGTCATTCTCAGTGGGTATAGATAACTTAAGCTGATGTTAGACCATTGCCTTACACCCTTCTCTGCAAGGACAGATAGGCGTTAAGTAATAAGTAATTATTACGATTAAAAAAGATAAATTGGATTCGTTTTTTTTATTCCTCCTTTGTCGTTCGTAACCCAAGGTTTTATTTGCCACTGGTATGTTTACCTACTTGCTTGAAATTATGATTCTACAGAGTGGAACAACCGCCGAATGAACTACAACTACCTAATATTGCAAGCAAGTAGCCATTACTACGCAACAGAAAAATGTTTTTCATCACACTTGCTCGAAAATGGTGTCATTACACGTAGGTTCTGCGGGCCGTAAATGACCTATTACGCCCTAGGGCGTAAAAAAAAGGCGCAGTATACAAATATGACAACAAATATCAAAAAAATCAAAACATAGCTGCGTAGATTATTTCTTCTTCTTGCAGTTCCCAAAATTTTATAATGATTGGTTGCGTTTTGAAGGAGGAAACAGTCGAGAGCGAAACCTCGATTTTCGAGTTTTTTGCGTGGGATTTTTAGTCCGAGTTGCAGTTGTCCTTATCGTACGAATTAACGTTCCCGCACACAGCAGTGCGACAGAAACATTGCGTCAAAAATTCGAGATTTGAAAAGTTGCTCAGCTAGGCATTGCTCTTATGTATGTATGTTTTCCGTTTTCGCACCGACGACGATATAAAATATAAATACAGTGGAGACTCGATATCCGGCCCTTGGTTATACGGATTCACGATTATCTAGACTACCTACCGCGACCTTTAATACAAGTTGAATCCCTGCAAACACGGACATATTGGAACCGCTTTTCTTCATACATTCTATTATCCGGATTTACGACTATCGTTAGTCCGGTTAATCGAGTTTTCACTCTATTTAGCTAAGGTTACCCCAGGTCATAGTTGTGGCTTTTTTCTGTTCCCTTCGTGGACAGAACATCCCACTTCCTAGGCAGGGGAGACGTAAAATTATGAATACATCACGGACGGTATTCAAGAAAGGCAGATTTCTTAAGGTAAATAACATATTATCGATTGAACATAAAAATAAATATCAATGCAAACAAACCGTAACAACCTGGCTACTGGACCTAAACTATGATAGCACAGAAAATCTTCTCCGTCCTATAGCTTAACATACTTAAGCCCATACACACACACACACACACACACAAATTTTGATCTAAGATATTCATTTGGTATTGAGTTCTTTTGCAATGTAAGTAAATAATAAATTTATTCATAGTATTGAGATGGTACTTCTATATTATTTATATTTTTTGTCTTAGCTCAAATTGTACTATTTTTGTCTTATTCTTATATTTGACCAGCTGGAAGATAGCTGATATTTAAAGCACAGGTTTTTCCTATTTTAAGTATCAGCGATAGTTTAATTGAAATACGAATGAGATCTTAGTATAAGAAACTAGCTTAAGTCTTTTGTAAACACTTTGGAACGAAATAAACTAAACTAAACCATCAAACCATCAGATTACATATTTACACAAAAGTCTGCTGATCTGGGACATCTTTACTTTACGTGTCTTAGTGTGTAATATACTATTGAACATTCAAATACACGTCCGATCCGATATAATCGAGTCAGACCTTCGAATCGAAAACAGCACTGCGGCGTTTACGATTTTGCTGCCCGTCCGGTTGTCTAAGGCGCGCTCTACATACTTTCAAACTGGGTGAAATAGACGTCCGATTCTACGATGGGTCCAAGAGCAACGTTTTTTAGAGTTCCGTAGTCAAAATGGCAAAAACGGAACCCTTATAGTTTCCTCATGTCCGTCCGTCTGTCCGTATGAGTAAAAACCACATGATGTATGGGTAATTCTCACAAAATCCCGAAATTCGTGTCCTCTTCGTTTTTACAAAAACCTAGTGTATGAACAGCGACGATCTCTATTTCTTAACAAAGTACCTTACTGAGGCTAAGAGTGTCAGTCATTGTTTTTGAATTATATGTGTTATTAAAAAAGTATTGATATACATTATGATGTCAAAATCATTACGTCACTGTGTCACAACCCCCAGATTGATTTACTTTAATTTTTTTTAATGAAAGTATTACTATGAGCATAAATTAAATATATATATATGTATTATTACTTTATGCTATGAGAAACAAATAGAAGTTTTCCCAACCTATGGTAAATACAGTAAATTTGTACATATATTATTTATTTCGGTCATAAATAAAAAAACCACTTCGGAAAATCATAATTTTCACGTGTCACAAGAAAATAAATCATTCCCTCGCTCTTCTACTGACAGTCAATTTACGAACGCAGTTTTAATAAAATGTGAACGCTGCCGCAAATTTTTGTAAGTTGGCAATACTGTCGTTTTGCTAGTATGGCGAATTTATCGTGTGCGTCTTACAGTTTCTGTTAAAAGAAGGTTGAATTCGAAATATTTCTAAATTACATTTGTGCTCGTAATTCCATCACGTCTCGAGAGAAAGAAAGGTAATTACTTTAACAATTATTATTTGTACAATTAAGTAGGGCTTTGGGATTACTTAACCTACCCAAAAGAATGTTATGCTTAGTAGTTAAGGTTAAGTCACGAGATTTTTTAAGTTATGCTTTGTTTCGTCATTACCTCACCGTCATTCCCCCATACAGATTTATAGTGAGGGAATGACGATTTATGAGGAAATGATTTTGGATTGGGTTGTCTTTATTAGCTTTTAAGCATGATTTGCTTACCAAATCTTGACATTTTCCGCTGTTATTTGGTTTTAGGTCAGAATAATGGCCAGAAAAAAGAAAATGAATGTGGAAAAAGCTAAATTAAAGAATATGATAGGAAGCGTCGGCAAAAAATGAAATCCGATCCTAAAAGTTTTGAAGAACTGCGGGAAAAAGAAAAACTTAAATACTTAAAAAAGTTAGAAAAGGGCCAAGTAAAGTACTATCTAAGGCATGAGTGCAAGAGAAAGAAGGCAGAAAAGGAAAAACTGGAAAAAAATAGCCAAATATACAGAAATATAAAAGTTAACATAAAGAAAAATCAAGTCAGGCTGTTAGACGAAACACCCCGTCCTAGTCCAGGGCTCATAATGGAACCAGATATTCAACATAATAATGAGCTTAGGGATCTTGTAGTTGCCAGAAGGAGACGTCAGCTAAGAAGACTTAGAGGGCTGTTTTATATTCAAAAATATTCAAATTGCAAGAAAGATTAAAAGATGCAAAAAGAAAAAACGCGACATTTCGTAAGAGACATATAAGAGAATGTTCATTTTCTGAGGAAGCCGTATTTGTACCTAACATCTAACATGTATGAAAAGAGGAACCAAATCTTGGAGATGGCCAGCAATCAAGGATGAAGAGTTATATGCCTGGAAAGATGTTCTTCAGAAGATTAAGCCCCTGGTATGGATGTTATTCCGTGAAAGAAATCGATTAGCAGAAGATTTACAACTATTAAGGTCTTAAGACTGTTGATTTGTTAATTTGAGACTGAATAGGTAGGAAAAGGACTTATTTGTTAGTTTATTGCCAATTTGATATGTTTCAAGATTTGTTTAGTTATTTTGTTTTTCTTCTCTTGAGCTATATTGTTATTTGATTAAATTAGTGACTAAGTAATCGTAGACTTTTCGTTGGTTTTGAGTGATTAAGGTGCCTTTATAGTGCCAAAACAAGTTTCGCCTAATCATGGCATCTGTAAATGCAATAATTTGTGATTTAAGTGTACGGCCATTGTGATTAAGTGCCCTAAGAGTAACTAAACTAAAGTAAGTTTTGCCATAATAACGGTGCCTATACGACTGCAATAACTTGGGATTTTTGAGTAATAATAGTTCCTAATAACGTAAGAAAATGTCTATTGTAACTAAATAAACAATATTCTTACAGACATTCATTTTGTTTATTATCAGAAATTCCGAAAGTGCCTTTAAAGTCATTGTCTCACCAAAATGGCCATTCCCTCACATGAATTATTTTTAATAACCCCATAACTCCTATAAAAAACGTTATTTTTCGGGACCAGTATATAATTAAAATTATGTATTATGGCTACAACAAAATACATAGAAAAAAAATCCTGATTCGTCATATTTTTTTTTAAATCTTATCATGACGGAATTTCGGGATTTCGTGAGAATTACCCGTAAAGTTAATGAATTTTGGAACAAAAGTGTCTTGTATGAGCCGCTACTTAGTTTGGTAGCTAAACAACTAAAATAAATATATGTATACATAAATGTATGTATATTGGTCTGTTCCCTTATAACTCAAAACGACTGAACAGATAGAAACGTGTCGTGTATCGTTAGAGAAGTTAGGGACCGTGATCCTCAAAAAAGTAAAGGACTAAAAATCATCAAGTCGTTTCGAATGAAGTATGTGGCAATTTAAAGAGTTTTAGAAGTTAATTTCGAAAATATATTACACATGTAGCTCCAGAGTAAGTATGTATTATTTATGTTATCGCGTAGCTCTACGTGGTTGCTAAAGTGTTAAATAATAGTTTTCCAGTAAGGGTGCCTCCACTATCACTTCGCGGGCCATCATCACATGTGACTGATCTTGTGAAGAAAGTTTCAAGCTGCAAGGTCCTCTGTACGAGCCATGTAGTAATTTCAAGTGAAGCTACAGACTCTAAGCGTCCCAGATCGTCTTACATAAATATATATATATATCGGGCTCATTTCGCGACTGCGGCTGCGAGGCGGGAGGCCGAGCTCCTCTGCATGCGTTCTATATACCTAACGCAGTAAATATAAGCAAAGCCAAAGGGGAGAAGCGCCACAGGTAATTTTATGCAAACCGTATAGCAAATTAGACAATTTTAGCGAGCCCGAAGTCTAGCAAGCTTCTCTGCAAGCGTTTTATTATATCCCCAGTAAGTCCAACAGAGGTCGAAGGCAGAGCACCGTTCTGGGCCAAAGGCATATAAGGTCAATGTGCTAATTCCGTCTGGTGGGGCAATTCCGTACAGCGGTTTTTACGGCTAAACTATCATTCTAACAAACTTCTAATTTCGTCAGTTAGTGTGAAAAGATTCGCTCCTGTGCCAGTCGAGTCATCAAGTGCATACTATTGTTTGTTTGACACCAGACGGAATTAGCCACATTGACCTTATCGTCATTACTTTAAAGAAAACACGTATCTGAAACTGACTCCAGGTAAAAACGCAGTAAGTGTATATGACGTTTGTAAGTTTTTACGTTTTCCTCTACGACATTTTTAGATACGATTTTTTTTTTTAAGTACTGACGATATGAGTTTTCGGGAGCCCTAAGGACGCGATTCAGGCTGCAAAGCCAAAGACCGGGCTCCTCTGCAAGAATGCTATATTCTGAAGCAGGAATCTTGTCATAGTCTATTTCGTAGTTAGGTTTTTAATTTTTTACTTTATTTTCATCTTTAGCGCATTTCCTTATACGTATAGTAACGGCTATGGAACCTTACACTCAGCATGTTTCGACCTGTGCTCTTGCCCAGTTATTTCTTCTTATTCCTCGTCAATAGGAGCAATCATAATAAGTATTTCGTTATCCATCCTCTGTTTTTGCTCTAGCACTACTGGAGTACTGGACTGCTGGTACTTGGACTACTGGGACTATTGCGGACACTATCTAAGACGATAGCTTTCAAACTTTGGAAACACTGAGTTCGGAAAAGGTCTAACGTAATTAGGGGCCATTCATTGATTACGTATGGATGATTTCGTCCCGAGTCTTGTCTTGTCTCGCGGCTCTAGACAAGACTCCTCGGCCCTCGTGCGTACTTTCTGCATTTATATCAAAAAGTACTATTAGAATCTAATTATATAAAAGAAGAAACTGACTGACTGACATATCAACGCACAGCCCAAACCGCTGGTCCTAGGAATTCCAAATTTAGCATGTAGGTTCCTTATAAGGTCTAGGGATGCACTAAGAAAGGATTTTTCAAAACTCACCCCCTAAGGGTTCCAAGTTTGTATGGAGAGTCTACGATTTTAGAAGTAAGAGGTTTAAAACTTCATGTTTAGACTCTTTATTAGATTACAAGAAAAGTAATTCCACCGTTTTTCGAAATTCATCCTCTAAGGGGCTTAAATGGGGGTTAAAAGTTTAGATATCAACGCACCGCCCAAACCGCTGGTCCTAGGAATTCCAAATTTAGCACGTAGGTTCCTTATAAGGTCTAGGGGTGCACTAAGAAAGGATTTTTAAAAATTCACCCCCTTAGGGGTTCAAAAGTTGTATCTGTAGAGTTTACGATTTTTGAAGCAAGAGGTTTGAAACTTCATGTTTAGAGTCTTCATTAGAAAACAAGAAAAGTTATTTCACCGTTTTTCGAAATTCTAAGGAGTTTTGATGGGGGTTGAAAGTTTATATATCAACGCACAGGCCAAACCCCTGGTTCTAGAAATTTCAAATCTGGCACGTAGGATCCTAATAAGGTCTAGAGGTGCACTAAGAGAGGATTTTTCAAAATTCACCACAGTTAAAAATTTGTATGGAGTCTACGATTTTTGAAGTAAGAGTTCTTTGAAACTTCATGAGTCTTCATTAAAATAAAAGTAATTTCACCTTTTTTTTAATTTATCCGCAAAGGGGTTTAAACGGGGGTTGAAAGTTTGTATTGGGACTCTACGATCTTTTTAAGTAAGTGGTTTGAAATATCATTGTTAGACTCTTCATTAGAATACAAGAAAAGCAATTTCAGCGTTTTTCAAAGTTAATCCTCTAAGGTGTTTAAATGGGGGTTGAAAGTTTGTATCGGGACCCTACGATCATTTTAATTAAAATGTTTGAAATATCATGTTTAGACTCTTAATGAGAATACAAGAAAAGTGAAAAACAAGTGAGAAAAAAGCCATACGTTTTATTTGTCCGAAGGTATTGTTAGCCCGGTTGACCTTAATTCGTGCATTTATTATTGGATAGGTTTGTTTGAAGTTGGTTATAATAATTGTTTTTTTGTATTAAATTGAATAAGTTACCGAGAATAATATCCGTATTACCAATTTTAGATTTCGATTATGGCTAAAACTGTTCTGAAAACCGGCAAAAATTCATACATAGCTGCGAGAAGAATTATTCTAAATATAATGCTGCGCATCTAATATTTAGCAATAAAGGTACTAGTAGCATGCCACTAATGAGCATGTGCTACCTAGTGTAGGGTTGCCATAAGTGTGGGGACTCAGACCGGAACGTTTAAAGAAAAAAATCGGTTGTCTGTAAAGTCGGTTTACTGACGATAGTCGAACGTGATAACGTTGACCCTGACTGTTGACTTCGACTTCGACTATTCGATTTTGACAGCCGTATCTTAGGGAATAAGGGCTAATTTATTAACAATTTGTAAGAAACTATCGTCTTAACGACTTAAGTGCTGGAATAATTTAAAGTACCTATTTGACAGGTAACGGCCCCGCAAGGTAACGGCAAATGACGTCACACTTTTTCGTGCGTGCAGCCGGCTCCATCGAATTATAAGACGTTATCACGTCAAAAGTAGTAAAGGTAGAAAAAATGGAACTTGATAGTGTGCTACTGCTAGTGCGCTCTCGCTCTGTCAACACCGAGAGTCCGCGATCCCGAAATGTGTCGACACTGTTGACGTAAATTCGTAAAATGTGAACGGACAAGCGTCAGCGCTTACGTCGTTCTATCCACGTACGATTAGCCTAACTAGCTAGTTAGTCCTGTTTATTGTAGGTATATTATTATTTACGCACCTACAGAAAAAGGCGATAAATCTGTTATGGGCCCTTGGGGATATGGTTCCAGGAACAAACGCGGTAACTTACTTATCGATTTTTGTCATGAAACGAACTCTACATTTTGAACTCACATTATGGTGCATACACACCAAGCCAACGAAGGCCAACGAATGGGCTTCGCCGGCCTTCGTTGGCTTGGTGTGGACGATTTAGCAAACGCCAACGAGCGTTCGATCATCGTTCGTTGGCGTGACGTATCACGTGACGTATCATTTGACCTGCGTACACACCGAGCCAACGAACGCCAACGAAGGTTCGTCGGCGTTGGCTACCGCACGTTAGTTGGGTGCGTTCAATGCGTTCTTTGGATGCACCTTCAATAATCAACGAATGTGAGGCATCAGTCGAATCAAATCAATCAACAAAAACATGTCGTCGCTACCTCACTCTTTGTTTTTCTACATTGGTTATGTTTTGAGTACAAAATATCTTTTTAGGTTAAGTCTACATAAACTTTCGTTCGTTGGCCTTCGTGCATCCGTCCATCTTTTGTGTGTATATCGATGTTGCCATTGCATACAATGAAACATAGTAAATGGTACATTACAGAAATTACTTGATATGTGAATAAAATTGAAATATGGTTCAGCCAATAAGTTATAACACAAAGAGTGCGAGCTAGCGTGAGGCTTCGTCAAGCACTCGTGATCATTGGGGAACTTGGCCATAGCCACTGACACTCTTTGGTCAGCGGAGCATAGGTCCTTACGAACCTGTATATGTATTACCCCTCGTAAGAGGTCAATACCCAAATAGCTGCCATCCATATATTAGGACGGCAGAGCCCGTTAATTAGCCGGCTCGCATCGACACTACTTCTACGACTTTGAACCAGTGACTACTTGAAATATTGCTGGTTCATCAGCTCAGCGAGTTTCGCGAACCACCAACACCTCAAAGCAGTTTACGACAAAGAAATTAATACAAACTAAAAAGAAACATCGATAGAGCTTGGCGGCTGCCACTACTTAGCTTTTATAAAGTGCGCAGAGTCGATCCTACGATGGACACCGCGCCGCCACACATCACAAACACTTAACTTTGAGATTCTTCTTCTTCTTCTTCGTCGTATCCTCATGGCTGAGGGACGTGACGGCTGCGGGAACTCTTCACCAACTTTGAGATTAAAACAGTACTATTACAACTGTGTATGATATACTATGACGTCGTTGCATATGCGATTTGCGAGTTTTGCGACTTAGGCCGGCTTTACACCTGTAAGTTTTACTTACGTAAGTAAGGACGCATCTATACGTTAGACTGAGATAGCTGACTGACTATCTCAGTCTAACGTATAGCTGCGTCCTTACTTACGTAAGCAAAACTTACAGGTGTAAAGCCGGCCTTACTATAACGCGTTAAAACTTATTCAAAGTCACATGGCGTCACTTACCATCGACAGAATAGTTTCTCGGTAGGGTAAACCACCCAATTATTGGCACTTTAAGAGGTCAGTCTGAAATTGAATTACCATAAAATTTCATTTACATCAGCTAGTAGGCCAAATATGTGACAGTATCAAAGGAAATATTTTAAACTTCATTTGTGTAACCGTTTTTATGTGATTAAATAGTGTTTAACATATGTTTTTTATTTAAAACCAAAAGGCTATACCAAAATCCAATTATTGGCATAGATATTCTAATTATTGGCATCTACTCGTCCAATTATTGGCATGCACTTTAAGTAGCATATAATGTACCTAGATTGCCTTGGGTATAATTAAAACACTGTTTTACTAAGTAAATATCAGTTTTTATTTAGTTAGATAATATTATCTATCTTAGAGTATTTAAAGTTTACATAAACATATTCAAAAATCAACTTTTATAACAATGTTAATTTCTCTCATTCTACTCGTTATGGCAGTCTTACTTTATTTGTTCTTAAATTACTATCCATGACATCTTTTTTAACTTTTATACTAACCTACCTAAAAGTGTTATCAGTCTAACTGATATGACCATCATCGTCAAATTTCTCTTCTTCGTCTGTATGGCATAGTACTTCTTCAGAATACAAAATACGTTTGTTTTCCTCTTTTTTTACTTGGTTTAGCATTTTCTCAAATACAACTTTGACCGTTCCACCTTTATTTTTTATATTATTCTTAGTATTACATCTTTCTTTCTTTATCTTAATACTGTTGTAATTGAGATTTTGTTTGGGATGATTTTCTGTGTAATTGTGTTCATTAATTTCCCTTTTATCTCTAATATTTCTTTTTTGTTCAACTTTTATTTTATTTTTGTCTTGTTTATTAACACATTTTTCTTGTTTCTTTAGCATTTTTTCACTTTGGGCTATTTTTTTTTGCTGTCGTTGTTCCTTTCGTTTCTGTATACCTTCTTCTTTTTCTTTCTTTGCTTGAATTTTTTGGCGTTCTTTGTCCTTGAACTCTTTTGATGTAATAACATAAGGTGTCGTCTTAGTTTGTCTTATTCCCTTCCTTAGCGGTGTTTTAGGTATCACTAATATGTCATCTAGTCTTATTTCTCGTAAGTTTGTCTTCATAGGGGTGGTGAAAATTGGATTGGTTATAGTTTCCAAAATTTCAATTTTGTCAAAATCCTGTTGAGCTGGGTGAACGATATTACGTATAGGAATTGATTTGTTTGAATTATTATCTAGTGTGCAGTAATTTCTTTCTTTATATGTTTCTATTTGTGCAATATGAGTAACTTGTACACATTTAGTTAGTTGAGAATCTTCTTTGGGTAAATAACAATCTATGTTTTCAGTGTTTTTCGGAAAAGAATTAGTCCGAGGGTCAACTATAGCCGTGGGGTCTTCTCTGTTGTCAATACCAATATCTCCAATGACTACTTCTTGAGCTACAGGAATGTTACATGTACTATCAAATTCATCACACATAATTACATCCATATTTTCAAAGTCCAAAATATCCTGTTCTTTAAGAGTATCATCCGGTTTATGTATCGCATAGATTTCTTTATTTTTAAATTTGTCTTTTCCATTAGTATCAAAATTCTCATTTGATTTTATTACTTCTTTATCTTGAAAGATTTCTTTATGTGTCTGGTTGTTTTCTTTTCCATCAAAGAAATACCACAAGTTTTTTAAAATTTTCTCAGCAGCTGTCAAATCTTGTTTGTTCATTAGTTCTGTCATTGAAAACTGCCCTACGTATCTTATAAAATCCTGTTTATTCATTATTCTCGTAGTTTTTGGTTCACTTTCGGGTTTATTTTTCAAATCATCCCCCAAGCATTTCGAATAGTCTATAGCGTTTGAGTCCCATGGACAAAGACCGGCAGCCCGAAAACCATTAATAATTGTATCTGGTTTTACGCCTTTATCAATAGTTTTTTGCAATAGCGGCACAAAATCAACTTTTTTAAGAGCTTGCGATGGATTGTCACGGCGCCACTCTAAGACCGTCTTCTGCCAACTGCTTTTTAGAGGTTTAAAAGCCGAGACATCTGCAGGCTGAAGTAATCGAGTGCAATTGGGATAAATTGCTATAAGCACAATATCTAGTGAGGAACAAAGCTCACTGACAGCATAAGTGACGTGAGTTTTGTGTCCGTCAACAAATAAAATGACCGGGAATGGTACTTCATTTCGTACAAGATGCGGGTGTAACACTTTTTCTATATATTGTAAGAAAATTTCTGTTTTCATCCAACCATTGTCACTGAGCCCTATGCCCCATTCTGGTGGAACCTTTGAAGCAATTTCACTAGGCAAGCGCTTGTACGGGAATATCACCATAGGTGGAGCGATTTCGCCATTGGCAGCAAAAGTAAACATCACTGTTAGTGAACTTTTAGCTGGGGCGTGGTCGATTTCGTACACATTCTTTGCACCCTTTGGTGCCAAGACCACCCCTGTCTTCGGGCAAAGAATAAAATTGGTTTCGTCACCATTCAAGACTCTTTTCGGGTCTGATAGAATTTCAAACAAACCGTTAGCTTTCAGATATATTTCAATGTCTTGAAACCATCCTTTTATATCATTTTCTGACACGGCAGCACTTGCCGCTGTTACCGCCTCTGGAGTTCTTGAAGCAATATCCGGATGTCGTCTCAAAAAGAGTTTGTACCATTTGTTTCCGGGAACATTATCTGTAAATGGGTTCGATCGGCCGCTTCTTTTCACAAAATCTGATACGCTGTAGAAAAGGTCTTCTTTGCGTTTAGGAAAACCTTTTGCGTGGTTAACATTTAACCAGTTTTTCAATTTGTTTTCTTCTTGTGCGTCAAGAATTGGACTTGGACCAGGCTTAGAGTTGTGGTTGGGTTCCTTAATGCGAAACTGTAATGTGGCTCGAGGAACCTGAAATTGCCTCGCAGCTTGTCGGGCCTTTCTATATGACCATGTGTACAATACATAAGGCCCGAAAGAATTACTTTTAGAATAATGCATCATCGACTTGAACGTTTACTTATATTGATAAGTATTCTACTGTAATTGTAATTGTGTGATATAGGATGTTATGAATGACTCATACCTTATATTACTTGTGCTCTGCTTCGCCTCATTTCTGTGTCCAGTACTACGGTGCAATGCTCTCAAATATCTGCTATGTTCATCTGCTATCGCTACCTGTTAAATTAATAACAGTATGATTCCTCCTGCATGGAATCCCAAGTGCCTTAAGTTTACGTTGATAAGATACATGAAATTCATTTATATTAGAATCATTAAGTTAGAAGTTTCAGTATAAAAGACATTATTGTATTGCCACCATAAAGTGATCAGTATATCATTGAAGGTGTATGTATGGCCTTGGCTAAGCGCTATGGCGCTACGATGGGCGCAAACGCCGTTAGCCCATCGCCCTCACTCGGTCCGAAGACACGCAACGAGGTCGCCCTAATCCTCCGGAGGATGCATGTACTAACTACATGCACTGATCACTGCTCTATAAGTTGGCGGCCATTTCTCTACCGTATCGTCATACGTGGACATGCCTTCTAATCTCCCAAGTGAGACTAGTTCACCAACGACTCATATTAGTCAGAGCTACACAAATACAACATTCCAATGGTCCGCTCAATACAACAATAAGAACACATTAATATTAATAAGAAATCGTAAACTCAAAGACACTTAGCTTTCATTCCGGCCTCGCCTCGTAATGTCACTTTCAGCACAGTAAATGTGTAGCACTTACACTGATTCTAACAGTTTCTATTTACTTAAGTTCAGGATTGGCAACAAACTTTTACCAGTTACAAACAAATGACATTCGAGACCGCCGCTTTGAAACATGAGGTTTTAGTCTATGACAGGAGACGGAAATATTCATAGAAACTTACCAAAGAGTTCTTAATGTTGCTATATACATTATTTACAATTCGCGGCAGAGTCGCGACACAGCTTGCTTTTTAGGCATCCCATTTTTAATCGCGTCTAATGCTTTTTCTATATTTACTTCACTATATTGTTTTCGTCTCTTTGCTACTTTTCGTGTCTTCATTGTTCACAATGTACTCTAAATAAATAAAAAAACCCATTATTAGCACTCAATATTCTATTATACGCACTACTGCCAATAATTAGCTTTTGCTATTGGCACTACTGCCAATAAATGGATTTTGATGAAATTATTGTTCCATATATTGGCACATTTAATAAATCAAATGTAAAAGAGATATTCAAGATTATAATAATTGAATCTGCTGCCTAAAAGTGTAATTAAGTAAATCAATTTAGTTCCAAAGTATAAATTAGCCAAATAGCTGCGATATGCGATGATAAATAAAGCACTTACCTTAGTAATAAAACAAAATTACGGCACCAAATCACGAGCACAAATTTAAACTGAAGTTTTTAAAGCGCCATTTTTGTTATTTGCTATAGTGTTGCCAATTTTCAACAGAAAAACAATACAATTTCACTTTTTAATGCTAACCAAACTTGAATAATTCAAGGTTTTCTTGTATTTTCAATTTAAACTCTAAAGTGCCAATAATTGGAGCAGTGCCAACGATTGGGTAGTTTACCCTAAGTGTTGCTATGTACAAAATCTTCGATACATGTTGCCATGTACAAATTTACTGATAAATGTTGCTATATACAAAATCGCGAAGCTGCCTTCGCGACAGATTTTGCCGCCACGCCAACGAACGATCGTTGGCGTTTGTTAAACCGTCCACACACGGCCAACGAAGGCCAACGCAAACCCATTCCTTGGCGTTCGTTGGTCTTGTGTGTATGCAGTTGAACGAGAACCAACGAACGTGCGATAGCCAACGCCGACCAACGTTCATTATCCTTCGTTGGCTTGGTGTGTACGCACCATGTGCTGTCTCCCTTTTTTTGAGGCCTACCGCCACGAAGACCGATAGTTGCAACAGCTCAAAGAGCTAGCATATATTCAAGCACAAAAAAAATGAAATAAGATCGGTGGGAAGCAACTTTTAAAAAGTAATACGTTTATTATTGTACTTTAGATTTATATTATACAGAACTTTTACATAAATAATTTTAGCCATAAGTGAAATTCAGAGCTAGCAACACAAGCCATTATTCTGTCATTTTTTGATTTAATTAATAATCTCATGTCCGGTCGCCTACGACAAGAACTTGCTTTTTATATTTTCGAATATTCAGATTGTTTGGAAGCGCTACATTCATGATTTATTCTTGAACCAAAAAACTGTGAAATGACTGTGTAAAAAAGAAGACATATTTAGTCACATTTGTTATCATTATAAGGAAAAACTTTAGTTACAATGTCTACACCGCTAATTGACAGATTTAAACAACTAGATGCATACGCAAAAACATTAGAAGACTTCAGAGTGAAAACTGCAACTGGAGCTGCAAGTAATTAAACAAAATATCTGTATAACAATGTTTCATTACATTACTTATTTTACTTGCCTACCAAATTGTGATGTGGTTTTTGTTTGTAGTAACTGTTACCGGCGCCGTTGTAATGATTCTGCTCTTCCTATCCGAATTGCACACGTATATGTCGCCTAATGTATCAGAAGAGTTATTTGTGGACACTTCAAGGGGGCATAAGTTAAGAATTAACATAGATATCATTGTTCCTTCCATCTCATGTAGCTGTAAGTACCTTCTGAATTTCTGCTATAGGTATGATTTATGGTTAATTTGGAATCATTTTGATGTATCTTACAAAAATAATTTTAATCTGAAAATTATATTCAGTAAAATCCAAATTAGCTGGGAGTGATGTCATTGGCATGTATGTTTCAGATTTGGTCTTAGATGCAATGGATTCTTCTGGGGAACAACATCTACAAATGGACCACAATATACACAAGCGGAGACTGGATTTAAATGGCATGCCCATAGAAGAGCCACAGAAAGAGGAGTTCATATCTTCTACTAGTGCCGTAAGTGTTTCTATACTAAAAAGATTTCATGTTAGCCCTTAGACAGACACAGGGGCGTATTTACCCTAGGGCCATCCGGGCCATGGCCCGGGGCGCCAATCTGCCAGGGGCGCCAATCGGCCAGGGGCGGCATAGCCGCCCCGGGCCGATTGCCTTTTGTTCTGGTTTTGGCGCACTTCAACTGACTTTTACTTCTGATCTTTTTTATTTTATCAAAAATACGGTCGTAAGTTAATGTTCGTCAATACCTACGGAGTGCGTCTGTTATTAAAAACATACGGCGTGTTAAGTACAATAAGGATATGCTCTGAATAAGGGCGCGGGCGGGGCGCAGAGTGAAGAGGGGACGGTTTCTCAATATTGAAACCTATTTTACAAAACAACGAATAATCCAGTAACCTTGTCACCTGAAAGTACGGGGTACTTTGCGCCAATCCAGTAGTTCTGATTTTTTGCAGACTTGTTTATGATGTTGAATGAATAATCTAAATTTGTGACTACGAGCGCCAAACGCAACATTGTCAACAATCGAAAAAACCGCGAAAAGTTCGGTTTTCAGATTTTGGCGATTATAACCCTAAAGGACTAGTTTTTGATAGTACCTTCTCAGGACGTTTCTAAAGTACACAAAATTTCCTACAATATGAAATAATAAAATTATCTCTGTAGACCTAATAGTTACCGAGATAAAGCTTGTCAAAATTTTTCGAACTTCGCAATTTTTGATGAGGACATTGGGCTGATCATCCTCACTGCGATCGGCACGGCACCGCCCTTCCAAGAGGGCTAAAATAACTTAATTTATTGATTTTGAATAACTCAATTTACTCAATGTTTTTTGTCTCTTTTTGTTTGTTTTTACTTTGGTATGTATTTACTAACTAATTAACAAATAAACCTAGTAACTTTTGTTATCCTTATCTTTTTTATTTCATTATGCGTAGCTTAGGTTATCATTAAATATCATCGTTCATACTTCTCATTTTCTTTTTTATCATCCCATAACGTATAAGGCTTCGATAGTATAACACGGGTTACGAAGAATCATGGTCAAAATTCATTCAGAACGACAGAATATTGCAAAAAATTGCGAAGTTCGAAAAAATTATAAGCTGTGAAAGGCTTTATTTCGGAAACTATTGGTATACAGAGACAATTCTAGTCTCATGGGCATTGTAGCAAATTTAGTCTACTTTAAAAACGTCCTGAGATGGTACTACCTAAAACCAGACCTTCCCAATTATTTACGGTTTTTTCGATTTTTGACAAAGTTAGAAAGAAAGAAAATACATTTATTTATGACAGCAAAAAGTTACAAAAAAATAGAAAAAATATACAAGAAAAAACAAAAAAAATTCTAGGTTTCGCTCTCAAGGCAAAGTATAAAGACGAACAAGTGGTCCAATTTCGGCCGTTTAGGAGCGCCCGACACGTATTCACACAGACGCGCGATAGCTCGTCTGTGTGAGTGCGATCCATACTGGAGCATTCTTATTTTTTTGCTTGTAGTGCGTTCGTACACGGCGCGCACACATTCAAGCACGCGATCCGTTGCGATTGTCCCAAGCTCTGATGTATAAAGTTACTGGATTGAAATCATCATTAATGACTTTGTAAACAAATTATTACACCGCAAAAAAAAAGTAGAAGTTATTAAAAATGTTGTATTTTTTATTTCAATAATTTTTTTCCTTGACTTCTGGGGCGGCGAAACATTATTGGCCCGGGGCGCCAAATTTCAAAATACGCCCCTGGACAGACAGTATCATGTATTTTATTTCTGAAATGTCTTACATGAAAATCAAAACCACATCAATTTGAGATTTTGTGACGAGTTTGACAAGTTATGAAATTGATGTTAAGTTGATTTTTACTTGTGCCATTTCAGTAGTATCATTTTTGATACCATATGCACCTAAGGGTCAACTGCTTTGTGTCAGTAGTTCTAATAGTTTTGTCTTATGTTTAATTTTTATTTTAGGTAAAGAAAAATGTTTCGGATGTGGCATTAGTTACCTGTGGAAGCTGTTATGGAGCTGCATTTAAAGAAAATCAGTAAGTACTATTTTCCCATGAATAATTCTTCATTTACTATGTTTTTGCTATCTTAAAACATCTCAAGTTTGGTATTAAGTACCACTACTCCTAACTGCCGGAAGGCAGCCTAGTAGGCGCTCGTAAATTTTATTCAGACGCCTGCCGGTTTTGCATTGCACATTATTGGCCTCAGAAACCCACCTAACGGGCTCTATCGGGTTCTATGGATTGTTCAATTTTTCATCTGGTCATGAAAGTCACATCAACCCCGTACTGAAGTATATATATTTCTAAGCAAATTCATAAGCCTATATTCATAAGCAGATAACTGGATGATGGAAAGACATGCTTTCAGGGCCAAGTATGGTCAGCAGCAGAGAAAAGGTGCCACCCTGCTATTACAAACATGTAGGTTATTTTTGTCTGCGACTGACTATACCTACAATACCTTGGGTAGCAGCAAAGATATTAAGATACACTTAATTGACAAACTGTACAGCTTATTACAATAAGATAAAGTATACAAATAGAAATTAGACTCAAGAATTTACTAAAATGTTACAATCTACACTATATGGCTTGACTAAGTTAAATTACAAATAGAATACAATAATAATATTACCTAATTAGGTTTTTTTTATAATGAACTCGGTGTCCCAGCGAACTTCGTTCCGCCTCAGAATTTTTTTTTTTTAGATGTTTTAATAGTTAGTTATTCTGGGCAGAGTCAAACCCAAAAAATCAAAGATCGTAAAATCGATCCACCCGTTCTGAGTTATAAATGGTGTAACTAACAGGACATTGTTTTATGTATATATGTAGATTTATATTTTGTATCAATATTTATTTATTGTTACTTTTTATATACTTTTATTGTAAAAAATCTGACCTATTAAGAAATAAAGGAAAATATTACCTAAAACATATCTGATGTGTTTTGCTTCTATTGGTAGATGTTGCAACACCTGTGATGATGTCAAAGAAGCATATAAGCTGAAAAGATGGGCTTTACCAGATTTATCTACTATTGAACAATGTAAAGATGATGAATCTGTTGAAAAAACTAATATGGCTCTCAAAGAAGGCTGTCAGATATATGGCTACATGGAAGTAAACAGGGTATGTAAGCACTAACTTATGTTGTATAGTGGTTTTACTTAATGATAATAAAATAATAATTTCCTTTTCAAGGTTGGGGGAAGTTTCCACATAGCTCCAGGAAAGAGTTTCACTATAAATCATGTCCATGTGCATGATGTACAACCATATTCTTCTTCAGTTTTCAATACAACCCATATCATTCAACATCTCTCGTTTGGAACAGATATCAAAAGTGCTAACACCGCACCCTTAGATGGAGTCATGGGATTTGCCAAGGAAGGTAAGCTCGGCTCAAGATCAAATGTAACATGTCAAAGCTAGGCATCAGAAATGTTCTTGAGTGCCAACAGCATCACACTGATGGGACTCGCGCAAAAGCTTTTTATTTTGTTAGACAATTAATTCTATCTGTATTTTAGTGACTGGAAAATGAAAAAGGTGTTGCTAAGCTGATGTCACAAACATGTGTCCCAATATAAACATGTACACACTTAACACGTAACACTTTCACGGACAGTATATCCACAAACGGGGTATATATTATGTATGCTTAACAATGCTTAATTGATAGTGTTAAGGAAATGTTATTTGGGCGTTTTAAAAAAAACCGAGGTAGCTACTTTATCAGAATATGAAGTTTTGAGGTTTTTCAGTGAGTTTGATACTAATCGTTAGTTTTGTGATAGCCTGGTAAGGGGTCATCCACAAATTACGTTACACAATTTTTCAGATTTTTAGCCGCCCCTGTCACACTTTTTCCTAACATATCGTCCCTTTAGTTTCAACGAGGTCGCCCTAATCCTCCGGAGGATGCATGTACTAACTACATGCACTGATCACTGCTCTATAAGTTGGCGGCCATTTCTCTACCGTATCGTCATACGTGGACATGCCTTCTAATCTCCCAAGTGAGACTAGTTCACCAACGACTCATATTAGTCAGAGCTACACAAATACAACATTCCAATGGTCCGCTCAATACAACAATAAGAACACATTAATATTAATAAGAAATCGTAAACTCAAAGACACTTAGCTTTCATTCCGGCCTCGCCTCGTAATGTCACTTTCAGCACAGTAAATGTGTAGCACTTACACTGATTCTAACAGTTTCTATTTACTTAAGTTCAGGATTGGCAACAAACTTTTACCAGTTACAAACAAATGACATTCGAGACCGCCGCTTTGAAACATGAGGTTTTAGTCTATGACAGGAGACGGAAATATTCATAGAAACTTACCAAAGAGTTCTTAATGTTGCTATATACATTATTTACAATTCGCGGCAGAGTCGCGACACAGCTTGCTTTTTAGGCATCCCATTTTTAATCGCGTCTAATGCTTTTTCTATATTTACTTCACTATATTGTTTTCGTCTCTTTGCTACTTTTCGTGTCTTCATTGTTCACAATGTACTCTAAATAAATAAAAAAACCCATTATTAGCACTCAATATTCTATTATACGCACTACTGCCAATAATTAGCTTTTGCTATTGGCACTACTGCCAATAAATGGATTTTGATGAAATTATTGTTCCATATATTGGCACATTTAATAAATCAAATGTAAAAGAGATATTCAAGATTATAATAATTGAATCTGCTGCCTAAAAGTGTAATTAAGTAAATCAATTTAGTTCCAAAGTATAAATTAGCCAAATAGCTGCGATATGCGATGATAAATAAAGCACTTACCTTAGTAATAAAACAAAATTACGGCACCAAATCACGAGCACAAATTTAAACTGAAGTTTTTAAAGCGCCATTTTTGTTATTTGCTATAGTGTTGCCAATTTTCAACAGAAAAACAATACAATTTCACTTTTTAATGCTAACCAAACTTGAATAATTCAAGGTTTTCTTGTATTTTCAATTTAAACTCTAAAGTGCCAATAATTGGAGCAGTGCCAACGATTGGGTAGTTTACCCTAAGTGTTGCTATGTACAAAATCTTCGATACATGTTGCCATGTACAAATTTACTGATAAATGTTGCTATATACAAAATCGCGAAGCTGCCTTCGCGACAGATTTTGCCGCCACGCCAACGAACGATCGTTGGCGTTTGTTAAACCGTCCACACACGGCCAACGAAGGCCAACGCAAACCCATTCCTTGGCGTTCGTTGGTCTGGTGTGTATGCAGTTGAACGAGAACCAACGAACGTGCGATAGCCAACGCCGACCAACGTTCATTATCCTTCGTTGGCTTGGTGTGTACGCACCATGTGCTGTCTCCCTTTTTTTGAGGCCTACCGCCACGAAGACCGATAGTTGCAACAGCTCAAAGAGCTAGCATATATTCAAGCACAAAAAAAATGAAATAAGATCGGTGGGAAGCAACTTTTAAAAAGTAATACGTTTATTATTGTACTTTAGATTTATATTATACAGAACTTTTACATAAATAATTTTAGCCATAAGTGAAATTCAGAGCTAGCAACACAAGCCATTATTCTGTCATTTTTTGATTTAATTAATAATCTCATGTCCGGTCGCCTACGACAAGAACTTGCTTTTTATATTTTCGAATATTCAGATTGTTTGGAAGCGCTACATTCATGATTTATTCTTGAACCAAAAAACTGTGAAATGACTGTGTAAAAAAGAAGACATATTTAGTCACATTTGTTATCATTATAAGGAAAAACTTTAGTTACAATGTCTACACCGCTAATTGACAGATTTAAACAACTAGATGCATACGCAAAAACATTAGAAGACTTCAGAGTGAAAACTGCAACTGGAGCTGCAAGTAATTAAACAAAATATCTGTATAACAATGTTTCATTACATTACTTATTTTACTTGCCTACCAAATTGTGATGTGGTTTTTGTTTGTAGTAACTGTTACCGGCGCCGTTGTAATGATTCTGCTCTTCCTATCCGAATTGCACACGTATATGTCGCCTAATGTATCAGAAGAGTTATTTGTGGACACTTCAAGGGGGCATAAGTTAAGAATTAACATAGATATCATTGTTCCTTCCATCTCATGTAGCTGTAAGTACCTTCTGAATTTCTGCTATAGGTATGATTTATGGTTAATTTGGAATCATTTTGATGTATCTTACAAAAATAATTTTAATCTGAAAATTATATTCAGTAAAATCCAAATTAGCTGGGAGTGATGTCATTGGCATGTATGTTTCAGATTTGGTCTTAGATGCAATGGATTCTTCTGGGGAACAACATCTACAAATGGACCACAATATACACAAGCGGAGACTGGATTTAAATGGCATGCCCATAGAAGAGCCACAGAAAGAGGAGTTCATATCTTCTACTAGTGCCGTAAGTGTTTCTATATTAAAAAATGATTTCATGTTAGCCCTTAGACAGACAGTATCATGTATTTTATTTCTGAAATGTCTTACATGAAAATCAAAACCACATCAATTTGAGATTTTGTGACGAGTTTGACAAGTTATGAAATTGATGTTAAGTTGATTTTTACTTGTGCCATTTCAGTAGTATCATTTTTGATACCATATGCACCTAAGGGTCAACTGCTTTGTGTCAGTAGTTCTAATAGTTTTGTCTTATGTTTAATTTTTATTTTAGGTAAAGAAAAATGTTTCGGATGTGGCATTAGTTACCTGTGGAAGCTGTTATGGAGCTGCATTTAAAGAAAATCAGTAAGTACTATTTTCCCATGAATAATTCTTCATTTACTATGTTTTTGCTATCTTAAAACATCTCAAGTTTGGTATTAAGTACCACTACTCCTAACTGCCGGAAGGCAGCCTAGTAGGCGCTCGTAAATTTTATTCAGACGCCTGCCGGTTTTGCATTGCACATTATTGGCCTCAGAAACCCACCTAACGGGCTCTATCGGGTTCTATGGATTGTTCAATTTTTCATCTGGTCATGAAAGTCACATCAACCCCGTACTGAAGTATATATATTTCTAAGCAAATTCATAAGCCTATATTCATAAGCAGATAACTGGATGATGGAAAGACATGCTTTCAGGGCCAAGTATGGTCAGCAGCAGAGAAAAGGTGCCACCCTGCTATTACAAACATGTAGGTTATTTTTGTCTGCGACTGACTATACCTACAATACCTTGGGTAGCAGCAAAGATATTAAGATACACTTAATTGACAAACTGTACAGCTTATTACAATAAGATAAAGTATACAAATAGAAATTAGACTCAAGAATTTACTAAAATGTTACAATCTACACTATATGGCTTGACTAAGTTAAATTACAAATAGAATACAATAATAATATTACCTAATTAGGTTTTTTTTATAATGAACTCGGTGTCCCAGCGAACTTCGTTCCGCCTCAGAATTTTTTTTTTTTTAGATGTTTTAATAGTTAGTTATTCTGGGCAGAGTCAAACCCAAAAAATCAAAGATCGTAAAATCGATCCACCCGTTCTGAGTTATAAATGGTGTAACTAACAGGACATTGTTTTATGTATATATGTAGATTTATATTTTGTATCAATATTTATTTATTGTTACTTTTTATATACTTTTATTGTAAAAAATCTGACCTATTAAGAAATAAAGGAAAATATTACCTAAAACATATCTGATGTGTTTTGCTTCTATTGGTAGATGTTGCAACACCTGTGATGATGTCAAAGAAGCATATAAGCTGAAAAGATGGGCTTTACCAGATTTATCTACTATTGAACAATGTAAAGATGATGAATCTGTTGAAAAAACTAATATGGCTCTCAAAGAAGGCTGTCAGATATATGGCTACATGGAAGTAAACAGGGTATGTAAGCACTAACTTATGTTGTATAGTGGTTTTACTTAATGATAATAAAATAATAATTTCCTTTTCAAGGTTGGGGGAAGTTTCCACATAGCTCCAGGAAAGAGTTTCACTATAAATCATGTCCATGTGCATGATGTACAACCATATTCTTCTTCAGTTTTCAATACAACCCATATCATTCAACATCTCTCGTTTGGAACAGATATCAAAAGTGCTAACACCGCACCCTTAGATGGAGTCATGGGATTTGCCAAGGAAGGTAAGCTCGGCTCAAGATCAAATGTAACATGTCAAAGCTAGGCATCAGAAATGTTCTTGAGTGCCAACAGCATCACACTGATGGGACTCGCGCAAAAGCTTTTTATTTTGTTAGACAATTAATTCTATCTGTATTTTAGTGACTGGAAAATGAAAAAGGTGTTGCTAAGCTGATGTCACAAACATGTGTCCCAATATAAACATGTACACACTTAACACGTAACACTTTCACGGACAGTATATCCACAAACGGGGTATATATTATGTATGCTTAACAATGCTTAATTGATAGTGTTAAGGAAATGTTATTTGGGCGTTTTAAAAAAAACCGAGGTAGCTACTTTATCAGAATATGAAGTTTTGAGGTTTTTCAGTGAGTTTGACACTAATCGTTAGTTTTGTGATAGCCTGGTAAGGGGTCATCCACAAATTACGTTACACAATTTTTCAGATTTTTAGCCGCCCCTGTCACACTTTTTCCTAACATATCGTCCCTTTAGTTTCTCCACCTTGTATCTACTTGAATAGGTTCATAGAAAAAGCACCTGTGTTATGAGTAGAAAAGTGCGATTTTCCTATGAAACTATTCAAGTAGATACAAGGTTGAGAAAGTAAAGGGACGATATTGCATCTTTTTTAACATATCCTGTCACACAGGGCCGCGCCGCCCCTGTGTGCGAAGTGTGCAGCGCACACAGGCGCCAAGGCAATAGCGGCGCCGGAAGTCGAAACAGACGACAATAAAGAGGTGCTTCATAGGTTTCGCACACAGGCGCTGCCGGGAGTCGGCGCGACCCTGCTGTCACACACTCTCCCCCTATGCATGTGACGTTATATATGGATGACCCCTAACTGGCAGTTAAGAGGACATTTGACAGGAAGAAAAATTACTGCTATTATAATGTGCCATATAATTGTTTGCCATCCTAAAAGTATTAAAAAAAATGCTGGCTTCATTCAGCATATTAAGAAACTTAGATTCCGTTCTCATGCAATAAACTGTGTCAAAGGAAAAGAAAACAATCACTAAAAATTTAGCATAATCATCTTGGTTATTTTTTTTATTATAACATCTTTAACACATAGCTAAACTCAAATTGTTTCACTTTTTAATGAGTTAATGTTATTGACAGTTAAATTAAAAAAGGAAATTCTTATTATGATAATTTATAATGAATTTAACAATAATTATGTAACTACATGACAATATAAACAGGGGGTTGTGTCAGACTCAACAGCGGATTCCAGTGCCAATTGCCATAAATGTACCGAAAGTCCCACCTCCTTGCAGCATTACTTTTCCCACTGAGTGAACTAATTCGCGCCCTCTTGCACCATATCTGCCAAAAAGTTATAAGATTAAATGATAAACACTGGTTTAAAAATTAAAAGCGACAAGTTTTGAAATTCATCTTTACAATGAATCTATGCATCGGATCCTCACGAATAAACCAACAAATTATGTAAAATAAAACAGACTAACCTTAAGGCCGTAAAGCCACCAAAAAGTCCGCCGCTGGCCATTCCCACGCAGAATCCTATCATGAACCCCATTTTCATTTTATCAAAGCAAGACGGCCCTTGCGTTTGGTACATGCCTCCGGGTACAGGCATTGTAAATCTGTTTTATTTACCGGAATATGAAATCTAATAACAACAATTATTTTTAGATCAATTCTTTTCTCCCTGCAATGATAAACTGACAGTGACAGGTAACTTCATGACTGATGGCAAAATTGGCAAAAGCATATCAATGTTGCAACTGTTAATTAATTTGAGAATGTTGCCAATACAAAATTATAAACCACCGACAAATTATATTCAGTCTGATTTTAGGTGGAGTAAATCCTCTTTCCTCAGTTTTTACATAGTAAATATCGATTAAAGTCGATTGCAGAACATATAATTCTTGCACGGTTGGCTCTTGGACCATTTTTGGCAATTCCACTGACATCAGTAGACTTATGATGCTACGTTTTGTCACGCGATAAATAAGTGACTCTCACTCACTCTCACACAGTATTAGTTAGAACGTGACGGATGCTTTATCATTTATTTATCGCGTGACAAAACGTAGCATCATAAGCCTACTGCTTATTTAAATACCACTTATGTAACTGCTGAAATGATTATTTTTATTACAAAGTAGTATTTTCCCGCGGCTTCACCCGCGTTATTCCCGTTAATATCCCTAGCCCTTCAAGTGGCGGTCGACCGTTTCCCGCCAATTGTCATTTACCGTCAAGTGGCGCGGCCATTTTCCGCGAATTTCCCTCAAGTGGCAGGGGCCTCCATGGGTGGTCACCGCGAATTCGATTAATGTTAAAAAAATTACCATTATTCAAAAAAACATTATGAAAGGCTATATTATTATCTTGTATCGCTGGATTAAGCATAAAATTGCCTATCTAATTATATAATAATGAAAGCCGTACCTAACATGTGAAATTTGCTACTTGTGATCAAATCTCGGAAAGTTACATTTTTTCCTTTTTTTTCTATATAAATAATTATAAGTACGAATTAAACAATTAAATGTAGAAAATACCATTTATTTACAAAAAAATACATTTACTATCCCTCTCCATAGAATATTTTTATATTTTTAGACTACAAGGTCTTCAAAAACGAGTTTAAAATCGGTCACACGCGCGGTCGAAGAAAATTGGGTTTGCAAATTTGAATTTTTAGACAAACTTATTAGGAAGTGTTGTCGCGTCTGTTATTGTATGCTATCCTTATCTATTCACGAATCCATCTTGCAAGAAAGAGCAAGACAGGTGTAGATTAAACAGCTCATTTCATAGGTAAATAGTAAACTATACCAATCGACGGGTGGCCGCCCCGTGCCACTCAACGGTTTTTGACAATCGACGGGTACCCGTCGCCTGCCACGCAACGAAAATAAGCAATATGACAGCTGCCACTTGAAAGGCTAGGGAACTCTTTACCAAGATATAAAGTCCTATCAATCTAGGACCAGGGGCCCGTTTCACGAAGCTACAAGTTACAAACGGAAGTCTCTTTCTATCAAAAGGTATTGTGCGATTAACGAAAGAAAATGGACTGTATGTTTGTCGAGGGAATGCGACAAGGGTTTACGGGAGCCAAGATATTGGGTTTTGGCAAAAGGGCCGACTAAAATAACTGAATTAAAAATAAAACGGAGTGGTGTTTGGTGGTCTAACCTGTGATTCCTGGTTCTGTGGTGCAGAATTCGGGCTAGAGCAGCAACCCGCCGTCGGTGCAGCCTTCAACGTCCCTAGACTAGATCAGCTGTTGACTTTACCTTAAAGCGCCGCTACTCAGCCTCAATTTTACGCCAGGGCTTCGCCGGCAGCCTCCAACCCACTTGTATGAAAACACTAGGACTACGAAGTAGTGGTAGCTTTAAATATCACTTGTTTAAAGATTGCGATGAGACGAAAGATGTGTACAGTTCGAGATTTGAAGGGCAACTAACTACAACGGATTTTGGCGGGGGGAACTCGAACGGAAAGTGTTGCCACAATTTATAAAAAAAACTAAATAAATATCTACTGCCAACATAAGTGGTCAAAAGTAAACATTCCGCCCACCAAAATACATTAGTATTTTAACTACGATAAAACAAAAAAACAACACGACACAAGTTACGAAAAAAGACGAAAGAGCATTTACAATGGAAGTGGACACAGCTTGACCACAGGTCGCTTGTATATGCCGGATGCCGTGCGTACAGAGACAACACGGCATACGCCATCAGACCCGGGATGGGTATCGATGATGCGACCAAGCGGCCACTTCGTGGGATTAGTCTGCTCATTGATGATGAGCACTAGGCGACCTTTCTCCACGTTGGATTGTTTGTCGTGCCACTTCATGCGCTGCTGCAGAGTATGCATATACTCCTGAGACCATTTGCGCCAGAAGTCCTGATGCATCTTCTGTAGCAGCTTCCAACGCTGAACGACACTGACCTTCGCGTCGGTCAAGTCTTCGTCCGGCACAACCGATAGAGGCTCCATGGTCAAAAAATGTCCAGGAGTCAAAGCCGAGAGGTCGTTGGGATCGGCGCTTAGGGCAGTGAGTGGCCTCGAGTTCAGGAGGGCTTCAACCTGAGTCAAGACTGTGGAAAACTCTTCATAAGTTAACCTTTGGGTTCCAACGACACGCGACAAGTGTGTTTTCACAGCCTTGATTCCAGCTTCAGCCAGACCTGAAAAATGTGGGCTACCCGGAGGGTTGAACTCAAAACGAATTTCGGTATATTGCGAGCTGGCATCCTGAATAAGGCGCTGCAGAATGTTATTAGCACCGACAAAGTTCTTGCCCTGGTCTGAAACTAGGCGACTGCAGCGACCGCGACGCGCGACGAAGCGCCTAAGAGCGGCTAAGAAGGCTTCCGAGGATAGTTCAGTGACCAGTTCAATATGGATAGCTTTTGTGGAGGTACACACGAACACACAGATGTAGCCCTTGTACGTTTTATTACCGCGCCCCCGACCGAGTGATATGTCGTAAGGTCCGCCGAAATCGACAGCCGCGCTCGAAAATGGTTTTAATTGGTTGATTCGATAGGATGGCAAGTCACCCATGAAAGGCGCAGGAGCACCTACAGGCCGCACACGAAAGCATTTCATGCATTTAGATGTGACCGCGTAAATTGCACGTTTCGGAGACAGTATCCAGAAATGCTGCGATAGTAAGTTGTGAAGCGTTTGCACACCGGGATGCATGAACCGTCGATGATATTCATCGATCAACAGGAATGTTAGGCGGTGGTCACGAGGTAAAAGCAGCGGGTGCTTTATATCGAAGTCGAGAGAAGCTCGTGACAGACGTCCGCCCACCCTCAAATGACCCGCTTCATCGACAAAAGGCGAGAGTTTTCTAAACCTCTTAGGGAGGGAGTTTGGCGCTTTGTTCCGAAGTTTCTCTATCTCTTCCGAGAAACTGCGCTCTTGGACAAAGCGAACGAGAAACATGAGCGCGAGCTTTATTTCCGATGGTGCCAAGGGACCGGTGAGCAACTTGCTAGGCGTCTTATAATTCCTGGCATTGTGCATGAAGCGGAAACAATACGCCAAAACATGCTGGAGAGTTCTGAATGACGAGAATCTGAGCAACAGGTTCTCCACCAAGTTTTGTTGAAGAGACGTCACAAGAACAGTTACTCTGTGCTCTTCATTCAGGACGTCTACGTCTACCGCCAATATTGACTTAGGCCAATCGTCAGAAGCCAGTGAAAGCCACGAAGGTCCTTCCCACCAGCTGCTCTGGTTGACCAAGTCGTCAGGTAAGAGGCCTCGCGATCCACAGTCAGCTGGATTGTCTGCAGTCCTCACGTGTCGCCAGCAATCAGGAGGGATCGTGTCTTGTATGTGGCTCACCCGATTGGCCACGAAGGTCTTCCACTTGGAAGGACAAGACTTGATCCAAGCCAATGCGACACTCGAGTCGGACCATGCGAAAACTTGGTCAACGGCGTGGAAAGGGCTTAGAGCTTCCACGACGGAAGACACGAGGTCCGAGAGCAGCACCGCAGCCAACAACTCCAGGCGCGGTATCGATAACTTGCGAAGAGGTGCCACCTTAGACTTGGCGCAGACGAGCTGGACGTTGCACGCTCCGTCCTTATCCACGGTACGACAGTAAATGACAGCGCATAAGCCTCGCTCTGAAGCGTCGCAGAACCCGTGTAGCTGTAAAACGACAAAGTCCTTCACCATACGACGAGGGACAGCTACCGAGCTCAGCGAAGGCAGTTGTGCTTTGAGCGCTTGCCATTCGAGGGCGATATTCCTCGGTGCCTCGTCGTCCCACGCGACGCCTGAGACCCATAGCAACTGCATTAGGTATTTCGCGAAGAACGTCACGGGAGAAAGAAGACCTAACGGGTCAAAGATCCGAGCGATCTCCGAAAGGATGGTGCGCTTGGTGCACCGACGATCCTCGACAGTCACTTTGAAAGTGAAGTTGTCAGTCTGAGGCAGCCACAGTAACCCCAGGATCTTCAGAGACACGTCACCGATGGAGTCGAATTCGCGAAAGTCCTCGGAGTATAAGTCTGTCGGTGGCACGCCATTGAAGAACTCTCGGTGGTTTGAGGTCCACTTTCGCAAGTGGAAACCTCCCGATGCCAAGATTTTGGAGAGTTCCGATCGAAGGTTGCGCGCTTGCTCGACCGAGTCGGCGCCCGAAACGACGTCGTCGACGTAAATGTCACGGCCCAGAACCGCTGAACCCGCAGGGTGCTCCGTCACCGCCTCCTTTGCCAACTGAGCAATTGTGCGAAGAGCCTGATAAGGTGCTGACGAAACTCCGTACGTGACCGTTAGCAGACGGTAATCGCTGATCGGCTCGTTGACAGATGGCCGCCAAAGGATACGTTGGTACTCTGCGTCTTCAGGAGGTACGAGGATTTGCCGATACATCTGCTTCACGTCCGCTGTGAACACGACATTATGCCACCTGAAACGAAGGAGAAGGTGGAAAATGTTGTTCTGCAGCTTCTGTCCTGGCAGCAGAGTGTCGTTCAAGGACGTATCCTGCGCGTCCTTGGCGCTGGCATCGAACACGACACGGAGAGGGGTGCTGGTCGACAAAGGTCTTAAGACTCCATGATGAGGAATGTAGTAAAACCTTCCCTTGTCAGTCTCCGGAGGGTCACACTTTTCAAGGTGACGACAATTTTCATAATCGGCCATGAAGGCTACGTAATTTTTCGAAAACTCGGCGTTACTCTGCAGTTTTCTTTCCAAAGACGAAAATCTTTTGAGAGCGATAGCACGAGATCCCGAAAACGTAGGTTTGTCGGAAGGATCAGCGAAGGGTAGAGGCACGACAAATCTACCTTCTTCTGTGCGACGAAAATTAGCGACAAAATATTTTTCGCACAGCTGATCTTCCTTCGATAAAATGACGGTACTCGGAGAATTAACATTTTCTAACTCCCAAAATCTTCTGATCGAGTCGTCCAACGAGAAAGTATCCGTAACAACGTGGCAGCTATTACGGCGAGAGCGAGAGCGACAACCGTCCGTGGCGCAACCCCCCATCAAAATCCATCCGAAAATTGTATTGACGGCGGTAGGTTGGCCTGGTTCACCATGGATCAACCCGGGACGCAACGACGATGCGAAAATGTCGACGCTTAAAAGCATGTCGATTGGCCCTGGAATATGCAGACAAGGGTCAGCAAATTCCAAGTCCTTGGTATGTTGCCACGACGAAATATCAATAGGCTCGGTTGGCATATCCGAACATATTGTAGGCAGTATGTAAGCCTCGAAAGAAAAGGTGTTTTTAGTTTCACCAGTATTGGGCGAAATCACACACGACAAGGTGCCAGCAGGTTCAGCCACCGCTTGGCCTATACCATTGATGGCATAGCTTCCATGCTTCACACTCAAGCCAAGTTTTTTAGCACATCGCTCAGTCACAAAATTACAAGCACTAGCGCAATCAAGTAAAACCCGGACCGAAACCAAATTGCCCTGCACATCCCTCACCAGAACCTTGGCTGTCGAAAATAATGTGGAAGCAACAATATTATTTGCCACCATAGCCGTCGGCTTCGAGGCATCCGAAGGAACTTTTGTCTCCGAAGGTACATTTGCGCTATTGAAATGCAGTAAAGAATTGTGAGAAAACCTGCAATGCTCACAACGCAATTTTGACTTGCAAGATTTCACAGAGTGCGAGCCCGACAAACATAAAATGCATAATCTGTGGTCTTTAACTAATTTAAACCGAGCGCTTGGGTCATTTTTCAAAAACACCGGACAATCTTTAACGTTATGAGTTTCCCTACATAATATACAGGGCGGTGTCGACACAACTAAAGCAGTTTTTACTTTATTGGCAGGCTTACTAGTCGATGGCAGAGCCATATTAAAATTGGTGACGTTAAAACCTGCAGTATCTAAAGCCCGGAACCGTTTCTCAATAAAATTTTGTAAGCTTTTAAATTCAGGAATTTGGTCTGAATTGTGCTCCAGTTCAAACTGCTCTTTAGTACTCTTGTCCAATTTTGACCATAACAATTGAAAAAGCATAAAATTGGTGCCCGGTAATTTAAAACCATCCAAAATAGCCAAATTTTCAGTAAATACTCGATTCACCCGTTCCAAATCACTCGGTCTAGAAGACTTTACCGACTCACAGTTGACCAATTTATCAAAATAAATAGTGGCAATTTGGCGAGTTTTATTATATTTTTTAATCAAAGCTTCATAAGCCACTATATAATTTTCATCTGTGAGAGGGTAATTCCTAATTAAATCGTAGGCCTCATTTTGTACACTAGTTAATAAATAGTGCAGTTTTTCAACTGGTGCAATATCAGTGCGCTTGTGCACAAGCGAGTCGAAAAGCTGCTTAAACGATATCCAATCTTGAACCTGGCCACTGAACACCTTAATTTGTATTTTAGGCAGTTTCGGAAGGTTGGAACACTGTGCAACTTGTGCTACTACAGGCTTGCGGATGAGACGAGCTTTCACAGATCTCATTTTAGCATCGAACATTCCCGTGTATCTAAATTGTTCTCTATGCTCACCCGATGGAACCGAAGCTAAAAGTTTGATCTGAGCGTCATGAAAATCGTGTGCAATAGATACAAGCTCGGTCTCATCGCACAAAGCTATTTCACTATCGCCTAACATGGCAATATATTCCAACCTCATAAACGCGTAGTCCCTCGCGACACGCAATGGATCCGCTACCACTTGTTCCTCGACAGCGCTTTGCTGTGCATCTTTGCCCATTTTAACACAAAAAACAAACACTCAACACTACACTAACCAAATGTAAACAAAACAACCTAAAATATGTTTGACAACGACAGATGTCAACTGACAGTGACAAGTTGACAACTTGCTTGGTGTTGCCAGTGCAATTCAACGACAAAGAACGAATGCAATTGAATGATTTAAAGCTCTCAATACTTCTTTAAACACCAATATCTTCGCTTACCCGAAATAAATTTATAATTATGAAACAACGAACAAAAACGAATTTTAACAAATGACTCAACGAAAAAACGACAAACAAAAGGTCACTTATCAAAATATGCGGTTCGAAGACCAAAAAATGTGCGATTAACGAAAGAAAATGGACTGTATGTTTGTCGAGGGAATGCGACAAGGGTTTACGGGAGCCAAGATATTGGGTTTTGGCAAAAGGGCCGACTAAAATAACTGAATTAAAAATAAAACGGAGTGGTGTTTGGTGGTCTAACCTGTGATTCCTGGTTCTGTGGTGCAGAATTCGGGCTAGAGCAGCAACCCGCCGTCGGTGCAGCCTTCAACGTCCCTAGACTAGATCAGCTGTTGACTTTACCTTAAAGCGCCGCTACTCAGCCTCAATTTTACGCCAGGGCTTCGCCGGCAGCCTCCAACCCACTTGTATGAAAACACTAGGACTACGAAGTAGTGGTAGCTTTAAATATCACTTGTTTAAAGATTGCGATGAGACGAAAGATGTGTACAGTTCGAGATTTGAAGGGCAACTAACTACAACGGATTTTGGCGGGGGGAACTCGAACGGAAAGTGTTGCCACAATTTATAAAAAAAACTAAATAAATATCTACTGCCAACATAAGTGGTCAAAAGTAAACAGGTATTGAAAAGAGACTTCCGCTTGTAATTTGTAACTTGTAGCTTCGTGAAACGGCCCCCTGGTCCCCGTTTTACGAAGCCACAAGTTACAATTTTACAAGTCTAAACTAGCAACATCGGTCAAATCAACCAATGGTGTGGCTGTATTTGACCAATGTTGCTAGTTTAGACTTGTAAAACGGGGCCCAGGCCTATACTTGCATACCAAATTTCATCTCAAGTTGGGACCCCATTATTTAGTATCAAAAATCCAAACCTCCAAATATCTTCACTAACGTAGGACAGTGTAATGTAATACAACCACAATTCTGCACCATTCTACAGCTTTCATTAGCAAATCAAATCCTGTTGTAATCATAATCATACATTTTTGTTTCAGGTGCTGTAATGTTTCAATACTACATAAAGATTGTACCAACAGTATATGTTAAACTAGACCGTACTGTTTTGTACACGAATCAGTTCTCAGTAACTAGACACCAGAAGTCTAGTCAGGTGCATTCTGAATCTGGTATGCCAGGAGCATTTTTCACTTATGAATTGTCACCATTGATGGTCAAATATACAGAAAAGGAAAGGTATATCAAACAACAAATAATTCTTAAATACAATTTTTATTGAGTAATTATACCTCTATGTACCAAATGAATGGTTATACACTTAAATTTAATAATGTTAAGCATTTGTTATAAATTAACGTTGTATTGTAATAATGTCATACCTGTTTTTAAAAAAGAGAAACTGGTGAGTTTCTTCCGGCGCTTCTTCTCACCAGAAGGTCACTACCCGAAGCGCCAAAAGAAAAGAAATGAAATAATACATACATATTTAGACTCAGACTTGTAAAAGAGCCCTTGAGGGCCTACTTGCAAAAATAAACTATTTTATTTTATTTTTATTTTAACAGTAATGCTGGGCTGTTGAGATTACTGTATGCCTATATATTATGTGGTGCTCCCTGGCAACCCCACTGTCCGTTTTTTGATTTATTAAGGCATAAAGTTGATGTACCCAATATGTACTGAATTTGTACTTACTTAAAAAAAGATGTACCTCAATAGATTACGAGTACAACGAACTGAATTTGGGGTTGCTGGAGAGCATCTCCCCAGCAACCCCATTTCGTTTCGGCAACCCCACTGTCCGTTTTGTGATTTATTAAGGCATAAAGTTGATGTACCCAATATGTACTGAATTTGTACTTACTTAAAAAAATATGTACCTCAATAGATTACGAGTACAACGAACTGAATTTGGGGTTGCTGGAGAGCATCTCCCCAGCAACCCCATTTTTTGTTTTCAGTATTTCACGTGATTTTTCAGCAAATAATAGGCCAGAAAAAAATGTACTCTCACACGCCGTTTTTCGTTTTTCGAAATTCACCTCTCAAGGGGGTTAAATAGGGGTTGAAAGTTTGTATGAGGAGAATATATTTTTCAAAGTAAGAGATCTAAAACTAGTGCCGACTATTAGTGCAGAATTTGTACCCCGTACCCCGTTTACTGTTTTTCAAAATTCACCTCCTAAGGGGGTTAAATAGGGGTTGAAAGTTTGTATGAGGAGAATAAATTTTTCAAAGTTAGAGATCTAAAACTAGTGCCGACTATTAGTGCAGAATTTGTACCTCCGTACCCCGTTTACTGTTTTTCAAAATTCACCTCCTAAGGGGGTTAAAAGTTTGTATGAGAAGAATATATTTTTTAAAGGGAGAGATCTAAAACTAGTACCAACCATTAGTGCAGAATTTGTTCCTCCGTACGCCGTTACCGTTTTCAGAAATTCATCTCCTAACGGGGTTAAATAGGGGTTGAAAGTTTGTAGGAGGAAAACATAATTTTGAAAGTAAGAGATTTGAGACTAGCTAGTGTCGACCATTAGTGCTGAATTTGTATCTCTGCACCCCGTTTACTGTTTTTCAAAATTCACCTCCTAAGGGGGTTAAATAGGGGTTGAAAGTTTGTATAAGGAATATATTTTTGAAAGTAAGAGATTTGAGACTAGTGTCGACTATTAGTGCTAAATTTGTACTCCCACACCCCTTTTTGTATTTACGAGTGGCGTGGCGTCCATAAAACTCGATTCCAACCGGCTTGCCTAATATTAGGATATTAAACACCTTGTTCTATCGATGTTAAAAAAATTAAGCCTAATTTACTCCGGTTTACCTAAGGCCATCTTTGAAGCCACGTCACTGGTATTTAAATACAATAGGAGCGAATAATTAAAATGTACGGTACCTAGTATTCCTTAAACTGGACAATATTTGTTCGGCTACATTTAAAAATAACTCATGTTTTGATTTCTGTGTCCTAATATTAGGCAAGCCGGTTGGAATCGAGTTTTATGGACGCCACGCCACTGGTAAATACAAAAAGGGGTGTGGGAGTACAAATTTAGCACTAATAGTCGACACTAGTCTCAAATCTCTTACTTTCAAAAATATATTCTCCTTATACAAACTTTCAACCCCTATTTAACCCCCTTAGGAGGTGAATTTTGAAAAACAGTAAACGGGGTGCGGAGATACAAATTCAGCACTAATAGTCGACACTAGTCTCAAATCTCTTACTTTCAAAATTATATTCTCCTCATACAAACTTTCAACCCCTATTTAACCCCGTTAGGAGATGAATTTCTGAAAACGGTAACGGCGTACGGAGGAACAAATTCTGCACTAATGGTTGGTACTAGTTTTAGATCTCTCCCTTTAAAAAATATATTCTTCTCATACAAACTTTTAACCCCCTTAGGAGGTGAATTTTGAAAAACAGTAAACGGGGTACGGAGGTACAAATTCTGCACTAATAGTCGGCACTAGTTTTAGATCTCTAACTTTGAAAAATTTATTCTCCTCATACAAACTTTCAACCCCTATTTAACCCCCTTAGGAGGTGAATTTTGAAAAACAGTAAACGGGGTACGGGGTACAAATTCTGCACTAATAGTCGGCACTAGTTTTAGATCTCTTACTTTGAAAAATATATTCTCCTCATACAAAGTTTCAACCCCTATTTAACCCCCTTGAGAGGTGAATTTCGAAAAACGAAAAACGGCGTGTGAGAGTACATTTTTTTCTGGCCTATTATTTGCTGAAAAATCACGTGAAATACTGAAAACAAAAAATGGGGTTGCTGGGGAGATGCTCTCCAGCAACCCCAAATTCAGTTCGTTGTACTCGTAATCTATTGAGGTACATATTTTTTTAAGTAAGTACAAATTCAGTACATATTGGGTACATCAACTTTATGCCTTAATAAATCACAAAACGGACAGTGGGGTTGCCGAAACGAAATGGGGTTGCTGGGGAGATGCTCTCCAGCAACCCCAAATTCAGTTCGTTGTACTCGTAATCTATTGAGGTACATATTTTTTTAAGTAAGTACAAATTCAGTACATATTGGGTACATCAACTTTATGCCTTAATAAATCAAAAAACGGACAGTGGGGTTGCCAGGGAGCACCACATTATATATTGAGTGATAATTTTGACTTGTTTTTTTTTAACTATTTTTTTTTTTTTTCAGGTCAATTGGTCATTTTGCAACTAACATCTGTGCAATAGTAGGAGGAGTGTTCACAGTTGCAGGAATATTTGATACACTTTTATACCATTCTGTAAATGCATTTCAAAATAAAATGTTACTAGGAAAAACTGGTTAAATAGATTTATTAGATATTTTACAAGGTTTTAAGAAATAAATTATAATCAGTAACATTGCATTTTGCATATTGCTTACAAAACTCCACATCAGTTCCTTCAACAAGGTTTATAATTGGGACATAGTTTTCTTTTTTTGGATTATACTGGGCTCTTCCAAGTCTTTGTAAAAATAGATGGCGCTGTTTTATTCTAAAATTCCTACTCAGTAAAACTTCTGGTGCTTCTAGAATTCTGTTGTGTGATATTTGCATTGTATTATGTATATAATTAAATCTTTCCAATAATACCTTCTGATCTGAAATAAAAGTAGAACAACAAATTTTATTGAATAAATAATAAATAAATATTAGGGGACAATCTTTCACAAATCAAACTAGCCCCATAGTAAGCTCAATAAGGCTTGTGTTATGGATACTAGACGACAATATATTTAATAGATACAAATACATAGAAAACATCCATGACTCAGGAACAAATACTCGTGCTCATCACACAAATAAATGCCCTTACCGGGATTCGAACCCAGGACCTCCGGCTTCGTAGGCAGGGTCACTACCAACTAAGCTAAAGCGGTTGTCAAAATAAATTCCTAAATATTCGAAATTACTCTGTATAGGGTAAATCTTCAATAAGTGGCCACTTAAGAAAATAATGCTGTTTAACTGTACATCAAATTTACTTGCAATACTAAGATTATTTTTACCATGCAACAAATACAAGTGAAAGTAATCTAGGGATTAAGTTAAATTCACAAATATTACAACTTTATCATTAATCCGTACATTTTTACAAAGTGGCTAGTAACTGGAGGGTAGCCAGTAATAGGCGATTTACCCTATGTCAATTAAATCTTGTTTATAACTTAAAATGTAAGTGTAAAATCTTTGAAAACAAAATTTAACTTACTAATCATATAAAGCTTTGGCTTCTTCAAAACCAACTGCTTAAGTTCTTGTTGTTCAAAACCCATCTCTTCTTTCAAGGCAAACATATTAGTTGTAACATTATGGAGACTGTAGGTTATCAGTTTAGGCTGCTTTGAGGCAAGTAATCTCACCTCCTTACCATGTAATTTGAATTTTTCTTGAAAGAATCCCAATCGCCGATCTATTCTTGTAGTCCTGAGAAAATTCGTAATAACAACACTGATTACAATTGTAACATTATTTTATATGTATTATATTTAAATTAGTAGTACTTACGTAAACATAAGCCAGAATGGATTTTTTGTGACTATACGTTTTATTTGAGTCTCAGAAAAATATTTCGATTCTAAGTAATTAATCCTTACTTTTAGGTCTTCTAGTGGCTCACTAAGAATAAGCGAATTTTTAGTAATGAAGGTGCCTATTTCTTCCAAGTCAACATAATCTTTAAGAAATAAAAGATGTTCTTTTATACTTCTTTCAAGGTCTAATTTAAGAAGCTTTTCTGCAATGTAAGGCTTCTTTTCAATTTTGCTTAAATTGACATTCAGTTGAATTAACTTTTGTAATGTTTCAGAAGTATTAACATATCCAGCAAGATTAAAAGACTTTGGGTAATATGGAGTGAATTCAGACAAATCTTGCGACACCTTTTCTAAAGCACTTGATTCTGTCGCAGAGTTATTTGGCATTTTATACTGTTGTACTAAACTACTGAAAGTTTTATTTTTACACATACAAAAACATCGGTATAACAAAACATTTTCTATTACTCTTGAAAACATAGCGATAAATTAGAAAACACGCTTCGCTTCTGCAGTATTCTTCGTATGCGATAGTAATGAGAGTTCAGAAATTATATACTGCAATTAAATAAAAAATGTTCATAATTTTTGTTTCATGAATGTCGTAAACGCGAGGTTATTTTAGTTTTAGGATGGAGATCGGAAGGAAGTTCAATGATGACAATGATAGTGACAGTGACAGATTTTTTTTTTTTTTAATTTATTGCATGACCGTGGGTGCATGCCCTTCAGTCGAAATATTAGAAATACATAGAGAACCTTAAACTAGTACATATCAAATTGGGAACCAGACAGACTAAGTAGAAGAAAATAATTAAATTTTTTCTATAGTATTTACAATAAACTGGAATACTGGAATAAAATACAGTTCATTTGACAATAAGTCTTGAATGCGGCGGGGAACACTTAACGAATTTTCTTTAGCGATATCACTAATGACACTGACAAGTAGTAACCTTTGAATACCAAAACTATTACACTCATAAACGATATGGTTGATATCCGCATTTTCCTTTAAACAATATGTACAGGTATCTTCGGTAATAATCTTCATTCTGCAGAGGTGTGCCGGGGCCAAGCTATGACCAAACCGCAAACGGTTAATGATCGTTATGAATTTTCGGCCTATGTATTTGAAACCAAAATACCACGGTTTCGTAGGTAAGTTTCGTTGTATTTCTGCATACCATTTTCCTTTAGTCTCAGTGGTAATGTCCCAGTACTCTTTCCATATTCTCTTCAATGAAGTTTTAAACTGATGATAATAATCTGTGAACGGTACTTTGAAAGATTCGGTCTGGTCTTCGTCATGATCTAGACGAGTCGCCTGATCAACAACCTCATTTCCGACTATGCCACTGTGTGAGGGAACCCATACAAATTCTACATTTTTTCCTAAAGTTTGTAAAATATCCTTAATCCTATACACTATATAGTTATGTTTATATACAAAATTACAACCGCACAAAGCAGTTAAGACACTCTTAGAATCACTAACTATTAATATATTTACACTATTTACATCACTACTTACATATGTCAAAGCAGATAATATAGCCCAACTTTCTGCTGTAAAAATGCTGCAATTATCAGGGATCTTGAGACATTTCGTTAGATTTAGTTGTGGGTCATAAAATGCTGCTTTAACATGTTCAGACTTGGAGCCGTCAGTATAAAGAGTATAAAACTCTGCCTTATCATTTAAAAGTTCTAAGAAATCAAATTTATTCTTAATAGAATCTAGATGGCATTTTATGTCCAGAAAATTTATAAGTGTGTTATATGGGCAATCGTATATGGGCCACTTGTTACTGATGTACATGTCTCTTGTCAGGTTTTTTACATTTGTCATAATTGTTGTAATTTCAGGCAGTGTGCCGGAAATAAGAGTATTAGCCGAGATGTTGGGAGTTCCAATTGACTGCGTGATTTCTTCAGGATACAGAACATTACTCAGAACAGTGCTGTTATTGCCAGATAATTCCTTCAGACAGAATCTCTCAGCCAACTGTAAACGCCGCAGGGACAATGGAGGTATGCAAGTCTCAATTTCCATGGAATTAATAGGAGTGGTGCGCATGGCCCCACTTATTATCCTCAGACCCATATTCTGTATCACATCCAGTTTTCTTAACAAAGTTGTGCTCGCATTCATGTAAGCTAAAGAGCTATAGTCAAAGTGACTTCTGACTATACTTTTATATAGCATGCCTAGTGTTTTAGGGTCAGAACCCCAAAAGGTTCCTGCTAAACTTCTTAGGATATTAATACCTTTCATAGCATTCTGACATATATAGTTGATATGCTTATCAAACTTCAGTTTATCATCTAATATAATACCTAAAAATTTGTGATGATTAACAATAGGGATTTCATTATTACTATAGTTAATGTTTACTTGTGCAAATGGATCTTTACTGAATACTAAAACTTTACTTTTCTCAGAGCTAATTTCTAGTTTCAATTTATTGCTATAGTAATTATGCAATTGCCCTAAAGCAATATTCATATTATTAACAGCAATGTTCAAATTTTGGTCTTGGCTGTATAAAAGTAAGTCATCTGCAAATTGTAGTATTTTCACCTCTGATGTATTTACAAAATTAAGGATCTGAGATGTATATAAGTTATACAGTAAAGGTGACAATGTTGCTCCCTGCATTGTACCTTTATTAGCAAGTCTAGGTCCATGTAATTTGTTATTGAATTTAACATAAAGTATCCTTTCATATAGAAAATTTAAAGTCCAGGTAAGGACTTTACTTGGTAAGCCCAATTCATGCAATACTTGAATTAGGCATTCTATGTTAACATTGTCAAAGGCACCTTTTACATCTAAAAATACACATATAACATTAGAGTGACTAAGTTTTGCCTTTTTCAAATCTGCTATGAGGGATACAAAGCTTTCAGAGCAACTCCTGCCCTTTCTGAATCCATACTGTATATCTGGTAATTTTTCCTGAGTTTCTGCAAAGTAGTCCAAACGTAACTTTAACATGTTTTCAAAAAGTTTACCTAAACATGACGATAGAGAAATAGGTCTGTATGAGGAGGGATCATTGGCAACTTTATTTGGTTTTAAAATGGGGATAACACATTGTGTTTTCCAAGATTCAGGTATTATTGAATGAGTCCAAAGTTTGTTATAGATATTTAATAATATTTCTTGAGCATTCGGGTGTAACTTTTTGACTAACATATATGGTAAATTGTCCAATCCTGGTGCTGTATCCTTCCTACTTTTGAGTGATATACTAAATTCACTTAATGTAAATGGTCTATTGAGAAAAGAGTTACTATGACTTATAACAGACTGATTCAGAATATGATTTAATTTATTTTTATCTATCTGTGAGGCATCTGAGATCTTATCTAAGAAGCTTGGTATCCAATCATCATTTACATATCTGTTACGTGAAGAACCTATCCTTTTAAACTTTTTCATATAATTCCAAATTCGAGAAATAGGTGTCATTCTATTAAAACTACTACATAACTCATGCCATGAATTTATACTTTCTTGTTTTAATATTCTCTTCTTTTGAGCATCCAATTTTTTATAATTGATGAAATTAGGAATAGTTGGAGATTTTCTATACTCTACAAGAGCCTCCTTAGACTTTTGAACAGCATCATCACACGTTTTATTCCACCAGGGTGCAGGTTTTCTCATGAGATTCAAAGTTTGTTTTGACTTCTGTATTGGGACCGTTTCAGTTCTAATATCATACAAAATATTTACAAAATCATTATACAAATTGATGGGTTCTGCGTCATGTATATCTAAATGAGAAAAACGGGTTTCTGATAGTTCATGATACTTGGACCAATCAGCCTTACTATAAATATATTTTTCTTCCACAGGACGCACTTCATATATAGATGGCTTCACATTTACCATAACCTGAGTTGGATAATGATAACTACCCATGGGATCATCATGAACACGCCATTCACAGAGATGAGCTAATGCAGGACTGACCAGAGCTAAATCTATTGCCGATGCATTTCTATTGGGATACTGAACAGTGGTTGCACTACCATCATTAAGAATACACATGTCTAAATCATCAATAAGTTTATATAAACTGTTACCTCTATTATTATTTGCCTGACACCCAAACAGAATATGATGTGCATTAAAATCTCCCATGACAAGACAGGGTTTTGGAGTTTCAAGTAACACCTTTCTCATTTTATTGGTATCAAATCTGCTGCTATTAGGAGGACAATACACACAAAGAATATGCAATTTACCAGTGGCTGTTTCTATTGAGATGCAAATATTTTGGACAGATTCATAAAAAGTTGTATCTACTATGTCATATTTTAAGTTTTGTTTAATTAATATACCTACACCATTATGTTCATTTTCTGAAATTTTGTGAATAAAGTTATATGGCGTAAAATCGGGAATTATACTAGTACTTTTGAGCCAAGTTTCGTTCAACAGACAAATATCTACATTTTGTTCGCAAAGGAATGTTTTCAATAAGGCTTTCTTACTCTGTAAGCTTTGCACATTAAATTGTGTTACATGTAAGTATGTATCCATTATAATATTAAATTTTTTAACAATATATCTTTGATTCTCTTATTCGTAATGGGTGTATTTTCCTTATCATTACCAAGCATTATTAGTGACTTAACAATTGCACTAATTATAATATCATTGTCGAGTATTTGTTCTGCATTAAAGGTGCTTTGGCTTGCGCCAACAGCACTGTCTAGAGATTTGGCCGGCTTACTCAGAGCTGGGTAAGCTTTGTGGTCTGCAATGGTTGGTGTGGTACTCACCACAGTGGCAAATGACCGGTTGAGATGTTGGTTCCTTTTCTCCTCCATCTTCTTCTGTTTAACTGGGCAATCTCTAGAAATAGCCAAGTGGGGGCCACTACAATTAATACATGCGACCTCTTCGACATCGCACTCTTTATAAGAATGTTGTCCAGAACATGATGAGCACATTTGGACACCTCGGCAAACTTTGGCTGAGTGGTTGAATTTTAGGCACTTGTAGCACTGCAGCAATGGTGGAATATATCGGTGTATCTGGTATCTGAACAGTTGTATGTACGCGTGCTGTGGTAAAGTTGTAGTAGCAAAGGCAACGGCTATGGTACCCAGCGGGACGAGCTTGCCATCGACCTTCCTCATAAATCTTTTTACAGATACAACCTCAGCATCGCATGCGATGCTCTTATATATCTCTTCATTCGTCATGTCCTTGGGCACGTATCTTATGACGCCAGTGGTTTCAGTCAGGTGCGCTGGTACAAATGCTTTCAATTTGTATTTGTTAAGAAACTGGTCCATGTTCAGGAAATTATTAGCTGTTGCAGGTTTTTTAAAAGTAACTCCGACTTTGTATGCGTTCACTCGGTGGATGCCAACAATGCCTTTAACATTTTCTGTAAACAGTTTTGTTAAGGCAATCGGATTCTTATTTCCTATTTTTTCACTTTCTTGAGACTCTACATACACAATACAGTCAACACTATGATTCGCTGGGAATTGCCTTTTGTAATTGGCTTTAGTGTACATTTTATAGTCCATTTCCTTTCGAGGCTTTTCCGACAATTTTCTTTTTTTTGCATCTTTATCAACGGGGGCATCGCCCCCGTCGGAATTTACACCCATTCTACAAGTGGCTATGTACAAAGAGAGTATTTACAGAGAAATTTAACAAATATGTACAAAATAACGAAAGTTAAAAATCCAAGAAAATTTGAACCGCCCGCTTTGTTTGACTTCCCGCCAAAAAGTCTGACAGTGACAGATTGGTGGTAGTGTTCCTAGGTGACAAAATAAAAGAGCATTTTGGACATTCTACAGACTTAATATATTATGTTTTCTTTCACTATTCAGGCAAAAGGTACTATTCTGCCCCTTATCGATTTGGGTGATTTTTACGTGTATGTTTTACATTATTACACAACTAGTAAACTGTTATATCTTTTGCCTGAGAACGACATAAATATTAAAAAGAAAACGCACGTGGGCCATCGTGTAGAGGCAGCATGAGAAAAGCACGTACATCTGACAACTATTCAATATTATTGCGCAATATTCTGTTACCCTGGTCCCACACTTGCATAGATCTATTAAATTAATATTTATTTTGTACATAAAATTGCCTCTGTTAGTAGCATGTTAGTAAACATAAAAAAAACTTTATTTCTAAAAGTGGTAAATATACGGGGCAATACATTATAAATTGCAGATAGCCGGTAGGTGATCCGCCTTACGTACAATGAAAACAATTAAACCATCCTAATTAATTTTTATTTATTTGCAAGAATATAATAATAAGATCTTAAGAAGGTCCTACCTTCGCTTTCATACTTAATCATTAGATTTCTTTGTCATGTCATGTATACCTTTTATAAAATAAAGCCCTGGGTAAATATGTGAACGCTCCTGCAACCCGTCACCAACCGAATAAAGTAGGTACGTGAACGTGAAATGATGTCGTGCACACAATCACACATAGGTGTAGCATAGCAATCACAATCCATCCAATCAGTCAAGCAACAGTCAAGTTAGCTGTTAGTACAGTTGAAGTGCTCAGGTTACTTGTGAACCAGAAAACCTACTGCAATATCGTCGGTGTTACTTTCGCTTATTAAGAGCTACTGTACCGTAATATCGATCGGTAAGCTTTATATCTCATCATTCTAAAATTCTACAACCCATATGGCCGGGCAACAGTGATTTCGAATTTACTTTTATTTCGTCTGTCCTTTATATCCATCCTGAATATAATCACCATATGATACAATATAATTAATAAAATAATAATTACCATAAAATTAGGACATCTAAGTTCAATAGAAAATAATGTGCACTGCATAACCTTTGTAACTGCATTTTATTACCACTTAACTGCATAAGCTGATGCAACATTACGTTCTCCCGTATGTTACTATTTATTTATCTCTTGTCTCCGTATGGTATGGGTCACCTTAAATATTATATTAAGTAACATGGAACCTACAGTTTAGATTATATGAAGTAGATTAAACTATTGAAATGTAATACATAATGTAATTAATACACAGGGGACTTTGGCACTCTTATTTATTCTGAAGACACAATGTATCACAATACTTATTATGAAATATTTATAGCTATGATATTGATCTTTATGACTTGATGGTCGGAAGTGGAATGTCTTATGTTGTTCTGTTCAAACAAACAACATAATGCAGTCATAGCTATAACAATTTTATTTTAAGTATTGTGATACATTGTGTCTTCAAATAAATAAGAGTGCCAAATTCCCCTGTGTATTGATTACACATAATGTTTATAATTTGCACAGTTAGTAATAAAGCAGCCTAATTAAATTTTTCAACAATTGAGTTAAAGAGTTTTAAGATTGAAACTAAATTATATATTTTTTTAATTAGGCCAGTTTTTTTTTAATAATGGTGCGAATTGGACAATTTTCTTGCAATATGGAAAACAATTCAACTTGACATATTTTTTATATATTTCATTTCAGATAAAGGTCCCAATATGGATACTTCGTTGACAGGAAGTCAAATTCGTGAGACATTTCTGCAATTCTTTAAAGATAAAGGCCATAGATATGTCCACTCTTCATCAACTATACCACTTGATGACCCAACCTTACTGTTTGCCAATGCAGGAATGAACCAATTTAAGCCCATATTCTTGGGCTCTGTTGATCCTAATTCTGATATGGCTAGTTATGTACGAGTTGTAAATACTCAGAAATGTATTCGAGCAGGCGGAAAACATAATGACTTAGATGATGTAGGAAAAGATGTGTATCACCATACATTTTTTGAAATGATGGGTAACTGGTCATTTGGTGATTATTTTAAAAAAGAAATATGTTCCTGGGCATGGGAACTCCTAACTGAAGTATACAAATTGTCTGGAGACAGGCTATATGTAACCTATTTCGGTGGTGATGCAGCATCTGGGCTGGAACCTGACTTGGAGTGTAAGAATATTTGGCTGCAGCTGGGAGTTCCTGAGTCCCACATCTTGCCAGGAAGCATGAAAGATAACTTTTGGGAAATGGGAGAAACTGGCCCATGCGGACCTTGCTCAGAACTCCATTATGATAGAATTGGAGGACGTGATGCTGCTCACCTTGTTAACATGGATGACCCAGATGTTTTAGAGATTTGGAATTTAGTGTTCATTCAATTTAACCGAGAAACAGATGGGTCCCTAAAACTTCTACCTAAAAAACATATTGATTGTGGTCTGGGTCTGGAGAGATTGGTATCTGTGATTCAAAATAAAAGGGCCAATTATGATACAGATTTTTTCATGCCCATATTCAAAGCAATTGAAGTTGGCACTGGTACAAGACCTTATGCTGGTAAAGTTGGTGATGAAGATGCTGATGGAATTGACATGGCTTACCGTGTCTTGGCTGATCATGCAAGAACTCTTACAATTGCTTTATCTGATGGAGGTTGCCCAGACAACACTGGTAGAGGCTATGTGCTGCGCAGGATCTTAAGAAGGGCTGTACGATATGCATCTGAAAAGCTCAATGCTAAACCAGGCTTTTTTGCTACATTGGTTCATACAGTTGTTGTACTACTTGGAGATGTATTTCCAGAGATAAAAAAAGACCCAGAATCGATTATACAAACTATCAATGAAGAAGAAGTTCAGTTCTTGAAAACATTGACAAGGGGTAGAAATTTGCTTAACAGAACTATTGAAAAACTAGGTGATTCCAAAACAGTACCTGGTGACGTTGCCTGGCGCCTTTATGATACATATGGCTTTCCAATAGATCTTACGCAATTAATGTGTGAAGAAAAACGCCTTAGTATTGACATGGATGCATATGAAAAAGCTAAGAAGGAGTCACTACTTGCATCCCAAGGTAAAACTGCAGGTCAGGAGGATTTAATAGCTTTGGATATACATGCCATAAGCCACCTCCAAGAAAGTGGGGTGGCAGTCACTGATGACTCACCTAAGTACAGCTATATACCTTCTACTACTGACAAAGATGCTGTATACACTTTTGCACCATGCACTGCTAAGATTTTAGCATTGAGAAGAGATAAACAATTTGTAGATGAAGTATCGTCTGTGCAAGAATGTGGCATAATATTGGACAAAACTAATTTCTATGCTGAACAAGGAGGTCAAATCTTTGATGAAGGATATATGCTAAAACTTGATGATGACAGTAACGAGTTTACTGTTAAGAATGTTCAAGTTAAAGGTGGTTTTGTTCTGCACATCGGTAAAGTAGAGGGGGTCCTCAAAGTAGGTGATACTGTGTCACTCCACATTGATACTGAGAGACGACGCCTGGTGATGAACAATCATACGGGCACGCATGTACTAAACAATGTATTGAGAAAAGTACTTGGAAATGACTCCGATCAAAGAGGCTCCCTTGTAATGCCAGATCGTTTAAGATTTGACTTCACTAATAAAGGTCCCATGACCACTAAACAAATCAAGGACGCTGAAGATCAAATCAAAGCCATTATTGAAGAAAACAAAACAGTTTATGCTAGACACACAAAATTAAGTGATGCTAAAAAAATCAATGGCTTAAGAGCCATGTTTGATGAGCATTATCCAGATCCTGTACGAGTTGTATCAGTTGGCGTACCTGTTGAAGAATTGGAAAAGAATCCGGAAGGACCAATCGGTTTTGAAACTTCTGTGGAATTTTGTGGAGGTTCACATCTTCACCAAACAGGTCACATTGGGGAATACGTTATAGTAAGCGAGGAAGGTATCGCAAAAGGTATTCGAAGAATTGTTGCTTTGACTGGTCCTGAAGCTGTTAAAGCTGTGAGTAAATTGAGTGCCTTAGAAAACGAAGTTAACAATCTTGCTAATGTTATCAAAGAAGGAAATGACTTTAACCAAAAAGAAATAATAAAGAGAATTGTAGACCTTACAAATGATATATCTCAAGCTCAAATATCTTACTGGAAGAAGGATGATCTGAGAAATATGCTTAAAAACTTGAAGAAACAACTTGATGATAAAGAGAGGGCTGCAAAAGCTCTAATTATTACCCAAGTGACCGAGAAAGCTAAAGAGATGTGTCTAGATGAAAACACGACTGAAGTAATAGTTGCAGAACTTAAGGCTCAAGGAAACACCAAGGCTCTTGATGGAGCGCTAAAGCAAGTGAAGCAGCTGCGCCCAACGACTTCAGCTATGTTCTTTTCGGTTGACGAGGATGCTAATAAGATTTATTGTTTAGCTGCTGTACCTAAAGCTGCAAACACGAAAGGTTTACTCGCATCAGAATGGGTTCAATCAGTGGTTGAACTTATTGGAGGAAAAGGCGGTGGCAAAGCCGAATCTGCCCAAGCTTCTGGAAGCAACCCACAAGTCCTTGAAAAGGCAATGAAAATTGCCAAGGACTTTGCTACTTCGAAGTTGTTCTAGTTAGTTATAAAGTACCAGTGTTATTTATGAAAAAGTATTCACGTTTTCGTTATTTATACATTTCTTTTCAGTCAAAAAATACAATAAATTCCACAATATTGTAATGAAATGATGTTTCATTCAGTGAACCGGGTGTCATTAAGTGTCTACGCACACGACGTGGTTTAAACGCGCGTTTCGTAGCGCTGTCGATTTTACACCCTAAAAATATATAGCGATAATGCTACGAAACGCGCGTCGACGGCACTTTTAAAATACGCCATGTACATTCGTGTTACGTGCGTAGTTACTACGTGTTTGCTTTCCGGCGTCGAATAATGCTTTAATTTTGGTAGCACATTCTAGTTCTAGTGTGTTTATAATATTGCGTGCTACCGTGCGACTGAGACCACACGCTTAATGGCAAGCGATTAATATGTGCCGAGCCGAGATGATAATAAATAAACTAGTCACATCCGGTAATGGTCTTGGCCTTACTAGTTGTGATACAACGCACATCCCAAACTTCAAGTTAAAGTAGCAGTGTCAAGACTTCACTTTCACGCAACTCAGAATCGACGTTGATAATGCGTACTAATGTCGAGCACTCTGATTTCACTTTCGCATTATTTTAAACCGGTTACAATACAAGTTGGCATTCACGAGTGAACTGATTACGCAATGAAACCGGTAGTGAGATAAGCCTTGGAGATCAATAGGGTAACTGTAATGGGAACCATTTCTGCTGGAGAGGTATAATTAAACGAAGCGAAGCTAATGAGGTCTATGAGTCAATATGGTGCGTGCGTCGGCGTTCTGTTTGTATGTTGATTTGTCCGACGATAAGAGGAATACATGATTGGAACGTGAAAAAAATTGTTTCATGGGTTCTCTGAACCGATTCAGCTCATCTTCGAACTTCTATGGGTCTACTACTGACAGTAGAGAAGATCAATTTCAAAAAGATCTTACAAATGATGCTAGAATTATAGGCGGACAAATAAACATTGAATGCCAATGATGCGTACCCCTTTTTTGTGCTTGAACTAATGCCACCTTTTGTCGACTCAAAAATGTTATGCTGATGTGATGATTTATAATATAGAGTATGTGCGGAAAGAGAATGGGATATAGATTTGAGGGCGCTGTAATGCTTTTCTACCGTTTGCCATACTGGTTAGGTTAGTTCCGTTTTTCGCCACGCCTATTCTCTTTCCGCACAGACTCTAGCATGCGTTTTAAATTAGGAGCCAAACCAACCATTATCGGACCTGCTCGCTAAATTTAACGAGAACCGGTTGAGAAATGCCACCTAGAGAGAATAAAAATGCTTTCGTATATGCGGATATACGAAAGCATTTTTAACCAATCTGAAACGGTTCGCGCCCGCTCGCTCTATGAACGAACCTAACAAGATTTTTCGGGTCGACAAATGCGACCAAATAGGCAAACGAAAGCATTTTTGCCCAAGCTGGAACGGAGACCTTGAATGACCCAAATCACAGTTGTCTGTGGCCAAGCCGCTGACGAGGGCCATAAATTTACGATCTGGCGCCTTCTCTATTACTGCCCGTGGTGCGTACACAATTTTACGTTTTCGTGGCCAGGAAGTGGGACTTTTTCCCGGCGCAGCAGGCGGGAAATTGCCACTTTCGGCCTAGCGTGACGTAAAAATGCTTATTTAATAGCGATTTATTCCACCCCTTTTTTTGGAATAAAACGTCGTGACTATTTTTTTATATAAATCATATGTATTGGTGTAATATAAGGTTACTTTTGGGGTTTCACAGAAAGAGTGAACAATCCGAGTGGTTTCAAATGATGTAATTAACTTTATAGACGGCATCAGTGACTCTTAAAGGCATAGGAAATATGTTCAGGTGGATACTGCTCTTAAAGATGTTCACAGGAGGCCGTGGTGTCGGGGGTGCCTGAGCGTGTCTCTGCAAAACAAGTTGCTCTCAAAATAAAAAGCATGATAAGAGGCAAATCGCCAGGACACGACGGCTTGAGCATCGAATACTTTCACCGCGCGGGACCTCACCTCCTGAGATTGCTAGGGTTGCTATACACGTTGTGTATTCGTCACTCCTACTTGCCCAGTGAACTAATGATGACGGTCGTGGTGCCTATAAATAAAAGACTGGAGATTTTTCAGATAAATGTAACTACCGGCCGATGTCATTAGCTACAACTGCGTCCGAGGTGCTTGATGCCATACTTGAGAGACAACTTAAAAAACATTTTCAACTTGTACATAAACCCGCTGATCGATGAGCCGGGTAGCGCTAGGGTTGGCCGCTCGATTGACGGCCATATTGTCAACAGCATTAGTTATGCAGACGACATGGTGCTGCTCAGCCCATTGATATCAGCACTCAGAGGGTTGCTGGGTACGTATGAGGAGTAGGTACGCCAAGTTGCATGGCCTCCCCTAAAAAAAACTGAACAAAAAAATTGAACTTACAGTGTTTCACCCTAAGAGCCGTTAAGTGACGACTCTGCCCCCAGTGCTGCTAAATGGTGTGAGCCTAGTTAGGGTGAATCAGTTTAAGTATCTCGGCCATGTGGTAACGGAGGATTTAAAAGATGATAGCGATATTGAGAGGGAAAGGAGAGCGATGGCGGTTCGCTGTAACATGCTGGCCCGCAGGTTTGCACGATCTATTGAAGTAAAAATTACTACGTGTAGCGTGTCCGTCAAGATAGCGTACACCGTAAAGATATTCAGAATCTGATGCAGCCAATAAATAGTACCCAAATAGTACCGACGAAATACCTAGGTGAAAAAAATAGTACCCTTAAACTTTTCGAAATATAAGGCCTGTTCACGGTGTACGCTACCGGCGTCAAGCTGGCGTACACCGTTTGTATCTCTGGAACGGCTTTGTTTTTGGAAACGCTTTATATCTCAAAAAATAGTACCCAAATAGTACCCTAGGGCCCTAAAATTTTATTTCTCTAGCTATCGTAGAAGCCGAGATATAGTGAGCTCTTTCTATAAGGAATTCCCGGGTACGCCAGCTTGACGGTGTGAAATTTTGTACACCGTTAAGTTATGGAATATCTCGGCTTCTACGATAGCTAGAGAAATAAAATTTTAGGGCCCTAGGGTACTATTTTTTGAGATATAAATCGTTTCCAAAAACAGAGCCGTTCCAGAGATACAAACGGTGTACGCCAGCTTGACGCCCGGTAGCGTACACCGTGAACAGGCCTTATATTTCGAAAAGTTTAAGGGTACTATTTTTTTCACCTAGGTATTTCGTCGGTACTATTTGGGTACTATTTATTGGCTGCATCAGATTCTGAATATCTTTACGGTGTACGCTATCTTGACGGACACCGTGTTGCCTGTACTAGGAACAAATAATTAAAACTAAGGTTGTACTCCTCAGACTGAACATTTGTTCAGCGAAATTTAAAAATAACTTATGTTTTGGTTTTTAGTACCCTTTAAAGTTTATTTGAAGCCGCAATGTATTGCGATGTTAATTATGTTTGTAGCGTGACAAGCGACGTCAATAGGGTATTTGCCTGTAGTCAATATAAATTACTACACGCTAGCCTTTAAATCAGCTTTTGAAAATTTGCAAAAATGAACTAAACATTAACTATTTAGCGTTTTAAATGATTTTTAAAAGGTCAAAAACTATAAATAAAAAGATGATTTGATGTTTGAGTAAAATGACGTCATTTCACTTTTTTCCATACTAACTTCATACTATCTGAGCGTTTTGACACTTCATAAAAAGCATAAAAAGTAACTGATTTGATCAGTCAGGAAAGTACCCTATTAGACTGATATTAACGTACATTGAAAATACTATTTAATTTGTATGAAAAAGATAAAATCTAAAGCTTACATAATTTTTAAAAGTTGTTGAACGAAAGTTTTATTGTTTGATGAGTAGAATCTACGTTTTAATTATTTGTTCCTGTTACAGGCAACACCCGGTATATATGTATACGTGCAACTTGTGGGTCAATTACACGCAGCGGGCCTACGTTCGAATGGGCCTATCCTTACTTTTGAAATCATTGGCCTCCGCAATGTATGCGTACGCACACACGGAGCGGTTCAGCGCGGTGAATCGTCACCGAGTCGCATCACTCGTGCGCAGGGTGCGGGGGAGCCACAAAACCATCCTAAAGCTCATTAGCAGTGGTCGGATTAGGTAGTGCCATTTCGCGGAACTTCGGTGCGTAAGCTTAATATGGATGTACCTTTTAACCCAGGGATTTCATATGAAAAGTTTAGTTTATTTTTGCGTCTTCTTTAAATTAAAATTTAATTTATGTTAATTAAAATTTTCGAGTCCCGGAATCCCAGGTCTTATCCATGTTATATTCAATGTTTAAGGTCATTCACCCGAAATGGCACTTTCCCTTATGCCGCGTACACACCAAACCAATGAAGGGGCTTCGCCGGCCTTCGTTGGCTTGGTGTGGACGGTTTAGCAAACGCCAACGAGCGTTCGATCATCGTTCGTTGGCGCGACCACGTGACCACACACCTATCACGTGACCTATCATTTTACACACCAAGCCAACGAACGCCAACGAAGGTTCGTCGGCGTTGGCCCTAGCATTTGTTCAAGCACAAAAAAAAACCGCACGTTAATTGGGTGCGTTCAATGCGATCTTTGGATGCACCTTCAATAATCAACGAATGTGAGGCATCAGTCGAATCAAATCAATCAACAAACACATGTCGTCGCTACCTCACGCTTTGTTTTTCTACATTGGTTATGTTTTGAGTACAAAATATCTTTTTAGGTTAAGTCTACAAAAACTTTCGTTCGTTGGCCTTCGTGCATCCGTTCACACCGCGTTGAGTTTGCTCCAAATCCTTTGATGTTGCCGCCACGCCAACGAACGATCGTTGGCGTTTGTTAAACCGTCCACACACGGCCAACGAAGGCCAACGCAAACCCATTCGTTGGCGTTCGTTGGTCTGGTGTGTACGCAGTTGACCGAGAACCAACGAACGTGCGTTAACCAACCAAATTCTTTGTGTACACATAGGGTTTGCAAATATTCGACTCTTTCAAATATTCGAATATGATTTTGTAGATATTCGAATATTATTCGAATACTACCAAAAACTATTAAAAAATCGTTTTTCTTAGTATTTTTTGTGAAAAACATGTTAGAAGAGATATTTTTTACGCTGCGATTACCTTAAGACTAATCAAACTTAATTAGTCTTACTCAAAACCTATAAACCGACTAGGTAGATGAGGGAATTGCTTTGTTTGCAATATTTGCACTGTGGCATTCACTGTTATGCAGATGACAGCACGGGTGATGCCTCCTACACCGGCCGCGCCAATATTTCTCGGGATAACGTCATCGAGAGCCGTAACAGACTTGTGTCTGAAATTGAAACTTCCCTAAAAAAAGTTTCAGAATGGGGTCGACTTAATCTAGTCCGTTTTAACCCTACGAAGACACAGGTTTGCACTTTCACCGCTAAAAAGCTTACGTTTGTTTCATCACCTCGTTTTGAGAGCACCCCCACCTAACTGCCACAGCCACTATTAGAATCAGTGAAGTCCAGTTCCGCGGCCATTTAGAGGGTAAGGCTAAATTAGACTCTAAGAAGCTCGGTGTGCTCAACAGATCGAGACAGTATTTCACTCCGGCCCACCGCCTACAGCTTTATAAGGCGCAGGTCCGTCCACATATGGAATACTGTTCTCATCTGTGGGCTGGGGCTCCCCAGTACCAGCTCCTCCCTCTAGACCGCATTCAGCGGAGACCGAATCGTATCGTCGGCTACCAAGATATTTCAGATGGGCTCAACTCCTTGGCACTGCGTAGAGATGTAGCCTCGCTCTGCATCTTCTATCGTCTGTATAACGGGGAGTGCTCCGAGGAATTGTTCGGATTGATCCCTGCCGCATCTTTCCGCCATCGCCCTACGCGACAATATTTCCATCCTCACCACTTAGATGGTTGGCAGTCCACAATTGTGCGTTTTGCTAGAAACTTCCTGCCTCGCACGACTGAACTGTGGAATAAATTGTCGCCTGCAGTGTTTCCGGACCGTTTTCTCGTTTGCCCCCTATTTCATAAAAAAAAATCCTTTGGGGGAGTTATGTCGGACTCACCCCCTCAGAAGGAGAAGACATACTCACTTAAACCACTTGGACCCGAGTTAACTGAGACTAGCAATCTGTCTAAGAGTTGGAGTCAAATATTTGCATGTACCCCACACGTGCTCCGTGGCATGGACGTTAATCAGGTGGGGCGAGACGGCCTTTCATGCAACAGAAGCGCCGGCCACATGGAAGCTCCGTAGACACAGTGCACATGCTGGTGCAACGTATCCACAAGCCCTGGTGGGTAGTTAGTTGGCTGAATTCCGCATTCATGCAACCTCTTAACAGGCTGGTTCAGCGTATAACCAGTCCCAAATCATAAAGCTGTCCCGTCGCCGCTTTTTTGTACTTTAACTAAATTGGTAGGTTTATCCTCGTAAAGCCGGTTTCCTAAATTTAGGATATTTTGCTGAAGTAATTTTCGAGGTTATTAAGATGAGAATAGAATTCTAATTTCATATATGCTCCCCTGCTCATCACCCCCTCATGGGCCTCACGACACGAGGACATTAGTTTTAGAAATTTTAACTGACTGGTCCATGCTTCGAGAGATCCCAGAGCTGGCGCATACTTCTCCCAAAAAAATGTCCTTGCAATTAAGAAAGTTAATGACGCATGCAAAAAGAAGCCCATGCCACAGGCAGCAGCTCAGCCTAGAGAGAATATTCTAGTTTTTAATTTAATCATTGTTTTTTATAGCGTAAAAAGTTACGCTGCGCTATTTTAGGTATATTTAGTTTGAAAAAATGTAATTGATTACTCTCTTGCAATTCGAATAATTCGAATATTCGAATTGCAAGCCCTATGTACACACAAAGAATTTGGTAGAGTGGGGTTAGAATGTGCATTCTTTCGTTTGGTCTAAACCCACCTTAAGAGGAGGGATTGCCCCCTTCTGGGACACTGGGTGCGAACGCACGCGCACGTACCGGGGGTTCCAGAGGGTGGCAGTGGCAGGTTTATGCATTAATTAATTTCCTACTGTACTGTACTAACATAGCTATTGAGTAACATGTAACTAACAATATATGGATTATGTCCGAAATAAACAAATTTAATTTAATTTTTGTTTTTATTTTATTTATTTTATAGACGACCTTTTGCTAGGTATACTTCAAACAAAATATTCTTATATAACCGACATAATACATTAACTATATCTACATAATTTATAAGTAATTACTATAGTTTAAACAAAATATTCATTCAAGTATTTGGTTGGTCTTTTTATGAAATTAAGCACCAATTCCATTGGTGTATAATAAAATTCCTCTCGTTGAGGTGGTGCAATAATATTATTGTGGTAATATTTTACATAATTTTATTTCACTAATAGTAAATATAGGGATAAATTACCCCCGCCACAGCAATATCTGTGGCTAGGATCACAGTAATAAAATATTTCATTCTTGCCCGAATCCCTCGGTTTCTTCAATAGCATAATTTAACTTTTCGCACAATTGTTCGTAACTTTTGTAGGGCGGCAAATCCAGTCTATTGAAACACGTATGAGAACGCGGCAGCCAAGTATCTTTTCCAACCTGAAATGTTATTCACATTATATATTTTTTTGCTAAAATTAATACGAACTCTCATTATAGTGAATGACGCAGTGTAGTCACTTGTTCAATTAAATAACCAGTGATTCGGTTGCCACGCCGCGGGATATCAAGTAGAAATGTTAGTATGGAGACGCTACTAAGCCCGCGATACCGATAAAACATTAAAAACTTATTTAAGACGACATTTAATAAGCAGAGATGATTATAAATTGTTGAGGTCATTCACCCTCCGTGGCAACCAAATCGCTGATCACTGTAACACTTGCGTAGGCTGACACTGAAATAGTACATTACACAACTAGGGTGGTAAAACAAAGAAAGGCCAAGATCGCAGATGTTTGCGGCCCGAGCTGCAAGCGAGGGACGTAAATGTGCGGTCGAGGACTTTATTACCTCCCGTGTTGTGTACATCATTTTATGTCTACACTTGGCCAGAAAGCAGCTTTCTCCGTACGCGCAGCGTGCGGAAAAAGCCACTTTATGGTCAGGTGTGGCATAAAAAATTGTTAAGATTGGTTACATAAGATCCAACTTACGATTCAGTAATTAAACATTTTATAAAATCTTCGCGCAACTGACCTTTTCTATACAAAACCGTTGTGGTCCGTTGGAGCCCATCAGCTCGGCGAACCCGCCCACCGGCACGCGGCATGTACCCGTTACGAATTGAAGCAATCTCGCCCTTTTCTCATTATCCATTTGACGTACAAACTGAAAACATATCATCAATACATTTTTTTACTTCTGCTCGTTTCGTCTCCGAGTTGGTGGTGTATAATTATTTTGATTTTTCCGATCCGATAAATTTTAGAAGTCAATAAATACCGTTCAATGAAAATCTTTTACTTCATTGTATTTACTTTTTTACACAAAATGCATACATGAATTGTGCCGTCGCCCCCACTCTTCTGTTTTGAAAGATTTAAGTGAGAGAGTAGGAGTTGTTTGAGGTCGTGACCGTCAACATGGCGTACGCCGTAAAGATATCCAGAATCTGATGCTGCCAATAAATAGTACCGACGAAATACCTAGGTGAAAAAAATAGTACCCTTAACTTTTCAAAATAAAGGCCTGTTCATAGTGTACGCTACCGGGCCGTCAATCTGGCGTACACCGCTTGTATCTCTGGAACGGCTTTGTTTTCGGAAACGGTTTATATCTCAAAGAATAGTACCCTAAGGCCCTAAAATTTAATTTCTCTAGCTATCGTAGAAACCGAGATATTCCATGACTTAACGGTGTATAAAATTTCACATCGTCAAGCTGGCGTACCCGGGAATTTCACATAAAAAACTTCGAATTTCGAAGTATAATTGGAATATCTCGGCTTCTGCGATAGCTAGAGAAATTAAATTGTAGGAGCCTAGGGTACTCTTTAGGTACTATTTTTTTGAGATATAAAGCGTTTCCGAAAACAAATCCGTTTAAGAGTTACAATCGGTGTACGCCAGCTTGACGGCCCGGTAGCGTACACCGTGAACAGGCCTTATAATTCGAAAAGTTTAAGGGTACTATTTTTTTCACCTAGATATTTCGTCGGTACTATTTGGGTACTATTTATTTGCAGCATCAGATTCTGGAAATCTTTACGGTGTACGCCATCTTGACGGTCCCTGTGAGGTCAAACATATCTTTGGGCAAATCGGAGCAGATTTGCCTTACTTTTTCTCTCTTCTTTTGAGCAGAAAGATAAGCTAAAAGGAGGAAGGATAAGTTAACGCCACGTCACTATAGAATGAAGGTATAGGGAATGGGATTTCCAGATTAGATTAAACCCTTTACTGTGGGAATGCGAGGAGCCCTTTACCTGCCAAAACCAGACGACTTGTTTGCTGGTGCGCGTGTAGTGCCGGTAGATGGTGTTCCTCTGCCAGTCGTCCACGTCCACCTCCTGCATGCCGCATAGCATCAGCTCTAACTCACGCTCGTCGAAGTACTTCAGCCATTCCAGAGGCACCACCTGACAAACAGACAGATTTAGGTTTAAATATAGGTTCGGCTTTATTTAATTTCTGGTAACAGAGAACAAGTGACCATCGTGGTCACTTGTTCTCGGCCGTACACAACGTGCGCCGATTAGGACTTCAGGACTTGCTCCAGCTTAATGTTTCTAAGTTACATTTCGTCGGGGATAGTGCAATACCGCGTAAGTATCATATGTATATAAGGTTTCAATTTCTAACAAATTTGCTTGAAACTGAACCTTATCTACATTTATGCTACTTACGCGGTATTGCACTATCCCAGACGATTTGAAGATTATATTTGCTTGAGGAACTCATTGTTATTGCTGTTTCGGAATAAAGTAACCGTGAAGTGTGCTAATGTGGTTAATTATGTTTTAGCATCACGAAAGTGAGATGTCTGGTTTATTAGCATTTTTAAGTTCGATGACGTAGATCGCTGCCATGATTAAGAAATAAAACTAAAAATATAAACGATACTGATAGTTCTAATTACCTCGTTAAATCCGTCAAGGAAAGCAGACGTCTGTTCTTCTATGCCTCGTGTCATGCGCCACTGTGTGACTAGTTGCAGGTATTGTTCTTTGTTAGACTGTAAATTGACAATAGTTATAATTAGTGCGCTGGACCCATTAAACAATTACCCTCCATGCTCAGGAGAGTGTAACTGGCAGGCCATGTTTCTTAAAACATGTTCGAGGGCAGTATTACTTTTCTGCCTTTTTACTATAACTTGATTACGACTTCAGCAGAGTGAATAAATTTATAATATGCTCCAAGCGGTCTAAGAGTGGATATACCGAAAATAATTTTCTAGTGATGATGGTATTAGCGTAATTTGTCCCATTCGTTTTTCGTTCGTATTTCGAAACGAATGGGACGAATTACGCTGATACCGTAAATATTTTACAGCTTTATAAACGGCGGTACAATCAGCCTCAAAAGTAGGTTACATTATAATACTGCGGCCTGTATTAAACTGACCAGTTACTTTGAGATTGACTGTACATTGACGACGCACATAACTGACTACTTGTAACCCTTATTACAATGAAAAGAGGTTTACAAATTTCACCTGTCTCAACAATATGTAACAAAAAATGCCAACTCACTTCGGAGACGCGTTCCTTGTCTCCGCTGGGCTTAAGCTCGTGATGTATCACTTGTCCCAACACTTCAAAGTCCACGCTGAACCACATTTCAAGGCCACATTCATCAATATTATTATCTCTAATCCAGACTAACGAATTGTAGAACTCCGGATCGATCGACTCAATGTCCTTCATTGTCAATTTTTTATTTAACATTCTCTTATAAAAAGGCATAGTGAATCCGGAATAAATAAATCTACCATGGTACAGGGCCATGGCTATGAATCGTCCTATGAATTTGAAGTAAAGAAGGTGGTCGGGGTTGACGTAGCTGGCCGGGTTTATTTGTAGGCTGTAGTTGTTCTTGTTGGCGTATTCGAAGAGGCAGTACATTGGGTTGAGGACTTCGTGGGATAGCAGGAAGAACCACTCCCGACTAACGCCCCCGTAGTCTAACCCTTCCTCGCCGCGGAATATTATGTACAGACGCCGCCGGAGCTCGTACGCGGGGAGCCTCATTATCTGCAAACGAAATACTCATCTTCAGCATCACTTTAAAGGTGTAGGCTACGGGTACAATACGGGGTTCAGGGTTGACATGTTGCTCTCGATAATACTGCAATCGTTTATCGCTGATGTTTAACATTCCTACTTCTATCAAATGTGCTTTTTTATTTAAAATGTTCACTTGGCTGGCAGTTAACAGGACGTCACAAAACTGACGATTAGTGTCAAACTCCATATAATTTATCACCAACTGACAAGCTAGACGGTATTTGAACTTCGCTTAAGTTTCGCCTAACCGTACATTTGAAAATAAAAATGCACAAATATGAGACATGATCAGGCTTTGCAAGGGACTGGAGACGTACGCAGCCTGTGGTTTATATTTTTATTATATGGCATTATTTAGCCGAGCTAACACAACCGGTGGTTTGCTTGTCGCACGACACCCGGCACCTGACCTGTCACTGGGCATTTCTCCAGAAATATGTCTGCGGTCACTTCATTCATCTGGCTGTTTTTCATACTAAATGTATGGGGACAGATGAATGAGTCACAGACATATTCCTGGAGAAATGCCCCACTACACACACACACTATATCGAAAAGGGATTGGTAATATTTGTCGCGCGAAAAAGAGCCGCGTCACAAGTGCTGTGCTAAAGATACAGACTAAAAGTATGATTTAGAAGTCTAATCAAATAGAGAAGTAAGGATCTCAAAAATGAAACTAACCTGATGATAGGAATCTTCGAACAGCGTCTGCCGCGACAACGTTATCTTAATATGACTGGGTAACGCATTGCTCTGGCAGAGGTATCTGAATTGACTAAGTTTCCACCGGAACGATCTCTCGTAAGCGCGGGGGACGCCGTAGGCGCCCTGGGGGCCCTTGGGCGCGCCCGGGCGAGGGTCCTGGAATGTGGTGGTGCGAGTGTTGTGGTCTACGAAGTATCGCGTGCCTTCCTCCGTGTAGCGGATCTCCCAGCCGCCCGGCAGCGCCTCTTCCACGCTCACCTCCTGGCCCTGCGATGCGATTACCCACTAAGTATAGGCAGTTCCACGAGAGTTGAGGTGAATGATTACACACACAGCTACATGAAGTACTCATTGCAAAAAATCAAATGGATGAAATGAATGAGTGAGTAAATAAACACAAGGAATTGTTTAAAGTCTATCTTGCAATTCACTGTTGAACTTGCTATCGGTACGAAAAAAAACAGTAATTTTAAAACATTACATGACATGTTGTTGTTTGCGTGAACTCAACTCTGTTGGAACTTTCTATACCTATTGTTTTGATGCCCGAGAACATTTGGACGTAGTTTAGGGAAAAGGATCCAACCCACAAAAAGTCATCCTTTTGTTTTAAGCATTTGAATTCTATAATTGGTTCGTGTGGATTGGATCCATTACCCTAAACTACGTCCATTTAAATATATGAGAAATAAAGGTTAATTTGATTGCAGTTGGTAGCACAATTTGCTCTGCTTGCTTTGTTCTGGAATCAAACTATCATCCTGTACATCGCCATCGTCTTTCGTATGTTTGTTTGTTATCTGGAAGAGATCGTTCTTTAGCGATACGACCGCCTATTGTGTACCATTGTTTTTTTATAGGGTTGCATTGTAATCTTTATTTGGTGCGCAATAAAGTATTAATATACATCGTCATTACTTAAAAAAAATACGTATCTGATACTGACTCCAGGTAAAACGCAGTAAGCGTATATGAAGTTCGTATGTTGCTTTTGACGTTTTTTTTCTAGGACGTTTTTAGATACAAGTTTTTTTCAAAGTCGTGACGATATGTACAAAGAAGGGAATGAAAAGGTAGAAAGTACTTTAAGCTGGATAGGAGTCCCACTCATTGGACGGATCAGTTACGTTACGCACATCTCGACACTGCAGTACACGTTGCTCTACATTCGACTGCAGTTTTTTTTTAGAAATAATGAGACGGCAGAACATCATTCGAGATAAACTGTTCCAAAGAAATGACCACGACCCTAAGTAATGAGGAGGAACTCGATGCAAGGAGGGACTTTGAGCTGCATATGGGTGAATCAACTTTTCTTTGTCAACCAAATTTTACTTTCTCTGACTAAAATTGAAAGAAAATCTTTATTCGGATATTGTTTGAATAAAGTTTATGCTCATTTAATAGACAGATAATAAAGCTACGTAATGCAAATATTTTTTATTATAATATGTTGATAAGCAGTTACCCAGGGGACATAGCTGCCCCTCACTTTTGTATGAAAATAAGGGTTTGTCCCCTGGGTCACTCTATTTATTTATTTAAAACGAGTTTTATTTTTCCCTTAACTTATCTCTAGATGTAAATCTTGTTCCATTTAAATCATGTCAACACATGCAAAAGGTGAACAAATAAGGAGAAAGGGCAATCTTTGCATAAAATAAAAAAGTTGATTCACCCATATTACTCCACAGACAAGAGCCTTAAATAAATGGTGACGGTATTAAACCTGCGTGCGCGGGTCCTCCCACTGCGTGGTGCGGTTCTTGTGGTTGACGTAGTAGACGCGGCCGTCGGGCTGCACGCGGCGCTCCCAGCCCGCCGGCAGCGCGCCCAGCCCGTCGTCGGGCGCCGCCGGCCCGGCCGCCGGCCCCGGCACCCGCACCGCCACCGCAGCCGGGAAACCTTCCGGCGGCGGGCCCGGCAGGCTCGCTCGACCTGGAAATCATACACCGGTTTTCGTCATCTCATATATGGAGCATTCCATGAAAACATCAACTTTTTGTCCCTTACGAAACGCTATGGCAGCTGCCCTAATAAAACGTATTAGATGCTAAGAAACATTACCAATCTTAAAGCCGAGTTACATATTACAATGCTGATAATTAGCTTCCTGAATTTATTTCTCGGAAGTATTAAAACGTTGGTGTCCCTTACGAAATATTTTCATGGAACGCTACTAATAAAGGTGATTCGAGTCGCCGGATCTTACTGTAGAATGATCACGAAAGTAATTTAAGTAATGTAATCGCAGGTGCTGTGCGCGACTAGCAAAAGACGGTCGTAATTTAACATATCTAGCTTGCGACCGTTTTGTGCTAGCCATGCAGACTTATCAAATTTGCAAGAGAAACGTTTACTGCTATCGTTTTTTAAGTTTGTCTACTAATTATTATAATTTGACTATTCTGACGTGGAACATTTATAAGAAGATCGTCAGTGGCCTTCACGTGTTTTGAAAAGCACCAATACAGAAATTAACCATTACCATCTTATCTCATGATCGCACTGGCGATAATAACGAAATTTAGGTATCATTATGACAAAGATTGTTATAATATAATATATCTGAGTCTATGCAAATCGAAAACACACCGCGTGCCCAAATAGTACTTAACTAGATAAGATTATGTGATATTAGATAGCGTGACTATAATTCGGAACGAAGTACGCAAGGCCATAGCACAATATAATTTGTGTTTTTTGTCGTTGGGCCGGATTTTTACATACGATTATCCACGATTTTCGCCGGAGCGCATCTTACAATGTGCTAAAGGCAATAGGGATGACGACTGGGTTAAAAATATATAGGTAATTCTATTTAGTCCGTCAGTTAGATTATGGAAAAATATGGGACACATATTTTTTGGTTTATCAAAATATTAAAAATCGACAAAGTTATAGATCTTCAAACTTCTGGAGTGGGGGCTTGTGACATCACTCCTAGGTGAAATTTGTACCAAGGAGTGACGTGACTCGAAACTTCTAAGCACTCTATCGACGTCATTTTTTGTTTGTTAAACAAAAGAAAAAATACTTGTACCTACAATATTTTTTAATAATCTAACTGACGGCCTAAACAGTTTTTTTTAGTCGTCTAGTCTATTGTACAATGTGCTAAAGGCAATTGTACAATGTGCTAAAAGCAATTGAAAAACCAATAAAGCAGTTGAATTTCATATTTGTAAGGTATCTTCGCATCATCGGCTCTTTGCAGACGCGGACGAGGGCGCTCGGCTGCCGTAATTCCAATTAATTTAGAATTTAGAACATTGCGTAATGCGCTGACTGTGAAGATCGTACGTTACTTAGTTGCACCGCCCAAAAATTATTTGCTTTGCCCTAAGGTCCACTGGTACAGAATGGCATTAAGTTTTATACGCTAAGTTTTCTTTTGTGCAATAAAATAAAAATCAGTAGAATTATTGCAACCAACCCTTAATATCCGAAATCGCACATAATAGGCTACTTGACAGGTTTCTGAAAAGTCAATCCGATTGTTTAATGATGTCTATTGAGCACTCAGAAAGTGGTAATTTTTATTTAAAAAAGCAAATAAAAATGCACTTTTAAAATTAGCCGCCAAAACGGTTTCTCGGACAATATGGCGTCTATGACGACACATGATAGTAAACCGACAAATGTCAACGAGGATCGCATAACGTTCTACCTTTAAAAATAGGATTGACAGATGCTGTCGATGCTGTTTACTATGGTGTGACGTCATCGGCCAATCCAAACCGTTTTCGATAAAATGGCGACAGATAAAAAATAATCAATTTTCATCCGAGTTTTATAAATAAATTATCCATTTATTTTTAGTAATATTGACGTAAATTGGTTTTAATACTTATAATTAATACATACAGGGTGTCCCTAAAACCAACTTTTATACGATCAGGGCTGATAGACCAGCTCATAAGAACCTAGATTAAGCAAATTTGACCTCAGTAAAAATCTCTTAGTTTTCGAGATATTGACGTTTTTGTAAAACTCGTGCTAAGTGATACCCTGACTCGGTGTTTTGAGTGTCATTGCTAAAATATCAAGTATTTTACAAATCTGTATTTTGCTATGTATGGCCAAATAACTATGCTATTGAACGTATTTTCTATTTTTGCTAATTTATTCATGCTGTGGACACAGTACAATAACAAAAAAAAATTATTCGATTTTTTTCAAATTTAACCTCTGACTTCGAACTAGCGTGGTGAAAAAAAAATGTACCAACATAACCAGGCACTCAACGTAAAAAAATTGCGCATTTATTGTAGTTTCTAAAATGGTATAAAATTTACTAAACCCTGTAATAATTTTTGAAATAATGATATTTTGTTACAAAATTAACTGTCTGCCGCCTTCATCTCATACGATCCGGTTGAACTAAGTTTGCACCTGGCGTGCTTGACATCACATACAAATTAGGTGCAAACTTCACGTAATCGTCAATATCTCGAAAACTAAGAAATTTTTAGGAGGTCGATTTTAGTCAGTCTCGTTTTTAAGAGCTGGTTTATCAGCCCTGTTCGCCATTTTGTAAAAGTCGCGAATTTTGATAGCCTGGATCAGTCTTTCGAATGTCATGACTTCAAATTTCAGTATTTTCTTAATCTGCTTTTTGTTTAACATTACTTAATAATTATGCTATCATACCTTTTCTGTTCGAAATTCAAATTCTGGTACGAAATTTAACCAATGGAATATTGTAGTATAACCTCCTTTTGAATTAAAATGCTATTATCTTAAAAACTACGGTGTCTAGTGTGTAAAATCTTACTATTTTAAACTACATTATTTTTTTTTATTTTAGCATGGTAAATTTGTTTTAAGTATTACGCGATTCAAATCCGAGGTCATATTTTGAATCACGTAAAATCTAATTTATTTTGATAAGGTATGATAGCATAATTATTAAGTAATGTTTAAAACAAAAAGCAGATTAAGAAAATACTGAAATTTGAAGTCATGACTTTCGAAAGACTGATCCAGGCTATCAAAATTCGCGACTTTTACAAAATGGCGATCAGGGCTGATAAACCAGCTCATAAAAAACGAGACTGAGTAAAATTGACCTCATAAAAATTTCTTAGTTTTCGAGATATTGACGATTACGTGAAGTTTGCACCTAATTTGTATGTGATGTCAAGCACGCCAGGTGCAAACTTAGTTCAACCGGATCGTATGAGATGAAGGCGGCAGACAGTTAATTTTGTAACAAAATATCATTATTTCAAAAATTATTACAGGGTTTAGTAAATTTTATACCATTTTAGAAACTACAATAAATGCGCAATTTTTTTACGTTGAGTGCCTGGTTATGTTGGTACATTTTTTTTTCACCACGCTAGTTCGAAGTCAGAGGTTAAATTTGAAAAAAATCGAATAATTTTTTTTTGTTATTGTACTGTGTCCACAGCATGAATAAATTAGCAAAAATAGAAAATACGTTCAATAGCTTAGTTATTTGGCCACACATAGCAAAATACAGATTTGTAAAATACTTGATATTTTAGCAATGACACTCAAAACACCGAGTCAGGGTATCACTTAGCACGAGTTTTACAAAAACGTCAATATCTCGAAAACTAAGAGATTTTTACTGAGGTCAAATTTGCTTAATCTAGGTTCTTATGAGCTGGTCTATCAGCCCTGATCGTATAAAAGTTGGTTTTAGGGACACCCTGTATATCCATAATTCTTCCATTATTTTTCACACTGTCAAGTAGCCTATTTTGCAAGTATAACCAATCCAGTGGCGTAATTAAGGCGGTGCCAGCGAAATGACCAGACCAGGACCTTTTTCTAGGGCGCAGTTACAGAAGCTCGCATCGGGCGCATAAAAGGCACTGCCGACCCCTAAACACTTTCAAGACCGATAACCCGCCATGTAGGCGCTCGTAACTTTTGCTCAGATACCGGCCGGTTGTGCGCTGCACATTACTGGCCTCACGAACTCACCTAGCGGGTTCTGTCGGTTTCTGGGGTATAGTTAATTTTTTTGTCTAGTCATGAAAATATTAAACACTGAATGCTCACCGGTGGTGGGAGGCTCGTGGGTCTCGTCCTGCTGCTGGTGCGGGGGGTGCGGCGGCTGCGGGTGCGGGTACAGGAACCGCTGGTTGCCCTGCGCCACCACGTGCCGCCGCTCGCCGCGCCAGTGCTGCACACCATAATCGAGTTAATGTTCATTCATTATTACAAAACTGTTTTTTTTTTTAATTGTGTTTTTATAATTTACAAAAGTCGGACCCCACAGACACCCGGCATTTTTGTAAGCTTCTGTCATTAGAAGACATTTTTCTTGAGACCAATCTATAATTACAACGATAGGTCAAGTCCCTCGAGCACTAGAACGCTTTGAAGACACCGCTCCCCGAAGCGAGCGGGTCCGAACACGAGCGAACGCGCTCGGCGACTGTTCGTACGGTCGTCCGTCGTTTACATCAAGCGAGCGAGCATTCCACGAGCATTCTTAGAATCTTCGCAAAATAAGGAAGAACAACGAAAGAATGCTCTGTCTCTGTTTATACACAACGAATTTGGTAGAGTGGGGGTAGAATGGCCATTCGCTCGTTTGGTCTAAACCCATCTTCACTCTACTGTTCCGTAAGAGCCAAGTGAGAGACAACAGGGCCGCGCCGCCTGTGTGCGAAGTGTGCAACGCACACAGGCGCCAAGGCAATGGAGGCGCCAGAATTCGAAACACGACGACAAAAAAGAGGTGCTTCATAGGTTTGCACACAGGCGCTGCTGGGGGTCGGCGCGGGCCTGGAGACAAGGAGCGGAGGTTACCTGGAACCGCGCCAGGCGCTCGGTGTCGGGGCGCTGCCACGTGGTGGTGCGCGTGTTGTGGTCGACGTAGTAGACGCGGCCGCGCGTGTCGCGCCGCACCTCCCAGCCCGGCGGCAGCGGCTGCGGCCGCTCCCACGACGTCGACCGCGTGTTGTGGTCCACGTAGTATCTGCACACGCAATATTATGCCATCGTTTTATAGGGAACGTGCACGAACACTAAACACGCACGCACTTAACGACAAGAGAGACGCGGGCGGACAATAAAGGAAACTATCACGCCTGGCTGTCAATGTCAATATCTAAGTGTCAATGTCAAATATAGTAAGTACGACTTACACTGACGTTAATCGTCCTTCATCGCGATAAATTAACGGCGTTTTCGTCAATGTGGCTCCAGCATGAGAAGGTACATGATTTAGATGCGCGGACACTCGAACCGAAATGTATGAGAAACCTCACCCGCAGCTGGTAGTGGCCACCAGTGGCCGAACTGTGAACGCCACTAGTGGTCCAATGTACGGAGGCTCTTATAGATCTTATCTTACGAACCCCATTCCATATACTCCGTCGCACGGAGACAATTTGAATATGAAAATCCCAACTTCCTGGCCTGGGGTACAGGTAAAATTTTGTACTTACTACGGGAGGTAATAAAGTATTTATCGCCCTTGCCTTAGGCTCAGGCGTCAAATACTTGCGATCTGAGACATTATTATTAATGTACTATAAGTTTAAGCTGAAACTGCACTAGGACAAGCAAAAAGCAAAATCTACTATCGATTCCGGAATTCCGGAACTGGCCCCTGCAGCAGCGCTGTCTTAATCCGGCACTGTATAGACACCCCACATTAAAAGTCTACAATACCTCCGGCCGTAGACGTCGTATCTCATCTCCCAGCCGCCAGGCAGCGGCTCCTCGGCGGCGGCGGCGGCGGGCGCGGCGGCGGGCGGCGTGTCGGCGGCGGGCGGCTCGGCGTGCGAGGGGCCCGCGCCGTCAGGCACCGGCGGCGTCGCTGAGTGCACCGCGCCGTTGCTCATCGGCGGAGGCCCGGGGGGCGGCTGCACAAATACACCCATATTAATTAACTGATTCGATCACGTGAAAGACTGGACGTCCTCTACGAGGTTGTATTGTAAGAGATGCCCTGGACAGATATCGATGGAGGCAATCATCCGCTCCAGATGCAACCCTGAGGGATAATTATCATTAATTATTACCACTAATACAAATTTGTATAATCTACAACCGCAAAATTACAATAGGGATCAGCTTAGTTAACCCATAACTGTGTATGCAATCTAGTTCTTAGGAACTCTGTCAAGAAAACTATACGGGTTTATTGCATAACAAAGTAGAAGCTTGTATTTTATTATGAAATTAGCCTCTGGTTATTATTATTAGGAACCTAGGAGCCCTATACAACTGTCAGTAATCAAAAGGACCGATATTAAATGAGATACGGACCAGGGCTCGGAACCGGTATTCCGAAATAGCCCAATATTTTGAATTATTTTATGCTTTTCATGTAGGGCTTAGTAATGTATTTAAGTAATGACTTCGTATTATTAGATTGTCCGATTAAAAAATTAAATAATAAAAAAAAAAAAAATCTCCGTACACAAATACCGGTATTTATTCCGATACCGGTATTTGTGTATGGAGAAAATACCGGTTTCCGAGCCCTGAATTACGGACAACATAATTAACCCAACGGCATGTCCTCTTGTAAAGTGCGTATGTAACTATAGCATGTACAATACCTACCATAGTACTGAATATTAATAACAGATGATAATAATCGACACAGATTTAGAAGTTATGTTGCAAATGTAATTTTGTAAAGAGTTTTGTTTATTTAATTCAAAGATTCTACTACTGGAAGTGGGCAAAATATATGACATTGTGAAGCTAATCAATTGCTTCTAAAAGGGCTTAAATATCTTAAGCTTAGAAAATGTCGCTTTGAGAAATGAGACTGTCTTGTCTATGACATTATTTCATTTGGAATTCCACCTCACTTTCTAAGAATCCTTTCCAAGAATCTAATACTTAACTCTTGTTATTTCCCCATATTCATTTTAAACAACTTTACGTAATGACCAAATGTCTGCATATTGGGAGACATGAGAGAAGATATGAGATCATCTTAATAAAATTAAACGCCGAATTGCAGAGAGCTATAGAAGTATTATGATAAGTCCGAATTACGAGGGAAGGGGTGCATTATTTTATTGGTCAAGCTCATAAATTATTATTCAGATAAAAACATATTAGTGAACTTTGAACTAACGTTAGATGCCTGTATTTTCAAACTAGCGCTCACTCAAAGCTAATCAGCAAGTCAACCTTTACGGATGGAACAAAGTTCAAAATTCAACAATTCAGAACTCTGAAAGAAAGCTGTCAATAAGCAACGTATAAGCAGCTAATTAGGTCGTTCCCAGGGCGTCACATTTCACGATATTTATTGAACGCTATTGACCTTCAAACACTTTCAAGGTTGAATAAAGCAAAAGGTGATACTTATAATATTATCGTTGGGTATTACGTTTAAGCGTTTTTCATAAAAAGTGTTCATTTCAACGGTACTTAAATATTGTTTAAATACTGTCTAACTTTCCCTTGTGTCACGGAAATGTATTGATTTGACGCTAATTTTCAGTCTCGTCACGTAACTGAACTGCTCGAAACATGTACAAATGTACACTTTTTTTGGAAAACGCTGTATTACCTTATATAAGCCAACAAGCAAATACAAGGGCTAAAAATAATCTGTTCAAACTATTTTATTAACTGAGGTTAAGATAAAACTTGCCGGGTACCTTAATACTACATCATACGTCTAGTTTCGTTACAATAGTGAGCTATCTGAAGCTTCCTTTATCACTGCTCGTGATGTGCGTGTTTTGCGACATCCTAGCCAGGACGTGGGTTTTCCTCTTCACATAGCAGATGCTAAATGTCACTTACTTATCAATATACACTCACTCTTAAGGTTTGGTTTCGGGTCCCACTTCTCGCAGACTCTGGATTGGTACGTGCTTTGATCCTTCCCCGCACTCCATCATTAAGTGGACTACGTGAATTACCACTGTTAGTCTCTCCAAGTAATTCTTGACACTGACTTAAAACGGTAGAATCAATTTTTAAGCCATCCAAATGTATTACTAAATCTGCAGTTTTCACTTCGGAATTGCTATTTGAAGTATTCTCCTGTGATGATACAGTTTTCATCATATCTAGAAACAATGTAAAAGAAAATAATAGTACTCTAATCACATATTTTGAAATAAAGACTAACAAAAAAACCACTTGTTTCTTACCCATGGATAGTTCCACATTTTCTAATTTCCCATTGAAGGAAAGGAGGACCTTCAGAAGACTTATCCTCTTCTCTCCAATAACATTGTCTTTTCTAAAGCTATGATGGTCAGCGAGCCGGAACAAAAGTTGTGACTGTGGCGTCACCAGCACTGTGAACTCTTCTTTCCATTTTGGATGCAAAGTGTTCTTAATGACCTCAGTCCTCCTCGAAATTTTATCATCTATAATAACTTGCAAGTAAGGATTTGGTTTGAAGAGGCCTGAGTTCCTTATTGTTGCTGTTTCAACTGAAATTCACAAGTATAATTAATGGCAATAAACGTAATTGTAATATGCAAAACTGTACTATCATTATGTTATCAGTACCTGTAAGACTGAGCTGATGATATGTTGATAAGGAAATGGGAGTAGTGAGTGTTGGTGCTCCTTCAGACATTTTGAATTCTTTTGTCAGTTCATATTCATTGTACTACATCATTAAACTCCATATGCCACCTGTAAAATGTAATCAAAAATTACCTAAAATAAAAAGTTACATAATTCTTACAAAGAATGGTTGATTCTTGTATTGTTCAATAAACATTAAATAAATAAACATATTAATGTCAAATGATCTGTTGCCAGCATAAAGTGTAAGCAAATGGAATACTCATAACAGTTAAAATAAAAACATAAGCATCCTGTTGCCTAATTTTAACATATTATTTAATTTTTGTATGATGTAAAAGTATAAAGACTCTGAAATTATGTACATAACATCACATAATACTTATTAACAGCAGCAAATATGGGTTTTCCCCAAGGACTGACGCAATCACCACCAATTAGATTTACCTCCTCCAAAAAACATTGAGTAACATATTTATTTCTAGTCAAATGTAACTATCTATAAATATTAATTGTCAAAGACTGATATTACCTACTAAGGGGGAATACACAGTAGGGCCTCAGTGATCCGAGCTTCAGAAAAAGAACCTGACAAGTGCGGGTTAGACTCGCGTGGAGAGGGTTCCGTATGTTCAAAACAATATAAAACAATTATATTTTACTGCACAGACTTTTTATAGGTTTTCCTGTAATCTATAGGTATAGGACTATTATCCATAGGAAAGTAAATTTTTGGTCAGCCGTTATTAAAATTGATCCGCAAAAAAAAATAAGCAGTTAAATCATTTGGGCAGCATACAAAGATTTGGCTGGCAATAAATAAAATCGGGCGGCAACTCTTGTTCAGCAAACAGTTTAAAAACGGTTAACATTTTAACCAATATTAATCTGCTTTTTTTATCATTTGGCTGCCTAATAAACAGTCTAGCTGCAAAATAATTACTGGGGTAGCAAGATTTTACAATTGGTCAGCAGAGAGTTTAATTGAGATATACAGGGTGTCACTGTGATAGATACAGGATGTCACTGTGATATATACAACAGGGTGTCACTGTAATGTATACAGGATGTTACTGTGATATATACAGAATGTCATTGTGATATATACAGGGTGCCATTGTGTTATATACAGGGTGTCACTGTGATAGATACAGGATGTCACTGTCAGCAGAGAAAACATGTCTGTAAGCAGTTTAATTGAGATATACAGGGTGTCACTGTATATATACTGGGTGTCACTGTGATATATACAGGGTGTCACTGTGTTATATACAGAGTGTCACTGTGATAGATACAGGATGTCACTGTGATATATACAGGGTGTCACTGTGTTATATACAGGGTGTCACTCTAAAAACGAAACAGCTCCCAAAAATAGGTAGGTTAGGGTTATTTTTTTTTTATGACCCTAAAACGAAACGGCTCCCAAAAATAGGTAGGTTAGGGTTATTTTTTTTGATGACCCTAAAAACGAAACGGCTCCCAAAATAGGTAGGTTAGGGTTATTTTTTTTTTGATGACCCTAAAAACGAAACAGCTCCCAAAAATAGGTAATTTGGGGTTATTTTTTTTAATGGCCCTAAAAACGTAACGGCTCCCAAAAATAGGTAGGTTAGGGTTATTTTTTTTGATGACCCTAAAAACGAAACGGCTCCCAAAAATAGGTAGGTGAGGGTTATTTTTTTTAATGGCCTTAAAAACGAAACGGCTCCCAAAAATAGGTAGGTTAGGGTTATTTTTTTAATGGCCTTAAAAACGAAACGGCTCCCAAAAATAGGTAGGTTAGGGTTATTTTTTTTGATGACCCTAAAAACAAAACGGTTCCCAAAAATAGGTAGGTTAGGGTTATTTTTTTTGATGACCCTAAAAACGAAACGGCTCTCAAAAATAGGTAGGTTAGGGTTATTTTTTTTGCTGACCCTAAAAACGAAACGATACACGTTGTGAATAAATAATATAACTTCTAAACATTATGAGATGTATAAAAAATTGAAATACCTATTTTATATGAGCCCATCACAGTGACACCCTGTATACATTACAGTAACACCCTGTATATAACACAGTGACACTATGTATATATCACAGTGACACCCTGTATATATCACAGTGACATCCTGTATCTATCACAGTGACACCCTGTATATATCACAGTATCACTCTGTATCTATCACAGTGACACCCTGTATATATCACAATTACATCCTGTATCTATCACAGTTACACCCTGTATATAACACAGTGACACCCTGTATATATCACAGTGACACCCTGTATATATCACAGTGACACCTGCTACTTGACAGCTGACAATTACCGAATGACAAAATGCGCACATGATTGGCGGCAGAATAGTTGCGCCCAGTTAGGTTTTATTGCCCCCTTTTTTTGATGAACAAAATGAAATATTTTGCTTACCTACTGATTGCTTACCAAAATTTGATTAACCGTAGATCGCTTAATGCAGCTCAAATATTTAATTTGCTGACCAAAATAATTTAGAGCAGATCAGTATATCATTAATTGCAGCCTGATTTATAAATGTTTGCTAACCATAAGTTGCTTACCAACTAGCTATTTTGGCTGACCAAATACATATTTCTGCTGACCAAAATATGAATATTTTGCTGATCGATTAAATGATACCCTTATCCATATTTTTTTCAAAATTCTACATCCAATAGTTTCGGAGAGAAGGGTGGGAATGGTCAATTTTTGCCTATTTTCTTAAATAACTTCAAAACTATTGATATAAATATTATAAAAAAAATATATTTGAGATTCTCCCTTTCATTTAATATGTCACACAATATAGTTTGCTAAGCTTTTTTTTTTTAATTTTCTAGTTGACCCCCCAAAAGTGGCCCCAATTGGATGAATTTATCTACAATATTGTAACGCTCGATATTGGAGTACAGATATGGTTGAGGCATGTCTTTTTTATAATATTATGATATGACTAATTTACATTTCTCCTTCAATATTCGCAACTTCTATGACTTTGTTAACATATTGTATAAATTATCATTGCCATTAAATTTTTAAAGAGGTTGTAAGCTCACAGATACAGATTAATAGAGTGACAAGGAATTTAGGATAAAACTGATTTCAAAATAAAAATTATCACAGAAAAAAAATTGTTTAGATGTAACTAATAACAACATCAATGTGACCGACATCAATTACTGAGTTAGAAAAATTAGTAGTCGTAAAAATTTCAAAACAAGAGTCCATACAAAACAACCATAAATTCCATACAGCTGGAAGAGCTATGAGAAACAGATGACCATCAAGTTACATGATGCTACACCACTGATAAGTTACAAATGAATAAACATCATATTACAATACCACATATAACTCAAACCATACAGGGTATTTCAGAAACTTCAGCATCACCCTTTCAAAATAAAAACATGACTTAGTAAATTGAAGTTTTCACTCAAAGCTATACTGTTTAGCAGAATAGACCTAAAAAGTATAGAATCATATAAACATCAGATTATTTAAATCATTTGTTTTACTTTGGGCCCAATTTGATGTCAACAGCATAAACTTTTTACAACTGTGAGGTATGTATTCTAGAAAAAAAAAACGATTGAACAGGCCTTATCTAATCGTATCTCTATATAGAAAGGCTGTAAACGTGAGAAATGCCTAGGCAGTTGCTCCAGTGACAGTAACATCATCTTTAATTACTTTACAACTTGTGTTGCCTTAGATATGCACCTGACAGAGTATTAGTCACAATGGCATAGTGTCGAGTAGATAAACACAATTAATTTAAATTAATTACCTTACTACTGGTGTTCGATTTCCCGACTTCTTCAGTACAACTTATTTATTATCATCCTTCCTTTCCTTATCGCACTGTAAGGAAACAGACAAGAAATCGACATTATACTGATTTATCAAAACGCACTAATTGGATCAGTAATAAAGAAAACAAAGCCACGTATACCGATGAACATGTCTTATAAAACACAAATAACTTACTTTGTTCAATAACTATTTACGAAAATTAAGTAAATAATAATGATCTGAGGAAAACTAGTCAGTCAAGTTGAGGGATATCGCTAGTGCACAGATACTACAGATAGACAAAAAGAAAAGTGGGGACAAACATAAGCAAAATGCCTGCCAATACGACCTTGTTTCTTTGTGTCTATGGATGAAGTCATAGACAATAGGATGTATCGTGTAAGTTACGCTGAAGCCGTATTTTGTATCGTATAGGACATTTTCATACATTTATCATATTAACCAACATTACAAAAAAATAAAAATATGTAAAAAAAATTGTTTGACATTCAGTTCCATTCAGTTCGCTCTGTTCATTGAATCTGTGAATATTCAACATTTTGCTTTTGCTGTCACAACACAACATTGAAATAGGAAATCGATTCTTACACTTTAATATTTAACAATATTTCGAAGACTACGAGTAATACCACTTTCAATAGTATTCCACGTACAGTAGTGGAACATTTAGTGTTTGTTTTGTATTGTTAATTCCTGTACCCTTGTCCTTGGTAAGATATTTTCTGTCCTAAAAGTTAATGTGCATTTTAAAACAGCTGATGATCTAAATAAATCAATTTAGAAATATTTACTATGTTGATTACACTTCCGTTTTATTTACTTTTGACTTCTACTGTACATAATAATATAGTGAACTTAAACTTAAATACTGAATCAAATATGCGTGCGTCGAGTCGTATATTATTTACACACGTAGGCGTTAGCATCATAGTCAAATACGTATTCAGGGCATTTAGAACACTCATGAATCAATTTTAGATTACTAATGGTAATGACTTACATGATGATAAAGACAAAGGGTTCTTAAAGTTGGTAAATTAATCAATATTAAATTGTGCAGCTGATGAGTTGTTCTAAGTTATGTTACACTGACACCCATAACATAGTGTGGCCTTGCTATGCAACACTGACTATCTATTCCATTTGATGTTTAGGTACAAGTGTACAGATATATGAGATAGTAAATTAATGTTCTTTTCCAGACTAAAATGAGTCCTGTAGAAAGTGTGGCAGTGGCAGTTCTCAACAATGTTGATGATTATGTGGAATTGTTATATGATGATATCCCAGAGAAAATCAAAGGGTCTGCATTAATACTACAATTAGCTCGAAACCCGGATAACTTGATAGAGCTCGCCAGAAATGGTATTTATATATTTGTTACTTACTGGAATGCAACAAGCCCATTTGTTTGACAATTTTTAATGGCACTTTTATTCTAGTAGCTTCTTACCAAGTCCTTTCCTGACAATCCACAATATGGTACTTGCAGCTTACTTGGGAACTCCATATTTAAGAAGCCTCAGATGTTTGAAACTAATTAATTTGTATTTTATGCTATACACAACTATCATATAATTCATATACATCAATGAGTTAGTTGAAAGCTTTTCTAATGCCTCTTAATGCTTTATTGCTAATTGCTTAATTCTTCAAAGTAAAGTTGTGATTTATTTTGAAATGTTTTTGGAATTGTAATAAATAATAATATTTTCAGAAGCATTGTTAAGTGCCCTGTCAAGGGTGCTTAGAGAAGAGTGGAAAAGGAGCATAGAGCTAAGCACCAACATTGTATACTCTTTTTTCTGTTTTTCTACTTATAATGAGTTCCATCCCATTATAATTCAATACAAAATTGGATCTCTGTGCATGGATGTGATAGACTATGAGCTCAAAAGATATGACCAGTGGAAAGAAAAAGTTGAAGGGAAAAAACAAGTACTTACACCTGATAAAGTAAGTAAGAACAAAAAAATTATCGCTGTTTATTAGCATACTTTATTATTGCAATTTCACCAAATAAGCTTTATGCCTAAAAAAGAGCTAAGATTGACAGACTATTATACTTATTGAATATTCCATTTTCTAATTATATTCCTGCTTTCAGAATGAATTGCCAAAGAGCCGTATTCCAGAACCGAAACGTCGTCCAAAATCTGGCACATGGGCTGTGGCTGACGTGAGCCTACAGAAAAGCCGCTCTTTAGTCTCCAGTTACCATGAAGATTTGTGCAATGCCTCTGATGACTGTCTCTCCAAAAACGATGAGGAGCAAATGAGAAGAAAATTAAAAACACTCTCAAAAAGACAAGAGCAACTTCTAAGAGTTGCTTTCTACATGTTACTAAATGTAGCAGACAATGTTAAAGTTGAGGAGAAAATGCACAAGAAAGATATTGTTGGTCTCCTTATTGGTGCAATGGAAAGACATTCCAATATTGATCTCCTTATTCTTATTGTGTCATTCCTGCAAAAGCTTTCCATTTTCATAGAAAATAAAAATAGCATGGCATCTAAAGGCATTATTGAAAAGTTGGCGCCGTTGCTAGAGTCACCTAATGCAGATTTAGTCAATGTCACCCTGAAGCTTTTATTTAATCTTACGTTCGATACAAAATTACGCAACAAAATGATTAAAATGGGCTTACTCCAGAAGTTTATCAATTTCACAAGTAAGTAAACAACTGGCATATTCAAATGTACATATTTTTCTAAAAATTGTTGTTGGCAACAATAGAACACAATGTTTCAACTTAGTAGGTCTTTTTGGAAATGTATTATAGAGATAAAATTAAAATATTGTGCTGTTCTGATTTCAGGTGATGATAAGCACATAAATTTGGCAATGAAAATCCTGTATCATTTGAGCATGGATGACAGAGTCAAGTTAATGTTTACTCAGTCAGATTGTGTAAAGCTGGTAAGTATTCTATATTTTACCCATGATTTTTATTGAACCGGAATAGCAGTTGCAAAAATACAGTATTGCATTGTGTGTTGTACTTCTTTCTACCGGCCTACCAAAGGATATGTGTGACACCATGTTATTGTTATTCGCAGCAGATATCAAAATTAGTCCCTGGTTCGACGGATAGTCGGCGGTATTCGGTGTTATTCCTGTCAAGAAAACGAACTTTTCAATCTGCAATAATTAAGTTTAGCTATAGGATATTTTACCAAGCAAGCAAAACCAGTGATATAGATCTTGTCGACTGACAAGGGGCGTGCATCGTCGTCGTGTCTGTATCTTTCTATCTTTATTTGTGAAGATTACTCGAGTATAATAATAGAAATTCTTTTTCTAGAGCGAATTCACTTAGCTGTGTAACTGACGAACAATACTCATTGTCTGCATTGTTAACTGTGGCCACCACTACCACTTCGAAATGTAAGGCATTATAAGTGCAAATAGCTTTTACACTAAATTAGTCTTTAAGTCAAACGAATTAAGGTTTACACTTAAACAAAGAGAATACATCGTTCGTCTTTCTAAGCATCGATACGTACTTCACTGCTCTTTCACTTACGAAGTGACCAACATCTGTGTTCTCTTTGTTTAAGAGTAAACCTTATTTTGCTCGACTTTAAAGACTAATTTAGTGTAAAAATTATGTGCACATAATGCCTTACATCTCGAAGTCGAAGTTGTGGCCACAGTTAACAATGCAGATAATGAGTATTGTTCGTCAGGTACAAAGCTAAGTGAATTCGCTCTAGAAAAATAATTTCTACTTTACCCTTGGTCCGACCTTGTATTGTGTGATTGTAACGTCTTAATTTACTGCTTTATTGACTTGATAAAATTTTCAGTTGACGGATATGCTTCTACTGAACGTGAACAGCGAAAGCGGACTAGGCACCGGCGGGGCGCCCACCACGGACGTGTTGCTGGCGCTGTGCGTGAACCTCGCGTGGTGCGACCGCGCGGCGCAGCAGATGGCCGCTGAGGGCCGCCTCCGCGAGCTGCTCACGCGCGCCTTCCGCCACCGCAACACAATGCTGATGAAGCTTGTCAGGAACTTGTCACATCATGCGCAGAACAAGCCGTTGTTTGTTGTGAGTTTTTTTGGGGGGGCTGAAGCATTTTCTCGTCATCACCTTATGTCGGGTGGCAAACGAAACAGATGGCCGCCGAGAGCCGCCTCCGCGAGCTGCTCACGCGCGCCTTCCGCCACCGCAACACGATGCTGATGAAGCTTGTTAGGAACTTGTCACATCACGCGCAGAACAAGCCGCTGTTTGTTGTGAGTTTTTTTGGGGGCTGCTGGTGACAATTTCTCATCTCCTTCCTTATGTCGGGTGATAACCACTCCTTAAATACCAAAAAAAATCTCAAAGGAAAATTCACCGTGCTGGAAGAGTAATTAGGTTGACTATCTCTGTGATTTGTTAGTGTATTTAGTGAGTTTTGGTTGTCACCTGACGAGGTATACGTACTTTCTGAACTTAAAGGGATGCATCCCTACTTGCTGTGGAAGACCACCACCTTGTTGGCTCAATATTAGTACAGGGTTTTATGTTACTTTTTCAGGGTAGTTAAAATTAGACTTTGCGTCACTCTGACAATGTTCAACTTTCAGTGAAACATACAACCCTGTAATATTGAGCCAGTGATCTGTGGAAAAATCGTAACGTAGTATAGGTATAGCTTGGCAACTTCGTTGGGGACACTCACGTGTGCTTTTTGTTATGTGCAGCCGTAACTACTTACACAAGTTACCGGTAACACGAACGGCTGCCTGTGGAGGCTGCCTCCGTCGGTCGCCGTTCGTGTTGGCGGTAACATGTGTAAGTAGTTACGGCTGCACATAACAAAAAGCACACGTGAGTGTCACCAACGAAGTTGCCAAGCTATAGTTTCACGAGAGTTGAGGCCACGCACACAACAACACTGTCATGTAATGACAGCGGGATTTTGAAATTACTGTTCTTTTTTCGTATCGATAGCAAGTTCAATAGTGAATTGCAAGATAGACCAAAAAGTTTCGTTAAATTATAGCCTTGTGTTTATTTACTCACTCATTCATTTAATTCATTCACTTTTTTTGCAATAAGTACTTCATGTAGCTGTGTGTGTAATCATTCACATCAACTCTCGTGAAGTATAGGTAGTATAATACATGTAAACAATTTTTCATCATATTGTTTATTGCATATTATATGTCGGAAATATGAGAGAGAGAATTTTGCAAATTATCCTCGTATATTTTTTTGGTACAGCTCCGTTGAGGTTGCAGTTCTAATCGTAACCTACTTTTCAGTTATAGTAGAAATATGCAAAATTATGATTCAACTCTATCAATATTGTTGCAGATAAGAGATAAGTATCGCCCCGAAAAAATATGTGCATATGTCTTGATCAGACTGTTGTTTTAGGAGTTTGTGGGAGACATCGCCGGCGCCGTGACCAGTAGCGACGCCGCTGAAGAGTTCGTGATCGAGTGCATCGGCACCCTGAGCAACATACTGGACTTCAATAGTAGCATCGATACTTACGCCGTCGTCGAGCGGTACAATCTGATCCCATGCATTATGAAGATACTAGATCCAGGTAAGAACAAAGCAAGGCTAAATATTATGAAGAAATAGACTATTTGGTGACAGTTCAAATCAGCTTCTTTTTATGTGTCAAAAAATGATCCCCTATTTTTAGTTTTGGTAATTTTAAAATTATTGGTATCACGAAAATGAGAGTAATTGATTTTATTCGAGCAGTTTTGGAACCTTAATTTGATGGTTAGAGTTATATAATACGACCAGACAAAAATTAAAAACTACCCCGGATACCGACAACGCCCGTTAGGCGGGTTTGTGAGCAAAAGTTACGAGCGCCCACTAGGCGGGCGCTTGGGCGTGAAAGCGTTAATTTATTTTAATTGTTGTCTGATAGCCACTGCATGACAAATCTAACAAGGTAAATATACCCTGCAGGCACGGCACGGTTCTTGTTTGTATCTACTCTCTCTAAAATTGCACCATGAATCGTCTGTAATAGACGCAAAGGTTATGATGATGATGATGATCTACGCTGTTCAACACGTTTTTGACGTTGCAAAGTCTCGTATCAAAATGTGGGCCTAATAACCTTGTATTTTTCTCCTTTATTCAAGCATTTGAGGGACGGCGTTCTGAATGCTGCGTGTCAAACGCTTGAGAAAACTATACAAATTACCATATTTAGACGGAATTTTACAACTCAGACGCACGAGGATAAATATTATCTTAGGTGCAAAAGGAAGTTTTTATGTATTCGTTTTGTAATCTTTCGCAACAAAACGTGGAGAAACCGATAAACTAAAATGTGAGCATTAACGCGTTAAACATGTGCTGAATACATATTTAAAGACAGTTTCGTATCAATTTTTTTTTCATATGTGCAAAAAAAATTGGTTCTATGACAACAATTAGGTTAGGTTTTAGGTTAGTCATTTTTGAAAATGTAGTCTTAGGAATTAATTAGGTAGGTGACCAGGCCAATCCTCGGTTCGGACAAGTCTGAGGGCCACGGTGCATTGCGCTGCGTTCTGCCCTCATAGTACTCATTTTGTACCGTTGTTTTCTTTTATATTTTTAAATATAAAACAAAACAACGCAATAGCTAATCTTTGTAGAATAAAATTTACTAATTTATTGTTAAAACATAGATTTCTTTTTTTACAAGAAAAGTCTGTGTTGACAAGACAAAGTTACGTGTATTTTGAGGTTATAATTATAATAGTACATTACATAACTAGGGTGGTAATACAAAGAAAGGCCGAGATCGCAGAAGTTTGCGGCCCGAGCTGCAAGCGAGGGACGTAAATATGCGATCGAGGGCTTTCTTTATTACCTCCCGTGTTGTGTACATCATTTTATACTTACACTTGGCCAGAAAGCGGCTTTTTCCGTACGCGCAGCGTGTGGAAAAAGTCACTTTATGGCCAGGTGTGGCATAAAGTCGTTTAATACTTCGAACAAGTATAGATGAATAGACTACTACATAATGTTGTATTCTCGTAGACAGCGGCAGCGAGCCGGACCCGGAGTTAGTCCTGGAGGGCGTGGTGCTGGCGGGCGCGCTGGGCGGCACGGAGCGCTGCGCGGCGGCGCTGGCGCGCGCCGGCGCGCCCGACGCGCTCGTGGCGGCGCTGCGGCTGCGCCAGGCCGACGACGAGCACGTGCTGCAGACGGTGTTCGCGTTCCGACAGCTGCTCGCGCACCGCCCCACCGCGGAGTACCTCGTGTCGCGCACAGGTCGGCTCATTCACATCATCAGCCTAAGTGTACGATCTCAGTGGACGCTCGAGCGGGGCGTGCAGCGGGGCGTTCATGTTAAACATAAACAAATGTATGTGACCGTCCTGAGTGCACGCTGCACAAAACCCATACACGCTGCCCGCCACACCGGACGCGACGCTGGACGCGACGCTCGACGCTCGCCACTCAGACCGTACACTAATACAGAATGGAAAAAAACTATGGGTCCTGGAGGGGAACTACCTTTAATCCTTTAGTTAGCTCATTTTACTGAAAGGAAACATTCCTTTCTTATTTTTTAATAACTATATTCAAAGATCTTCTGAAATTCGCTTGTCTCACCCGGGAATCGAACCAACTAAAAATTGAAAAAATAAGGACTCGCTATTTTATTCTACTAATCGATAGCGCTATTGTTAAGGAGAAAATATCTCTAATAAACATTTGGTCTTACGCGCCGTCTGCTGCACGTGCTGCAGACGGTGTTCGCGTTCCGACAGCTGCTCGCGCACCGCCCCACCGCGGAGTACCTCGTGTCGCGCACAGGTCGGGTCATTCACATCATCAGCAGAATGGAAACAAAACTATGGGTCCTGGAGGGGAACTACCTTTAATCCTTTAGTTAGCTCATTTTACTGAAAGGAAACATTCCTTTCTTATTTTTTAATAACTGTATTCAAAAATCTTTTGAAATTCGCTTGTCTCATTCGGGAATCGAACCAACTAAAAATTGAAAAAATAAGCACTCGCTATTTATTCTACTAATCGATAGCGTTATTGTTAAGGAGAAAATCTCTCTTATAAACATTTGGTCTTACGATTAGAAAAGATCGTGAAATCTTTCATTAAGCCAAGAAAATCTTTGAATGCAGTTTTGTTTCTTTTTAAAAATAAAGGAATGTTTCCTTTCAGTAAAATGAGCTAACTAAAGGATTTAAAGTAGTTCCCCTCCAAGGCCCATAGATTTTTTCCACCCTGTATACGTTCCATAGCTGGGCTGGGAACTTACGTTACTCTTTATCGTGGAATTACCCATTCGCTTTTCGGTGAAGGAAAAATATAGTGAGGAAACCTGCATATAGTAAGAATTACCTAAGATATCCGATTTTTTGTTCATTCTCTTTACGAACATTCGGACACCTTAGATAATTCTTACTATACATCCGCGGAGAAATGTAGCGGTATATGTGAAGTCCCCAACCCGCAGTGGGCCAGCGTGGGGATTTATAGCCCATTTACTCTCACTTATGAGAGTAGGTAGGCCTGTACCACAGTGGCGTGCACTTCATAAAGACAAAAAGACACTGTCAAGACAGTTAACAACTGAACAACCAATGTGTGGAATTGGTGAAAATTGAAATGGTTGAGTTTTTTTTATTAATAGTATTTTTGTTATTGTGCAGAAGCTCCTGCTTATCTCATCGACTTAATGCAAGATAAGAATGTGGAGATCAGAAAAATGTGCGACTCCTGTCTGGATATTATATCCCAAATGCAAAACGATTGGGCGGCCAGAATTAAGGTATGTTGGATACGATTATCTAGATTTTCTACATTAACGTCATATACGCGTACGTAAGTAAGCGTGTCTGAATCATGCAATCTTCATCGATTAAATTTCAATGTAAATAAAATTAGCCAGCAAGAAGAGTCTTATTTCCTGGATAAAAATTGAGCCACGGCGTGACGTCACGCGGAACTTTGACGGGCTATTTACTATATCTTCATATTTTTTTGTTTAATTAACAAAAGAAAAATACGTGCTTAATATTTCAAAAATCAGGACACAAGCCTATTAGCCAATTCATACAAACCCTTATTCCTGTTTAATCCCATTAGCGGATGATTTTCCAAAAATCATCTCACACACTTATCGTACATAAATAAGGCTGACTTCACATTACACAGTTTGAATCTTCCACGGAATTCAACATCTAAATAGCATCTAATAGCCCACACATGTCTCAAAATAGTTTTTGCCCACAAACTTATAATGTCATACCGATTTTGTCAGATCGATCTGAAAAAATCTGTACTAGAGTTGACTTTAAAGTCCGCATTTTGCTGAAGTGGGACCCTTTTGTGACAGCGTACCTATTTCGTTTGTTCTCCTTTTTCTTTGTTACTGTTTCCTTTGGTCCTGTCACGAATAAGTATATTCTTTCTTTTCTTAAAATAAGACTGTGTGTGGTGAACAAATCTATTATGTATTGTGTTAGGAACTAGAATTTAGAGGATATATTCTATAGAGGATTCAGACTGAGTGAGGCCTCTCTGCAGAAGCTAGTCTGGTGTCCGTCAAGATAGCGTACACCGTAAAGATATTCAGAATCTGATGCAGCCAATAAATAGTACCCAAATAGTACCGACGAAATACCTAGGTGAAAAAAATAGTACCCTTAAACTTTTCGAAATATAAGGCCTGTTCACGGTGTACGCTACCGGGCGTCAAGCTGGCGTACACCGTTTATATCTCTGGAACGGCTTTGTTTTTGGAAACGCTTTATATCTCAAAAAATAGTACCCAAATAGTACGCTAGGGCCCTAAAATTTCATTTCTCTAGCTATCGTAGAAGCCGAGATATTCCATGACTTAACGGTGTACAAAATTTCACACCGTCAAGCTGGCGTACCCGGGAATTTCTTATAGAAAGAGTTCATTATATCTCGGCTTCTACGATAGCTAGAGAAATAAAATTATAGGGCCCTAGGGTACTATTTGGGTACTATTATTTGAGATATAAATCATTTCCAAAAACAAAGCCGTTCCAGAGATACAAACGGTGTACGCCAGCTTGACGCCCGGTAGCGTACACCGTGAACAGGCCTTATATTTCGGAAAGTTTAAGGGTACTATTTTTTTCACCTAGGTATTTCGTCGGTACTATTTGGGTACTATTTATTGGCTGCATCAGATTCTGAATATCTTTACGGTGTACGCTATCTTGACGGACACGCTAGTCTGTACTAGATCCATCGATTTAGGCTATTAAATGTTAGTCAGTCGTAGAGAAAAACGTCAAAAGTTACATACGAACGTCATATACACTTACTGCGTTTTTACCTGGAGTCCGTATCAGCAGGGGCGTATTTACCCTAGGGCCATGGCCCGGGGCGCCAATCCGCCAGGGGCGGCGTACCAGGCCCTGGCCGATTGCATTTTCTTTTGGTTTTGGCGCCATTCAACCAACTTTTACTTCTTCTGGAGTGGCGAAACTTTTTGGCCCGGGGCGCCAAATTTCAAAATACGCCCCTGCGTATCAGATACGTTTTTTTTAAGTAATGACGATATGAAACGCTAACGTGTACCGTGATGTTTCAGGTGGAACGGTTCCGCTGCCACAACGGGCAGTGGCTGTCGGTGGTGGAGAGCCTGGGCGCGGAGGCGGGCGCGGGGGACGCGGCCGACGACCTGCCGCCCTACCTGTCCGCCGAGTACCTCACCACGCATCGCCTCGCCACCTCTGGTACAGTCGCCATCAGATATATCTGAGCTGTCAGTGTACTCATAAATATCTGAACACGGCTCTATTTTCATAGCATTAGAGCCGTGTTCAGATATTTATGAGTACACTGACAGCTCAGATATATCTGATGGCGACTGTACTAACTTCACTCCGACCTTGCTCGGGCTCAGCTAAGTTCCTTGCCGGAGTCTTCTTATCTGGGCTAGGTTTAGCGAACCGGCAACTAAAACTCCCATTCGTTCGATTCACACACTCACATAAGGACAGGTTGACCCGCTTCATCCTTCCCGTTGCTCCGCTGCTCACTTTGAGCGATCAGAGAAAAGTCAAGGTGGCCCTGGCCAAGCGTCCTGGTTCGACCCCAAGCGTTCAGGCCCCCACCTAGTCCAACCCTATCTAGCTGGATCGGGACAAGCGAACTGGTTCGACCCCAGGTGCCCCCGGCCCCCACCCAGTCCGATCTACTCAAAGTGGTCTGGTTAGCGACCTGGTTCGACCCCAGGGAACGGAACGGCCGACCACCGGGTCCGAATATCGCAACGCCCAATATGGGTCGCGAGTTAGTCAGGTTCTTTGGCCGCCAAAGACGTCAAATGACGTCACACGTTTTTGGTTAAAAAAATTTTTTTTAAAGAAAATACACGATGATATCTAATCGGTGATCAGGTACCAATTTTTCTAACTCAGTGATTGATGGCGGTCACGTTGATGTCGTAATTAGTTACATCTAAACAATTTTTTTTTCTGTGATAATTTTTATTTCGTAATCAGTTTTATCCTAAATTCCTTGTCACCCTACTAATCCGTATCTGTGACATTACAACCTCTTTAAACAATATTAATGGCAATGATTATTTATGAGTAATAACTTGTCACTGTCATGTATGTAAACAAAGTCATAGAAGTCGCAAATATTGAATGAGAAAATTAAATTAGTAATTAAAAAAACATGCCTCGAACATATCTGTACTCAAAATTTCGATCGCTACAATATTGTAGGTACGTTTATCAATACAAACCAAACAGCTCAAGATGAACTCAAGAATTATTCCACGAAATTCATCCAAACGTACCAATTCTCACGCACAGTTTGATAAACCGCATGAACTAAATCCTCCGTGACTTCGGACAGTTCACAGTGCCAAACCATGCTCAAGCACCCGGCCGGCCTCGACGTCGTCCTGACGATCTGGATCGACGCATTTTAAGATACTTTGCTCGGGATCCTCGTAAGAGCAATAGGCAAGCAGCGAGAAGGTTTCATGTGAGTCAGTCCTTCGTGTGGCGGCTACTTAAATCGTCGGAATTGCATCCTTTTCATTTTCGGCCATTTTATCAATGTTAATTCGTTATCTATCACGCCCTAACTACTCATACTCGTAGAAAAGTTTATTTACTTAAGATCTGTCAAATTTTCCGCGAAAGCGATGGCACTTGACGTATCGTGATCACGTGATTTTACTTCAATAATTAATGTAGGTGACCATGTATCCAATGGTTATTAGTTTAAATTATGTTTTAACCTTTAATTAATTAAACAGTGAGGTATTTGTGTGAGACCTCGCCTATTAAGTTTGATTTTAGCTAGATATTAATATTTGTCTACTCCTGATCACCGATTAAAATTCACCGTGTATAGACTTAAAAACAGTACACATATGATTCAGTATCGTTAAAAGGCCATAAAATTCTTTCCGTGCCGAGCCGATGCGGGCCGTTTGGTGGAAATAGTCCTTAAAACTGACATTATAAAGAGTCATTTTTTTCTTCTGTATATTCCTATACGGAACAAACTGTACATAGCTAGCAGCAAAGTATAAAGACATACAAGTAGTTTCTCTTCGGCCGTTCAGGAGCGCGCGATACCTATTCAAGGTTGACGCACATACTGTGCGATCCGTACTGCAGCATTCTTACGCATTCTTAAAACTTTGCTTGTAGTGCGTTCGTTTACAGCGCGCACACATACAAGCCGTGTGACGCGATGTACCTTTTGTAGGAAAAAAGTAAAAGATAATATAAAATAATGTATTTCTGCAAGTAGGCCCTCAAGGGCTCTGTTACATGTCTTTTACTGCTATTATACTGTGCTAGCAGTCCCAGGAGAGGTCCGCTACTTCAACGGGCAGTGATTAACGGTGGTGGAGAGCCCAGCATCACTGCTTACTTATAAATAAAACAATCGCTGTATGTGTACCTATAATATTCGAAGAGTTCCCTCAATGTCTTCAAATCCCAGAGACCTGGGTTTACAATGGGACCAACTGTAAGGTGTACCGTTTCAAACACAACAAAAATTCTCCAAATCGGTCCAGCCATCTTCGAGTAATCGCGTAACAAACGTACAAAAAAACATTCAGTCGAATTGACAACCGTTTTTTTTTTATTAGAAGTCGATTAGAAACGGTGATCTTTCCGTAATATTCAAGATCATACGAAGTTATTGAAACTTTTTTATTATCACTAGGGCAAATGTGTTCCTACTGTACTTATATTTAAAAACTGAAAGCAGCCCTAGCAGTTTGAGAAGCTGCGGTGAAATCGGATAATATTTTTTACTCAAAATATGATGCATTTATTATACTCTTATGTATTTTTTATTTCAGATTCTCAGATATCGCTTAACGACGATTCGGACAGTTTGTCGGGTGAAGTCGACATAAATCGCACCAATGGACGGTGGGTGATTATAACTCGTTAGTTTAGCTATACTCAGTCCTGTTAGGTATTTAAATAAAGGTAAAAAAAAAAACCACGTGACTCGGCCCGTTCCGGCCAAAGTAACGTTTTGTATCTGTGGCGCAATACTACCTAGGTACTGGCTGAACGAGCCGAGTCACGTGGTTTTTTTTGTTTACCTTTATTTAAATACCTAACAGGACAGACTATAGTGTTCTTAGTCTGCAGAGGAGGAACCTAAGTCCAATGGGACTTTAAAGATATAATTTCAAACTCCCTCATTGAATCGGGTCGAAAACAATCAGTCACTATTATTATATTAAAGGAAATTAAAAAATAAATTGTTTTTACATATATGAAGCTTGTCTAAGGAAGTTTTGTCAAAATGTATGTACATACCTAGTTACATTACAACCATCAACCATATGGGTTGTATCGTAGTAATTCAGAGTTTTGTCAAGTTGATTTAAAAGTAATTTATTATTACAGAAATACTGCAGATAAACAAGCGGATGAACTGTACGGCGCTGATTCCCTGGCTGAGAAGGCTGTCGAAACCGACGCTTTATATGCCAACAACCTCAAAGTATTTTCTTAGAATTACCTACATTGTGGTACAAATGTGTATACATCCTAAAATGTAAAGTCCATTTATTGTTACCTGTCCCATAAACAACTAACTGCACGTCTTTTGCCCAAAAGTAAGCTTTACCACCCGGTTTGCTTTGTTCAAGCTAAAATACCAGTTTAGGCAAATCTTGAGGGCAGTAAGTTTACTACTAGAACAAAACAATTATTGGGTATACCAGGTGGCCTATTTAGATCGGTCAGTATGGGAAAGTCTGAAACTATAAGACATACGAAGATCTGTTCTTAGAAACCATGTCATTTTAGGGACAAGAAAAACTGCATACATAGATTTCAAAATAAAACTTTTACTTTAACCGGGAATCGAACCGAACTTTCCTATACTGACCGATCTAAATGGGCCACCTTATATTATGTATTTCACTTTTAATATTGCTTGGCTTCTAACTTACTTATTTGGTTTAGAATTTTTGAACGCAATGGCCACAAATATAACATATCTTCGTTGTGCGTGCGCGCTCCCGAGCACTATCATTATTTTGTCATAGCAAGCGTACAGTAGTAAGATTTATTTTCGCTCCCTTTTGCATAGTAAAGGCGACCTTTTTACTGCTTATACATATTATCAATATCACCTCATCACCATGGCGTTCAGAAATTTAAACTGCGACTGCTTATGCAATTTCTAGTGTGTACCTAAGGGCCGATACAGACGGACTGCAACCCAACTGCAACTCCCTACGATTTGTATAGGAACTGCATCACAACTGCACGCCGACGGCGCGTCGGCGTGCAGTTGTGATGCAGTTCCCATACAAATCTTAGGGAGTTGCAGTTGGGTTGCAGTCCGTCTGTATCGGGCCTAATTGAAATATATTGATAAAGCATCAAGGCTCCTTAATCCTCTTCTCTTAATATACTATTTATTTAAATTAAATTACAGAAAGATGATTTATTATACTACTTTACAGACTATATTATACTGTTTTACAGAGGAAGTAACACGCGTTAATATTAGTTACTTAGTAGAAAACGCACTTTGTAACCTAGTCCTTACTTATGATTAATTTCGAATATATAAAAATGAAAATGTTGCAAATATTGGCTTTTTATTTTAGGATGGCATACCCAAAAAGTCAACGGGAGCCTATACATTACTAAACCTAGAACGGGAGGTCGTGACATATCTTGCAACAATCGCAAAAAAGGCTAACTTTTCGTCCATGCGATAGAGAGTGGCCCTGAATACAAATCGGGCATAAATCCGGAGATAACCTGGGGCAGTCGGATGCTATGACTATGACCTTATCAGTAGGTACGAAAAAGAATGATTGGAGTAAAGACTAACTTTAGTGCCATTCAATTAATTCAACGGGTTGAAAATGAAAACGCACCAATGGATCACATTTCTTTTTGTGTATTGCAGATCAGTCCAATGAGTACTATCGAATGGCGAAAACGTTCGTTTTTTTCCGTGATCGATGCAAGATATGTCATGACCTCTTATTCTATCCACTCTCCGTCCGTCTGCGTCAGCACAGTAGCGTAGCTAGTAGACCCAGTGAACTTGGGCGCATTTATAAATTTAGCATGCCCCTGATAGTGACACCCGGGACAAATATTTATGGTGTCACTCCAAAAGCCCCATTTGCGAAAGGGGGGGGGGGGGGGGGGGGATTCACTCCATAGGTGGGCGACGTTCGCGGCTGGATTTTGCGGAATATCGTCTATCCATCACGGGTTGTTGCAAGTGTTCAAAATTACATTGAAAGCCGATAGTTTTAATCAATAAGCTAAGTTTCGGATTCGGAGGAGTTTACCACTACCTACAAGACGAACTACTGTATCACATGTTCACTAGGTACACTCCCCACTTCGGTTCGAGTGTCCTTGCACGCCGATGAACAACTCCCGTGGTGCCGAGGTTTTGCCGAGGCATGCCCAAGGCATGCCTCGGCAAAACCTCGGAAAACCAATAGTTGCAACAGCTCAAAGAGCTAGCATTTGTTCAAGCACAAAAAAAAAGGAGTTTCGATTTGATTTACAAACGATGTTGCCATGAACCATAATAAAATCTCTGCTCAACTTGTTCATCAAAGATGTAAAGCTTCGTTTCCACGTGCGTAATTTTTATATAGTCATGCATAAGTTGTTTCTAAAATAACCAGTATTTTTACAACATCAACAAGAAAAATGCTTTAGAAATAGGTAACAGTACTAGATTTGCATTTCATTAAATATTATTGACGCTACTGGGTTATTATTTTTTTATTCCGAATATTGCACAAGTCGAAGTCGAGCAACCAGCAATGTAGCCCGCCGGACGACATGCAATCACTGGTTTCAGAAATTCGCCTGCTTCGTCAAGACATGGCTAATCTGCAATCTGAATTTTCCAGCCGCTTCGAAACACTCTCGGAGAAACTCATGGACTACGGCTCGCGTATAGCAAAGTTGGAAGAGAAGGAAAAGGAGAATGTTGAACTAAAGTCGCAGGTGGCTCAGCTCCAAGATCAACTGAATCAACAGGCTCAGCACTCGCTCAATTCAGAGCTAGAAATAATAGGGCTCCCCGAAACCTTAAACGAGAACCCATATCACGTAGTTCTAACAACAGCATCAAAGATAGGGATGAAGCTCGAAGAGGCAGAGGTGAACTATGCGTCCCGCGCGGGCCCGCGCCGCAACGATGCAAGCAACGACGCGCAGCCTCGGCCCTTGGTAGTTTCTTTTGTGCGGAGAGCAAAACGTGAGGAGTTCCTGAAAAATGCGAAAACACGACACTCGACACTAAATAGCAAGGACATCGTTCCCACTGGCCCGGAGAGGAAGCTGTTTGTGAATGAGCGTCTGACTAGCAATAGCAGGCGTTTATTTCGTGACACACGTACTTGGGCCAAAGAACATGACTTCAAATACTGCTGGACTCGAAACGGTAACATCTACGTCAGGAAACACGACGGCCGGGACGGAAGCCCTGCTCTTCAGATCCGATCGTATCAAGATTTACAGAACATGGCAGGCAAACACGGTGCATAACTCGAGTAAGGTTTTAGCGTATATCTCGCTTATTTTTGTTAGTTTCATTTTGATCTCACTAACAATAAGAATAGACTATTATGTTTTAACTAATTTTATCTCTGGGTCTTATAATACCTCCACTCATAATAACCATTTTACACACACTTACACTCCTACACAACATACACATACACAAATTAATACTAAAAATAGATTAAAACATGCACTCAGGTATGCAATAAACAGCATTAATTGCCAATGCTTATTGGTTGTATGGGACGCTATTAACTCACCGTGGTATTCTTTACTGGAAGTATTCCTGTTTTTGAAAAATATCTATCCTCCATGGCTGCGCTGGATTTAATGTCCGAGATAGATAATTCTTTCAATGTTGAATGCCATACATTCTCTATCCCTGAACAATGTAGTCCCATAATCACAAAATACACTCTTAAACTTCTCCATGTAAATATCAGAAGCATGCAACGGAACTTTGATAATTTCTTATTGACTTTTGAACGATTGGGTATTTCTTTTGATGTAATAATTTTCAGTGAGTGCTGGATTAACGAAAACTCTACGGTTAAACAAATAAAAGGCTACACATCATTCAATACACAAAAATACATAAATAAATCAGGTGGAGTAATTGCTTATGTTAATAATCAATGGTCACCAAACGTTACTGAACCTGAAATAACAGATGCAAACTGTTTAATTATAGATGTTCCAAGAGTTTTCACAGTTATAGGTCTTTATCGGTCTCCTTCATTCCTTAATACCGACAACTTTATTCTGTCATTGGATCTGCTCCTCCAGTCTGTCAGCCAAAATCCTTGCTTAATTATGGCGGGCGATATAAATATCAATATTATAGAAGCAGCCTCAGATGAAGAACATATATCGACTTACCTTGACCTGCTTGCTTCTGTTAAAACTCCTTGTTCTTTTCTAAAGAGGTTTTTAACAACTACGTGTTTAGATTTTTGATATTCTTTTTCTTCTGTCATTCGATTTACTTACTGTCAACAACTAGTAATAATAAAATTCTCAATACATATTTATTCCAACCCTTGTAGTCTGAATAATCCTAAATCAGCTTCCAAATCAGCGCCTCAAACGTCATCAGGTTATGTGCTAAGCAAATTATGGATAATTTAACGACGAAGTTGTTAATCGGCAACCTAGAAGGGAAGACTAACTGGTCTACATGGAAATACAAAATATGTATAGCTCTACAAAGCATTCCACATGCTCTAGATATTGTGGAGGGTAGAATGACGCGACCCGTACTAGTTGAAGGAGCAGAAGCAGTAGCAGGAGCAGGAACTCAGCTTGCGTCCTACGTAAAGGCTGACTGCAGTGCTCTCCTTTTATTGACAAGTAACATGACGGATGGAACATTACAAAAAGTCATGCGGTATACGACCGCCCGTGAAGTATGGTTGGAGCTGCACAGGTTGTTCGACGGTGTCAGTGAAGACAAGAGCTACAACTTATGCATGAGCTTCTTCGGGTTCAAACGGAATCCAGAAGATGACATTGCGACGCATATGTGTAAACTGAAGAACATATGGACCGAGCTAAATCAAAATCTTCAAAGAGAAAAGATGGAGTTACCCGATCTCCTCTTAATTTGTAAGATCCTTGACACGCTGGGTGAGGATTATGCTTCCTTCAAAAGTAGCTGGCTCTTGGTACCGAAAGCAGAACGAACCGTAGAGAGCTTAACCAATCATCTGTGCACGTTTGAGCGAAACCTGGCGAGCAGTCTGGCGATCGAGCAAGAAGCCCTTGTCACGCGTTCAAATGTTCAGATTCAGAGTGAGAAGAAGAACAAGGATAGTAAGCTAAAATGCAAATACTGTTCGAAAGTTGGTCATCGTGTTAAGAATTGCCAAAAATGGAGTCGAGATGGCAAACCACCAAAAACCAGTAATCCACTGAGGGGCGACAACACTCCACGTACTTCTCATGCTTCAGTAGTAAATATGACTGTAATGTTTGTGCAGAACGAAGTCTGTGCAGTCGAGCACGACAAGGACAGCTGGTACGTAGATAATGGTGCCACGAGCCACATCACGAACAGAGGAGACTTGTTCACGACCTACCAACATTTCGATGATACGCATACGGTCACGACAGCGAATGGCAACGTTTTGCAAGCCAAAGGAAAAGGATCCATTGTCGTCAAAGCTAATGTTGAAGGGAAAGTCTTACCCGTCACTCTAGAAGATGTATGGCACGTTCCGGGTATCCAGAAGAATCTATTTTCGGTCCTAGCGGCTCACGATAAGAACTCTGACAGCAAATTCACGTCAACGACTGAGAAATGCAGCATATCGGTCAATGGAGCTGTCAAGATCGTTGGTAGCCGACAAAAACATGGAGGCCTCTACAAGTTGGAAGTCAAGAATGTCATACCAAAGAATATGGTTTCGTATCTGACAACGGAGACTCAACTTTATCACGAGAGATATGCCCACCAGAATAAGCGGCACATTCGAGCATTTGTGAAACGGGAACTAGGGATAGAGCTGCCCATAGACGAGACACTTTGTGAAAGCTGCCTATTTGGAAAGTCACACAGACAGAAGTTCGGTACTCGTACAAGAGCGTCACAACCCGGTGAGCTCATTCACAGCGACGTGTGCGGCCCGTTTCCCAACTCCATCACAAATTTAAGGTATTTTGTACTATTCCGAGATGATTACTCTGGTTATCGTCTGATATACTTCATGAAAGCCAAGTCTGAAGTGAAACAGAAGCTGAAAGAGATGATCGCAGAAGTACAAAATATAGGATATACTATCAAAACCCTTCTGAGTGATAATGGAGGAGAATACGATAACAAAGACGTTAGAGATATTCTTGCTGAGAAAGGTATCAAGCAGAGACTAACGATGCCATATACGCCAGAACAAAACGGCTGTTGCGAACGCGATAATCGCACGTTAGTCGAAGCTGCAAGAACTGTCATGTACAGTGGAGAAGGTTTGCCTCAAGTGCTTTGGGCAGAGATAATGAATGCGGTGACATACGTCATAAATAGAACTGGTCCCTCGAGAGTGGATAGTAAGTCGCCGTACGAAATATGGAATGAGAAGAAGCCAAACGTATCTCATTTGAAGATAATTGGAAGCACCTGTTACGCCCATATTCCCAAGCAGAAGAGAAAGAAGCTCTCCAAGAAAGCTTACAAAGGAAGACTCGTTGGGTACGATAATGACGACGGTTATCGTATATGGGCTGCAGTAGAGAACAACAAATATGGACTTATACGATCTCGCGATGTCATATTTGATGAAAAACCGCTCTACAGAGTCAATACTGAGACGCCCCAGAAAAGTCAGGACACAAAATCCAACGAACTGGAGATTAGGGTAGTGTCACCAGCAAGCCGTCCAGTATTTGAATTCGGCCAACCGATACCACCCAATGAGAACATAGAATACGAAGAGAGTGACACTGACACAACATCGATCGAATTTAGGGAGGAAAGTGCTACCGAAGTTCCGATAAGTACAGACGAAGATCCGATTGCTAATGACAGTCATGAAGATTCGGTACTATCCGACTTAACAATAGCACCGGCTGACGTAAGCGACCCAGTGGTAGAAGAACCGAATGATGATCTCGAGCAAGTAGTCGAGGATGAGTTCTTTGACACCGTGCAAGATAATCGCGGCTTAAGATCAAGAGCGACACTTCGGAGGCCGAAGAAATTCGACGATTATGTGTGCAATGTTGACAGCTTCACAGAACCGCAGTCTTACAGAGAGGCCATTGAGAGTCCCCTGAAAGGAAAATGGGCTGAAGCTATGAAAAAAGAGATAGCGTCCTTAGATGAAAACGGTACATGGACACTACAAACTTTGCCAAAGGGCAGATCTGCGATACCTTGCAAGTGGGTGTTTAAGGTTAAGAGGCAACCTGATGGAACCATTGAACGATTCAAAGCTCGTCTTGTAGCAAAGGGATTTAAGCAAAGGAAAGGCATTGACTATGAAGAAACGTATAGTCCTGTTGCTAGATTTGCCACAATTCGATCGTTGATTAGCGTCGCTGCAAACGAAGGTATGTTTCTTACTCAATTCGATGTTACCACAGCGTTTCTATACGGAAATCTAAGCGAAGAAATATACATGCAGCAGCCGGAAGGTTTCTCAGATGGTTCAAAGAGAGTATGCAGACTCCACAAAAGCCTATACGGACTTAAACAGGCACCTCGCTGCTGGAACTATCGCTTTCATGAAGCTCTACTTAAGCTAGACTTCAAACAAAGTACATCAGATCCATGTCTCTACACAAAGAAGGTTGGGGAACGTAAGATTCTACTTACCTTGTACGTCGATGATGGACTGATAGCAGCTACGGACAAACAGCTAGCTGATGAGTTTCTGGACAGTTTAAAGCAAAAACTCAAGATCACGACAAAACCAGCGTCCTTTTACCTAGGGATGGAGATCGACAGATCCCAAAATGGAACTATAAAGATCAACCAGAAGGCTTATGTTCAGAAAATTTTAGAACGCTTTGGCATGGCCAGCTGCAACCCTCTATCTACACCTGTTGAAGTGTCAGGGAAAGTTGTAGAAAATGAGTTGCAAGCTGCAAGTAAGGAAAAGAAGCTATTCCCTTATCGAGAAGCCGTAGGAGCTTTAGCATACTTGATGGTGTGTACGCGTCCAGATCTCGCGTTCGCGGTGGGAGTGGCATCCCGCAAATTAGAGAATCCCACTAACACGGACTGTGCGAAACTGAAGCGTATATTACGTTACCTGAAGGGAACAGCATCATTGGGAATCGAATACCATAGAGGCGTCTCAAGTGGCATTTTAGAGTGTTTTAGTGATGCCGACCATGGCGGAGACGTACAAACAGGAAGGTCTACGTCGGGTGTTGCGTGTCGATACGCGGGAGGAGCCATATCGTGGCTTAGCCAACGGCAAGCTTCCGTGGCAATCTCTACCACCGAAGCGGAACTTGTTGCCGCCAGCGAAGGCGCACGAGAGCTGGTTTGGCTTACGCGAATCTTAGAAGACCTAACAGCCCTAACTGAGATACCCACATTAAGTGTGGATAATGAGGCTGCTGTGAGACTAGCCCACAACCCGGAATTCCATAAGCGGACTAAACATATCCGCATCCGCCACTTCTTCGTCCGAGAGCAAGTGACCAACGGAATCATTGTTGTAAAGCGAGTGGGCTCTGCAGATCAAGTCGCGGATATACTAACTAAAGGTCTCGCCAAGCCCACGTTTGTTCGTCTGCGGGAGGCGTTAGGTGTTTGCTGAACTACGATGATGAGAAGAAAGATGAAACACAGTAGTTGAGGGAAAGTGTTAAAACTCCTTGTTCTTTTCTAAAGAGGTTTTTAACAACTACGTGTTTAGATTTTTGATATTCTTTTTCTTCTGTCATTCGATTTACTTACTGTCAACAACTAGTAATAATAAAATTCTCAATACATATTTATTCCAACCCTTGTAGTCTGAATAATCCTAAATCAGCTTCCAAATCAGCGCCTCAAACGTCATCAGCTTCTCATAGGTTGCTACCAGCTATCAACAAACCAACGCATGGTAAGAGCTGCATCGATCATATATTCATACCGTGTCCCTCTCAAGCCGAATCTATCATTTGCTCTACTGATCTCACCGATCATGATTTAATCATGGTCGGTATAAAAACGGTCCAACAAAAGAATACAGCTCAGAACAGATCAAAACTGAAAGTCGACTATGTAGGTCTTTACAATGAGCTTAAATCGGTTGATTGGCTGCCTATTGGACTAACTAACACTGTAGATGATGCCGTGTCTAGTTTCTCAACGATCGTTTTAGACGCTATTTCTAAAAATTCAAAAGTTGTACAAATCAGCCATTCTAAATTCTGTATTCAACCCTGGATGACTCCTGGACTCCTCAGATGCTCAAAACACAGAGACAAACTCCACCTAATCTCAAAAAAATTCCCTGACGATAAAACTAAAAAACTGATCTATACCAGATATCGTAACTTTTTTATTAATCTACTCAGAAAGCTCAAAAGCGAACACGAGAAAAATGAACTAGATGCTAGCAAAAAGTCGCCAAAAAAACTATGGCAAACCATAAACAAAATATCCCACCGTCACCGCACAACACCTTCAGCACAAGAGCTGACAAAAATCAAAAGCAGCGAGAGGGATTCCTTTAACGCATGTAATGATTACTTTTCTACCATAGGTCAAAATCTTGCACACAAAATTCTTATTGAGGAAAATGAAACACAGGAGTCTCTGGCAGCTAAGTCTAAACTAAATTCTCCCACATTAAACTCCATATTCATCTCGCCTACAGATAAACAAGAAATCCTCAACATTATTCATAAACTGGAACCAAATAGTTCCCCAGGCCTTGACAACTTGAACAACAAGATTTTAAAGGCCATCGGACCTTTAATTGCAGAGCCACTTGCGGGAATTTTTAATAAAAGTATCGAGAGTGGTATCTTCCCAAAAGCCTGGAAGATTGCAGCTGTCGTGCCTATTTACAAAGGGAATTCTAAGAATGAACCTAGTAACTATCGACCGATTTCGCTTCTGGGAACCCTCTCTAAGCTTTTAGAGCGCATAGTTAATAAAAGATTAGTGACCTATCTTGAATCCAATTTCGTCATAACCGATCGTCAATTTGGTTTCCGAAAGGGTAAATCAACGGAAGATGCAGTTACTCAGCTTACAAAAACCATTTCAATGCATCTAGATGAGGGGCGGGCCTGTGTCGGCGTCTTTTTGGATTTAGCGAAAGCCTTCGACACAGTGTCCGTTCCCATCCTGCTGAGGAAATTGGAAGCATACGGGATTCGTGGCACTGCGCTTAAGTGGTTCAACAGTTATCTGACGGATAGAAGCCAGTGCGTAAAAATTGGTGAACAACTTAGCGATCTAAGATCAGTAACGTTTGGTGTACCACAGGGCAGCATATTAGGTCCTACACTTTTTCTTCTCTACATTAATGATATCTCACAAATTCCAATACAGAATGCCGAAGTTTTATGTTACGCCGACGACACAGCTATTATATTCCACGGGCACTCGTGGGAGACCGTATATGATCGAGTTGAGCTTGGTATTTCGTTGGTGTCAAAGTGGTTGAGGCAAAACCTTCTGACATTGAACACAACTAAAACGAAATATCTATGCTTTCACAAGACTTCTGCTTCATCACCAAGACTCCAGCGCGTACTTAGAGTACATAACCGTTCATGTGCGGGAACCACAGCCCAAAACTGTATATGTGACGATATAAGTAGGGCTAGTGCCATAAAATATCTTGGAGTAATAATAGACGAAAAAACTAGTTTCAAAGAGCATGTAGCAGCTGTTTCAGGTAGAGTACGAAAACTTATTCATACGATGAAAATGCTTCGCGAGTCGGCTAGTCACAGGCTACTAAAAACGATCTATTTGACACTTGGACAGTCAATTATTAACTACTGTATTCTTGCGTGGGGCGGAGCAACCTCCACTATCCTCCTAAAACTGGAAAGAGCACAAAGGGCAGTATTGAAGGTAACCTTGAGGAAACCAATCCGATACCCCACGAAAGAGTTGTACAGAGACGCCCAGGTACTCAGTGTCCGGAAGCTTTATATCATAAGGGTAGCGTTGCATGTCCATAAATCAGTCTTAAACTTACCTGATTACAGCATCTTACTTAAAAACAGAATTTTCAAAATACCTATCACCACTGTTAACACCTCGTTTGCTCGTCGTTTTCCGAGTTTCTTATACCCACGAATTTACAACAGCTTAGTCAGAAATTACAAATTTGAAGAACACGGCGTCATGGAAACTAAACGCCTTTTATCAAATAGTTTGATGTGCTTATCTTACACGGAAACTGAAAACCTTTTAAAAGTGCAATATTAAAAAAAAAAAAATCGGAACTAAGGAATTCACACACACACACACACACACACACACACACACACACACAGAAACACACACGCGCGCGCGCGCATACACAATATTTAACTGTCCTTGATTTTTAACTTCAATTTAAAATAGTAATTTAGAAGTGCTACTCTGTTTTCTTAAAACTTTAGGCTATATGTTATCTCTATAATACTTTAAATGTAATTAGGTATCCTGTAACCTACAATGTTGTCGTTAGCTAGATGCTAAATCTAACTGTAAATTGTATTTTTGCATCGCCTCCCCCACAGGACAGGCAATGCCTAGTGTGGGGGTCAGCATAATGTAAAATTTTGTAAACTTATTTTTGAAAATAAACAATTTGTATTTGTATTTGTATAAACCTTTCATTTAAGCTACGTACACACCAAGCCAACGAACGCCAACGAAGGTTCGTCGGCGTTGGCTAACGCACGTTCGTTGGTTCTCGGTCAACTGCGTACACACCTGACCAACGAATGGGTTTCGTTGGCCGGTATTATGTTCCTTGGTTGGCCGTGTCTGGACGGTTTAACAAACGCCAACGATAGTTCGTTGGCGTGTGCCGGCGTTCCGCAGCGTGACGGCAACATCAAAGGATTTGGAGCAAACTCAACGCGGTGTGGACGGATGCACGAAGACCAAAGAACGAAAGTTTTTTTAGACTTTTAACCTAAAAAGATATTTTGTAGAGTCTGTGCGGAAAGAGAATAGGCGTGGCGAAACGGAACTAACCTAACCAGTATGGCCACAGAATAGAAAATACGGCACATACGATAGAAAAGCATTACAGCGCCCCCAAAATTAATCCTATTCTCTTTCCGCACAGACTCTACTCAAAACATAACCAATGTATAAAAACAAAGAGTGAGGTAGTGACGACATGTTTTTGTTGATTGATTTGATTCGACTGACACATTCGTTGATTATTGGAGGTGCATCCAAAGAACGCATCTTCGAGTACCAACGAACGTGTGGTAGCCAACGGCCCAGTGGCGTAGCGTGGGTTATTGCCGCCCGGGGCCGACCGAAAAATCGCCGCCCTCAGCGCCTACTCTATTAGGTAGTGAAGAAAATTGCTAAAAAGTCAGAGTATATAATTTAATTAAAATTTTACTTTGCGTGCTTTTTTTAAAGCAAAGTCGTGTATAAAATTGTCAATGTCAATTTGTATCTCACGTTCGATGGCCAATATAGCTAAATTTCTTAGCCTCAACTCGGACATAGTTAACCGCAGGTAATTTTTTATTAATTTTAGTTTCGAAAAACTTCTTTCGCAACTGGGTCAAAATAGCAACGAAACTGATAATTTTTTTTTATCAGGTTCGTTACTATTTCTCCTATATTTAGTTTGGGCGTAACGAAACTGAGATTCAAAATTTGTACGGAAATTTGGGACATTTTGGACAGCTTTTTTTATTTCAGAAATGAAAAGTGCTCATGATTCTGAGTAAAATGGTATAATACACACCATGATCAGAGAAAAAAAGTAAAAGGTACATTTTCTCTGCAATTGACCCGACTAGCATTGCTGATGACAGTTGTTAAAAATAGTCTAAGCATTACAATAATATTAGGTAAGCCATCTTGAAGTTTAGACTCTATTATGTATTTTAACAAAGCCAATGAGCCGGACTTCATGAGTTTTTTCTGACACGCTGGGTCTGTTGCAGCTATAAAACCCCGTAGACGCATGCGCTCAATTTTAGATTCTTCTGTATTTATATCTAGAGGAACTTGATCTAGGTCATAGGTTCCCAAACTTTTTTGACTTGCCGCCTTTTTTGACTTAGGCATGATAAGAATGTTTCAGCGCCCCCCACGACATTTTTTTTACGACGGGGAGGTGGAAATAGGGACTGACGCAGCTTGGAGAAAGGCGGTCATTTAGGGACAGTACTATCTATAATAGATATAGATTCTATAATATCTATTGCCGAGCCCAAGTTTGTTTCTATTGTCCCACCTCTGGACTTTCTATGGGGTTTAGATCCTGAGATCGAGACTTCCGTTATATTGAGCTCTTCAGCTACCTGAGATATACAGTCCATAATCTGTAAGAGTAGGTAATTATTCTGCTGTGTTCCCTTAACTTGAGATTGTTCATTTTAAAGAAAGTTGTTAGACAAAAAAATACGCGTTCACAATGACTTCGAAGATGCAACCGGAGGTTGAGTAAAAAAACCGTCAAAACATTTGTGTTTGTCCCTAATTGGTTGGCTCGTTGAGGGGCGGGTCTGGTCAAGATGAGCTTGCGAGCGATTTTGTTGAAAAACTGGGCACCCGTATCGTTGGGCGATAGTACATCGGTAACGATATTCCTGTCGATGCGTGGTTGTTTTGAGTACGCAAATTAAATCAGGTGAGCAATAAGGAAAAATACTGTACCTAGTTGATATAGGTACCTATTGTAGTTTTCAGTTTTTATTTTCAAAAGCGATAGCGCCGCCCTGGATAGCATCAACGCCTCCCAATTTCTTCCAAGGCCCCTACCGCCCCCTTTGAATTCCCAGCGCCCACTGGGGGGTGGTAGGGACCACTTTGGGAACCTATGATCTAGGTTAATTTCGTTGACGCCCAATAAATAATACAACAGGCCTTAAAAAGTCATATTTTTGGGCCAGATTTGCAGTTGTTGGAATCTTTCTCGAATTTCAACGGTTGTTTAGTCTATATTTTTTTTAGACAAGCATTTTATAATTCAGTAAATCAGTAGATTTATCAAAAATCAGGTAAAGCTACTGCTTTATCAGTAGATCTGGCAACAGTGGACATGGCGTCACTAGGGCGCCAATGGCGCCTTTTTTCTTACAAAGTCAAATTAAATTAAGTTCTAATTTTGATACAAATAACATGTAAATAACTGGGAATCGTACTTGTTTGGGATTTAAAATTTGAGAGCAGAAATTTTCGCGGGGGCGACTTGGAAAAGGGTTTCCTAATTTTACCTAGGCATAGAAAAAATGCTGAGTTTTTGCCGCCCCCTTCCATGTGCCGCCCGGGGCCATGGCCCCCCCGGCCCCCCCCCTTGCTACGCCACTGCAACGGCCGACGAACCTTCGTTGGCTTGGTGTGTACGTACGCATACGCCAACGAACGACTATCGAACGGTCGTTGGCGCGTGCTACTAAATGCTCTAAGGCGTGCTAAGTCGTCCAGACTGGGCCAACGAAGGCCATTCGTTGGCTTAGTGTGTATGCAGCTTTACAAATCGCAACAAATGTTAAATCTCATTACGTCTTAGGGTATGCGCGCACGAGCAACTTAGTCGCAAGGAGATTTATTTGTCTCTTTCGACAAATTAATCGCCTCCTCGCCGTGATGCGCGCACGAGAGCGACAGCAGCACGACTTTTTCTACGCAGTCGCAGTCATCAACATGGATTTTGAAGAGACGGCTGTGGTAATTGCACTTGTATTAAAAAACCGAAGAAAACGTCGAAAAAAACAATATTGGGTGCATCCATTATGGAGCGATCGGCTGACTCTCGGAAAATTTCAAACTATGTTTATGAAATTGAGAGCATACCCAAAAACATTTTTTCGCTACTTCAGAATGAGTGTCGAAAGTTTCGATGAACTGTGCAAAATCTTACGACCTGGCCTCGTTCATGAAGATACAAATATGAGATTAGCTGTCTCACCAGAAGAGTGTCAACTGGCCGCCGGCGACTTATTTGTCGCCCGTGCGCACACTAGCATTAAAACCAATAGGGAAGGAGACAGTTGCGTCGCGGGCTTGTCTCCGAACCTGCGGACAAAAAATCTCCCGGGAGTCGCGTCGCTACGTGTGCGCACTTCCATACTAACCCATAGACTTGACGTGAGAGACAAAATAGTCGCGGAGACAAAAGTTGCTCGTGCGCGCATACCCTTAATTGTATTTGAACGTACCCAAATTTGACACTTATTTGACAGTACATTGACATTTTATTACGCCATTTTTTTCGACTTTTGGTTTCGAAAAGATTTTCACATTAATTGTATTAAGGGTTCACTGAGTGATTAAAAATGAGTATTAATAGCAGGCTCTCGCCACTATTGAAAAAACTTCCGGCTGTTAGAGCGAACCCAGCTGCTATTTGCCGATTTGTGAGCACCAAGGAAGATGTACCAATTCACACTGGCCAAGTAATTCGTCACTATTTATACTAGTCGAAAAAAGCTGATTTTAAATCATATTTCACTTTTAAACTGTTCCAATTAAAGTTAATTTTAACAAAAATAACTTATTATATAACAATCTAACCTCAGTTTCGTAATATTGATTTATTCATACAATATTAATTATTAAAAATATATTTGTCAATACATATCGTCACCCTTGGATTCAATTGGCGTAAGGGACATTGATTTACCTGTCCCTTACCCTGTTGAGTCTATGGTTCACAATATGGATATATGGATGTTTGAATGAAAAAAATGTACCCTAGATGAATTTGTTATACTATTTTGTAGGGATGTAACGATACACAGTTTTGCCGATACGATACTGATACCGATATATAGTAGTTAACGGCGATACCGATATCTTAGCTAAATAATGAAGTATGTCCTTATTATAACTAATTCGACAACACCTTGGTTGCCCCCAGCTTAGTTGGTAGTGACCCTGCCTACGAAGCAGGAGGTCCTGGTTCGAATCCCGGTAAGGGCATTTATTTGTGTGATGAGCACGAATATTTGTTCCTGAGTCATGGATGTTTTCTATGTATTTAAGTATTTGTATCTATTAAATATATCGTCGTCTAGTATCCATAACACAAACCTTATTGAGCTTACTATGGAGCTAGTTCGATTTGTGTAAGATTGTCCCCTAATATAAAAAAAAAAAGATTTAATTAACATAGTAATTATCATTGCACAAGGTAATAGACCAATACATAAATTAAGTCAGAAATTGAAATTACTTTTTGAAGTTTTTTTTTCATACATTTTCGCGCTCTTCAAATATCGGTTGTATAATATCGGCGATACCGATATATCGGTATCGTTACATCCCTACTATTTTGTATTACTGTTTTAGAAATGGAGTTCAGATGACTACAGGCTTGCTAGATTCGAAAATGCACCGAAGCAAGTAAACCCAAATTGGGCAATCAATCTTATAGCAGAAGTTCCTCCAAAGAAAGTGAAATCAAGAGTTGTTTGGTGTGATGGAGGTAGTGGCCCGGAAGGACATCCCAGGGTCTATATTAATCTGGTAAATATACTATAATATACTTTGTTAATACCAAGTTAATACATAGTGTCTTATTATTCATATGTATGGTATGGATGGGTATGCTACTAAGGCTGTTAGAGATATAATTGGGAGCCTACATTTCGAGATGAACATATTCACAGTCCAAATCAGAATTGTAAACCTTACGGCTTTGTAATATATATGCGATCGAGGGCTCAGTCAACAAAGTCACATTATGGCCTGGTGTGGCATAAAGAATATTAAGTTGGAGGTACCTGTACTATTTATACAAACTACTACAATTGCCAAATGTGGTCTACATAATTTTTAATTAATATAAATATATATTTTTTCAGGACAAACCTGGTAACCACTCCTGTGGATATTGTGGATTGCGCTTTGAATTGGAACATCATTAATACTCTTCAATGTCAAAAATTGCTGAAACCCTAAATTGTTTTTCTAGTGTTTAAAATTTTGTTATTGCATAGAGCAAAAATAAAATGTAGGTGAAATAAATAATTTATTAGCAACAGTATCATTGCAAATTTATATATGTATTGATACTAACATTAATGAATAACATAATACTTAGGGTAGGTTGTCTAGCTTTCAAATAGATCAGTGATTCTCTGAAAGACAACATTTTATTCTACAGTACTTATTAAATCCCTCAACCCTTTTCAGGTTGGTTACACAGTACCTGATCAGTTGCTGTATATGGGCAATTTTATTTTAAAATCTATGGCTAGGCGAAACTTAAGCTGTGTATACCATCTAATCTGGTTGGTGACAAAATGTAGGCTGTTTGACATTAATAGTCGTTTTGTGACGACCTGTCAACTAAAGAGGATGTTTACATGAAAATGCCCATACAAGCAAAAATGACAGCCATTAAATCAAAATTACCAGTATAGATTTTGCTATCTTTGTGTAACCATACATATTGATTACCTAGATTTCGTTTCTATGATGCTTGCTATATTTTGTGTCTAAAGCAAAATATAACAATAAAGCTGAATATTTAGATACTGATAACTTTACAGATTACTCAGAACATAACTAACCAATTCACTGCTATTGTCACAGTTTTTTGAATTTACATACTTACTTAGTTTTATATTGTAGTCCAGGAGTTCCCAAATTGTGTGTTGCAATGCTGATGCTGTTACAAAATGTTACATTCAGGTTTTTTACAAGAGCATTGCAAAAAATCAGTCTAAAAAGAGTCAAAGTATAAATAAGTTTGGAAACCCCTGGCATAGACCACTTGTGTATTGTTATATTAGCCGCTATTTCCAATATTTTATGTGTCACTCATATCATAACAGGAAAAGGTATCTGGTTCTATCAAAATCACATTATTTTAAATTTATCAGAAACATCTAAAGATTAGCATGATTTGTAGGAGCATTTCTCCAATGTTGGAAGCATGCATAAAAATGCATGCCTGAAATTACACAATATAACTTATAAAATAACTTTTGAAACTTCACAAATGGATTCAATATTTGATCAACTAGAAACTTGAATAAGTTTTTATTGCAACACCAATGTTTGGCTTTGCCTAATATGTACTAAAAAAATCATAATGATTATAATAAGAATATTCTAGACATAACATTCTTTACTTGTCAGTAGACTGAGAATTCTCATTTTGCAGTTGTTGCCTAATATCAATGTTAGATTGAAGAAGTTCCTTCAATTTCTGATGAATATCATCATTCTTCTGCTCCAGAGAATCCAGTGCTGAATTGAGTTCATCCAATTTTGAATCCAGCATTTCATATTCTGCAATAGTATTTTTTTATTAATCATAGGGATTGGTTTAGTGTCTATCAAGATAGCATACACCGTAAAGATATTCAGAATCTGATGCAGCCAATAAATAGTACCCAAATAGTACCGACGAAATACCTAGGTGAAAAAAATAGTACCCTTAAACTTTCTGAAATATAAGGCCGGTTCACTGTGTACGGCGTCAAGCTGGCGTACACCGTTTGTGTAAGAGAAGCCAAGATATAGTGAGCTCTTTCTATAAGAAATTCCCGGGTACTCCAGTTTGACGGTGTGAAATTTTATACACCGTTAAGTCATGGAATATCTCGGCTTCTATGATAGCTAGAGAAATGAAATTTTAGGGCCCTAGGGCACTATTTGGGTACTATTTTTTGAGATATAAAGTGTCTCTAAAAACAGCCGTTCCAGAGATACAAGCGGTGTACGCCAGCTTGACGCCCGGTAGTGTACACCGTGAACAGGTCTTATATTTCAAAAAGTTTAAGGGTGTTGTTTTTTTCACCTAGGTATTTCGTTGGTACATTTGGGTACTATTTATTGGCTGCATCAGATTCTGAATATCTTAATGGTGTACGCTATTTTGACGGACACTTGGTTTAAGCAAGTATCCAAAGGTGGAAGATAAAGGATGGCTGACTTAAAAGTATATAAAGGTAAGGTTATAAAATGTAGCTATCATAACATTCATGAACATGTGTATGTGACATTCCACAGGTAAAGCAACCTTGGGGGCTATAATAATCTACAATTAATAAGCTGTAAAAATTATCAACTTCTTATAACATTGTAGTTATGGATTTATCTCCTTTTTTGAAAATGCACTATTATTGTATAATAATACTTTAACCCAAATTTCCATACAAAATGAACCTCATAGGGTTCTTGGCACTGAATGTGTTAAGACAATCTTAATAGGCTTATCACTTACATGTAATAAAAATACAAATAGGTAAACAAATCTTGCAACTTATGGTAACAAAATAGCAATCAAAAGGAAGTCTATATTTTTACGAAACAATAAGAATCTCCATAACAAGAAATGGCCATAACATAAGGTACCTTTTCCAGTGAGTTGTTATTATATTTATTGCAATCTGGAGTAAGTAATGTTGATGATGTTTATAAAGGTAAGAATTCTTGCCCTTTTGAGTAAGCTTCACCACACCTTGCAACTTACCAGACCATTATTGCAATTGGTTGCTGTTTTAATTGAATGTATTTAAGACAACTGCAACATGCCTGTGCACTTACCAATCATCTTGCAATCGATCGTATGTTATTGTTGATGATGAATGTTATGGTGTATTTTTTTAGGTTTGGCTGTTATCAACAGACTTAGGTGAAAATATATTTCTCAATAATTAATAAACAATATCACTAGCCTAAGGAGAATACAAAGTGATCTTTATCGGCATGAAAAAAATGTTGTCCTCAAAGAAACCTTTACCTTCACATATATTTTCATCCGTATTATCGTCACTTGGTACTATTTCACTGTCAACTTCGGTTTTGTCCTGATCAGGCTTATTATTATCTTGACCAGCCATGACGAATTACAGAAATGTTAGTATTAAGTAAAAAAATAATTTTTTGTTTTTTTTATGAAAGATTGCGCAAATAATACAAATCAGGTAGAATAAATGATGTCGATGTCAAAAGTTATAGATAAGATAGACTCGTGTCAGTCAAGTGACTGATGTCATAGACATTTCGACGGAACTCTAAAGCGCTTTATACACTATCCATCGCGGCTGTACGCCCCGCCAAGGCCACGGCGCTGGATGTAGCATACGCATAGAGATGGGCGGTGGGTAAATACCCAAGGTATTTACCGAGTAAATACCCGGGTATTTACCCAATCTACCCGGTAAATTGGGTAAATACCCAAATTGGTGGGTATAAACTATTTGTTTAGTATTTTTTACAAATTTCATTAAAAATGTTGTTGATATATATACGTATAGTAAGAATAAATGCTATGGATAGCGAAATAGGCATCTTACGTTACATCATCAAAAGGAATGATACACTTTTTATTAGGGTGTCCCAGATTTTACGCAAATCCAAACTGAGTAACGCATACCCTCTAATTATGTTTGTTATGTGCTAAAATGCTCCTAAAACAAAAATCAGCTAATTCTGTGTATGGGAACCCATGCCGACTTCCGGTTGAGCTAAGTTTGCACCTGGTTTCTTTCGAATCACATACCAACCAGGTGCAAACTTAACGCAACCAAGACTGAAGGGCGCAACTATTGTGGCTCTTTTTATATAATTAAATCGCATTTTATTATTTTGTACCAAAGGTGGCGATTAATTAAGAGCTAGAAAATATGTTTTGTTCATAGATTATATAAAATACCGCATTGCATTTTCAAAATTCAGCGAGTTCTTCATATCTGTGAAGTTACTGGAAGTGAAAAGCTTGAAATGCACATGTAGTTGCACACGCTGATTCTGTCTGATCAACTATCTTATAGAAATTCGTCATAATTAAACAAAAAAAGTCAAAGCAGAAGCTCAATCCGGGAATCTATTATATCTCGGTTGCGTTAAGTTTGCACCTGATTGGTATGTGGTGCTAAGGAAAAAAGGTGCAAACTTAGCTCAACTGGTTAATATGAAAAATTTAGGTTGAAGTCGGCACGGGTTCCCATACACAGAATGAGCTGATTTTTGGTTTAGGGGCACTTTAGCACATAAAAAACATAATTAGAGGGTATGAGTTACTCAGTTTGGATTTTCGCAAAATCTGGGACACCCTACTTTTTATTCATCTTTAATTTTTGGTTTGTGTCTTGGTCGAGTCGCTGACAATTTTAAGTATAATTGAAGGTTACAATCTAAATAGGTATGATGATAAAACCTTTAGAACCTGTGTCTAGAATATGTGAGTGGTTGAAATATCCTCCTACTTAAAGGACTCATCTAAATATCTCATAGAATCTTCTAGGAATCTCAACGAAATCTCTAGAACCATCATAGATACCCAGATAGCTTCTTGTAACATATTATGAACACCTAGATATCTTACATGGTAACATGGCCTTTATGAAGCCTACTTTAACATCTAGAACTTCATAAACACTATAATGTATCACAGAAGATTCTGGCTCCTTAGTAAAACCACCTAGAAACTTCTAGATATGTCGAAAAACAGATGGGAAACTTGATAATTTTGTATATTGCTTAATTTGTAGACCCTGTAAATTTCATAAAACCTTCTCAATTCTTGACGGAAGCTTTAAAAAACCTTACAAGGACATTTAGGCGTATTATTGTTACATCTGGAACACATAAGCGTGGCTAGAAATACAAAAGAAGATTCTGGATTCCTTGTAAAACCACTTAAAGACTTCCAGATGTCTTATGTCATTTGGGAAACTTGATAATCTTATTAACATCTCATATATTATTTAATTTTTAGAATTCTGGAAACTTTATGAAATCATGTCAAAACTTTAAAGAAGCTTCAAGAAACCTCAAGTCTTCTGTTGGTTACCTATAGTAACATCTAGAATTCATAAAAATGACAAGAGTTACCACAGAAGATATTGGATTCTTTGTAGGGCTCTGGAAACTTCAAAAGACCATGTCAAAACTTTACGGCCTCGAGCCTCGAGAAACATTACAAGGCCTTTTAGTTCCCTACTGTACATCTAGGATATTCATAAACATGACGAGAGATACCACAGAGAGATACCATATAATAATATTATTTCATTTGTAGGCTTCTAAAGACTTTATAAACGAAACTTAGAAACTTCTAGAAATCTCTTAGATCTCTTTAAAACCTTGTAGTACCATCTATGAAGTTCGTAGGATCTAGTATAAATCCTATAGAACCATCCAGAAGATTACGTTTCTCTTTTCAAGACTACATTTAGGGACATCAAAGAAACTTTTAGAAATATGGTTAAACCTTCTATGAAATTCATAAAATTAATGTAACTTCTAGACGTTTCTAGACATCTTCTAGAAGCTTCTAGGAATCTGAAAACTTTAAAATACTGTGTAAATACTACTAGAGTACTCGTAGTATATTAAGTCCTCAAATAATTTCTAAAAGTTAACGATAAATTACCTATTTAGATACTTCGTAGAAATAATTTTTCACGAAACTATAAAAACCCTTAAATAAATTATTAATAATTATACAACTTCACTTCTTTACTGAAATTGAAATAAAATTATTGGACAGCCTTTTGAATCTCATAGAACCAGCATGAGATGAGAGCACTAGTACTAGTCTTTACGGGAAGCTTATATATATATTTTTTTTTTTCATATAAAAAAATAAATTTAAAATCTGACTTCGAAAGTTTACAGAAAAACTCAATATCATTCCTTTAATAAAACAAACATATTTTATTAGGTACGATCAAATCAAATCAGATATAAACGCTAAGTCTGCAGAAAATATTCGGTTACAGTGCATTATCTAACAATCCAAGTTATATTATATCATTCCAATGACGACAAAATGTATTTTTCTTAATATTTTATACTTGCACAAATTAATTTATTAAATTGTTAATTATCTTGACTCTCAGTAGTTTCTACCCACCAAAATGGGTAGAAACGGGTAAATACCGGGTGGATTGGGTAAATACCCGGTATTTACCGGGTAAATACCCACGAGCGCCCATCTCTACATACGCACCATCGTGCACGTGCCTGGTGGAAGCGCTCGCTGGATGCAAATAGCGTCGTGCAAGTCCAGCAAGCTAATAATAATTGACGTGCGTCAAGCCTATTCACGGTACTTTTGCATCGTGCATGGCCTTGGCGGGACGTACAGCAAGATGGATGGTGTATAAGGCACTTAAATGTATTTACGCACGTCCTCAATAAATAAATTTTTGATTTAATCTTAAAACAACGTGGACCTCCATGATAACATATATTAATGGATTTTATTAAATAAATGGATTTTAAGCATGCTTGTTTCTGAGCAAATGTGTCAGTAGTTTTAATGTACGCCAAAAAACTAATAGGGAAAATGGCACACACAGAATGTTTTATGTGTGTTGGGCTCATATTAAATATCAGTAATAAAATAAATTTAGTCAACCGTGCTATGATCATTTGGACTGTGATTGATTATCATAATTTGTTGATTTTAATGTCGTTGAATAATTTCGTATAATAAGCTGTGGCATAAGTAGTAGAGTCTGTGCGGAAAGAGAATAGGATTTAAATTGGGGGGCGCTGTAATGCTTTTCTAGCGTATGTGCCGTATTTTCTATTCTGTGGCCATACTGGTTAGGTTAGTTCCGTTTTTCGCCACGCCTATTCTCTTTCCGCACAGACTCTACACACATATTTGCAATTTGCATATTCACTAGACAGTCCCTCACATATAATTTCACGAGAGTTGAGGTGAATGATTACATACACAGCTACATGAAGTACTCATTGCAAAAAAAGTGAATGAGTGAGTAATAAACACAAGGCTATAAGTTTAAACAAACTTTTTGGTCTATCTTGCAATTCACTGTTGAACCTGCTATCGGTACGAAAAAAGAACAGTAATTTCAAAATCCCGCTGTTATTACATGAGAGTATTGTTGTGTGCGTGGCCTCAACTTTCGTGAAATTACCTATACGCATATATCTTAGCGTATATATGCAAATGCAGTTGCATGCGTGTGGGTCCATTCTTCTTCATACTACTTTATACTAGAGTCTGTGCGGAAAGAGAATAGGCGTGGCGAAAAACGGAACTAACCTAACCAGTATGGCCACAGAACAGAAAATACGGCACATACGGTAGAAAAGCATTACAGCGCCCCCCCATGTACATCCTATTCTTTTTCCGCACAGACTCTAGCAAACAAGTATCACTAATCACTCACACATATGCAAAAAACGATACGTTTGCTTTGGTGATACGTGAGGGATCGGGTTTATCTAAGTCCCTAACGTTGATTTCTATTATCTGTATCCGAGTGTCAAGCAAGAGTTGAGTGATGACGTTTCTTTGAGGTAGTGAAAACATCGATTTATAAAAAATAGAAAATTACGGCAGCCAAGGAAGTCTTTGTTTTAATTATTGACATCTTCCTTTAATTATTCAACAATGTAAGTACACTTTGTTGAATTGTACTCACGACTGAGCTACGTTCTGTTGCAGTAATTTATGTTTGTTTTACTAAATCAATCAATGTGACAAGCCTTGTATACGCCTTTTATTCTACCTATCAAAGATATCCTCCTATTGTTAGTATTTTCTGTTCTGAACGTTTTACTTGTGTCGTGAAAATCATCTAGATATATGTTTTATGATTATAGTTGATTAATATCCTCATCAATTGGTGTTTTAACTAAACTTCCAATTAACTACAGTCGTCATACGTACACAAGATTCAATTACTATGAGATTCAAATTTCGTATTATAGATGTCATTGTATAATTTTTCAGCAAGATGACATCAGGACCATACAATTACTCTTATATATTCAAGTATATAATAATTGGTGATATGGGAGTTGGCAAATCATGCCTGTTGCATCAGTTCACAGAGAAAAAATGTAAGTAAAAGATTCCAAGAAGTATTCAGAAATTAATATGGCCAGTGAAATGTGTTGTGTTGTGTGCAAGAAGTGATATCATATGGTGAATAATGCTATGGACCAGAATTGATGGCGGGAATGTATTTCTGTCAGAACAATGACCAACAACCACAATCATCAATCATGATGAATATGACTATGATGAACAAACAATACTATTTCAACATCCCTTAAATGATGGGCATGTTCTATAACTTTAATGGAGTAGTAGTAGTGAGAATCCTTCTAAATCTATGAGCGAATTGTTGCTACTTTGGGTTGTCAATGAAGTGGTTTCTTTATCCTATTAATAAAGTATTTTATTCTTAGTAACAAATCCAGTGAATTTGGTAATCAAATAAGACAACTATGTGTATCTTTGCTTATCTTCAACAGCCAGTGCCAAAACGTTGAACAATTACAGTACAGCCTTTTTTAATGCCTCACTTTACATTGTTATTTCAGTTATGGCTGACTGTCCTCATACAATTGGTGTTGAGTTTGGTACCCGAATAATTGAAGTGGCAGGGCAAAAAATTAAATTACAAATATGGGATACAGCTGGACAAGAAAGATTCAGAGCTGTTACTCGCTCATATTATAGAGGTGCTGCTGGTGCACTTATGGTGTATGATATAACAAGAAGGTATGAAAAAATCAGCATATAGCATATTGTACATTTAAATAATAACCCATAGAATGACAAGGAGCATGATTAGAATTTAAATTCTATGTATATATTTTCCTTGTAATTTTTTTTATTGAAGTAAGAATGTTTGCTAATGGAACCTGAAATGTTTTTGTTCAAGTAACATAATGGACAGGCCTCAGATTTTTCATTGCGCGGTAAGATGAAAGAAAACTATGGACTCAATATTAACATTAAAACTTTAGTCATATTCATACTCATACATTTTCTTGGTCCCATCTTTTATATGTATCTTTATCAAACTTAATTGTGTGTGTTGTGTTAATCATTAACAACTTTAGATGTGTCATTTATTTATATTTGCAATGTGCACACAGGTGAATTATATTACGTGAACATTTTATTATGTCTGATCCCAGTTTGTGCCATTTTATACCTACTGGATAGAGCCTTACTATGATAGGATCTAAAATATGATCATGAAAAATGTGTTGTGACATGAGCGTTTTATGGAGTAGACCTTACACAATTAATGAATATGATTATGAATATGACTAAAGTTTTAATGTTAATATTGACTCCATAGTTTACTTTCATCATACCGTGCGACGAAAAATCCGAGGCCTGGGAATGACAATAACTTAATACCAAATACAAACTTTTAAAACTTCAGACAAACTTATTCAAAAACAAATTCACAAGTTACTAAACATAGAAAATACTCAAATTAGTGTGCTATATTTCTGATCTTGATCTGGTACCAGGAATATTTGCATTTTCACACAAAAAAAGAATTTTCCTAATTAGATCATCTATCTTTGGGCATGTAATTAAGATGGAGTGACAGATTGAGAAATTTTATGACTGCAAGGGTGGTCTTGGCAACACTAATTTGGGAACTGTGCCCAGCGCCGGATTCTGCCTAGGCCTATAAGGCCACAGCCTAGGATCCCGGCCAGCCTAGAGAGGGCCCAGTGGTGGACCCTTCATATAAGCCCAAAAGCTTTAAATACGGATCTGATTGTGCCTATGTTGAGTAGAAGAGTCTTGGAGATGCATGCTCAAGGACAGGAGACATAATTTCTTTGTTTTCACTTAAATAAAAACATTTAGTTTCCTTTTGCTAAAAGATTTTTTTAAGTGGCCCTATGGATATTCTTCCTAATGTTTGCATTTTATTTTTCAGGTCCACTTACAATCACTTAAGCAGCTGGTTAACAGATACACGTAATTTGACTAACCCGAGCACTGTGATATTCTTGATTGGTAACAAGTCTGACTTGGATGGCCAAAGGGATGTAACATATGAGGAAGCTAAACAGTTTGCTGATGAAAACGGGCTAATGTTTGTTGAAGCAAGTGCCAAAACGTCAGTATTTACATCTATCAGAGTTTGAAAAACAATTAAAATTTGATTTATAATAATTTGCATGATTTGACGATGACTCGCTGGCACTCGGTGGCAGTAATACATTAGAAAACATGTTTTTTATTTGGATATATTTGTACATATCTAGACATAACATAACACACAAGGATTAGCAAATAAGGATTCGAACTTAGATGATATAAACGCAAATATACTACATTTTTGAAAACTTAATTGCTAAGAATAATCACTGAAAGGTACTTTTTTTTTATTTATAGTGGCCAAAATGTGGAAGAAGCATTTTTGGAGACAGCTAAAAAGATATATCAAAGTATCCAAGATGGTAGACTGGATTTGAATGCGGCCGAGTCCGGTGTGCAGCATAAGCCCGCGTCCCCGGGGCGCCCGCTGGCCGCGCCTCCCGCCGCCCGCGACAACTGCGCGTGCTAACCGCTCTGTCCATAGTGTCCATGCTACCGGTGACAAAGATGGCCAAGGCGCTCACTGGCCGTTGGCCAGATTTCTCCACACACATTAGTTCGCACTAATGCTTTTGGGATATCAAACTTCGATAAGTTAACTAGAGTATTTATAATAATATATATACGATAAGAACTTAAATAAGAGTATTACCGAGTCCCTTTTCGTTTCTACTTACATTCCAAATCAAACTTTGGGTTATGGTGCATTACTTATGGGACAAAAGGGTTTTTCACATTCTTCATTAATTAGTTTACCAGAAGGCAATATTATCATTGTTCATATTAAGAAAAGCACTATAAGTAAGTTGATCCATTTAACATAACCTTTTAAATATTGTATTGTGTATAATACTTGTGTGCTGTATTAACTTATTTATTCAACCTTACTTTAATATGGGCAGATGTAAGGCAAATAAGCAAAAAATAAATGTATTACACTGATCTCTTTAATCTTTTCTGAACAATTTGACGCAAATTTGGCCAGTCATATAATTCATCTGATTCTAAATAATGACATGTTTTAGTGCTGACTGGTAGAAGATGCTATTGGTGTTAGATATATCGGGATTGTTCGATCTTGTTAGTTATAGCGGGAGTGCGTGAAAAATTATAACTCATGTTATTATGAAGCGAAATTAGTACAATTATTCAGTTTTTATTTGTAGTTTATTGAGGGAATTGGGTGTTAAAAGCTAAATAAGCTTCATAAATACCTAATGGAAAAACAAAAAAATACCCATGACAAGGTGTATGTGCAATAATCACAAGTTTTATTAACTTTGTCAATTTGCTGCAGTCAGATTAAAGTTACAACACTTGGCCAGAAAGCGGATTTTTCCGTACGCGTAGCGTGCGGTAAAAGCCACTTTATGGCCAGGTGTGGCATAAAAATACTTACATACAAGTACGGAACTCTACAAAAAGGCTAACCTAGATAACCATTATATTCGCTGATTGAAAATACGTGCGGGACGATAAATTCATAATTTGAAAGATAAAAGTATCTATATTAAGATAACCGACTGCAAATACATGAAAAAGAAATCGAAGGGGTAAAAACATTGTTCTGTTTAGATTTAGTAAATCAGTTTTTTTGTCGCCTTTTAACTATTATTGTATTTTTTACACCAAAATGTTACACTTAATCAATTGTTTTCTTATTACAATAAAATTGATAAATAGTTTAGGTATTGCATATTATTATGTATAACTAACGAGTTAAATAAATATTATTTGTACAGTGCATATTTGTGTTGTATTTTCCTGCTTCGCAATCGACACACTGTGAACCCGAATCTTGAAAAGTTGGACAGTCGACGTCAGAAATATGGTTACACTTTTCGACCTTATTCCAAGGTAATAAGGTCAGAAAGTGTAAACATATTTCTGTCGTCGACTGAACATTACTTATTTTATTCCGCACTAAAGGAAAAAAAAACCGCATAATTGCGAGTCGGACTAGCGCACCGAGGGTTCCGTACAAAATTGTATGTACATATATTAAAAATACCCTATACATTTTGATTCCCTTAGTAAAGTCTATTTTTTATGTTTTAATTACAAAAGTATAGTTTACAGATTTTTCCCTATACTTGTAGTATAAGACGGTATTACCTACTTGCCAAATTTCAACGGAAAGTACATAAGTACCCTTTGAATTTTGGTTTCCTTGAGAATGTCGAAATTTACGTTTTTTGCGGCATAAACGGCCGTATCTTTTTTTCACGTTAACTTAGAAGTTCGATTTTGTTCACAGCTTCAAGGGACCTAAGACCGTATATGGTTTTATGGGACGTATATGGTTTTAATTTCAACTCGACACCTCCACGCGTTCCCGAGATAAAGGGTCTTGACAGACGGACAACAAAGTGATCTTATAAGGATTCAGTTTTTTCCTTTTGAGGTATGGAACCCTAAAAATAGGCATTACGGTTACAATTTGTTAGCTCTCGGATAAATAAAAAAAATCAATCCGATGCTAATTTTAGACTTTGAAATATAAAATCGAACGGTATCTGTTCCATTTTTTTAAACATTTATATTTGATTCACAATAAAAAACCGGTCAAGCGCGAGTCGCACTCGCGCACCGAGGGTTCCGTACAAACTCATATAAATTCATGACTAGTTCAAGAAAAACTTTAAGTGCAAGGCCTCAGTGGCGAGCGCTGCGTCCAGCGTCGCGTCCGGCGTGGCGGGCTGCGTCTATGGGCAGCGTGCACTCAGGACGCTCACAAACAAGGGTATTCAACTGAGGAACAAATGACGTTGCCCACAACCGTTTGTTAGTGTGAGTTGCTCTTTTCCCAGTGTTGCCGCATTGATGAAATAATAAACATAATAGTAGAAAAATTTACATAAAAAAATTGATTTATAAATAACCAATTATTAATCGGTATTAACTTTTATATTTATTCGTATATTTTTTATTATTATTTCATTTTAACATTCATTTAGTGTAACAATTTATGGTAGGAAATATATTTACAATGGCAACGTAAGTCGTAAATGTCAAATATCAAGCAATGCAATATAACGAATTGAGAGTTCGAATTAGATTTTGTGTTTTGTGATTTTGTGAGTAGATTCAAACAAGATACCAGTGAAAGGAAAGCAAGATACTTACCAGGAAAATGTCCGTTGATGAATATCGAAGGTGCTCCAAATGCGGAAGGACTCCGCAAATGGACCACCAGAAAAAGTTCCATCGGTTTCCGAATCCGGGGATAAACAACATTATAAGGTAAGTTAATTACTTATACTTACCCACCTTTGTGAACTTAATTGAAATAATTTAAGTTTTATTCCAAATACATAGTAAATATTTATGTTTAACTTGAATACTGCACGCTTAACTAACAAATTAACTTATACTGTTAAATGTTCTCTTATAAGTGAATTTATTATTGTAATTCTTATGAGAATAAACATTCTTTAAACCGAATTAGTATAAAATAACACAATGCCTCGAGATCTCTACAGCATTACATTATTGATTTAATTTGTGTTTGCAAAAGTACACAGAAGTGTTGTTTTAGGTCTAAAGCATGGGCTACGTATTGTTGGCCAGAACAGAAGTCGTGGTCAACGGAAGCGCTTAAGAAGCTATAGTGCACCAACAAAGTCTTGTGCAATAGGCACTTTGAGGACTCCTGCTTTACAGACTCCACCAAAATGAAACTGACCAAGTTTTCTGTTCCGGGAAAGAGAGAATATGTCATTAAATTGATGGCTTCTTTACGAAGGGAGGTATGTACCGAACTAGAGCAATTTTACAAGTTTTATTATTGGTTAATAAGGCAGGCAGTTGAAAACAACTGATGATGATGACGCCTAGATCCAGTGCTCTCTGTATTATTTTTTACCAGTTGAAATGTTCTTATCTAATCTATTCTTAAAATGATTGACACTGGGTGCTGAAACTACATCTTCTTCAGGCCAGTAAGCCAGTAGCAGTAGGCGATTGGCAACTTCGTTTAGCGCAGCAGTCACAAATTTGCCACTTTCCAGGTGGACAGCAGAAAAAAATTGCAGTATTGTGAATGCGATCCCCCTGTAACTAACGATGGAAACATATCTTTAAAAGAAATTATATAAATTACAGAGCATGGATGAGCGGGCTGATGCTAAAAAAAAGCCTGAAACATTACAAGTACCAGCACAGGAGCCAGTGCCATCAACTTCAAAGCAACAGGTTAGCAGTTGTACCTACTATTAAATTTATATCTCTTTATTTTTGTTGACATTTGCGCGCGCCCTCTACCCTCTCTTCAATCTCAATAAGCGTGATTTAGAATTTAGATTTAGAATTGTATGTACTATTATAAAGTTTTAAAAATGAAATGTGTGTACATTTTGCTGTTTTGTATGTGTGTTATATCGTCGGGGATAGTGCAATACCGCGTAAGTAGCATATGTAAATAAGGTTTCAATTTCTAACAAATTTGCTTGATACTGAACCTTATCTACATATGCTACTTACGCGGTATTGCACTATCCCTGACGATTTGCGGATTCATCGCGTTAAAACGGCTTAACGGATTTAAACTGTTTTTGGTAGACGGGTAGCTGATCATCCAGAGATGGTTATAATATATTTTTTAAAAGAGGGTTATGACTTTTTCTTCCTCCACGAACAAAGTTGCGGGCATCCTATAGTTTTAAAATAATATACATTTAAATACTTATTTGTATAGTATAAAAGAATCCATTTGTTAAGTTTACTTAAGTTAATTTGATAATATATCTTTAATTACAGGTGAGCTTCCTCCCGAAGCACACGCCACAGCCACAATGCTGAATAAATTTGATGAGTTGTTTGACTCGTTAAATGCTGACAGTCCAGACCTGCGTGGAGGCAAGAAATACTCAACGAATATGACCTGTCGCAGCCCACATTTACACTTATTTAAGAATATGAAAGAGTTTGTCCAGGCACTCAAATTTAAAGGGATACGGTCACCTCCGCCATCACAGGATGGTTGGATTCGGACGATGAATGCTGTGGAGAAACTGTGGGAAAACTTAAATGCATTGGGCATTAGTAGCATTGCTACACGCCGCTTAAACCAAGATCCTCTTGAGAACTGTTTCGGTTGCATAAGGTATCACTGTGGTTCAAATGATAATCCGACAATAATCCAATTTATTTCTGGAATTAAGACAGCAATAATGAGTAATTTAAGACATACCGGACATAAAACAAATTGTGAATCTGATACTGCAATATTAAACAACAATTTAAATACATTTTTATTAGGTCCAGGTCAACGTAACAATCAACCACCGGCAGGTACTGAAACGCCTACAGAAATACAATTGGATCAAGTATTAGCTGATGCAACCGAAGCAGTAGACCAGGCAACTTCCGAAGCTCAAGCTTGTGCATATGTGTGTGGGTTCATATTTAAAAAATTAAAAAATAACAAATGCGCCAATTGCATGAAGTCCTTTTTGAGTGATGACACTTTTACACCCATACACATGTTCACAAATTTTCGTGAATATGATAATTTAAGCAATAGCTTAAATTATGTTCATAAGGACTATGTGTTCTGTGTTGAAACATGTGCAACACTTATAAACAACTTTTTAGTCCAAGAAGCGTGGACAGAAAATATTAAGGGGAAAATTATGCAAATGCTCTCTCAGGTTAATTATAACTTTATAATATGTGAACAGCACCGAAATTTAAATATTGATCACATTAAAAAATCTGTTTTTTACATTGTAATCAAACGATACGTAACAGTTAAAAATAGAGAATTTGCTGAGGGGTATAAGGAAATATCGTTGCAGAAAAAAATAAATATTTTAAAAAATAAGTAATTATGTTATTGCCTAATGGAACTTCCAGGTTCCAATTCCAACAAGGGCCGAATGGGCTGAAGGTCGAACACCGCCAACCGAGGATAACAACGACAACATATGGTACACAGACGGATCCAAAATGGACTCCGGTACGGGAGCAGGCATTCATGCAATAGACTAAAATGTCAGTATTAAGATGGGAGGTTATGCTACTGTCTTCCAAGCGGAGACATATGCCATAATCGCCTGTGCCCAAAAGAATATAGATAGGCGTACCAAGGGGAAAAACATCTATATACTCAGCGACAGTCAAACGGCACTTAAAGCGCTTACGGCGCCGAAAGTGGACACTAGACTGGTATATAATGGCGTCCGAGCCCTGAATAAACTTGGAAGGCATAACAAGGTGAAACTAACGTGGACCAATAACTGTTAAGTTTGTTTCGGCTTTGTTCTTAGCAGCAGTCTCCTCTTGTGAAATGCCGGTAGACTCAAATTAGTTATGTAAAAGTGCCCTTGTGGACTACTTATAGAATAAACGTTTTGATTTTGCATACTATTTAATATGAAAACATCGGAATACACAATAATTATATCAACTTGATTTAGTTTTATTTCATCTACAAGCTGATGATGACTATGAACACTAATGCCAGAGATGTAAGGGTAACTCGCACTTCTGAATACTTAACTGATGATATTTATGACATGACTACTATCAGAAATAAATTTTTTGACTGTTTTTGATATATCAGTTAAGTATTTGGAAGTGCGAGTTCCCCTTACATCTCGAATGCCACTTTTTGAACGATGACACCTATTTAAATTTCCCGCTTTTAGTTTATTTGCGTGTCCGCCGCGGCGCCTGTAGTATACGTGTAAGTCGCTTTTCCTTGTATGGCAGTTAGCTTTCTTCTCCTTGTGAGTAGTATATTCTTTGCTCACAAACATTTGTTTATGTACATGAACGCCCCGCTGCACGCCCCGCTCGAGCGTCGACTCAGTTTGTACCCTAAGGTGATTTGGTTAATTTAGTAGGAGCAATTAAGTACCTATGTGTTACGATTTTTGCAAATTTCTAAAAAACGGTGCAATTTTTCCTGTAATATTTAGGATGACATTAATAATTGGTAATTATTACAGATTTTTCTGTTCAGTAACTTCGAAGATAATAGGGGGAATGGTATTTTTTTAATGTCCAATAGGCTCGGGTTAGTTACTATTAACTTAACACTATTTCAAATCGACAGCAGCAGTAGTTCTTGAGATATCTGCCTGTGACAGACGGACAGACAGACACAGTCGCACCATAAGGCTTCCTTTTTTACCATTTTGGTACGGAACCCTAAAAACTATCAAATAAGCAATGTCCACTGCCAAGCAATGGCACTATTCTTGTTTCGGAACACAGTACGGCGGCACAGTACCAGTACTAAAAACCGGACAAGTGCGAGTCGGACTCGTCCACCAAGGGTTCCGTAGAAATACTTAAAATAAAGACTATATTTAATTACAAATATATAGTTTTCAGATTTTTCCCTATACTAGTAGTATAAGACGGTATTACCACAGATTATATAATAGTTGTATTACTTGCCAATTTTCATAGTCCTAGGTCAACGGAAAGTACCCTATAAATGTTGGTTTCCTTGAGAGTGTCGAAATAAGTGTTTATTGCGGCATAAACGGCTATAGTACATTACACAACTAGGGTGGTAATACAAAGAAAGGCCGAGATCGCAGAAGTTTGCGGCCCGAGCTGGAAGCGAGGGACGTAAATATGCGATTGAGGGCTTTTTTTATTACCTCCCGTGTTGTGTACATCATTTTATGTCTACACTTGACCAGAAAGCGGCTTTTTCCGTACGCGTAGCGTGCGGAAAAAGGCACTTTATGGCCAAGTGTGGCATAAAAAGTTTTTTTTACGTTTATAACTTAGAAGTTTGATTTTTTCACAGCTTCAGGGAACTGATTGTAGACCTGAGCCTGAGTATAAGGTTTTATTTTCAACTCTATACCTCCACGAGGGTTCCGTTTTTTTCCTTTTGAAGTGTAACCCTAAAAAATATGTGAAAATTTGTAAGAATGTTTGTTACTAAATAACGCGTTAACAAATTGAATGGATTCAGATGAAACATGACATGCAAGTAGACCAAAGCCAGGATTGACACATAAGATACTTTAGGTATATCCCGGTAAGGAGTTGACCCTTGGGATTTATCGAGAATAACGCTTTGTGAACCCGCGGGTAGTTTAAATACAAAAGATCATATCTTAGAAGTGATATCCATATTTGCAGTGCCGGCTTTAGCTATAGAGCTGGGTGTGCACCGCACACAGCCGCAAGGTCTTAGGGAGTGTCGAGCGCTGGTCGCAACACTTCCAAAGACATGCATCGCTCGCGGCACCTTTTTTAGGGTTCCGTACCCAGAAGAACCCTATTCAATTTACTAAGCCTTCGCTGTCCGTCTGTCGCAGGACTCTATCGTTTGAACCGTAGGTAATATTTAGGTAGAAACTTGAAATTTTGAAAGAAAAGAACTAACTAAAACTAGAAAGTGTATTGTATTTCTATTGCCGCTATAACAACAAAAAAATAATAAAAACAAAATAAAGTTCGAAATAAAAGGGAGCCCCCATACAAGAAACGTGCTTTTTTCCTGTTTTAATAATGAATGATAATACCTAGTTCGATGCTTGATATGTTAATACATATGTATTTCTTATGCCGCTATAACAACAAATAATAAGCAAAGTAAAGTTAAAAATAATTTTAAATATCGGCCAAGTCCAAGGCGAATTGGCACACGAAGAGTTCCGTAACGTAACACCGTCGAGCAAAAAGACGCCAAAAACACGTTCATTATTAAGAGGACCGACTTTGGCCAAGCTGCTACCTTTTAGTCTGAGTGTACCAAAAAAACCGTACTCTATTTGACTATATTCAGATCCTGCCGATTTGCTTGAGCAGACTTTTAAGTCTTCAGCTGCGTCACTGACTGTACATCTAGATTAGGGGTAGGGGTTTTGTAGGTGTTCACAACTTGTGTATTTAACCGTAATGCAACTTAGCTTTCCTATATAAAGCGGGTTTTTTTTTAAAAAGACCGCTCAGTATTTACTTAAACTTGGGCGGCCGTTTTATTGGACCACGCGTTTTCAGTGATTCCATTGGCTCATGGCTGAGTGACCATAGATAAATGCTTCTATCCAATCCAATTATCCAAACCACATTCCCGGCATATCGCTGGGTGCGCGATGACAGCGCCAACTAGCGGTTACAAATACGGCGGATTTTTTTTTTGTATTCGGGCTTTTGCTGCAAGGCACTTTGCCAACTAAAAACGTAAATTTCGCTAGTAAAAAGTGACAGCTGGTCTGCCGAAAGTTCCTTTTTTGGCCATGACGCGCGCTGCGATCGTTTCGTAGTTCTCCCACCTTATACTTCGCACCCAGCGAATTGTGTGTGTCCTTGTTAAATACATGCTATAGGTCGCGTCACGTAAAAAGAACGCTGGTGGTGGGGCTGCGCAGTAGGCAATTTATCGGTCTATTTGGTGGTATGAGGTGCGGCGCGGGGAGGGCGGGTGCCGCGCCGCATCATTGCCGGGGCGCTATTGGTTCGTCAGTCGACCTTTGCTTTCCGCACTGTGTTCACGTCACGTTCGTTCTCAAAATACTGTCGCGCACAAAAGTGTCTTGTTTATTACAAAATGGTTTACATTGAAAAATTATTTATGATGTATATTGTTTGTTTTTTTCAATTCTACACAGAAACATGTTTTTAATTCCATTTAATAATATATCAACTAATAATACTCAAGGATCCCACAGTCAAACTGTGTAAACAGTTATGGGGGACGACGTTTTACTATTAGGCGTCATACCAAAAAAAAAATAGGTTCATGAGACGGGACTTTCAACGTTTTAACATACAATATAAATTTAAATATAGACAAGCCATTTTTTAAGGGCGTTATATTTCAACGAAGATTAGAAGTTGCGGACAGCTTGGTGTGGGTTAAAAAGTTGATTCACCCTATTAATAAATAAATAATAGATAATAATACATATACTTTTTAATCGAACCGCGCCGCGAGCGAAAGCGAAAGCGCTAGTTTAAAAATAAAACAATAAACATAGTACTTTCGTGCGCGAGTGTACCAATGCGCAAACATACCCCCTCCACTTTCTTCCAGCGTTCTTTTTACGTGACGCGACCTGTAGGTTTGATAAGGATGGCAAGTATGTTTTATGTAGTTGACTGAATTAAAGGGCATCACACACGGCGAAGATACTATAATATTTTCATATTACAGTATCTTAAGATACCGAGCGATATGGAAATTTTATGTTAAGATACCGAGCGATGTAAAGATGTCATCTTAAGATGATATCTTAACATACAAAATATATATCAGGAGATCTTTATACAGAGTGTGCAGTTAATATCGGAATCAAAATGGAATAAATGATGTTTTATTTATTGAAAAACCTTTGCTCACGAGTTTTTGTAATTTCTCGTTGTACTTTTTTTTAAAAGGTTGGTGTATAGAAAAGGGGGGCCGGTTTTGGGACTTAAACCACAAAAACCAAATGGTACCCTACAATTTCATTTCTCTAGCTATCGTAGAAGCCGAGATATAGTGAGCTCTTTTTATAAGAAATTTCTGGTTACGCCAGCTTGACGGATATCTCGGCTTCTACGATAGCTAGAGAAATGAAATTTTAGGGCCTTATGGTACTATTTTTTGAGATATAAAGCGTTTCCAAAAGCAAAGCCGTTCCAGAGATACAAACTGTGTACGCCAGCTTGACGCCCGGTAGCGTACACCGTGAACAGGCCTTATATTTCGAAAAGTTTAAGGGTACTATTTTTTTCACCTAGGTATTTCGTTGGTACTATTTATTGGCTGCATCAGATTCTGAATATCTTTACAATGTACGCTATCTTGACGGACACGGTTATTTGCCATCAATAAGGGATAAATTAAATCACAAGAATTAGGGAAAAGGAAAAGAGGGATAAATTATTTTTTGTTTTTGTCAAGGTTTAGTTCGGTCATGTAGTTTAATTATTTTAGTTTAGGATAAATTTTAAGTCATTTTACGTTTTGTATCATCTTGTTATTCCATGCATTGCCTATTAAAAAGGGATAAATTAAATTACAAATTTATGTTGAAATTGTATTTCTATAAAAGAGGAATCAGGGACTCTGCATTTCAGCATATTCATTTACTACATAGTTTGGTAAATTTAGAACTTACTTAATAGTTAAAATACAAATTATGTTTACATGGAATGAAAACTAAATGCATGTACTAAGTAGTTCTGTTCTAAATACCACTTCCTCATACAATACTGTATTCAAAACATTGACATAATGCATGTAGCTTGTATTATCTTCATGATTCATTTTTTATTGTTATAAATCCTTACAGTATATTTAAGATGAAAATTTGCTCAATCTCATTAACTACATAATAATTACATAATTAAATAATTGACATCAAATTACACCTATTCAAACATCATCTATTGTTGGCAGCCAAAAAGCCATATTAGTACATGCAGATGCTAACATCATAAACTTAGGATTAAACTGAACACACTGTATAGGAGCTGGATGGTCACCATTCAGGACACACACCTTGTACCCTGTATCTGCATTCCATACATGAACTCTTCCATCTGTAGAGCCACTGAATATGTACTGCGAGTCAGGACTAAAAGATGCTTCAATGGGGATACCTTTATTGTTGAGGTGGCCTGTGAATGTTTGTAATGGAGTGCCATGGTATGCATCCACAAGTCGAATGATTGACCCATTTGTGCTTATCAACATTGTTTTGCCATCACGAGAAAATTTTAATCCTGTCCAATCACATTCTTTTTCTTGATTTAATTTGAATGTTACAAAAGGTCCTTTGTCAAATGATCTCAGATCATACAACTTAATACTCTCAGAATTGACACCAGCTGCAAATATGAGACCTTCAGGGTCGTATGCAGCCACAGGTCGTCCCGACAAATGCATCAATCCTTGGCAGTTAGGTGAACGTAGATCCCATAAACGCAATGTTTTGTCTAGAGAGCCAGATAAAAAAGTATCTTCCACTGGTGACAAACATAATGTCACAACTTTTTTGGTGTGCCCTGGAAAGTATCTGATATACTTGTTGTCATGAAGCGAAAGATACCGGATGGTGTCGTCAACTTTAGTGGAACTGTGGATTGCAGTATTTTTAGCATGTGTGAAGTGTATTAAATCAACGCCATATTTTTTACTGTTAACAGTTATCATTTGGGTACCCTTTTCGCAGTCGTAAATAACAATCTGATCATCTTCACTGCACGATATTAACGTCTCTCCACTTGGTGAAAAATCTATACTGTTTATTTTGTCTGTGTTTTCCCTGAACACCTTAGCGACCTTAAAGCTCCGAACGACTTGATCAACTAATTTCATCATTTGTAACTGATTCTCAATAACAGGTTTTATCAAAACTCCTTCTTTCCAAAATATGTAATAATCACGGAAGCTTCTGTTTTGAGAATTCAATATAATTTTAAAGCATCTTTGTAAGCAGCACACCACTTTGATTGACACTTAGGTTACCACAGGGTAGATAATTTAAACAGTCAATGAGTCAAGGTACATTGCTTTTACAGTATAATATTTTCAAAGTACAAAGTCAGTTTAACCAACCTTGCAAAAATAATATAGCCCACGCCTGAGTCTATGAATGGTTATCTCCTCAATATGGCCGAATGAGATGTGTACAGTTCAATCCAATCCAGGCACTCATGGAAAAAAAAAACATTTCGGAATCAAAATGGACGGAGTGTAATGGCGTTCGTAATTGTTACATAGTGGTGCGAGTTTTACTGCAGTTTTAAGAGTTGAATCTCATTAATACGTTAGAAAACAATTACAGGCTTTGCCCTTATAGTATTACACAGTAGCTGACAATATTCCATAGGCATTTTAATTGATCCCAGTTTCTTAGAATATGGTATCCATTTTGTGATCACTGATCAACCTTGTTGTGTGGCGTTTTCGGTAAGTACTAGCTACGTAAATTATGTTATTTTATGAAATTATTGTAACTTGTATAACATGATTGCCTTTTTGCTGTATTATTTAGCATTTGGGTTTTGCTTATAGGAAGTATCGGCTCCTTGTACATCTATCTACGTATAACAGTAGCTTTCCTTACCTTTGTTACCTTTCTAATGCACTCATTTCTGGAAATACATGAAATATATAATTTGTAACTCTAAGTACTAGACATATATAAGTTGCAAGTTATGCTTTATAATCTAACACATCAATTCATATATGTATTTAGTGAAAGTTATTACATACTCAGAAAGAGCATAGAAGGAAGCAAGCTGAACTCAATTTTGCCTAAATAAATATATTTATTCGTTCTAGCATATGACCGGTTAGTGGCTTATAAGTTACGTGTATGTATTGAATTAAGGTAATCTTTAGCCTTTAATGAAATGAGATTTTTAAGTTAAAATTAATCCAATTTAGTCATTATAGTAGTTCTATTAATATGTTTAACTTATTATAAGTAGGGATTATTCACTTGGGAGAATGCTGTATATCTGAAGGAAAAAGTTATATCGCTGTATGTTTTTTTATTTCATAAGCGTATAGCTTTTCCCCTTGGCTGTGCAAGCAGAGTTCATCTGTGAAGATAATGAGAGAAGCAAGAGGAAGAACCCCTGACTGAAGATAGTGAAATGACTTTCTTGTTTGTAAGTTTTTAATCTATGTACAACTGAAATTGCATATGTATATAAAGGTTATATATAACAAAGGTTAAATTACAGGTCTATTTTTTGAGAATGAAGCTTCAGATACCTGTAAATTGAAAGTGTATCAATTTACATTTTTTACTACTGATATTGATTAATGTATATTTTCTAGGGATGTAACGATACGTAATTTTGCCGATACGATACCGATTATAATATATTTAAAAGAGAGTCAACCTTGAAAGTGTAAAATAATAAAAATAAATAAATTGTCAACCCAAAATTGAAAATATATATTTATATTTTTTTATTATGAACCAAAGATATAATTAACATAGTAATTATCATTGCACAAGGTAATAGAGCAATACATAAATAAAGTAAGTAATTGAAATTACTTTTTGTAGTTTTTTTTTTCATACAGCAAATTCTTTTAGCACTGTTGAAATATTGGTTGTATATAATCGGTGATACCGATATATCGGTATTGTTACATCCCTAATAATTTTGAATAAGTTTCAGTCATAAAGTATTTTTGATAACTAAGCTTTTTATTGTTGAATCTATCTGCTGGATAACTGGTTTAAATTGCAAGATTTGACCTTGATAAACATACATGCATATAAAGAATGGGAAGAATGTAATCTAGATAAAATAAAACAGGATATATCTAAGTGGATTTTCACCTCAGAGTAAATAATAGTAACATAAATAGCAAAAGATATAAAAAATTGGAGTTCTAATTTTAATGTGTTGTTTAATCACCTTTGGCATATTCGAATTTATAAATGAAGTCACTTTTAAATGACCACCCATAGACTTTACTCTTTCGATTGTCATCAAGTCATCATACAAATATGGGGTGTTATTTTTTCACATTTGAGTCGATTCGATTCCCTGACGAAGCATGTAATTTTTAGAAAATATTTGAATGCAGTATGACGTATTTTCAAAAATAAAATAATATCCCTTTCAGCAAAACATCCTATCTACAATATTTGAGGTACTTTTCCTTCATGTGGCATAGTCTTTGGGAAACCTGGTATAATTTTATACTGAAATGTATACATATGTCTCAATATTTGTATTTTTTGCAATGTAGAATCTAAAATACAAAAAAACTTAATGTACTTTGATAACTTTACTAGTGTTGTTATGGTAACTTCTGGGATAATTTTATTATGAATAAAATTAAACAATATTTAGTGTTCCTGCCCTAAACTGCAAAGAAACTAAACAATTAGACTGATGTAAATATTTTTAATATTTTAATGTGCCTCAGCTGCATTGTGACTGAGAAAGAATGAAAAAAGAAAAATGTAACAGTACACAATTTTATCCAAAAATCAATAATTACGTTTTTATATGACATATATTAAGTTCTTCAAAAATTTCGAGTATAATTTCATACATTTTTAGTGTGGTTACTTGGTCTTCCTTTAAATTATAAGATGATTTCATCTGAAAGACTTAGATGCTAAACTCTGTGTATATTAATGGTGAGAATAGTCAGATTTTCCTGCTGTGCAGATGAAACAAAACCTATACAATATAAATGTACTGTTATAGAACTTGTATCAAGGGTATCATTGGCATTATTATTATTTTTGTTTATTTCAGTTTAAAATGGGAACATCAGATAATGACAGTACTCTTCAACGACAAATTATTCTAATTCACTCTTAGAGAGTGATGGACTCATACAATTTATTTGGTGACGATGGAAGCGGTATGTTGGAAGGACTCACTGATCTCGGTGGAACAGACAGCTTTGCTGGTAGCTCAACATCGGGAGTAACTGGGGACAATAAAGAGTCTACGGACAACAGGTTGACACAAACTTTTACGATTTTCTCTCATTAGCAGTGATTGGATCTTGGGTGCAATTTAGGGTATATGAATTCAAATATTATACAGAAACATGGATGTGCCTCGTGATTCTGTGAATGGATATTATTGTAGTTGCATGTTTTTCTTATTATGCATCTATAGCATTGACGTATGCAAAGGACAGGGCTAAGCGAGCGCGCAAACGGTTCCAACGCTTTGGCGGTAAAAATACCGCCAAATCATTACGCCGGCAGTGCGACACGCGGCGCGTGCACTGCGCAGCAGCTCTTTATAGCTGCATTTTTTTATGGGGAAAATAGTTCCAAACTGTTAGGATGGGCCTAGCCTTTGAAATCATTGATCTATAGTAATAATACGTTCCCGGAATCCTGAGGCACATCTTTGTTTATGTAGAACATTTGAAGTCATATACCCCAAATCGCATCCAAGATCCGCTGCTTATTAGTATAACTAAACAGGACTTAATCGCGTAAAAACATGAAATATGTATTTACATCGCCGTTTCGGAAGTGCCGTGACGTCCACGGTCGCGAAGGTGATATAGTTGTTTTTACGCGGAAGTCGGGTTTTGTTATTAATGAGGTTAATGGAATTTAAACTATAATAGTAAACTTCTATAGTAGTATCGCGGTGTCTAACTTATGTTTATACAGTTACAGGCAACCATATAGTCAAGGCAGTGTAGGTCAAGAGAGTTCAATTCAGAAACTGACTTCGTTTGGCGGAGGAAGTGCTGGGGGGTTAAGCAGTAGCGCGCAGCCAGTACCAAATCCTGCCGCAGCACCTCCTGCCCCAGATTACCACGACTATGGAGGTTATCCGCCGCGACCGCGGATGCCGCAACCACCCCACGCGCCTCTCCATCCTACGCACCATGTGCACCCGTCACACTCGTACCCGGGATACCACCCAGGGCCTGATCCCATGTATGGCATGCCGGAACATCCAGGTATAAATGAATATATTATGGGTTATTGTATAATAATAATTAGGTAACACAAAATTATTTGTTTCGGAAATAACCAATTTCAAACTAAACTTTTTAACACTTTCACGACTGGACAAAAAATTGAAAGCTACCTCAGAAACCGACAGAGCCTGCTAGGCGGGTTTGTGAGGCCAATAATGCTGTACGAAAAAACGGCCGGCATCTGAGCAAAAGTTACCAGTGCCTGCTTAAATAATATTAACATACCCTATTCAATATGCCTATAATAATTAAAGAGTTTCTTAAATTTCTCTAAGAACCCATAATCAGACCTGGTGACAATGGGTGGTCTCATCTTTTGAAGTCGGTTGAAAAAGGTTATTTTGTTACTTCAATATATACTACAGTAAATTTATACCATTTTATTGTTATTATTAGGTATTGGAGATATGGGAGTCTGGTCAAGCGCCCCGGCTCCTAATCGATATGCGCCTATAACGCCACCTTACAGAAATTACGAACATCAGCAAAAAATGCATCAATATCCTCCACAACAGGTAATTTCTTTAAAAAATATTTTTGTATGTGAAAATTATTAGAATTTATCTTGTTATTTTCAATTAAACACATTTAACATTACGTATTGTGATTAACGGTTACCCACAAGTTTTATTTTGTTAGGTTGGCTGTATGTTGAAGCCTATTGCGTTTTTTACAGGCTTCTGCAATAGGAGGAATACAAGCTCAGAATGGCGCATATTTGCCCAGACAACCACATTTTTCACAGCCTACATCACAACAAGTTTATGGACAACAGCAGGTGAAATCCTCTTTCCATTTGAATTCTGTGAGTGAGAGCTTTTTTTATTTGGTTACTATTTATTACAAATTTTATTTATAATAACTATTTCATATAATCTATAATAAAATGGGATGTTTATTATTTTAAATAGTTGTTTACTTAAAACGACTATATACAATTTTAAGATAACATGGTCATTCACATAATTACTACTATCAACACTGGGAATTCGTAAAATCAAACATAGATGGCAATATCCCGGTGGTAATAGTAGTTATTATATTAAAACGACTTTTTATAATATATTTCAAGTAAATGGCATTTAACATAAAGCAGAATAAATAAAGGGTTTATTTTATGTTGCAGAATTATCCGAATTATACGCAAATGCATCCGCCGGCGGCATCTAGAATTAGTCAGCATCCCTCTTATCATCAGCAGATGGATGTTAACCCTCATCAGTATGGATTACCACTTGGGCAACAAAATCATGGAACTGTACCTCAGCATCAACCCCACCAAAACATGTCGAGCCACTCAAGCGGTATAGCTCCAGGCATTCAAGGACATCCAAATGTCCATCTTCACCACGGAGGAGCGCCGCCGATACATCATGTGGCGCGTCAACCCTCAGGGCCTCCATCCTCGGGCGCCCCTTCGCACCCAGTTCCATCCCAAATGCCGTACGGCTCACCACATCATTCCATTTCCATGAATTATCAATCACATCAAGTACAACATCCTCTCGATGTGAATGTTTCTAATCAATATAATCCGCCTAAACCTCCAGCCATGGATTCCGGAGGCACTCAATATCGTCCACCTTTCCCTCCTCAACTATCTCCACAGATGTCGCCAAGAGCGCAAATGTCTCCACGGCAGCAGCAGCAACCTCAACAACAGCAGCCACCTCAATTATCACCTCGTCCTGTAATGTCTCCTGTGAAAGGTCCGAGTGCATCACCACATGGTCCTAGAAATATGGTCCATTCGCCCAGTTCGGCAGGACCTCCACCAACGTCTGCGTCATTCACATCTCAAAACACCCTTCAAGCATTGGAGCAGATGGTTTTACCAGCGGGGTCAGAATATTCGTACCAGCGAAATCCGGCGTCACCAGCTGTGCCTCATGTAGTTTCATCGCCTTCGCAATGGAACCAAAACAAGATACCGCCACCGATGAATAACGTAGTACCAGTTGAAAATGAACAACCTGTTAAATCAGGAGAGCCACCGCCACCGCAACCGCCAGTAATAGCGGAATTGGCTAAGAATGTGCCAAAATCTGTCAGTAACATAGAAAGCAAAGAATTGGAAAAGAAAGGCACGCTAGGTCAAAATTTGGAAAGTGATAATCCTCCGCATATATTTATGCCACCATCAATCATAAGTAATGTTTCTAAGGAGAATACACCCGTTAACGCACCCAATAGTGTGCACAACATACCTTCCAACATAGTTAATTCGCCTTGTGTTTCCGAAGCACCAGACCCCCGTGAAAAGAATTCACTTGGACATTTGCCTAGCGATAACAAAGCTGAACCAATAACTTCTGTGAAACAAGATGACAAACCGGAGACTGATTTAAGTTCATTTGACAAAGAACAAAAGTTAGATATTGGATCAAAACCAGTGGAAAGCAACATTAGAAAAAGTAACAATGAACAAAATCCGTCTATTGAACACTCTCAGATACCTCCACAAGTTATAACCAGTTTATCAAATTCCTTAAGCCATCCGCCTAATCTGGCCACAACTAATCAGTATCTATCAGAGAATTTACCTCCGCTAAACGTAAATAGACCGCAAGGATTTCCACCGGGAAACCTTCAAAGTGTAACGGGGAATATACCAAACGTATTGCCGCCGGGTATTCCGCCTAATCTTCCTACAAATGTGTCAACTAGCATGCAAAGTAATACCTCGCATAGTATTTCTGCGAATTATCAAAGCGGACCCAGTGCATTACCTGGAACACAACCCGCTTCCAATGGACAAACCAGTGTTACAACCAACCATTCAATGCAACACGTTAATATGGCATCAAATACCATGTCACCTAGTATGCCACCTCACAATACTCAGGTTAATTTACCCTGTATGCCCCCAGTCCACCCGAATTTGCCAGGCAATATGCCACCAAATATGCCCAGTGCTACCGGTAATATTCCAAATATACCGCCAAATGCACCTACAAACATTCCTAATGTTGCAGGGCTGCCGATAGGAGTACAAAACATGCATCCGAACATAGGTCAAAATTTAGGACCCAATATGCAGCAGCCTAATCCACCAAACATGATGGGTAATTTGCCTCATAACGTTAATCCTAATATGATGATGTTGGGAAGTGGCCCTATGCCACACCATCATTTACCAGGCATGTATCCCGCCTCTCACCACCAAGAGAGGGCGTCACTTCAGCAGCAAATACAGGAGATATACTGTTTACCTCCTTCTGCTGAAAACCAAGAAAAAGTAAGATGTCTTCAAGAAAGATTAGCCTTTCTACAGCAACACGAGACAAACGATAAATGTAATGGTGGTCCTAATTGTGCCATACAAAATCCCGTATATGGCTCGAAAATGGTTGAGAGTCCACAAGTTACCAGCACAACGGGCCGAGGAAGAGGAAAAGGCCCTGCTAAACCTAGAAAACCTAGAGCTAAGAAAGAGAAATTGATGGGTGCAATCCAGCCCCTGGATCAATTACCAGTTTCTGAAGATTGTGTAACAGCAGGTACTGGACTGAAAAATAACTCTGAGATAGACATCGATTTAACCGAAGATGTTACGAATTTAGATAGTAGTGCATTGTTAATGGACGATCTTAATGGAGGCAAAGTAAAGAAATTAAGAGGACCTCGTAAAAATAAAGAAAGAAAACCACGAACTCCTAAAGAACCCAAGTTAGAAATGGGTGAAAAACCTGTCAAAGAGCGCAAGAAACGACAGCCTAAAGATCCAAATGCTCCCAAAAGGCGGAGAAATGTAAAAAAGGATGCCTTAGACATTCAGGCAGACACAACGACAAATTACGATTTATTAGATAAAGACCCTAACGATAGTAAATCAATGGATGCATCAATGAACCAAAGTTTTATGAGCGTTGACTCGTTAAAGAATCCACAAGATGCATCAACTGCCGATGAAACCAATGTTACTGATTTTGACGACATACCTGTCTCAAAGATAGCTATAAAGGATCTGTTGGAAGAAGCAGAAGCTAAGAGAGACCTGGTAGATAAGGACGAAGATCCTGACGCTTTTAATCCCAAAAAGAGGTCAACAAAAAAACGTTCATCTGGTAGTGGTAGTTGCAAAAAAATGGCGTTGAAAAGGACTCCTGGGGGAGGAAAAAGGAAGAAAAGAGGTGGATTGATACCTGAATCAGACGGTGAACCTGATGACTTAATGTCAACACCTCCTCCATCGCCACCTCCTGAGGGTGATGACAGTTTGAAACGTAGGTCAGCTAGAAACACCCAACGCAAAAAATATACTGATGATGTTATGCTGAGATTATCAGATGACGAATGTATAGCGATACCTAATACTAAACAAGAAAAGGAATTTAAATCTGAAGATTTGCATATTGATACCAAAGATAACAGCAAGTTAGAAGGCACGCCTAAGCCTAACTACATTTATATAAATACAACAGAAGATGACAATATGGTTGTTCAACACGTTCTCGCTTGTCGGATGGGTAAAAGGGAAATGAAAAAGGAGCCTCCACCACCTCCAGTTGATGATACTCCGAAACAAGACCCTGAGCAACCGGAAGGTACGGCTGTGAATGAAGTCCCTGACGAGGCTAAATTAGATACTATAAAATCCGAAGAGACTGATTTAAAGGACGATTCTCAGACAGAAGTGAAAACTGAAGTAAAAGAAGAAACTGTAAGCGAACCTGAAAAAGTTTCAGAAGAACCAATAGAAGTTACTCCTAATACAGATACCGACAAAGATGAAGAAAAGGATGAGAAACCTATAATAGTTGATGTTGAAGAATATTATGTTAAATACAGAAACTTCTCGTACTTACATTGTGAATGGAAAACAGAGGAGGAATTGTATAAAGGTGACAAACGTATATTTTCTAAAATAAAAAGATTTAAGCAGAAGCAGGCGCAGCAGATGAACATTTTTGAACTTTTGGATGAGGAGCCTTTTAATCCAGATTATATTGAGGTGGAAAGAATCCTAGATATGTCCGAAAATGAAGATCCTGCTAATAACACTGTACTGAAGTATTACTTAGTCAAGTGGAAAAGCTTACAATACGAAGATAGTACTTGGGAGCTGGAAGAAAACATCGATGTTGACAAAATCAAACAGTATAAAATTTTCAGTGAAATTCCACCCAAAGACAAATGGAAATTCAAAAAGCGACCATCTACCGATAACTGGGTCCAGTTGAAAGAGTCTCCTTTGTATAAAGGAGGTAACACTTTAAGACCTTATCAGCTAGAAGGTCTGAATTGGCTTCTATTTTCATGGCATAACAATCGCAACTGCATATTGGCAGATGAAATGGGACTAGGCAAAACTATTCAAAGCTTAACATTCGTTAATGCCGTTTGGGAATACGGCATAAGAGGCCCCTTCCTTATCATTGCTCCATTATCTACAATTCCGAATTGGCAACGAGAGTTTGAAGGCTGGACAGATATGAACGTAGTAGTTTATCATGGTTCTCAACAAAGCAAAAGCATGCTGCAAGAATACGAATTTTACTACAAAAATGAGAAAGGTGAACCGATTACAGAAATAACAAAGTTTAACGTTTTAATTACGACATTTGAAATAATAGTAACAGATTTTCAAGAGCTCAAGACTTTTAATTGGAGAATATGTGTCATTGATGAAGCACATCGATTAAAAAATCGAAACTGTAAGTTGTTAGAGGGGCTGCGACAGCTTCATTTGGAGCATAGAGTTCTGTTGTCGGGTACTCCTCTACAAAATAATGTAAATGAATTATTCTCGTTATTAAATTTCTTAGAACCCTCTCAATTTGCTAGTAATGATGCATTCTTGAATGAATTCGGACAGCTGAAAACGGAATCAGAAGTTCTCAAGTTGCAAGCCCTATTAAAACCTATGATGCTAAGAAGATTAAAGGAAGACGTTGAAAAAACATTGGCTCCCAAAGAAGAAACTATTATTGAAGTGGAATTGACAAACATACAAAAAAAATACTATCGTGCTATTCTGGAAAGAAATTTCAGTTTCTTACAAAAGGGTACCACTTCCGCGGCGAATATTCCCAACTTGATGAATACTATGATGGAACTTCGAAAATGCTGTATTCATCCATATTTATTAAATGGCGCTGAAGATCAAATCCAATTTGATTATAAACAGACTTATGGCGAAGACGATGAAGCATATTACAAAGCCCTCATCCAGTCATCAGGTAAAATGGTATTGGTCGACAAATTACTTCCTAAATTAAAGGCAGGCGGTCATCGTGTGTTAATATTTAGCCAGATGGTAAGGTGTCTGAATATATTAGAAGACTACCTTGTTTTTAAACGCTACCCTTATGAGAGAATTGATGGTAGAATCAGAGGTAATCTAAGGCAAGAAGCCATTGATAGATTCTCTAAACCTGACTCGGATAGATTTGTGTTTCTGCTTTGTACTAAAGCTGGTGGACTTGGTATTAATTTGACAGCTGCTGACACTGTTATCATATATGACAGTGATTGGAACCCACAAAATGATCTGCAAGCCCAAGCTCGTTGCCATCGTATTGGACAACAGAAAATGGTCAAGATTTATAGATTGCTGTGTCGTAATACATATGAACGGGAGATGTTCGATAAAGCATCTATGAAACTCGGATTAGATAAGGCCATTTTACAAAGTATGAACACTACACAAGGAAAAGAGGCAGGACTTAAGCAACTTTCGAAAAAAGAAATTGAAGATCTTCTGAAAAAAGGCGCTTATGGTGCAGTGATGGATGAAGACAATGCTGGTGACAAGTTTTGTGAAGAAGACATTGAGATGATATTGGCTCGGAGAACGCAAGTTATTCAAATGGAATCGGAAAAAGGATCTACGTTTTCGAAAGCCAGCTTTGCTTCTACCGGCCAGAGATCCGATATTGATATAAGAGATCCAGACTTTTGGAATAAATGGGCGAAAAAAGCGGAAATCGATACAACAGAAAAGAAAGAAGACGAGGATTTGATTGTAACAGAACCCAGAAAACGAACAGTAATTAAAAGATATGGACATGATGACGGCCCCATGGAGATGTCCGATATGGAAGTGACGCCAGATTCAGAGGAAGATGAAGAAGGTGAGCTTTCTTTCATTAATTCACTGTAATGCATTCCATCGTATCTAAAAGCAAACTACATATTTGAACCAATATTACGGAACCTGTATATAGTACTCGCGAACAGATGCTCACTAATCCGTTTGGGGAGGTGAAATATTTGATGTCATTTTTTTGCTTGTCCATAGTCGATTAAAAAGTATGTAATGTTTTAACCATAACCATGATCACAACATCAAGTTTCATGGGAATCGGTCCAGTATTTTTTGCGTCAAACAAACAGACCAACCGATAGATAAAAATTCCTAAAATTATTTACTTTTTATTACTTATTTTATACAAGCGCATTCCTTATTTTTTTTATTTGATTTGAGATCCTCTATATATTTTATTGTTTTTCACAAAAGGTATCGGCTTACGAAGCAAGAGAAAGAAAGAGAAACTTGGTAGAAAAGGTAGAAGATATGCAAGTGACGACTACATACCTCGACACGAGGGTGTGCCTGTTGACGAGGAGGTGAACTACGGATCGTGGACTAGATCAGAGTGTTTCAAGATTGAAAGAGGGCTACTTACATTTGGGTACGTAATATTTTTATATAATATTTCATTCCTATTTCCTTTTTGAACATCTTACTTTAAAAGACCACCTCTATACAGGGGTTTGATCACCTCTATATAATCCCTTACCCCTTTGTCAATTGTGTTTTTTTTTTAATATTATAACCATTATTGTTACAGATGGGCGCGGTGGGATGAAATTATTGACAAAAATCAATTCAGGAAAGGATGGACTCTGCCAGTGATAGAAGATTGCGCCCGAATTATTGTACGTATATTTTATGCGAAACGTATATGTATGTAAACACTTTATTGCACATAAAATCATATAGAAACAATACAAAGATCAATGGTTATGCACAAAGGCCAACTTATCCCTGTAAGGGAGGCCTAGTTTCAGTAGTTCGGTGATTTTAGTCCGGTTCATATATATTTGTTTGAACCGGACTAAAATCACCGAACTACTGAAACTAGGCCGTAAGGGATCTCTTCCAGCTAACCTTTGAGCAAATGAGAAAGAATAGCTAACAAGTAACATAATAGATATAAGTACTGTATTTCTAATTATAACACCCGACTTTAAACAAAACATAAATCGGTTCACTATTGGCAAAGTAGTATCTCTGAACATATTCTGAACAAAAAATACTGCAGCCGAACTTTGTCTTTTTGAAGTTAGTCAGATTTACAGGTTTTAACCATATTGACGTATCAATTACAAAGTGATGACTAGCCATGCTAATACCGAGAAAGTTTAAGACTTTCGCTGAGTTAAATGTGCTCTTCTGATTTAAATGTTTTAAGAAGAAAGTAATGTTTTTTTTTATTATTTCTTTTTAGATCTCTATTGTATTTTTTAGGTTTTGTACTGCCTACGACACTACAAAGGTGATGAAAAAATTAGAAATTTCATTTGGGATCTGATCGAACCTTGTGAAAACGGAGAAGTAACAATTTCCCGAAATCACAGTGGCCTTCACAATCCCGTACCAAGAGGTAGAAATGCTAAAAAGAAAAATAGACCAAAAGATTTACCAAAACCCAATGACATTCCAAGGTGGGAAGATCCTAACCATTGGAGTTCCGTAGAAAAGTATGACTGCGAGGCATATTTGGAGTCCAGTTACAAGAAGCATTTGTTTAGACATGCAAACAAGTAAGTATAGTGCCCGTATAACGTCATCTAAAGTCTGTTTTTTATTTCCGAAGACAAAAATGACATTTCATGTGTTGCCTGTTTTTTACAACTCGTAAATAGTGATGTGATACAACCGGTACTTACCGACAAAAATTTACGTAGGTACTTATGTTTATTGATATTAAAGTGTCTGTAACACAATGAGTGAATAATCCGCGAAGTTCCAAAATGATACAATACTTTAGGTAATTTTTTTTTTGATTCGAAACTCATTACTTATCTTACAAAGCTGAAAATACACCAAAACCGCTTTCAATTTCTCTGCGTTATAATTACAAGCAACGGAATCACATACGTAGGCACTAATTATCCAATAGTAGGTTGAATACAATGTAGATATTATATGTAATTAATTTTCGATATAAGTACCGAAAAATATATGTTTTAACGTAAATAGTAATTTTTATTATATCGGTTATTAATAATTACACCACGAACCGATACAAAGGACAGCACTGTTTCTTAAAAGCTGGCCACATTATTTTTACGTTTGACATTTGTAGCTGTCATATTTGTCTTCGGAAATAAAAAACAGACTTTACTCTGAACACATGTAAAGTAAATACTTATGCAGTGTATAATTTATCAATAATTTTCAGGGTCTTGCTGAGGGTTCGTATGATGTATTACATCAAACATGAAGTTATTGGTGACTATGCCACACAAATTGAGAGTGGAATACATGCCAGGTAAGCTTTGGTTCAAGTACCTAACCTTTTTGTTATAACTTTGTGTTAAGCGAAACGCATGTGAGGTCCAATTTATTATTATTATTTTTGTATCTACTAACCTAGTTATTAAGTGCTATTATGTTACTAACAAAGTATGAATTATGGACAAAATGTCTGAAATAAACTGAATGAAACTTAAGTTATATTGACACTAATCGTCAGTTTGTGCCAATAATTAACTACTAATTAATGGTACATTTTTAAATGAAAATACCCATACCGCAAAATGGGGTGAGTAGGGATTGCGAGGGCAGTTGGGTTATAAATGGGGAGAGTAGGGATACCATAATCTAACGGACGGACTAAATAGAATTATATATTTATGCCACACCTGGCCTTAAAGTGGCTTTCGGGCCAAGCCGCAAAAGCCGCTTTCGGGCCAAGTGTAGACATAAAATGATGTACACAACACGGGAGGTAATAAAGAAAGCCCTCGATCGCATATTTACGACCCTCGCTTGCAGCTCGGGCCGCAAACTTCTGCGATCTCGGCCTTTCTCTGTATTACCACCCTAGTTGTGTAATGTACTATTCTAAGCCAGTCGTCATCCCTATTCTGTATCAGCTCGCTTGGCATGCGCGTGCCTCGGGGCGTGGACAGCGCCCCGCCGCGCGTGTGGTGGGATACGGAGTGCGACGTGTCGTTGCTCGTGGGCACGTACGTGCACGGCTACGAGAACTATCTCGCCATGCGCTCCGACCCGCAGCTCTGCTACGTCGACAAACTCGGCCCGCCCGACGACGCCGAGTGCACTGATATCAAGTAAGCGTTCAAAACGGTGTCCCCTTGTTTCGCCGACAAACGTTTCATCGAATGTTTCATTTCATCGACAACTTTTTTCTCCGAAATCGTTAACTTTTCAGGATTTTTTAAAGAGTTTAGGTTAGGTTTGTTTTATATTAATTTCTAGAAAAATATGGTTTCAGAGAAAATTAACTTTCGATGAAATGATATTTCGATGAAATGATATGTCGATGAAACGTTTGTCGACAATTCTAGGCTAAACCGTTGAAAACAGCTATCGTTATGCTAGTGAGATACTCTGTGTCATAGAGGTGGCATGTGAATTTTTCTAATATTCGATCCTGATTACTTAATCCCTCGAACGCTGAATCGTGCGAATGTGGGATTTTGTATGATTTTTGCGTGATCGCTTATACACCCCCCGCAGAATCCCGCGAATCCCGCAGATGTTGAACTGAAAAATATGTGCGTGCTCTGTTTTATACTATAGAAGTACATTACCGTAATGTGCCGTGCGACACGAAAGTTATATAACAGGCAATCAAAGATAGTATTACTTTAACAATATCAACTTACCATCCCGCGCAGAAGGCCTGTATCGCCAAGCGCCACCAACTCCGATAATTTACAATTACATGGTTGATAAACATACATTTACTAACCGTTTTACACAGCTAACAACTTCAAGTAACTTTCAGTGGAATTTGACGAGGAAAAATCCTTTTTTTTTTCAAGATTTTGTGTCATCACTTTATCGGCATTATTTATTTTTTACCGAACCCAAATTACAGCTCCGTAGTACTAACAGTGTTTGAGTTAACGTGACATGACGTAAATAAGGTTTCCTTTTAGACTACGGACGGTCCGTAGTCTAAAAGGAAACCTTATTTACGTCATGTCACGTTAACTCAAACACTGTTAGTAACGGACCCCTAAACAACCGAAAACCGTGGAACCGTTATTATTAGCACTTAATAGTGCGAAAAACGAAGATATAAAACAATCCAGAAAATTTATTTATATGTATAAATAAAATAAGACGTAAAAAATAGGCTTGCGAATATTTACTTTTTGAATTGAACACAGTTTCTGAGTAGCGACAGAGCAGCGTGGCCGTTTTAATGAAAGATGCCACTGTAGGAAACGGGAATACCACATCAAGAAGAAAGTAGCGTGGCGTAAATTACGCCACGCCACTGATACCTTGTTATTATAATATCCCATCCCGTCTCTTGCGTATCACACTTAAGGCATAAACGCATCCCGTGAGTAACCATCTATGAGATGGTGCCGCTGCACGTCGTGCAGGCCGATTGGCAATCTAGCTACATGCGCTAGACGGCATTTAACTGCAATCGCCAATAGGCCTGCAAAGCTTCTGGATTACGGCGCATCCACAGTATACGGTAGTTTTTCTTCGAACAAAAGGTACATCGGGAGCGCGCATGTGTGCGCGCCGTGTACGGACGCACCGCTGGCAAGCATTTGCGACTGCGCGCGACTGCTACAGTATGGCGTTCACTCACACAGACGCGCGTCGTGCGTCTGTGTAAATACGTGTCGCGCGCTCCTAAACCAAAGTATAAAAACAACCAAGTAGTTCGTCTTCGCCGTTTAGGAGCGCGCGACACCAGAGCGGGCCTAAGGCACAGGGCTGCCGCTCGTCGGTTCTGTAAAATACCTACTTACTACGAACGTAACTTTTATTAGGTTGGCCTCGATCGAACGAACAATCGTTCGAGGTCAACCTAGTAAAAGTTACTTATTTCAATATGAAAGTATCTGATCGCACACATCTGATGTTAATGTTATTAAGTAGGTATAATAGTTAAAATAAATTAGTATTGGTATGTGTAAATGTAAGTAACGCAACGATATTTCGGCTCGTTTCATAAAACCACTCTCGTGTTTTTAAGGCATTTTATGTATCAATAGAATCAACTACTATTTAATTAGTACACGTTTAAAAAATCTGTTAATTTTACTCATCACTGTCAAACAAAATAATTATCTACTCTATTTAATTGGCATAGTTTGATCACAAAACTATCAAACATTCTATAAACGACTTAAAATATAACATTTATTTTATATAGGTACTAATAAAATACACACCTTTCGGGATCCTTAGGAATGCAGAAATATGACAATTCTGGATTTTGCGCATTATTTTTCAAACATCTTCTATACTTTGCTTCGTCCGCAGACATTTTGAACGTTCGACCGCTCGCGACGGTTGCTCAACCCTGACTAAGCCCGCGGCGATGCTTGCCTGTGGTGCGTCCGTACACGGCGCGCAAACGGCACGCACACATGCGCGCTCCCGATGTACCTTTTATCGGAACAAAAACTACCGTCTACCGTGCCTAAACGGCCGAAATCGTACTACTTGGTTGTCGCATCCCTCCCAAGGATACTGTTTTTTGGGCAGACCTATGTGTAAAGCCGGATTTCCACCGCGAGCGGAGCGGACTCATTAATGACCCCGTTTAACTTCGCTGGCGAAGTGCTTGTATGCGGTTTACTCTTTCGACATCCACCAGCGATGAAAGTTAAACGGGGTCATTAATGAGTCCGCTCCGCTCGCGGTGGGAACCCGGCATAAGAGTGAACGTCTTTCATCTGACGATGATGAATTTATGTAGGAGCGAGGAAAGGAAGGTTCGCGGCAGCGCCGTCGGCGACGAGGACTGCACGGACGACGTGTCGAGCGGCGCGGGCGCGACGTCGCCGGCCGCGTCGCCGCGCCCCGACGACGACGGCGGCCTGGGCGGCGGCCACCAGTGGCCCTCCATGCAGGACCTTAACACCAGGCTGCGTAGACTCATCACCGCTTACCAGAGGAACTACAAGCGGGAGGAACTTAAGATGCAGCAGAAGGCTAAGGTACCGTAAGCGTACATGTACCAATATGACCTTATATAGTTTTACGTCAAATGTAATCCAGTTGACAGACATTCCTTGATTTTCATCAACACGATATCGAATAAAAATTGTTTAAGGCGGCAAAAATATAGATGGGCGTGGGTATTATATTAACTGCCAATTAAGACAGCATGTACTTTTTCAGATATAACAATGTGTAATGTAATTTTTATGCCACACCTGGCCATAAAGTGGCTTTTACCGAACGCTACGCGTACGGAAAAAGCCGCTTTCTGGCCAAGTGTAGTATAAAAATGTAGTATATAAAAAAATACAGCGCCAGGTTAACACTTGTTCCAATGCTTCCCGGTTAATAAGCCTGCTTAGCTTTCGGTGTGGATGTTTCGGTGATGCTGAATATTTTTATTAATTCGGAATTTCGTCCAGAAGATGGAGCGACGGGAGCGCATGGAGCAGCTGGCCCGCGATGAGGTATCGGCGTGGCGCTGGAGCCGCGCCGACGAGGAGGCGTTCCGGCGCACCGTGGCCTCGTACGGCGTGGAGTTCGATCCCGCCACCAAGAGCCTCCGCTGGTCGCGCTTCCGCTCCCTGGCGCGTCTGGACTCCAAGAGCGATGACGCGCTCACGGACTACCTCAAAGCCTTCATGGCCATGTGCAAGCGCCAGTGTGGCCTGTCCGTCGGCGAAGCCGAGCTGCCCACACGTGCCGACCTCAAGGCGGAACCCATCGGCGAAGAGAGAGCTATCGCCACTTTAGAAAGGTGAGCAGGGCCCTCCCGTTTCACGAAGCTAAGCTACAAGTTACAATTTTACAAGTCTAAACTAGCAACATTGGCCAAATGAACCAATGGCGTTGCTGTATTTGACCAATGTTGCAAGTGTAGACTTGTAAAATTATAACTTGTAGTTTCGTGAAACGTGGCCCTGGACATGCTTACGATTCAAAACAGATTCGAACGACAAATCCTTTTCGTAACTTCTGGATAGCGTATGAGACGTGTTCGGCTCATGAAACATCAACTGTACAAAGTAGAAATTGGAGAATTGAAATGTTATATTTGGTTGCCTGGCTGGCCCTTGAAAATTTTTGTTAGGAATTAGTTTCAGTTTTTCGCTATTATGTGAAAAAAAAACAAGCGAGCTCTCACTTAGTTTTCTGTCACTTCCATAATGTATGTTTGCTATTTGATGCCTTTTTTATTTTTTGGATGGTTGTGTTATGTGTTTAGCCTCGTCACCTCATAATGGCTCGACGATTTTCAACCATCTTTGGTATGGGGGGTAGTAGGACATTCAAGCATGGTAAACTTTTATCTAATTATAGTGAAGCAAGAGAAAGGGTTTAAATCGAGAAGGGAAAATGGGATGCAGAAAGTTAATGCATAGGGTCCGAGGCACGTCTAGAAAAGCATTTTTCCAAAAATAACTCCAGTTAACTAGTGGTTAGCGGCGGTGACAAAACTTGTAGTTAATGTCAACAGCAAAGGTTAGGTTACGAAGTGGAAAGTTTAGACAGCAATTTAATCACTACTTAAGTATAACCTAACGAACTTATTTCGGAAATATGCTCAGAACTGTCAAGTGTTGGATGTTGATATTTTGTAATGTCCTCTATTAGAAGAATGTTCCGTAACGAGTTTACAAATCCAGGATCGACCTGCTTCGGGTTTTGCGCGAAGAGGTGGCGCCACACGGCGCCCTGGACGCGCGGCTGGCACTCTGCGAGCGCTCGGCCGACGCGCCGGCCTGGTGGCAGCCCGCCCGCCACGACAAGCTGCTGGTGCTCGGCGTCTGCAAGTGAGTACTATCAAGTAGCCATCTCCACTGTTTGACGCCAAATCGCGTCTTCGGCACTGTCCATCATCACAGTATAGGGGTCATCCATATAGTACAGTGGTTCTTAACCGGTGGTCCGCGGACCACTGGTGGTCCCTGGAAGCACCGGAAGTGGTCCGCGAAGCCATCCGAAAAAAATGGTATGTCCTCCCGATCCACTCACTCGCGTCGAGCGCGCGGGGCAAAAAAAAAATATCCCAAAAACCCTACTCCAAACAGCTGGTGGTCCGTGGCAGACACAGATTTTGTCAAATGGTCCCTCATCACTAAAAGGTTAAGAACCACTGAATAGTACGTCACACCCATGGGGGGGGGGGTCTAGCCACATGTGACAGCCTATACTAAAAGTCTGGAAAATCGTGTGACGTACTTTGTGGATGACTCCATAATACCAGTAATTTTTCTTCCTACAAAAGGTACATCGCGCGCTTGAATGTGTGCGCGCCGTGGACGAACGCACTACAAGCAAAGAGATAAGAATGCGTAAGAATGCTCCAGTATGGATCGCACTCGCACAGGCGTGCTATCGCGAGTCAGTGTGAATACGTGTTGGACTACTTGTTCGTCTTTTTACTTTGCCATCATTTTTGTACCGGCGCCTTGCGTACAAGCGATTACGCGAATTAGCGTCCGCGGCAAAGAACTTTGGAAAACCGAATATGTTTTCATACTCTCGAAGGACAAAGCATGGCTGCGAGGCGAAAGCCACGGCTCGAGCCTTTTTGTTATCAATTTTATAAAACGTTCTAACCGAATATGTTTTCATACTCTCAAAGGACAAAGCATGGCCGCGAGGCGAAAGCCACTTCTCGAGTCCTTTTGTTATCACTTATTTAAAACGTTCCAAACCGATATTTATTTTAACATAATTGTAAAAATAAATTGAGTAAAGCTTTGAATTGCTGACTTTACCCTGCCTTTGTACTTTCGCAAACTGCATGTATCAAATGAGCCCAACACGGTGGGTTTATCTTATTTAATTAAGAAGATGATTCTATGGCTACACTTTCCAGTTTCAAAATCATATCAGCTCAATGTCTTATAAACATTGCACGGACCGATGTTCATTATGTACGCAAAATTTCAGCTCAATTGGTTGAAGTTGTTTTAAAATTCAGGTGCAAGATTTGAACTCAACTAAACTTTGCAAATTAAATGAGAGCTGGTTATGACGCCTGACTGCCATTACGCAATGGAGTTGAGAAACATCCTCCACTGTACACTGACTATACTGCTTAACATAGTAATGCCATTAGACTACTCATGCACTTCTCCAAATATCATGACCAGTGGTCGGCACTATCAGTGCAAAACTTCAACAAAACTTGCCAAGAGGACATAATAGAGTGCTTACAGCCAAGACAGAAAAATATTAATATCTTTATACTCAAGTATTGGAAATCAGAGATTTCCATATAGATTATACTGACCTGCCAATAATATTCTTATTTCCTTCGTTATAAGTTCTTTATGTCAGCTTTACGAGTTTAGTTAAAGTTTTGCACTGATAGTGCCGGTCACTGATAATGACTATGCCCTGAACTTTTTAGATCTCCAAGTGAGCTTCATTGACTAAACTTTCTTACCAACAATTTTATTAGACTTCTACTTCTTCTATTTCTTTCTTATTTACGTGGGGTCAAGTTTCCGGATCAGCTTGAGTGGTTGATTCTGGCTTCTGTTCTTGAATCTTTAGGTTCTTTATGTATGTTTCTTTAGGTGGTTTTTAATATCTTTAGTGGAACAGATATAATATTAATAATTTATTTACAGACATGGACTGGGCGACACTTACCACAAACTGTTTTGTGATCCCAAATTACCGTTCGCCGATTGTGCCAGCAAATGGTACAACAGTAACAAGACGGGAGCGAAGAAGTCTGAAGAGACTCAAAAGATGTCATCAGACGAGGACGAGAAAGGCTCCGAAGGCTCGGGTTGCGAGACGCGAATGTCACTGCGACGCAGCAAACGGACTTCCAACGCGTGCGACCGGGACGACGACGATACCGACGCGCTATCCGAGCTCGAAACGCTCGCGAAGCTCGGCCGCGTCGACGAGTCGCTCACACCCGAGATGTGGTTTACGGAGCGGGCGCTAGAGACCCGCCTCCATCATATAGCTCACGCCGTCCAGAACTGCGAGTGGCCCTCCGCCTCCGGCTCCAAGCCGGACACCAGGAGCATCCAGGCGGAGCTGCAGGAGGAACGCAAGCAGAGCCAGAAGCGACACATCGCTATTGACGTGGAGACGGAGCGGGCGAAGCTGCACGCGCTGCTGTCGTCGCCCGCGGCCGCGCACTCGGGGCACCGCGACGACGCGTCTAGCGACTCGGGCTCGCGCCGCTCCACACCCGCGCCGCCGCCCGCGCACCAGCGTGTGGCGCCCTCCCCCGCGCCCTCCGCCGCGCCCGTCGACCTCTCCGCGCCGCTCGACCTCAGCGAGGCGCAGGTAGGGATGCGACTTTGCACCTGAAAAATCGATTGTTAAATAATCGATTATTTATCTGAACATTAAAATCAATTTTTAAATAATCGATATTTGTATGAAAAAGAATCGATTTAGTACAAATCTATTATTTTTCATAGGTTAAATAAAACTCGTGTGATATTCAAAATCACAGCTACTGTTTACTTGTTTAGTTAGCTTTTGGTAGTAATCCTTCTTGAGGACAGATGGCGGAAGCGTCTCATTTCATTGTAGGTCATTGTAGGAAATCCTAAATGAAATGAAATTAAATGAAAAATAGATTTTTTTCAATATGGAAATCGATTAATAAAGTCGATTTTTTATCTTAAATAATGGATTTTTAATCGATGATTTTATCGATCGCAGGACTTCAGCATCGGCCGCCGCACGCCGCTCCCCGCCGCCGCAGCCTCCGCCGCCGACGCGAACGCCGCCACGGCTTCCTCCTCCAGGGGCAGACTGGACGACACGCTTAGCAAATTGATGAAAAGAAAAAACGTGGTATGTATTTATATAAATTAATACTTTTTATTGCTGAAAATAGGTGTAATATCTTGTTCGCAAATGTAACTTGATGAAAACCATTTCTCTTCAATTTTATATAGCGAACCGATAACCTTATTTCTAATATTCTATACATATTATTTATTTGTTTCCATTATTGAACTGTAGGAAGAAAAATATTTTATTTTGCCTGAATGTTTGCTAGTAACAATAAAACATTAAATTCGTTTATATTTGCTAGACGCAACCTGCATTTCAATTTGACGAGGTTCACTGAGTTGTACTTTTCTTTTGCAGCCCGCACCGGAGCAGATTGTCGGCAAAGAAAAGAAGAGGAAGAAGCTAGATGAAATAGTTCTAGGTTTGTCAGCTGCTAAAGGCAGAAGTCCGAGCAGCTCGCTGCCCGAGCCGATGCCGCGCGGCCGCGGATCCGCTATTCTGCCCGACGTGACCGTGACGCCGGCCGCTCCTCCTTCTTCCGCGACGCCTCCGGCCCAAAAACCATTCTCGGTTACCGTCACCAATGTACCCTCTCCTCAGACGTCTAAGGATCTATCGTCATTTCTACAACAATCGTTGGAGCACAGCAGTAAAGCTCAAAAAGTTCCATCGTCCACCGCAACGATGAAAGCTTATTCTCATGAAGCGAAAGTGAATAAATGGTTGGCGGAGCAAGCTAGCGTGGAGCCGCGGAGACGAGGCACGACGCCACGACTGTCACCAGATGAACACGTGCCGGTTGTACACCGCGTCACTGGCAAGCGTATCGTGGGACACAAGGCCCCGCAACTCAAACATCTCGCGCAATGGATCGCCGAAAACCCTATGTACGATATCGACCCTAAATGGACAGAAGGGATTAAAGAACATGTAAAATTACCTCAGGATGCACGGAGTCAGAGACACTCGCCCATGCAACCAAGTAGTTCGATGACAGAACGAAAGAAAGGTCGGCCTCCTACGCTAGATTCGTCTACAGCGAACGTTTTATCGACTGGATCGCACCTAAATCAAAACGTGGCCGGTTTGAATCCGGCTCTCTTAGCTAGTCTATCGGGCTTAAGTGCATTCGATCCGAAAACGCTTGCTGCTACACTCTCAAATTTAACTGGCTTCGATCCCAAGTTACTAAATACGTTTGATCCAAAGTTGCTATCAAGCCTGAGCAGTTTCGATCCTAAGAATAATCCATTGCTCAGCTCTTTCAGCAGCATGCCGAATTTATTAGGCAACATTACTGGGGGTAACATATTCGCCAATTTAGCTGGCTTAGGCTTGCCCGGATTTTCCTCTTTAGATATGAACAGTCTTGGCGGCACAGCTGCTGCTAGTGAAAGTAAGTCTAAATCGCGAAAGTCTACTGACAGCGGAAGCGCATCTAGCTCTAAAAATGCCAATTCACAGTTTCCATTCGTTTTCCCTAATCCTAACATGTTGTATCCACAACTCGGATTAGGTGGTTTAAATCCGTTTGGCATGCACTCTGGCATATCTTCGGCGTATGACGCACTTGGATTACTTAGTAATAACTTGGCAGCAAGTTCCGGTTCGTCTACAATGCATAGCTCCAGTCACGGTTCCGCTCGGGGCAGCTCCATGAAGACTACTACACCGCGATCATCTACTGTCGTAACGAGTTCCGCAACGTCTCGGCAACAAAAGGTTTCAGATCGCCAACAATCAAGTCAATTACCTCAGATACTTTTACCACCTGATCCATATCTCTTAGAATCGCTGTCTAAGCAGTCTATGAATTACGACGCAGGTATTAAAGCAGATAAAAGGAGCAGAGAAACCGATAGCCATGAACCAATGGCAACAGACTTATCCAAAACTGACAAAAAGAAACTCCCATATGATTCTCTGAGGTCGCAAATGCCACCAGAATTTGCTGCCGTACAAGAAAAATTGTTAAAGGGTGACAAAAAGGATATCGATATTAGTAAAATGTTATTGGAGCAAATGGCCTCAGGCGCCTTAAGCGCCAGCTTAGTCAGTTCTGCGGACGCGAAAAAAGTTAAAGACATGGAGAAAGATGCATATGAAAAACTCAGTAAGAGTTCATCAGAATATATTGCGAGAGCTCTCTCATCTGAAGATTCTTCTGTACCACTGGGATTGAAGAGGACACATGACGAAATGAGTAATGAACCTGAAAATTTGGCATTACAAGCAACTGACATGAATGCTGCTAAAAAGGCGAAAGAAACCGCAACATCAGAATGCATTTCTACAATGGACAAGCAACAAGATCATCCTACGGGGGAAATGGACCTTGAAGACCTCATTGCCCCTTCGACAGTCATCAAAACTGGTGTTAAAGCAAGTGACTTTGAGAAAAACGTTCCAAAAACCACAATAGATTGTCCCCCTCATATTGACAAAGAGGAGAAATCTCAACCAAAAACTAATCCTTATCATGACGATACAATGATGCAGAGAGGCGTCGATACTGTTCACGCTACGGAATGCGGCAGTAACATGGCGGAAGAGGAGAGTAAAGATATTGGCGCTGCCGAAGAGTCTTGCAGCGTAGATGATACATCCCCTCATGACGGTGGCCGTAGAGGCAACCGAAAGAAAGGCCGTAAGTCATCTGAGGAAGCAACAACGGGCCCGCGTCGTGAATTGCGCTCGAGTGCAGGCCGTTTATCCACTGAGTCAAATACAAATCACTAAAAATGTTTTTTTACTAAAAATAACAATTTACATCACACTATTTATTGTAAATGGGGACAGTATTGCAAGATGTCTAAAATCTAGATGAACTATGTTGCAGCTCTGTTTACGTTTGTCATAGTATATCTGTTATATACAGAAAGTAACTCGAAAAATCTCTTTTTTATTCACAGGTTATTCTGGCATACATAAAATAATGGTTAGGTTAGACGTAAGAATACTTTTCTTGTTATAACTGAATGTATGTCGCAAGGAACATACCATTTAACTAGCTACAAAACGTTTTGCTAACATGAATTTTTTTTGGTCGATCTAGTGCTGTGAAAATTACTGTTATTCTACATTACAAGTATGATAAAAAATAAATCATTAATGTTTATTTGATAAACATGGACCATGTAGTCGATGTTTGTATTTTTTTGCGACATCCATTGGTTATAATAAAATTTATAGAAGACTGGATACTCCACGTACTAATGACTATTGCAATTATGCTAATTCATACATTTTGTCATAAGAAGTAGGTACATTTCATTGTATTTATTAATTTATAATCATGCAATGCTTTTGATAAAAATAGTTGGTAATATGCTCTCGTCGCAGACAGACTAACTAATAATGTTTTAGTATCATCAATGATCATGCTACCTATATTGAGTTTGACCTATAATAATAATAGGCTTCAACATTAAATTAAATCACAAAACATAAAACATAACTTCATTATTTTGATACTAGTGACGTAAAGTATCACAAGATCTCTTGCAAAAGGCAACACATTTTAGATTAATTCGTGGTCGTCATTAGATTGGATTCGATAAGTATTTTATATTTGGACTTACTATTAAGTTAGACTTGGCGATGCAATTTTATTGCAATCACATTTTATTATATCGTTTAATTAATTTTATAGATGGTGAAATACGTATCAAGCTATGATTTCGTTTTCTATTTTAAAAGTAAGTGCAACACTGGATGTGATAAAATAATTTATTACATTGTATTCTTATTAATCTTATTATTTTGCATTGCTGTATTGATGAATTGTAATATAGATAATTATGTGACAAATCATAAATAAATATGAAATGGATAATTATATCTTTTATTTTAATAATATCGTTCATTCTGCAAATAGACCAGAAACACTTCTGTTATAGCTTGGCAACTTCGTTGGTGACACTCACCTGTGTGCTTTTTGTTCTGTGCAGCCGTAACTACTTACACAATTGACCGCCAACACGAACGGCGATCGACGGAGGCAGCCTCCGGAGGCCCCCGTTCGTGTTGGCGGTAACTTGTGTAAGTAGTTACGGCTGCACAGAACAAAAACCACACAGGTGAGTGTCACCAACGAAGTTGCCAAGCTATAATCGCCTATCAAGCACGACACCAAGGTATTTGACATGGTGCTGCCAAGGGATGGAACGGTCGTGCAGTAGGAGGGGATATCTACGTTAGAGCTTCACATTATACGACACGATATCGGACACCGACAGCGGATATCGTGTGATGTCTTCACATATCTCCGATAAAATCGTGTCAGATCGATCATTTTTCGTGCTAAATAAATAAAATAAATATTGAGGAACAATCTTACACAAATCAACCTAGTCTCAATCTAAGCAATGCTTGTCTATGGGTACTAGACGACGATATGCATCTACAGGGTGACTGGAAATTCGCCGTATTCCTTGATAGGGGTTTTTCTACAGCTCATTTGCAATGATTTAGGCCCAGTCAACTAGGGGTCAAAACTCCTTGGTTTTCGAGATATTCAAGTTTTTTGGTTTTCTTTTTAAATACCCGCCTCTTGACATAAAACTGGTGATTGTGCAATTGTTGTAATGTTTTGGCACTTTTTACTATTGTAATGTAATCAGTAGTTTATTAGCTATTCAAAACATGTTTTTTTTTTATTTCAAAATTGCGTAGTTTCTACACAATCACCAGTTTTATGTCAAGAGGCGGGTATTTAAAAAGAAAACCAAAAAACTTGAATATCTCGAAAACCAAGGAGTTTTGACCCCTAGTTGACTGGGCCTAAATCATTGCAAATGAGCTGTAGAAAAACCCCTATCAAGGAATACGGCGAATTTCCAGTCACCCTGTATACTATACTTTGTGCGAACAATGCCACCCTACAGTAGAAAACTTTATTTTCTGTTCCTATTTTTCTATTTTATTTCAATGTTCGGGAGTGCATTATTTAAGTTAAAATACCTAAATATTGACCGAAAATAGATTCCTTCATCGTTGAGTTATCCGAAAATGATATATCACATGCCCTATGATGTGTGGTTTTGTAGAAATATGACTCCAAATGCAGCGCGGCGGCGGTAAACTTCCCTCCCCTACCAGCAGCGTGGCTACCGATCTGAATCAGCTCAGACTGACCTAGGGATCATCTGTGCCGAGTGTTAGCGAATAGTCAAAAAGTGCAAGGTGTTTCGTATAAGGACCCCAGCTAATAGTGCCGCCAACATATCGGTGTGGGTCGGCTCCGATATCGAACGGCCAGTGTGAAAGGTAGGTACATATTTCATTAATATTCATTTTACTTGCCCCGATATCGTATCGGTGTCCGATAACGATATCGTGTCGTATAATGTGAAAGCGCTCTTACGGTGGATAGATTGACCTAATTAAAGGGGGGGATGGTGTACGTACACGATGTCTGATTTGAGAGATCTGGCTATCTTCCAGCAGCCACGTGTGTACGGGAAGCTGTGAACTACGTTCCAGCCACCGTACCTCAACCACAATACTTCCAAATCCCAGTCCCGATACTCAACCCTCATCCAGATAACGATCCTCTCCCCGACAAGATGAATGACTTGTACGACATGACCCAGACTATCACTGACAACGCGCCACATCCTGACTGACCCTGACGACGTTATCACGGCCACCATCAACAGATGGTACCCCGATGACGTCGCCAGTGAAAACGACACTGACACTGAAGTAGTACATGGCGCGTGACGCGTCGTCTCCGCCGGCGCCGGCGGGGACGGCCACCGGGGTAGTCCCACACTAAATCCTCTCGACATCACTTAAAAAAGTTAAAAGCTTAGCTTAGAACCACTACCTACAAGACGAACTACTGTATCACACAGTGCCGGATTAAGGTGGGATTAAGCCAGCGCGGGGCCTGTAGCATTTCTTCGAAGAGGCGCTTGGTTGGTCTGAGATATGCTTAAATACCGACTGACCGGTAATTTTATACGTGACGAAATGACACAACGACGGGGGGGTCCCCTTTTGCGAGTGGGCGCGGGGCCCCCCAATGCGCGGGGCCCGTAGCATTTGCCGCTCTTGCTATATGGCTAATCCGGCACTGGTATCACGTGTTCGGTAGGTACAGTCCCCACTTCGGTTCGAGTGTCCTTGCACGCCGATGAATAACTCCCGTGGTGCCGAGGTTTTGCCGAGCCTACCGCCACGAAGACCGATAGTTGCAACAGCTCAAAGAGCTAGCATTTGTTTAAGTAAAAATAACTGGGCAAGAGCATTTTGGACCATGCTCAGCGTAAGGTTCCATAGCCGTAATTATACCTAAGGTAAAAATACGATGTAAAAAAAGTACAACAGCAAAAGAGCGTATCTTCATAGCAATTACGTCCTTTTGTTGAGAAGCGCAGTTTATCGGCAATAACTCAAAAACGGTTAATCCGATCTTGTTGAAAATAATTTTCGTTGCAAGCATTAATTAAGCGTTATCTTAGTAATTTTTTCGGACACATGGTTTAGAAGATAGAGGGGGGGGGACACAAATTTCGGAGCGATTATTTCCAAAGGTATTCACTTAATCAAAAACATTACTTAAGAACCTTAAAGTGTTTTTGAAAGAGCTGTCGAATGATGTAGGTACCGCATGCTGATATTTTCTGAAAAAAAAATAATTTTTTAGCTTCTGTAACATGTATGGAGTGCCCCCCCCCCCCTAAAAATATTTATTTTAGTTATTTAACTACCAAAATAAGTAGTGGCTCATACAAGACACCATCATTTCATCAATATCCATCGTGTAGTTTTTGAGTAAAATGCCTGTGACATACGGACAGACGGACGGACGGACATGACGAAACTATAAGGGTTCCGATTTTGGCTACAGAACCCTAAAAAAGACGCGTGTGTACAGTTACCTAAAGGTACAGACACATTTGCTTATAGGTACACAAATGAAACAGAATGTGGCAAGATGATATTGCGCAATTCTATTGTAGATGTGTAGACCGAGTCTATGGTTGACCGCCTTAAATTCCGTTGTGACACTGACAACTAAGCTTTGTGCTGGCTGACAGTGACAGAAACAGTAAACGTAACACCAACAGAATTGTTTCTTATTGTTAAAATTGACTTAACTGGCTTATGATTTTATTGTAAGGATAATTTCAACATATGAATAGGATTAAAAATAGAAAGTATGATTAACATAAGCGAATCTATTGAAATGATTGTCGTATAAAATTTTGATCATTCTCAGGCAGAAATAAGCGTGAGCCGTGCAATCGGTAAAATGGATGCAAGAGCGGCTAAGCTTGCTTTGGCTCGTAAAAAGGTAGGTCTACAATCTGCTTATCTGGTTTTAAAATAAACTAAATTGTATTCCTGTGTTATGTATAATAATTATATCACCATTTCGCTCAAGGTGTGCTTAGTATCAGGATAGGTTTCTAAAAGGTTCATACTTGATACACCTATATACATATATTATATACTAAATAAAAATGTGATATATACGTATAAAGTATATAGTCTTGCATCCATAGCATTATTAAAATTTAATTTTTCCAGTTGAAAGATCATCAAGATAAGAAAGTGACTCTTAAAGAAGGAAATTCCAATGACGGCTATGAAGAAGAAACACTGCATGACAAGGTGTCACCTTCATGTGAAACTGTTGATACCCTCACAATTATAAATACTGAAATAGAAAATGTTCAAACTGCAAATCAGGTTGTCCAAAATCAAAACAGTACTTTTGAGGCCCCTAGCTCAGAGGTAAATGTAACAGAACTTCTTGTTTCAAGTAAAAGAGACCTGGAATTGAAAGTAAATGAGTTGCAATTTAAATTATCCCAGATAGAAGGAGAATATGCTGCAGCCATAGCCAACCAAAGCTTAGCAAAACAACATATTGACAATTTAGAAAAGAATCTGAAAAACTTAAATGATAAATATATGGCTGCATCTGAAGATATTTTGTCAAAGGACAGAGTTATAGAGAGTCTCAATGCAGAAAAAAAATCATTGACTGATATAAACAATAATATGCAAGATCAACTAGAGTTTACAAAAACAGTTCTTACTGCTAAAGAAACTGAAAATTATTCGCTTAACAGTCAACTTTGTAAACTCCAAAATCAATTAGATGCTACACAATTGCATTTACAACAAATAACAAATGGATCAGCTGACTGTATAACACCTATGGGTGAAAAAGAAGATGGTCAAGTAAATGTGGCTTTGCAACAAAAAATATTAACACTTGAACAACAATTGAAGGTTTTGCAGAAAGAGAGAGACCAAATAAATTCTCACTATGAACATTATGTTAATGATCTAAATAATCAGCTTAAAACAGTTTTTATTAAAAATGAGGAACTGACAAGAGACATTCAAAACTTAACAAACAGAGAAGCCAGCCTTGTAGAGCAAATCAGTGATATGGAAATTAGATTACAAAATTATCATAAACTTAAGGAAGCCATAGACAGTAAGGCAAGAGCTAATATTGATATTAATGAGTTGCAGCGAAACTATGAAAATACCACGGTAATACTAGTATTTTTTTTATTCATTCCTTATTTCTACTATAGAGCATTTTTAATTTTAAAATACATGGTTAGGTGAAATTTAAGCTATGTTTGAATACCGCCTAACATGTCAGTTGGTGACAGAATATATGGAGCACGGCACTAATCGTCAGTTTTGTGACGACCTGTTAACTGCTAGTTAAGAGGACATTTTAAATAAAAATGCCGTATATATATCTTGATGAATTTAATTTTTCAGCAAATGTTAAAAGAATTAAACAACAGGTATGAAGAGCTTCAGAAGTGCTATATAGAAAGCGAGGCTAAAGTTAAAGAGCTGAATCAAGAAAGAGAGTCCTCATCATGTACCCATGATGAAATTAGCATCACAAAATTAACAGCAGATATAACTAGTGACAAAGTAGCTGCACAAAGAGCAACGGAGCAAAATAGGAAGTTGAAAACGAATGTTCAAGACCTGGAGGAAGCATTTATTAAACTGGTAAGAAAATACATCACTGATATATGGCATGGACTATATTTTATAAACATACATGGTATGATTTAAGCTTACTGTACACTATATCAACTCTAACCAACTAACTCAATTCAAAGTAAAGGTTAAAATTTGAACTTTGTACTGCTTTTGCTTCAATAAAATTAGAATCTAAAAAAGAAAATAGCAGTAGACAGGACTACACAATTATATATTGATTAATAATAGAGATGGGCCGACTAGTCGGGAACGCCGACTATTCGGCATCATTTGTAGTCGGCCGATTAGTCGGCGACTAGTCGGCAAAAAATGCCGAATATTCGGCACTATTGCCTAGCAGAGAATATAGGACACAGGAGAAACTAAACCATATTTTTCTTAATTATTTTATATTTTAACGTACGTACGTAAAATACCCAACTTAATTAAAGAATTAAGTAACATGTAATATTTTAATTTTAATAATTAAACTTTTGTAGCACATCACACTTGGTATGTTCGTTTGAGTTACAGTTTCCCATTGTACTCGAACATAGCTACACACAACACGGGAGGTAATAAAGAAAACCCTCGATCGCATATTTACGTCCCTCGCTTGCAGCTCGGGCCGCAAACTTCTGCGATCTCGGCCTTTCTTTGTATTACCACCCTAGTTGTGTAATGTACTATAGATCATCATTGTAACTCTTATAGAATATGTTATGTTTACTTTCAGAGTCAAGACAAATTAGAGTTGGTTGAAAAGGTGACGGCAGAAAAATATTTGAACAGAGAGTTAACAATTAAATTGGCGGAATTCGAAGAAAAGGCTAAAGATATGCACATCAAATTAATGGCGAAAGATGAGGAAATGATAAGGTTACAGAACAGCTGCCGTGATATGGAGAAACACATTGAACTCCTGTCAGCTGAATTAAGCGCTATTGGAGAAGGTCAAATAGCAACAAGACATGTTGAGGATACAGAAGAAATAGTACATCATCACCATCACCATAATCATACTGTTGATGAAGTGGACAATAAAGAAATCGAAGTTGAAGAAGTAGTAAGAAATGTAAATGTGGCTACCTCGGAAACATCCAGTGACTCAAATATTCCAAAAGAACACGCTATGCTAAAGCTTCAAGAAAGGTTCCTGAAAATAATGGATGAAGTTGCTGATCTATCTGATGAAAAACACAGGCTGGAGCATATAATATTGCAATTACAGAATGAGACTGATACTATTTGCGAGTATGTAGCACTATATCAACAACAGCGTAGTTTGTTGAAGAAGAGAGATGAAGAAAGAAGTGCTCAGATAAAATTGTTTCAAGCGGAGTGTGATCGCCTAAGAAAGCATTTAGAGGAGCTAGGTGCAATCCTTGTGCGCTTTGCTGGAGATGCTAAATTATCTTCATACTTCCAAGATCAAGCTAAACAAGCAGACATGGCGAAGGTGATGGATTTACTCACCAATTTGAAACACAATTCCTTAATTGATCCAAAAAAGATAAGTTTAGATTTGAATAATTTCTACCCTTGTAGTTGCTGTTCGGGTCAACTTATAGATGTTTAATCATAATAATTATTTACATTGTAATATTTTATTGTGTAATACATGAAGATAATATATTATATTGGCCGTAACGTAAATCATTACATTATATTTATAAAATATATTGTTGAAAATAAATGCATTTGTAGTTTCATATAAACCTCTCAAACAAAGCATTATGTTTAATTACTTACGAAAATCATGACGCTTTTCTACCATGATTTCCATATATTAATAGATTGATATTATTATGATAAATATAAATAAATAATGATTTTTTATTGTAGCATTAACGACTGCCAACGAATTCTAAATATTTTATTAGAACTGAATTATATGTCTCGGGCAGGATTCGAACCTGCATCTCCTCGGCTATCCGGGCCACCACAGGCGCGTTAGGGCATTATCACACTTGCGATTTTCCATACAAAAGCATTCGCGGCGTGTTCGTTGCGATGCGAGCGACATTTGTATGGAACTTCGCTTCTAACTCGCTCGCAAATCACAAGTGTGATAAGGCTCTTAACTACGCCACCGAAACCAGTTTTTAACCAGCCCTACATTCAGGGGCGTATTTTGAAATTTGGCGCCCCGGGCCAATAATGTTTCGCCGCCCCAGAAGTCAAGGAAAAAAAATATTTAAATAAAAAATACAACATTTTTAATAACTTCTACTTGATTTTTTTTTGCGGTGTAATAATTTGTTTACAAAGTCATTAATGATAATTTCATTACTTATAATCCAGTAACTTTATACATGGCTTGGGACACTTGAATGTGTGCGCGCCGTGTACGAACGCACTACAAGCAAAAAAATAAGAATGCTCCAATATGGATCGCACTCACACAGACGAGCTATCGCGCGTCTGTGTGAATACGTGTCGCGCGCTCCTAAACGGCCGAAATTGGACCACTTGTTCGTCTTTATACTTGGCTTGAGAGCGGAACCTGACTTTGTCAAAAATCGAAAAAACCGTAAAAATTTGGGAAGGTCTAGTTTTAGGTAGTACCTTCTCAGGACGTTTTTAAAGTAAACTAAATTTGCTACAGACTAGAATTGTCTCTGTAGAATAGTTTCCGAATAGTTTCAAAGTTTATCATTTTTTCGAACTTCGCAATTTTTTGCAATATTCTGTCGTTCTGAATGAATTTTGACCATGATTCTTCGTAACCCGTGTTATACAATCGAAGCCTTGTACGTTATGGGATGATACAAAAGAAAATGAGAAGTGTGAACGATGATGTTTAATGATAAGCTAAGCTACGCATAGGTAATGAAATAAAAAAGATAAGGATAACATAAGTTACTAGGTTTATTTGTTAATTAGTTAGTAAATACGTAACAAAGTGAATAACAAAGAAAAAGAAACAAAAAAAAATTGAGTAAATTGAGTTATTCAAAATCAATAAATTAAGTTATTTTAGCCCTCTTGGAAGGGCGGTGCCGTGCCGATCGCAGTGAGGATGATCAGCCCAATGTCCTCACCAAAATTTGCGAAGTTCGATAAATAATGAATTTTGACAAGCTTTATCTCGGTAACTATTAGGTCTACAGAGATAATTTTATTATTTCATATTGTAGGAAATTTTGTGTACTTTAGAAACGTCCTGAGAAGGTACTATCAAAAACTAGTCCTTTAGGGTTATAATCGCCAAAATCTGAAAACCGACATTTTCGCGGTTTTTTCGATTGTTGACAAAGTTGCGTTTGGCGATTGGCGCTCGATGTCACAACACAAATTTAGATTATTCATTCAACATCATAAACAAGTCTGCAAAAAATCAGATCTACTGCATTGGCGCAAAGTACCCCGTACTTTCAGGTGACAAGGTTACTGGATTATTCGTTGTTTTGTGAAATACGTTTCAATATTGAGAAAACGTCCCCTCTTCACTCTGCGCCCCGCCCGCGCCCTTATTCAGAGCATATCCTTAATGTACTTAACACGCCGTATGTTTTTAATAACTAATAACAGACGCACTCCTTAGGTATTGACGAACATTAACTTACGACCTTATTTTTGATAAAATAAAAAAGATGAGAAGTAAAAGTCAGTTGAAGTGCGCCAAAACCAGAACAAAAGGCAATCGGCTATGCCGCCCCTGGCCGATTGGCGCCCCTGGCAGATTGGCGCCCCGGGCCATGGCCCGGATGGCCCTAGGGTAAATACGCCCCTGCCTACATTTGTGACGCCCACATACCTACATCCTGGGTGACGTATGTAGGGGAGACCGAGGGGTTTTGAAAGAGAGTTTTTCAACTCTTGAAGGTCAATTTTGCGGAATCTGTCTGTTTTGCCGTGCCCTAGCACCTACGGGCCCTCCAGCATGCGTCCTTGCCACAAGGCGCGTGGTTGTGGAGTTCTAGCACCCATGTCGAAAAAAACACCAAAAGTAAGTTTTAATCGTTTTTTTAGGTACCTATAATTTGATAATGTGTTAGTATTTTGGCTTGTGTTAGGTATGCATGTTTCGAAAGCTCATTAACTAAGGATTGAATTAATAATGATGTTGCAAGCCATTGCTCGTTGATTTACTTTTCGGTTGTAATTTTATAACAGATGTGAGGATTTTTGCTACTGAGGGGATTTGAAACAGACTGTTTCAACTCTCCTCGGTTCAATTTTGTATGGCTGATTTGCTTATACGGTAAAGTAATTTTTATTGAAAATTTTTTTTGGCTTTTTTTAATTTTAGCATACCTACTGAGTACCACGGAAAAGGTACAGATGCATGGCGAGCCAGGAAATATATAATCTCACGGTAAAAGAGGTTATATTGCACCAAAAATGGATTCGGGATGCTGCCTTTAGTTTTCTTCAACCTGAATAGAAAATACTCAAAAACGATGAATGTTTATTTCTGGATTTTGATTTTTTAATAAAACCCTTTAAATGACATCATTTTTTTCTAGTACACAACCCTAGTTCTTCAAAATCAAGAACTGTTTCAACTCCCCTCACCCCCTTGTTTCAACTTACATCGGTATTAGGGGAGTTGAAACAGAATGACTTATCACGCTTAATTTTTCGCGCCAACAGTCATACTTAGGCGTTTTTTGTTGATGTGATATAAAAGCCGAAGAAATGGGCTATCGATTAGTCTTAATCTCGTACGATTCTAGCCAATAGTTTTGGTGTACGAAAATGTCAAAATTGTTTCAACACCCCTCGGTCTCCCCTATGTATTTTTCTCTTCTAATAAAATATTTAGAATTCGTTAATGCTACAATAAAAAATCATGTTTGGGTGTAGCACATCGTTACCTACTGTGGATTTCTCCTTGATTGTGGTACCTACTATTTGGGTACTATTTATTGGCAGCATCAGATTCTGGATATCTTTACGGTGTACGCCATCTTGACGGTCACGAATGAGAGATGAATGAATGCGCTACCTCTCTGTTACGGACATACCTGAGAAGCATATTGTTTTCCATACTTACTTACAGTGTTATGCTTCTCGGTTACGGATAAAGGCACGTTGCTTATGCCAATTTGACCTGACGGGCCTCCATCTAAACAGTCCAACAGATTCACAATGTTTTTTATACTTCTCTTTACATCTACACAAAAACAGTGTAGTGGCGTGCCGCCCCAAAGGAGTAAATTTTAAAAGTAAATAAATACTTATACTAGGAAAAAAAGACAAATAACTTCATAGTACTTTTTATTCTGCCTCTGCCTTACATACAAGTAACAAACATAAGAAACGAAAACAATACCGTTTCTTCCCAATTATTCTACTAATTAAATATTGATGGACATATCAACAACAAACCTACAATAGGTGTACGAAAGTACCTGATGTAACCCACAATAGCAAATAGGTACCCTATGTTAAGAAATGTCGTTTTTGTACCTACTGAATATGGGTCTATATCGATTGGCATACAATTATTAGTCCTATCGTTGTGTCGCATAACCTCTTTTGTCCTAATAACGTTTGGCCTACACTTTGTTCCGCATATTTTTGATTGTCCGAAATTGTTGCTCCTATTATCGTTTGTCCTAAATATTATTTGTCCTATCGTTTAATGTGGCTAAGATTCTAATATCGAATGATTTATGTGCATAATTGTAGTGTTCCTAATATTTTATGTGTTAAAATTGTTTTTACTACATGTCATTAAGCATAAATCTTGATGATTTTTTGCAAGCAGAGTTTTCAAACGTTAAAAGTTCATTTTTTGTTGGGGGACGCAGTTCAAACCTAACCTAACCTACTTTTCTGACAGCAGTTCGTTTTTGAACCTAACCTAACCTAACCTACTTTTCTGACAGCAGTTCGGTTTTGTTGGGGGACGCAGTTCGAACCCTAACCTAACCTAATTGAACTTGTGGTTTGAGTTTTTTTTTAATGCGGGGGGCTTCGCCCCCCGAGCCCCCCTTGTGGGGGGCTCCGCCCCCCCGTCCCCCCTTTTCGTTCTACGCCCTAATAATTTACCCAAGCAGAAAGGCTTTATGGGCTGCTGTAAAAATATTATTTATGGTTTTGTATAATATTATTAGTATTTGTGTATAGTTATGACTCGCAGTGGCGTAGCGTCGTGCCTAACCGAAATCTGACCTGCCTGAAGGTAGAACACGTAACGATTCTGACTTCACGCCTACCATAGTTTACTTTAGGAGCTATAAGTGTAGCCAATTTAATAATAGGCAAAATCATTCTTAGGACAATTCATGTTAGGAATATTAAGCTTTAGGTAATTAGATTTTAGAGTTATCAATATTAGGGCAAACTTGCTTTAGAATTTTAAATGAGTATGCGCAAAAATTATTAGGACAAACGAGTAGTATGCCATTCAACAGTATGCCAAACTTTCTCGGCCAAACATTTTTAGGACAAAAAACGTTATGCGAAACGACAGGCACCCACTGAATATATTCCGTCCTTAGAAGAAGTACTTCGCTTTGTCACTTTATTGGGTTTCCCTATACAGTCATGTGAAAAAGTATAGGTGCATACAAATGTTCAAAAATATGTCTGAATACACCTGCAGTGGCAATAAGAACTTCGTAGATACCATATCTGTGAAACGATTTATTCGATACTAGTTCTTGCACTTGACTGTACCTAATTAAACCGAGAAAGTACGATTCAATAAAAAACAACATTATCTACGTAAGATATTTGAAGGGTCCACGGAAAGAACATGTCACCTTTTATTGAAAATGAGATTTTATTCTCAAAATGTAGCTCACAATGAGCTATAACTTACCACTTGATTACAGGTGAATATCTTAAATTAATTAATGGCACACCTGCCCATAAAGGGGCTTTAACCGCACGCTACGCGTACGCAAAAAGCCGCTTTCGGGAGGTAATAAAAAAAGCCCTCAATCGCATATTTACGTCCCTAGCTTGCAGCTCGGGCCGCAAACATGTGCGATTTCGGCCTTTCTTTATTTTCCCAGTTACCACCTAGTTGTGTAATGTAGGTACTATTTTTTTACTTTTAAAGAGATGGTTACCATAGTACCCTGGACCCACTAGTGGAACCTAGCAGTGGAACCAACAGTCCGTAAGGAATTTTTCCCGACGGCTAACTTTCAAACCGCTATAACCACGGATTTATAAGAAACATTTCTTATATATCTGTGGCTATAACTCTAAAAGTTACTGAAGTGACTAGACACTCTTTCCGTGTACCCTTCATTTACATTTACATGTTTAGAACTGAAATTTGACAAAGTGCTTAAAATAATACTTGCATAAATAACGCATGCTTTTGAACAACTAGCCAGTTTCAATAAACATATCCATTTATTGACATGGTATAGTAAGAATTATCCAAGGTGTACGAATGTTTGTTCATTCTCTTTACGAACATTCGGACACTTTAGATAATTCTTACTATAACGAAATGAGACAAGTAAGTAAGTAATTTACAAATGGTGAAACCTAAAATAGAAATCACAGTGAATTAAGTAACTCCTATAAAATAAAACCATATTTTACAAAACATGTAGGTATCATATAAGTGTTTGAAATATAATGACATCAAATTGTACATATGTACAAAATTACAAAGGTGTGTTTTAGCCACGTCATGCCAAAATGGTTGAGCCGATTTCAACCATTTATGCCACACCTGGCCATAAAGTGCCTTTTACCGCACGCTACGCGTACGAAAAAAGCCGCTTTCTGGCCAAGTGTAGACATTAAATGATGTACACAACACGGTAGGTAATAAAGAAAGACTTCGATCGCATATTTACGTCCCTTGCTTGCAGCTCGGGCCGCAAACATCTGCGACCTCGGCCGTTCTTTGTTTTACCACCCTAGTTGTGTAATGTACTATTTTGTTATGGGGATAGTTGTGGCATAGATGTTTATAAAATACCTTTTATTCGACTACGGTGGATCTACGTTTAATTTATCAGGAACTGAGGTAAAATACAGGACTCATTCTGCAAAAAGCCTAAAACTAAGAGGAAGATTAATTTAAGATTCTTATAAAACCTAAATTAACAGTCTAAAATACTTAGATGCGAGCCACTGTGTATTTATTTTATATACATGTGCTGAATCTACAGCATAATAAGTATGTAACAAAAAAGTCTGCAGATCCACCAATGAGTTCTTTCTTAGAAACTAGTGACAACTAGGTACATACTATGTTTTTATGATGAACTGCATGGGGTTTGGTAAAATGGCGGATTATATTATATGTATATGTCGCCGCCAACTGGTTTAGTTAGCCACTTGCTTACCTGCCTAGCATTTTCATTAAACACACTCCTTATTAGGTTAGGTTTGTTAGTCAGCTTGTGTCCCTCAGAGTAGAAATGGAAGCCCCGCGCAGCGGAGCTTCGTTGACCTGCTGGCGGGTCATAGTTTAGTGAAAATGCTAGGCAGTTCACCAAATGGCTAACTAAACCAGTTCGCTGCGACATATAAATTATCATAGATTCATAGACACATCTCGCCACCTATAGTTATTTTGGAACAAAGATTATCTTGAAAAGGTGACAACAGTCAAGATAAATTTGGCTATTACTGATAACTATCAGTAATAGCCAAACTTATCTTGACACACATCATTGTACATACGTACAGTATTCGGCCTAATGCTAGATTTAGGTGCGACAAAGAATTTGTAGCGAAACAAGGTCCTGTGATAAAACAGCTGAGCGTTCTCAAACTTCTCAATCTAGGGGCATCATCATCTTTTTGAGGGCGATGGAGACTTCCATTTAATTCACTAGTTTGATTTTCAACATAATTAGACCAAAGTTATTAATTCAACCGTTCCATATACAAACAACATACTGCGATGCTGTAGTATATCTATTTAATAGTTTAAGTATTTAATAAACAAGACAAATTGCTTATCAGAACTAGTAGTGAGGATTTAGAGAAGTAAATAAGTGCAGATTAAAGAATGACTGTAATCATGGAGTTACAAGAAGATCATTTAATAACATGGCACCCGCGAGAACTCTCTATTCATTAGATTATCAATTTTACAAGTTGGTATAATTATTATTAGATTATCAATTATATGTGGGTTGTAGCCTCTACTTCATGTATAAATTGCCGATACCTACTTCACGTAGGTTACCTTCGTTTACTTCGCTGGAAGTCCGAAGGCAACACAGAACGTAGTGGTTATATTCTCTTTGCCGTAAACAGGAGAAAGGGTGGAATCACATCTATCAACATCGAATCGCATTTTATATATGTAAAATTGTTATTTTGTATGAAGATGCATCCGCATCAATTCACCTTTCCGCATCGATTCAACTTCAGCATTAAATGCGGATAAGTGTAGCAATTCCATTTAACATGCTGAAAGATGCTTATTCGAGTTAACAGGGGCACGAAGAAGGGAATCTAAACATTTTCTGAAAATACTCGTTTTAATTTTTCATGCACTCTGATGTCATCCTTTAGTAGCTAAAAGCATGCGATGTCATCCTTTAGCAGCTGAAAGCATGCGATGGCGCCCTTCAGCAGCTGAAAACATGTAATAGCACACTGACTCGCAATGCTGCCGTGCTTACGATAATTCGTGCTCCTTTTTAGGAGTGTAGGAAATATCAACCTTATTTCATTGCAATAAGAATAACATTCCTAGACTGCTAGAAAGAAGTTACTGCCGTTATCGTAAGCACGGCAGAATGCGTATACTTAGTGCGTCTGTACCTAATTATCAAGCTAAATGCGATTCGATGCTGATAGATATGATTCCACCCAAAGTCCCTCCCTGAGTCTTTCGGGAAGAGCAGACTAGTTTTTAAGGACAAACGACACATATTAAACACTTAAGTAGACCCTTGGAACCAATCCTACTTACGGGTCTGTTACTAAACATTGGTAACACTGGTAGACTCAGACTTAAAAGCGCCCATACGGCCTACTTACAGAATAAAGTTAATTATTTAACACGTTCGCGGACAGACATTCTATAGCATTCGAATTTTGAGTAACTTTTGTGACACGCATTCTATAGCAGTCTTGATTTGAGGTTCTTTCCTGAGCGCAAATGCTAAAGAATACGATTTGCCATAGTAAATACTAGTAGATCTATCTTTACTGTCACTTTTTCTGTAGTCCAGATGCGCTTACTGTCATATTACATGCTTTTCGCACACAAACAAGCTAAACATGTATTGCCGGCCATCGTACCCCCCTCTCATGCACACAGATGCTATAGCAGTCGCGGTTGTATGAAAGTTTGCTTGATCAATCGGCGAGTGCGCCGCTGAGTAGTCTATGGTGATGTTGGTGAATTTCGAGCTACGGAGCCTTTTCGAAGCATTATTTCCATCATCATAAGTAACATTTATTCTATAGTTTTCTAGCATAATATGATGTGTTGCAATGACTAGGCTTATTTACTAACTGTTTATTGACCTATAACTAGTGTTAATGGTGGCAAGGATTTAAAACGCAGGCATGAATGATGATACCTATTTTTTGATAAACTAATACAGTAATAATCATTTTAGGTAATAATCTTTGAATTATAATATTGTTCGTTCTCTGTTCTACTGCTTGCATTGTAATGGGTGTATGGGTTGCTTAGCACTGTGTAATAAAAGTGTTTACAATTTGGTTTAGATTTACTTCGCCTTTAGACATTCCTCGTCGTGACGAGAGCCCGTTTATGTGCTGCGAAACGAATCAGCCTTATCATCACCCTCTTCACCTCGAAGCGAGCAAGTTAATTCAGCACAAAATGCGCTAACTTTTTCGCCGCAAACGAAGCCTTCCCTTTTGCCACCAATTGAGCCAGCTACTGCGCCACAAGCCGATCCTGACTGTCACTTAGCTGTGCCAGTTGATTTGCCACCAAGCGACTTTTTGCCTTCATCTCCAAACCTGTCAGCATTGTCGCCGCAATCAGTACAAAGCGAACGAGCAGCTTCACCTATCAAGCTTGATAGGTCCAATTCCATCCATAAATGATACTCCATGGGAAGAGACTGGGTGGATTTTAGAGCGTCTCAACCGTCGTCATCACCAATCCCGATATTATGATGACATATTTTTAAAAATAACATATTTTTTGATTAAAACATGAAAAGCATCCGTGTCACATTGTTACATACTATAGTACAACAAATCAGACGGAGCTGCTATAGCAGGCAACTTATAGCATTCGTTGTCATAATATATCACAAGCTAACTAAACCATGTGACAGAACTGCTATAGCAGTTATATGCTACAACATTTGCTGTCACATAACGTGGTATAACAAAGTATCATATTTGACGTCGCTGGTATAGCATTCGACTTACATAGCATTCACTGTCACATATAAACAGTACACAATGGCACAACTGTGACGAACCTGCTGTAACAGTTCCAAAAATTCCATACAAAATGTTTGTGTCAAACAGGTGTGACTTACTGTCCGCGAACGTGTTAATTGAGTAATATGTTAAACTTGTATTCTAAACAGATTTTGACATTTAATATCAAGCACTGCTCGCACAATCAGGGTTAACAACCCTATCACATTACATTACACAAATTAACTAGACAGGACATTCACTAATCACAACACTTACAAAGTAACCATAGTGAGCAACTAGCAGTGTTTTTGGTATAGTTCGCATACATATTGTCCCGACCAGATGTAACAAAAATGGGACCAACCCATAGAAATGTAGCTGTCGGTTGGCTATAGGTATTCTTGCTACGCCTGGGTGGATCGCTACACAGTTATTAGTTTATACAATAGGACAAAATCAATCAAAAAGATCAAACGCCACACTATAGATCGGCAGTCGCTCACAAAGGAGCATTGCATATTAGCAGAGAAGTTTTAAAAGATACGAGTTGCCAATTCTTACAAAAAGGTGGCGTAATAATTTCGGTGGACGTTTTTCTATATGGCATGTAGCTGTCCCTATATCACATTCGTCTGTATTCGGTGCATCGAACATTTTTTTAATCTCGCGCATAATCTGAACTCACTGCGTAAGATCCGTAAGTTTACGCGACACAACAAAGAGGCGACTTGTAAGCTGTAAAGCTAGCGTGGAGAGACGGGAAATTATGTCACGTAACTAGGAAAATTACGGCACGGCCAGTTGTGACTTGTGCTTCTGTTGTCTACTGAATTTCTACCGGGCGAGAATCGATTTCGATTACAGTATAGCGGTATAGTAGCAGTATTAAATACATAGCTTCGTTATAAATGTACATCGAACGGGTTAAATATCATCTTAATACAAATTTGTAAAACCCGTCAGGCATAATATGAGCAATTTTATAACATTTTTTAAATAAATGTTGCCGTTAAATTTAATCTATACAGCGCACACTTCTGTTCAATGTCACCTCACATTGTTAGTTTGTAACGGTTGTTTAAAGGTTGATTACGCATGTCAAATGGTTGATATTGAGAGCAGTAATCAGCCGTTAATAACTAACACAACGCCATCACCTGTGGTTTGAAAACAGTTTTAGGCCTTCCCCTGGCCAGTAAGTAGCGATCTCAGCCCTATCGGCAGGTACGGTCCATATTAGAGACGACAACTATTATTTTCGCTACTTAATTACAAATAATATCTATTTCACTCGATTTCAGACAACGTTCTTTTATATTTTAAACACGTCCAGCCATTCAAAAAATCTGGAACAATAAAAAGAGTAACAATGTAACAAAATAAGTCCAATTATGTATGTACCTAATAAACAAATGTAATAAAATAAGTTCCAGATATATCGAAAATGTATGTGCGTACCTATTTATGTGATTAAAATATATATTTATGTGCCACTAGTAGCGTCATTCGCACCTGTTATATTATTACCTGCTAAAAAATCCAATAAGTAAGGTACGAAACACAAAAAGCGTTCCGTACGCAGCGCCCAAGGCGCACGTATTACGCGCGTCTGCAGTGAGATTATGTTTCCTTGTGGATGTTAATATCTTCTTGTAACGTAAATAACCACCAATTTGTGTTGATCGTTTTTTTAAATAAAATGGCAGCTACATTTTTAATAGCTTAATTTAACAAAATGTTAATCGTTTTCCTTTGTGTAACCAAAGTTAACCACATAAATTATATTTTTTTAAAACGACCCGTACCTACTCAACTTGTGAGCGTTATAAGATTTAATTATAATTTTCCATAGGCTTCCATTTCGGATCCTGGTAATACATATGTATAGTATATACATACGTCACACGGGAACATTGAAAACTTGCGGCTGGTCCACTTGGGGGGGTGACACCTACCTGGTCGCGAAAATCGACATGCAATCGCTGAATAAAATGTGCTAGGTATCTATACGAATCTAATTGTTTATAGTGACACATTACAACGCCATCTGTACATTTTACTGTTGCTTTTGTGTGTCCGCCTCTAAGCCCGACTCCGCCCCGCGTCTTATATGAATGAACCACGCCTCAAATTTCTTTAAGCTTTTTGTCCCGACAGTTATTATGGCAGGTGACTACGTAGTGAATTTCAGACAATAAAAGGAAATACCTAATATTAATAATCTGATTAGGGTGTGTGACATTTGCAGTGGCGGACTAAGCGTGGGGCGGAAGGCACAGTGGGACTAAACGTTCTTATCCATCTCTAAAATGGTTTTAGCGAAAGTCGTAATTCTGATATAATTTTGATAGTTCTACATTCTATGATAAAAGGCCTATCTGATATTAGTGTGACAAATAATAATTATTAAGTTTTACTTACCTAAAATGGCACTGAAACATTGAACTTCGATAATTCCGTATTTAACAGACTAGACCTTCGTGAAGTTTGACTTAAGATATTTTTTAAGTTTCCCAAAGAAATATATTAGTATTATACATATTTAGATTCACTAGGATCTCTAGTTTGTAAATACGGTATTATTTTACAGAAAAATAGAATGTGTATTTTTTTAATTAATTTTGAAATGTCCCTATGAAAATTTCCGTATGTTTTAATTTCAATTGGAGGTTTCCTTGTTATCGAAAGCTGCCGATGTCGAGTTATTATCATTTATAGAATCCTTAATTAGTAAATAATCCAAGGAAAAAAAAAAAACCTGCGTCATTATAGCGCCATTTCGAGATAGAACCTAATATGTCATCCGAGGTCCAAGTTCATTATTTTTGCTTGCACCTATTTATGGAACTTTTTTTACTTAATATAACGTAACTGTCGTTATATTAGTCAAATTTACCGTTGTTTTTTTAATATTTGATAAAATAGGTCTGTTTGGGTATGTTTAAGAGTATCTGATTTTACCACAATTGTGATAACAATACCTATCATCACACTTTTATCTATTGTGGTAATTATAATCAGTATTGGTTAAATATTTCTGTGAGAACTTTCTTTATCAGTTAACACGTTTTTCACAAGTTACTATATACATCAGATCCCTATATATCCAGTATTAATAGTAGTGCAAATGTCCTATTCACAAAAGAACTATTGAATGAAGCGAAAGAACTTCTAGTGACAAGTGACGGGGATTGATTTTTTTTGTTACTAGGTAGTTGTAAATTGCCCAATTACTTCACATTTTTTATTTATTATATATTTAAGCTATTACAAATAAAAAAAAATAAAAAATTAAAAAAATCAAAATATAGCTATATCTACCTACTTAAATCAAGTTTATTATAATTATTAGTTAATACTTATCTTTTAATACTTAGTTATATGAACAATAAGAAAAAAAAATTTTTTTTTGAATTTTTTGTATGAAAAATTGTGAAATTTTATTTTCAACTCTATATTACTCAATAAATATAAGTTTTATAATAAAGGCGTTTTGATTATATAAAGGCGTAACTATTCAAGATTACGTATGCAAAACTTCAGCAATAAATCTCAATAAACAAAAAAGTTACAGATTTTTGAGATGGAAATGACCGTTTGGTCCCACTGTGGGGCGGTCCGCCCTGGGGCTCCAGTCTAAGGGGGCCTCTCCAATCTCCACCTGCTGCAGCACGAATGAAATGGAAAAAAAAACAAAAACCGGACTGTGGATCTCTTATACTACTACACCACCCGGGCCTCCTCTTCCGATTACCTTAGTCACGCCACTGGATATTTTGTAAGCCAGATTAAGGCAGAGAGTTGGATAAGATAAATCCCTGAATATGAATAGTATGAGCCCGATGTGAGTGTGGTTGTCATACTTGTCCTGAAAATAGTGCCGACGTTAATGGAAAAGCCCCGACATTTCTCGTAATCGCATTATTATGGTCCCGGCTCGAAATGAGTGTAGGGCGGAATCGAAATCTTTCCCGGTGCTCTCTGCCTGGGCAAATGATTTAGACGAGTCTTAATTTTCAAGAACACCTCAGAAATAACTGTACCATGACTCAACTGTAGACCATAAAGATTGCAAGTTTTTTTTCATTCATGAAAAATCCAAATCATTGCCATGCTCTAGACCAGCGGTCGGCAACCGCTTAGCAGCCAAGGGCCTCATATAGTAGCCAAGGAACCTGACGCGGACCGCACTTTGTTAATAATTTGTGATTTTAGACTATTCGGAATATATTAACCGCAATACAAACCGGAATATAGGTCCGCAAGTGAGCGGTTCACGCGCCGCATGCGGCCCGCGGGCCGCAGGTTGCCGATCGCTGCTCTAGACGTAAGAAATTAGCTACATTAATCCACTTACCAACATTAATCATCCTTTCTTGAACTCTCCGAGACTGACCCTCTCCGTGGCTGCAAATTAAAACGCAATTAAATTAGGAAACAGCACACATGTTATTGTGTATTATTTTTATCTCAGATGCGTATTCGGGCAAAGATTCTACTATACATGATTTTCAGGTGCGTATGAATTTTACAAATGCCAATATTAAAACTGAAAGTAAATTATTTTAATTTTGGGCGTCAACACTTGAATCCCTCGCTACGCTCATGATACTATTGTTGTATAGTTCGATTCGCTCTTGATTCAATGTACCTCACCGTAAATACGTCATTATGGGCGCTTGTGATACAATCTAAATGTAACTATGTTAATGAACGAGAATTAACGAGATTTATTTCAGAAAATATCTTTCAATAATATCATACATTCGTGTGTTGAAATGTTAGTGATTGGGTATCTGTTAGTGGTCTGATTCTGATTTCGACCAAGACCATTTTAAGTCAGAAACAAACAATATGTTTTAAAACGCAAATGTTCAATGTACCTAAGTTGGCTCAGTAAAGTATCAAAAAGTACTTAACTTGATTCGAGTCGGTCGGTTTTCCCTACAAACCAAAAGAAGGTCATTGTTTGCTTCTACGGCATCAATTATGTTTAATAGTACATTACACAACTAGGGTGGTAATACAAAGAAAGGCCGAGATCGCAGAAGTTTGCGGCCCGAGCTGCAAGCGAGGGACGTAAATGTGCCATCGAGGGCTTTCTTTATTACCTCCCGTGTTGTGTACATCATTTTATGTCTACACTTGGCCAGAAAGCGGCTTTTTCCGTACGCGCAGCGTGCGGAAAGTCACTTTATGGCCAGGTGTGGCATAAAATATGTTTTATTTTATAGCTTTATATTACTAACAACCATATGGATTTGAAGTCCGAAATAAATATGTTTGAATTTGAATAGCTTCATAGGTACATTTTGTCTGCGCGAAATGACATGATAAGTCTCAAAACACCAGCATTTACGAGTAATTAGGTCAGCGCCATATATTAGCATTATTTAAAACTAAACGTTTTTTGCTAAAACTACATTTTTTTTTGGCTAGACTAGAGTTCTGGTGTCATTTTAACTAATGTAATGTATCAAGCTATAAAATAAAACACATTTGTAACATAATTTGATGCCGTAGAAGCAAACAATTACCCTCTTTTGGTTTGTATGAAAAATCAACCGACTCAAATCACCTTGAAATGTTTTATGACAGATTTGTTGCTAAATAAGTAGAGATGTAATAGTAATGTTTGATTCCAAGTTTTCACTTATTTGGTTACATATCTTGCACAAGTCACGACAACTGGACTGACAATAAGTAAACATAAAAAAATATACTCACTCCAAAATATCTATTGTAAAGTACCACTCCATAAACGCACCCTATTGAGACTAGAATTTGTATAATTAGCCATACAATGACATTGCACACTTGGGCTTGACCAAACAGCTCTTTTCCATTCTTGATGCACAACATGGATTCTGTGACCATTATGGCCCCATACACCCAGCACTGGGTACCAACTCTCTTGCAATTGGGGTCAGTTACATATATGTAATACTGCCTGAAAATTAATTATATACGATACATCTTAATAAAACCCTATCAAACAGACAATGTACGGCCGAAACTATTGAGTCTAAGAATATATTTTTTCAAGAAGTTTTCTTTGAAACTTTAGCTTTTGAAACTAGCTAGCGGTCCCGGCAAACTTCGTTCCGCCTCAGAAATTTGTTTTTTTTTAGATGTTTTAACAGTTATTCTGTTATTCGGGACAGAGACAAACCCAAAAAATCATAAAAATACGTCCACCCGTTCTCGAGTTACAAATGGTGTAAGTGTAACTAACCCGACTTTTATGTATATAGAGATATACAAAGAGTGAATTTTTGGAAATCTATCCCATAAAGGAGGAACTAAATGATGAAAATTTATATAAAAATCATATGAAGAAGTTGATTGAATGATTCGAGTTATGACTATTTAATAGCAAAGAAGTCATTAAGTCTCACCTGACAGATGGAGCCACAATAACGCCAACAAGACACAACCGGGCTATAACCAGTGGATGGGATGGAGGCATCTCGAAGATATGTTTCAGGAAGAAAGTGTTTAACTCAGATATTTGCCAAAACACAACAAGTTGGCCCAATGCAAAAAATCTCATGTATGTGCAAGTGGGATCCAACCATCGCACTGGAGCCCATTGCACTGGAGTGAACTGCAAAATCGCTCTTTTGATCTTACCAGTTGTAGACGAGATATCCCTGGAGACAATAAAAACTTTCTCTGAATTTTGACCAAAATATAAGCAAAAGTTTATACATGCATATGTACCGTGCCGTGGACTGGGGTTACTCTGATTCACGGGGTAACATTGATCATCGATTTTTAAACCCAAATACCTTTGATTTTGAACACGTTTATTAAGTATTTTTATTGAGGTACCTTAATAATAAATTGTTCCGAATGCATTCAAAAACCAACATCTTATAGTTGAAAAATCGATGATCAATGTTACCCCGTGAATCATAGTAACCCCAGTCCACGGTACATATGCATGTATAATACCCCATATATACCCCAGTCTACCGTACATCACAATGGATAGTATTTGTTTCCGCAACAGTAATATTTTTCTTCGTAATATCACAAAATAAGTACACTGGCCAGTAATGATTTTGGTGCCCTTGTGACGAGTATACTTTTCAAGTAATTTGCTAAAGATAATAATGGGACTGCAAACACCCAAGCAGTATAAGAACTTATACATTCATTACAACCAGTGATCGGCACGGACGGTGCAACACCACCGCGGGTAATTTTAATATGGACATGTAATACTATTTATTGTTGTATATTTATAAATAGACGTTTAAATATTTAATAAACGCGTAAATTGTAGAATTATCCATTAAAGAAATATTGATACACTTTGAATGAGTAATTATTTTTTAGTATAAAATATTAAGCTGTGCCTTTTATTAGGGTTCCGTAGCCAAAATGGCTAAAAAGGAACCCTTATAGTTTCGTCATGTCCGTCCGTCCGTCCGTATGTCACAGGCATTTTACTCAAAAACTACAAGACGTATACTGATGAAATTTGGAATATAGATGCCTTGTAGATGCCGCTACTAAGTTTGCAAGTTAAATAATAAAAATAAAAAAATCTAGGGGGGCACTCTATACATGTAGGTAACAGAAGGTAAAAATTTTTTTCAGCAAGCGTCAACGTGAGGTACATAATTCGATAGTTTTTTTTTTAAATTATAAGGCTTTTATGTACTTTTTTTGATTAAGTGAATACTTTCGGAAATAATCGCTCCGGAAGTTGCATAAATTGTCCCCCCCCCCTTTAACTGTTGAACCGTAAATCCAAAAAATATGAAAAAAAACCAGGAAGGTAACGCTTAATAAATATATTTAACGAAAATTATTTTGAATAGTAACGAGTTAACCGTTTTGTTTGAATCGCCGCGAGATTGAAATGTCTCCGTGTGACGTAAACAATCACAATTAGTACCTCCGAGATTTAAAAAAAAAACGATCAGAAATTAATAAACCGTACCGTAGTGGTTGTACAGTTCGCATGAAAAGGAGAATAAAATAAGTATTTGTCTTAATTTAAATAATATTTAGAATTTGACACTGACATTATTTTGGTGTTTACTTCTTCAATATATAACAAACCTGCTGATAGTACGGGAAAATAGAAAATTCAAATAGAATACCTGTAAAACCACTACATATGCAATTCCGAGGTCTCAGTAATTTATCAATAATTGTGGTTATATACGTCACACGGAGATATTTAAATCACGCGTAGGGCGCGCGTCCAGCGGGCGACCGAGGCGACGCGGATCCGCCACGGCCTGGGCGACGCGTACGAAACGCGATTTATGGTTTGTGCCTTAGCATAATGATTGAAGTCATTGACCCCTTGTTGCAACGTTCGTGCCGGTCACTGATGATAACCTGTTGTATTTTGATGTACTGGCTTTATATGATATCAATATTACAGGTTAATGCGGGCTAATTTTCCACAACTTGATGACAAATATAAGCCTATTTTTTTACAATTCGATTATTTTAAATACAGCAAAAAAAATGGGAGTAAGAATAAATAAGATCAGGTTTTATACTGTCATGTGCTATCTAGCAATATTGGACGATTTGTTAAGGAAGTATGTAGTAGTACTAACCTTATGCTGACCCACTTGTATTCTCTCATTTCTAAAGCTTTACAAATCTTCAGTCCACACCATATTCCCAAACCATTACAGACCAATACATCCAGTATCACAGAATCCCACCAGCATTCAAGGAAATTTGGCAGTAAGTGTGCAAAAGCTATTTCTGTTATTTCCCACATAATAGATATAGCCCACAACAATCCAGCGTGGCGGAATAGTATGGCTTTAAACATCCAGCCTAGAAAATGTCCCCAGGCAAATACATCCACATGAGACCACACTTTAGCAAAACTAATATCTGAACAATTTACTGCATACTCCTGAAATTAAAAAAAATATTATTTAACAGTAATTATATAACAGTAATTTTGTGTGTGTTAATTAAAGAAAGCATACAGGCTTTGTATAAATAAAATAATACAAATATCAACATGCATTACCTTGTCCATATCTATGTGAAAGTTACGAAGATTAGGATCAATCCAATACATTATCTCATACACCGTAGAATAACTTTGGAATAATAAAAACAAAAGGGCAAGTAGGTATAGAACAGACATGCCAAACACCATCCTCCACAAAGCAGGGTGAGGTCTGGTGAACGGTCCATTTGGAAATGTAAGTACTGATATTATTAGGAAAAAAAATACTACACAACATATTCCTGACCATATGTTTTCTTGAATACTAGATTCATCCCTGTAAATACAAAAAGCTGTTATTATTATTACTATCCATTAAATAAACTAAAAGGAGTAACCCATGCAACCCAACATCATTTTATTCATTAAATTGAGGTTTACATAGGAGGCTAGTGGGCAAGCCCAACAAGTTGAATGTCAAACAGAACTTTAACTTCTACGTGAATAGGTTGTAAATAACTTAATTTGTTGGGTGTAACCACTTAAGCCTTGACATAAAGTTCAGTGTTATATTCAAATAATGGATTTGATATATAAATTCAAAAATTAACAATGTAATAGTTTATTACAAAAATATCAGATAAACTTTATCAGAAAGAACATAATTTGTATTAAATACTTAAAAACATGCAATAACAAACATATTAGTTCCAGTTCAAAATATAAAAATGTCACAGTCTTTAATGTACTGATATTACAGTGAAATAATATGAAACTCTACTTCAAACTGCCTCAACCAGAACACATGGCAATAACCAATTATTGGCACATGCAACAATTAGTTTCCTTCACAAAATGGACTGGTTAGAACAGTGTTATAGTTGTACTTAATTGTTGGTAGAGTAGAGCAGCTGATGCATGATAGAAGATAAATATTCCAGGGTGGGTCGAAAGTTGGATGCTAAGTCCCCAAGATAATTATTTCTGCTAGTTACATCAGACAGATTAATTTATAAAATTTAGAATGGTATTAGGCTTAGAGTCCTATGACAATAAAGTTACAGTACCTTACAAACGCGGTGTAAATAACCGAAGCAATAGATACTGCTAATAGAGTTATTGTATGTGGTTTATAGAAAAATTCTATGGATATGTCATCCACCGGTCGTTCGTTAATAGAACTAAAAGCGTCCGCATATTCGGAAGACGGCGTCACACAGGGTCCCGACATTTTCCGCTCCTTCATTATGAGTTATATAATTCACACAATAACAGTATTCCAAAGGGTGAAACCGGACAATTCTCAACAGACATCGGGCTAATCAAATATTGAAAATGAGATTGAGGTGGAAAAGGATGACGTTGACAGTGACAGTTCAATTATAATGTTGCCTGTTAATAACGGACGTATGTTATAACCCGAGTTATCAAAAATAATTGCCCAATATCGTGTAAAGGTACTGACACTTGCTTAAAATTAAGCATCCTTTTAAACATGCTCAAAGCAAACGATTGGTCACACTTTCTAATAAGCACAGGTTTTCGGCCAAGATGGACTGGTTTTCTGTGGTATTGCAGCTTGTGGTGTTCTATACGAAAATAAATCAAAAGTATAATCAAATACCCCCTTTATATAACCATCATGAAATTTTTACTATTTAGGTAAAATTCAAAATTCTTCGCCCTTTCATTTAAAATTCCCGCCAAAGAATCAATACACACCAATAAACACTAGCATGCTAATAAGCAAGCCTGTTCAGACAAGCTTGAAGCATGCCCCTTTCCACCCGCGCCTCAGGTAATGGTGCATACACATAAAGCCAACGAAGGTTCGTCGGCGTTGGCTATCGCACGTTCGTTGGTTCTCGGTCAACCGCGTACACACAAAACCAACGAACGCCAACGAACGGGTTTCGTTGGCCTTCGTTGGCCGTGTGTGGACGGCTTAACAAACGCCAACGATCGTTCGTTGGCGTGTGCCGGCGTTCCGCAGCGTGGCGGCAACATCAAAGGATTTGAAGCAAACTCAACGCGGTGTGGACGGATGCACGAAGGCCAACGAACGAAAGTTTTTGTAGACTTTTAACCTAAAAAGATATTTTGTACTCAAAACATAACCAATGTAGAAAAATAAAGAGTGAGGTAGCTACGACATGTTTTTGTTGATTGATTTGATTCGACTGATGCCTCATATTCGTTGATTATTGAAGGTGCATCCAAAGAACGCATCGAACGCACCCAATGAACGTGCGGTAGCCAACGCCGACGAACCTTCGTTGGCTTTCGTTGGCTTGGTGTGTACGCTGATCAAATGATATGTCACGCTGCGAATTGCTGGCACACGCCAACGAACGATTATCGAACGCTCGTTGGCGTTTGCTAAGGTGTCCACACTGGGCCAACGAAGGCCGGCGAAACCTATTCGTTGGCGTTGTTGGTTTGGTGTGTACGCACCATAACCTGCTTACAAATCAAACAGCGGTTGATTTTAGCATGCTCAAATTAAGCATGCTTATTAGTGGTGTGCTTTCGTACTACTAATAACAGCAAATGTGTCCGTACCTTAATACGCAGTGACTGACCACATCGCAGAATAAGTAATAGGTAGTACTTTGTACAGAAGTCGCACTGTCTAAAGATGGAACCCACCTTATCAAAACCCACGTTCGAGTCACAAAAATGCGCCGAATCCTACCTTCTCGCTCTAACTCATAACGAGCGCTCTTTCTGGTCGCCACACGCACCGCGGGTTGTCGACAAAAATAAAATTATTATTATAGCTTGAATTTCCTAGTGAATTAGAGGTAGTTAAAAAAAATATTTGCGTGACGTTATAACTGTTTTGATGCACGTCGTCATACATACTTACAGGTCAAGGTCAAACACATAACCCTCCTTTGGGTTTCGCCGCAGTCGGGTAACATTACATACAGGTCAAACACATAACCCTCCTTTGGGCTTCGCCGCAGTCGGCTAACATTACATACTTACGTACATACGTACATTACAGACATACATACATACATACCGGTCGAACACATAGCCAAAGTATAAAGACAACCAACTAGTTCGTCTTCGCCGTTTAGGAGCGCGCGACGCCTGAGCGTGCCTAAGGCACAGGGCTGCCGCTCGTCGGTTCTGTAAAATACCTACTTACTACGACGTAACTTTTATTAGATTGACCTCGATCGAACGATATGAAACTATCAGATCGCACACATCTGATGTAAATATTGTAACGGTTTAACGTTACTTATAAAAAAATAAGCTTAAAATAACTACATTTAAACACTAAAATAATCTATTTAAAAAAATACAAACTTAAACTATTTATACTTAATCTAAACATATAATATGAAAAACCACTAATTCTAATCGTAATAAGAATAAAATAAACTATACATGCTTAAAATAAATCAACGAACAAACAGAAATAACCACACGCATTTACTATTGGATAAAACTAGATGCAAGCACAAAAGACTACGTCACGCACTGCGATAAGCGCGGCGCTCGGCCGAAGTCATTAGAATTAGCACGGCTCATTTTGCATTACGGAGTTGACCCGATAAGGTCACTAACTATTTTGATTGGAACGATATTATTTGCTACAGAAATGTAAAAATACTATTTTATTAGTAATATGAATTTACAATACATTTAAAAGACATAATAAGTGCCAGTGTTTCCCCGAATCGGGTGAGTATTGTGAAATTTACTACCTAGATAAGTTTTCTTCAAATCATTAGTTGTAATTTTGCTTAATGCAACAATTTACGCATTTAGTTCTAACTCTAAATTACTAGAATTATTTTATTATAGTAATTGTGCCTATGTGTAACAAACCTAGATGAAACGTATGCTTCTAGTACGTTCTGGAAAGTTAAATCTACCCGTTATGTTAAAATAGTACATTGTGAAAGTTGCAAATCATTAATTGTAGTACTTTAAATGCATTTAAATGCGTAGTTGTAGCTATTTTCTATTTGCAATACTTTCTTCCTACCTGTATTTCTTTTCTATCATCTTATTTTTGGTTTTGGCTTACTTTAAATTAACTTAAATTCTGATTGTACTTCCTTTCTTTGTTCTTCTGCTTCAAAGTTGATTTTGCTTGTGACTGCCACATCATAGATCACCATTTAGTGCTTTGGGGTTCACTAAACCAGCTTTTAAAACCATCAGCATAAAAAAACATGCTTCAAAAATCCCGATGTCGCAGGCACATATATGAAATCGGACTTTTTATAAAATACCCAATACCGGGATTTCCAGGGACCAAGTCTGGGGATATAAGCGGACCCCTTTTTGACCTGCTGCGGGTTCCCTGGCGCCTTCTGGGAGTTGCTACGTTGCGGACCTGTACCTACCCGGAAACCTTACAGCTGCCGCTCCGACATCGATCCAAGTGCAGGGAAGTGGCTCCAATCAAGGATTTGTTTCGCGTGCAGTGTGCTCAGCTCGATATATTAGTTTACCCACGACCTAGTCGGTTCTAGATTTTTGTTATTAATTAAATAGTGTAAAACTTTTATCCAGTTTTTAATTTATCTCTTAGTGCTAAATTCTATTTCTACCAATAACGCGAAACGTTACAATGGCGCCCATTCTAGGTATTTAATTGAGCTGAGCATTACTGAAACAGGTCCTTGGCATTTTTTTGGTTTTCTTTGGTGTTGGTTGCTATCTGATCACTTTGCAATATTAATTTCATTACATTTACATTACTAATATTAATTTAAGGCTGATTTTGAGTTGTTGCCCTGTGTGCGGTTATTTGAAAGTATTCTAATTATTACTCTTCTGTATTTGTGATCTACCCACATTCTAAATTATTAATCTTTTTATTATTAAATTTTACAATTCCACACACTCGGCGACAAGACTACTGCTTTTCAATCATTGTAATCACAATACGCACCAAATTCTAGGAATACTTCTCTAATTTCTGTAGCAATGTCGTATCCAATCAAACCCCTATCTTTACAAAAGGCCGAGCTTGAGTACGAGGTCGTTTTAAGAGGCGGTACAGCTGGTTCTGTACAAGAGCTTCGTAGCCAAATTGTAAAATTGGACATACCATCTGAAGATATACTTGAATCACACTTAGAGCCTGCGGTAGATGTTAACGCGGTTAAGGAAAGTCTTCAAAAATCTCTACAAATGATCATGACTTTAAAGGCTAAATATGATAAAAATTTGTTTTCGCGTACCGAAAATCTACTCCACCACATCTACCATAGGTCAATTAGAATCACTAATGTTGATCCGACCTTAACTCAACAGTATAAATCTAACTCCACAAATTTCAACATGCAATACAGTGAAATTTTGGCTATGAAACCAAACTTAAATACAGGGTCTACTCCGGAACAAGAAACTATGGTAGTCACCTGTGACCGGAACCTAACCTCTGATATAGCTAAACTCAGGTACTCTGGTAAATCCTGCGTGCTCTCTTTCATCCAAAAGGTGAATGAATTTGTGAACGCGAGAGATATTTCAAAAGATCGGTTGCTAAAGTTTGGTTATGAAATTTTTACTGACGACGCTTTACACTGGTTTCGTTGCATTAGACAAAACGTTCAAACATGGGATGATGTCGTTGTTCTATTAAAACAAGACTTTAGTCAAAACGACTACGATTACCGCCTTTTGGCTGAAATAAGGTCTCGCACGCAGGGTGAACTAGAAAACATTACTATATATTTATCTATAATGCATGGGATGTTTTCGAGATTGTCAAAACCGTTGTCTGAGGATGGCAAACTGGAAATCATCCTGCATAACATCAGACCGTGCTACGCAAGTACTCTAGCTGCCTCGTCGGAAGTCAGAGACTTGGACACTCTAAAAAGAATATGCTGTAACTACGAGAGTATCCAGTCTCGTCTATCATTGTTTCATGAACCTCCTAGGGTTTCAACAGAGACTGTAGCTCCGGAGTTTGCCTATACTAAACAACAAAAACATAAAGACTACTATACTAATAATAAAAACTATACAACTACAACTAATAACGAAAAGTATAGAAATTTTAATTCGGGACAAAACAAATATAATAACTATAACTACAACAAACCTAAATTTACGCAAGAAAATGTTAATGCTACTAACGCTGTACAAGCTACACCTAGCTGTTCCAATGTTGCTCAACCTAAAACTAAATACTGCCCAAGGTGTAGAAGTGTCACACATTCACTAAAGGAGTGCAAACAACCACATTTCCCAATTTGCTTTAAATGTGGCACGAAAGGCGTCCGTTTCCCTGATTGCACTACTTGTAATCCTAAACCTAGTACTTCAAAAAACTAAACACAGTGGATTGCAGTGGCCGTATAGCTCACAGTAAGTCCAGTAACAACTTTAATAGTGAAGAATGGAAATTTTGGCTTGATTTTATATCTAAATTTTTCTCTTGCTATTCAGTCACTTCAATCCACGATTCACACAAGAAGTCTGAACATGTAAATAGCAGACCATATGTCGCTGTGAATATTAATGGTAAATCAGTAAATGGCTTGCTAGATACAGGTTCAAGTGTGACAATATTAGGTAATAACTACCACAAGCGGTTCTTAGAAGCTGGTTATACACTTAGTGATACCGAAAACTTAAATTTTGTCGCAGCAGGTGGGCAAAAGCTAAATAATGCAGGTGTAATTAATTTACCTATCTCGTTCTTAGATCAGCTACACATTCTAAAAGTATACGTTGTACCTGAGATCCAAAATCCCCTAATTCTAGGGATGGATTTTTGGAGGGTCTTTAACTTATTCCCTAAACACTTAGATAGTGTCATGTTAGCCAAAGATAATGAGTGTCTAAACACTCTTTCAATTGACACTCCTACACACATATGTGATTACGACCACCTTTCGACCGAACAAAAAATCACAGCGGACAATATAATCACACAATTTCGAGAGATATCCTACGAAGAGCGTGGTCTTGGTCGCACTTCTTTAATTACTCATAGTATTGACACAGGTAATGCTGCTCCCGTTCGTCAACGATATTATAGAATGTCTCCCGAAAAACAAAGAATTCTATCGGAACAGCTTGACGAAATGTTACGAGAGAACGTGGTTGAGCCTTGCGAAAGCCCCTGGTCGTCTCCCGTACTACTGACGCCTAAGAAAAACGGAGAGCTTAGATTCTGTCTAGATAGCCGCAAACTAAACGCGGTTACTATCAAAGATGCCTACAGCATCCCTTACATCTCCGAAATACTCGACAACCTACGAGACGCTAAATATTTATCTAGCTTGGATCTGTCCAAAAGCTTTTGGCAGATTCCTATCAAAGAGGTAGACAGGTGTAAGACAGCATTTTATATTCCATCTAGAGGAAGCTATCGGTTTGTTTCCATGCCGTTTGGGCTCACGAACGCACCAGCTACACAACAAAGGTTAGTAGATATGTTGTTCTACGGTCCTGAGTTTGAACATAAAGTCTTTGTCTATATCGACGATATTATTATCGTCTCACCAACCTTCGAACAACATATCTCACTACTGGTTCGGGTGCTGGAACGGTTAAAAATGGCAAACCTAACTATTGGCTATCAGAAGTGCCAGTTTTTCAGGCAGAAGTTAAAATATTTGGGCTACGTGGTTGACTCAAATGGCCTTCAGCCAGACCACGAAAAAGTTGAGTCTATCGTTAACTACCCAACTCCTACTAATCGCAAAGAGGTTCGACGTTTCATCGGTACAGCCTCGTGGTACCGTCGATTTATTCCAAATTTTAGTTCTATAGCTGCACCACTCAATAAATTAACTTCACAAGCTAAAAATTCACCTCCATTTTCTTGGTCCTCTGAAGCCGAACAAGCCTTCCGCACACTAAAAGAAACTCTCATCTCTTCGCCTATTCTATCGTGCCCCGATTACTCACAACCTTTCCAAGTACACACAGATGCAAGCGACTTTGGCATTGGTGCTGTTCTAGTACAGATCATCAATGGCGAGGAAAAGGTGATAGCCTATATGAGTAAGTCTCTTTCCAGCAAGGAACGTAATTTTAGTGCTACCGAGAGAGAGGCATTGGCAGTCCTAACGGCTATCGAACACTGGCGGTGTTACTTGGATAACGGCCAGAAATTTACCGTTTTCAGTGATCACTCTTCTTTAAAGTGGTTTTTGAATCTTAATAATCCCACAGGTCGCTTGGCTCGATGGGGTGTTCGAATGTCCTCATTTAACTTCGAAATCAAGCATCGTCGTGGTTCAGAGAATGTTGTCCCTGACAGTCTTTCCCGTTCTGTTCCTATTGCTGTCATTGATCAAGGTGCAACTCAACGCAACACGGTCCATCCAACTAATGATGCTTGGTTTTTGAATATATATAATGGCTGTCAAAATTCTCCAACCTCCTTCTTAAACTATAAGGTGTCCAATGGTAAACTTTTTAGACACAAGAAAAGTTTGAATCCTCTTACCAGGGAATTTGACTGGAAAGAAGTGATTCCAATTGAGCTCAGATCTGAATTGATCGCTAAAAATCATTCAGAACCCACTTGTGGTCACTTTGGCATTTTTAAAACTTTTAGACGTCTTGCCCTAAAATATTTTTGGCCTGATATGCACCGCGATGTTTCTAATTTCATATCAAACTGTGATACTTGCAGTGCTCACAAACATGTCAATCACGCAACTCTTGGTGTCATGGGCCGTCCTAAAGATTGCTCTCGCCCATTTCAAATGTTGAGCATGGATCTAGTAGGACCCCTACCCCCTTCTAGAAAACAAAACACATTTTTATTCGTGGTGACATGCTGTTTTTCCAAATTTTGTCTTTTATTTCCAATCCGTCGCGCTACCTCTGAGATATTAGCTAAGATACTCGAGGAAAACGTGTTCCTTGTTCATGGCGTACCTAGTACGGTCCTCATGGATAACGGGAAACAATTTGTCTCCAACACATTAAAACAACTATACCTAAAGTACCAAATTCCTAACGTATTGTATACACCAAAATACACTCCCCAAGTGAATAGTGTCGAGCGCTACAATAAAACTATTATGACGGCTGTATCAACTTACATCGAAGGTGACCATCGGTCTTGGGATGCTAACGTCCCCAAAATCCAATTCGCCATAAATTCATCTGTCAACGAGGTAACTGGATACTCGCCGGCATTCCTTGTTTACGGTCGAGAGCTAGTAAGCTGTGGCTCTCACTATATAGACGCGGATATCAGTAATGATATCATTTTTACGCCTAGGGACGAGTATGCGGAAAATTTTGGTAATTTAAGAAAAGTTTTCGAGAAGGTGCAGTCTTGCATAATTAAAGCTCACTCTAGAAATAGTGCTCACTATAATCTTCGTCGTAAAAATATTGAATTTAATGCTGGAGATATAGTTTGGAAAAGGACATTCTATCAGAGTGACAAAAATAACATGTTTTCAAAAAAACTTGCCCCTAAGTTCATAAAATGTAAAATTATTTCTAAAAAGTCTAATCTTGTATATGAACTTGAGGACATGCAAGGCAATAATTTAGGAGATTGGCATATAAAAGATTTTAAAATAACTAACTATAAAGATTAATTCAGTTCATCAGTCCCTTTAACATCTATCTCTAAACACTTTGTTTCATAATCTGTAAGCTCCATTAAAACTGCCGAACTGTGTCTACTGTTATCACATTTTATATCAATTTATACTCTCATCCTAATACATTTTACTTTACTGTCCCCTACTGGATAGTAAAACTTTTCATTCGTTGTATGGGATTGTAGCTTCTACAAAGTTACAAACTTGATAGCGTTTTCATTATTGACAATGGAAAGATTATGAGACCTAAATAAGACCCTTATAATAGTTATATGAGAGTATTTTAATTAATTGTACGTAAAGTACTCAAGTCTGCTAGGATGCAATAACACGGATACTGTGTGTTTATTGCCTATTTGTATGCGTGAAGTATGCTTGCGTTGGGGAGGAATGTTGAGATAGACGCCTGAAAGATTATTAGTATAACTATTTAGCAGTATAAGAGATAGCGGATTTTCTATAACAAAAATCCTAACCTAAAAAAGGGGGTATGTAACGGTTTAACGTTACTTATAAAAAAATAAGCTTAAAATAACTACATTTAAATACTAAAATAATCTATTTAAAAAAATACAAACTTAAACTATTTATACTTAATCTAAACATATAATATGAAAAACCACTAATTCTAATCGTAATAAGAATAAAATAAACTATACATGCTTAAAATAAATCAACGAACAAACAGAAATAACCACACGCATTTACTATTGGATAAAACTAGATGCAAGCACAAAAGACTACGTCACGCACTGCGATAAGCGCGGCGCTCGGCCGAAGTCATTAGAATTAGCACGGCTCATTTTGCATTACGGAGTTGACCCGATAAGGTCACTAACTATTTTGATTGGAACGATATTATTTGCTACAGAAATGTAAAAATACTATTTTATTAGTAATATGAATTTACAATACATTTAAAAGACATAATAAGTGTCAGTGTTTCCCCGAATCGGGTGAGTATTGTGAAATTTACTACCTAGATAAGTTTTCTTCAAATCATTAGTTGTAATTTTGCTTAATGCAACAATTTACGCATTTAGTTCTAACTCTAAATTACTAGAATTATTTTATTATAGTAATTGTGCCTATGTGTAACAAACCTAGATGAAACGTATGCTTCTAGTACGTTCTGGAAAGTTAAATCTACCCGTTATGTTAAAATAGTACATTGTGAAAGTTGCAAATCATTAATTGTAGTACTTTAAATGCATTTAAATGCGTAGTTGTAGCTATTTTCTATTTGCAATACTTTCTTCCTACCTGTATTTCTTTTCTATCATCTTATTTTTGGTTTTGGCTTACTTTAAATTAACTTAAATTCTGATTGTACTTCCTTTCTTTGTTCTTCTGCTTCAAAGTTGATTTTGCTTGTGACTGCCACATCATAGATCACCATTTAGTGCTTTGGGGTTCACTAAACCAGCTTTTAAAACCATCAGCATAAAAAAACATGCTTCAAAAATCCCGATGTCGCAGGCACATATATGAAATCGGACTTTTTATAAAATACCCAATACCGGGATTTCCAGGGACCAAGTCTGGGGATATAAGCGGACCCCTTTTTGACCTGCTGCGGGTTCCCTGGCGCCTTCTGGGAGTTGCTACGTTGCGGACCTGTACCTACCCGGAAACCTTACAGCTGCCGCTCCGACATCGATCCAAGTGCAGGGAAGTGGCTCCAATCAAGGATTTGTTTCGCGTGCAGTGTGCTCAGCTCGATATATTAGTTTACCCACGACCTAGTCGGTTCTAGATTTTTGTTATTAATTAAATAGTGTAAAACTTTTATCCAGTTTTTAATTTATCTCTTAGTGCTAAATTCTATTTCTACCAATAACGCGAAACGTTACAATATTATTAAGTATAATAGTTTAAATAAATTACTACTGGTAACGTGTACATGTAAGTAACGCAACGATATTTCGGCTCGTTTCATAAATCGTACCCTTGGTCAAATAACGACGCATGTGACTTTACGTCCAAAGTTTTTTTATTGCTCAAAAGTCATACAAATCATACGAACTACACGATACACACAGATCCTGTAAAGTAGTTATTTTGCTGATGCGTCGTTATTTGACCAAGGGTACGAAATGTGACGTTCCGCAGGTAAAGGTACCTTATGGATATTGTCGCTTGCGTCATATCCTACTCCGTTACTATAGGACATCAAGATAGAAGGACGCAAGCGACAATATCCATAAGGTACCTTTATCCGCGGAATGTCACAAATAAACTCCAAAACTTAATATTTTGACAACAGAGACTCTTTACATCTCCATGAATTTTTATTATCAATTTATTTTCTATTATTTTAATTGTCTTGTTTTGACGTCTAGAGACCTTTTACATCTCTGAAAATGTAGTTATAAGTTTATTATAACGTATTAATGAAATCGAATGTAATAATGTCATACCTGTTAAAAGAGAAACTGGTGAGTTTCTTCCGGCGCTTCTTCTCACCAGAAGGTCACTACCCGAAGCGCCAAAAGAAAAGAAATTAAATAATACATACATATTTAGACTCAGACTTGTAAAAGAGCCCTTGAGGGCCTACTTGCAAAAATAAACTATTTTATTTTTTAAAACCACTCTCGTGCTTAACGCATTTTATGTAACAATAGAATCAACTACTATTTAATTAGTACACGTTTAAAAAATCTGTTAATTTTACTCATCACTGTCAAACAAAATAATTATCTACTCTATTTAATTGGTATAGTTTGATCACAAAACTATCAAACATTCTACTATGCGACTAAACGACTTAAAATATAACATTTATATAGGTACAAATAAAATACCCTGCACCTTTCGGGATCCTTAGGAATGCAGAAATATGACAATTCTGGATTTTGCGCATTATTCTTCAAACATCCGAACACACTGCAGTATATACGTCTTCTCGGCCATTCTCACGAAGTATGACTGCGTCTAATTACCGCGTCTCCATACATTTAGTGTACGGGGACTGGAACGTAGTTCACGGCTTCCCGCAAGAGTGGATTAGGATCGATGGGATTCGGCATGCATGAATGGTAGAATAGAAGATAGGTAGAATGCGCGGATGGTAGGTAGGTACATTGGCATCGTGATGCAATAGAAAATTAGTCTCTAGTCCCTATACTACATGTATAGGGAAAATCTAAAAACAAAACATTTGTAATTAAATCACAAAAAATATGGTCTACGGAACGGAAATTTCTATACGAACTGTATAAGTACGTTTGTAATACTATACAAATACATGCGATTACTTTTGTAGTTCAAATGGGAAATAGGTACAACGGATTGGAATGTAATAAATAAAGGAAGACCACTTACAAAAACAAATGAGATCCCATCATGAACATTACACGTAAACAGATGAAAGTCTCGCAACGACGTTCTTCTACAATAAAAAAGTTTTGAGATGTAGTGTTAAAACCAAGTCAGTACCGGAGGGGTGTCCACAAAACTCGATTTTCACCGACTTGCCTATTGTTTAAGCGTGGAGGAACACAGTTTATAGTTCTCAAATAAAGAATCCTCCTCTGGTAAATAATAGGCAAGTCGATGGAAATCCACTTTTGTGGACACCCCTTTTACTGAATTGGTTTAACATTACACCTCAAAACTTTTTTATTGGGTAAGACCTGCGTTGCGAGACTTGCATCTTTTTACATGTAATGTTTTTAATAATAATAATAAATCGTTTATTTTCAAGTAACTTTTACAGACTCATAATGGTTAGTATCTACTTATAATTATGTTAATATCGGCTTATCTCAATCTTATACTACAACTATATACTAAATGGTTGTGTTTCTAGAAACACCTACACAGCGTTTATACATAATAGGTGCTTCTAGAAACATGCATATCCTCACAATGCCTTAAATATGGGCAGTCAAATCTATCGGCTATCAAACGCAGGATGGTTTTTGATGGGATATATATTTTTTGGGTTCTTGTAAATTCTCATGTCGTTTTGCGCAGATAAAATGTATTGCGCTATGGAAAAAACCAAGTTTTCTATAGGTACAATTGATCGTGCGGAAGCAAATAAATGACGACTCTCTTTGTGCTTGTATGGAAAACTGACCGACTCGCATCACCACAAGCAAGACTGCTATATGCGCGTCGCTCGCCGCCTTGATGCACCGCTGGCGTCGAGTCCTCGCGGCCTGTCAACCACCAGTTCCTCTGTAAGTTTGTTTTACTATAAAGTACTGGTATGACTATCTCCCTTCTTATTGGTTACAAGCCCGCGTTCACATATCTTCCACGCCGTGAAAGCCGCCTTAACATACTTAATTTGAATGAACCAATGAGCCTGTCGTGTGTGTGTGAGCCTTAGTACTTTATAGGTAAAAAATATAGACTATACTTTCTCCGGCCACGACATTGCCGGTGCCACTCATTCATTCTTTATATTTTGGCGGAGGGGAGGGGGACTGTTAATATATATGCATTAACGAAAACAAAGTTATGTTGTATCAACAAGTTTTATTTTTCAGTGTAAAGTATACAATAAAATATTAAAGCATTGCGTTACAATAATTTAATTGCTTAGTTGTATTTTGTTCGTAATAAACATGCGAAAACAATATTTCTAGTGTCGATTATGCACATTAAAATGCGTACCCATTACATCATAGTAAATTACACAACTAGGGTGGTAAAACAAAGAAAAGCCGAGATCGCATATGTTTGCTGCCCGAACTGCAAGCGAAGGACGTAAATATGCTATCGAGGACTTTCTTGATTACCTCCCGTGTTGTGTACATCATTTAATGTCTACACTTGGCCAGAAAGCGGCTTTTTCCGTACGCGTAGAGTGCGGTAAAAGTTACTTTATGGCCAGGAGTGGCATAAATAAAGTAAAAGACGCCTATTTCCTATAAACATATTATGAATTTACTCACTCAAATAACTTATATCATAATCCACCCCCGAAAAAGGCGCAAAAATTTGCCACTTCTAGTACTAGAATATATTCTATATATAGGTACTTATTTAATATCTTTGTCGTTACACCACTCGTGAGAAATTTAATTTCTAAGTTGACTGCAATTCTATATACAGTGGACAATGTTGTTTGAATATCCTTCTAATTTATATATCTACCAAATTCGTATTACAATAGCATCTCAGTTTAATAAGGCCCCATTCCCATATAAAGCTAATAAGAGAATTAAACTTAATAAAAGTTCAGTTTTTTTTTTCAAAGAACGAGATTTTCCCTATAACCTGTAGGACAAATATTACCAAACTATTACAAAGCCCTGCCCTGGGCGTGACCGTCAAGATGGCGTACACCGTAAATATATCCAGAATCTGATGCTGCCAATAAATAGTACCCAAATATAGTACCGACGTAACACCTAAGTGAAAAAAATAGTACCCATAAACTTTTTGAAATATAAGGCCTGTTCACGGTGTACGCTACCGAGCGTCAAGCTAGCGTACACCGTTTGTATCTCAGGAACGGCTATGTTTTCGGAAACGCTTTATATCTCAAAAAATAGTACCCTAGGGCCGTAAATTTTCATTTCTCTAACTATCGTAGAAGCCGAGATATTCCATGACTTAAAGGTGTATAAAATTTTACACCGTCAAGCTGGCGTACCCTGGAATTTCACATAGAAAGACTTCGAATTCCGAAATCACGCTGTAGTTAGAGAAATGAAATTTTGGGGCCCTCGGGTACCATTTTTTGAGATATAAAGCGTTTCCAAAAACATAGCCGTTCCAGATATACAAACGGTGTACGCTATCTTGACGCTCGGTAGCGTACACCGTGAACAAACCTTATATTTCAAAAAGTTCAAGGGTACTATTTTTTCACTTAGGTGTTTCGTCGGTAATATTTGGGTACTATTTATTGGCAGCATCAGATTCTGGATATCTTTACGGTGTACGCTATCTTGACGGTCACCCCTATATGCCCCCATGAAACTTTAGGCATGCGCTATAAAATGTTGGTTTATCAGGCTTTATGCACTGTTGTCTTCAATATTAAAGCAATCAAAGTATTAACACTTATTAATTACACTCCTGGTAAATAGGTATTGAACCCATCCTAGCCTGCAACAAGCTCATAGCTCTTTTGAAGGCACTCTTAACAACAAATTAAATAGATACAGTACATAACAGGTTTCTTAGGATTATTTCCGTTAGAAAATATAAAATTTATTGTCTGCAGTTGCAGAGTGTGTTTGAAATCGCACTTAACTAAATAAAGTGCAAAATAACGCTTAGAAATATGAAGATTAGGTAAAGCTATGACTATTGCAAATATTTGTTACAAACCCAATACCCTGTACAGCTCTTAGAAAAGAGGTCAGTGTGGCGCAAGTCTTTCATTTGTAGATTTTGTTTTATTATTATGTTACTGCAATTATTAATATGATTTGGGTGTGCGTTTTAAGCTTTGTCTACATAGGAATATCGGTGCATGCGATAGTTCGAATTTTGTAGACTTAATTGATTTTTATAAAGGTTGTTGCTGTTGGGCCCTGGGCTTGTGGGGAGACACCAGTCTAGTGCAACCCTGGGCATCGCTACATTTTAACAATAATTTCTCTTAAATCTGATAAAAACAATTAAACCTTCGAGTAAATTAGACAATTATTGTTGTGCAAAATTACATTTCCATATCTTTTGTATTGTAGCCAGAAAGAACCAATTTTTTTTATTAGGTATGTGTAATAAATCAAGTGTTTAATTACAGCGGCACTACAAAGTCGAATTTATCCCTATTAAGGGATCTATGCCAGTTAACCTTTATGCAAATCCTCAACTGATCTCAGTTTTATCGCATCAGTCATTATTTACCAAGTGCGTATAAGAGACGGGATGGGATGCGAGTGTGCTTACTCGGGAATCTAAAAATATGTTTAAAATAGTGTGCACGTAGTTGTTTCAGAGCTGAGAAGTAGCTCGATACAATTGGTTCAGATAAGCAGGTATATACTATTTAACGAAATGCAGGCACCTAATACTAAAAAATAAATACAAGTCCCGTCCGTGCAAAATCGGTTGTTTGAGCGAAAACATTATAAATAGTTGTATTCGTATTTAATAAAATTACAGATACATCTACTTAAAGTATAAAATATAGCAGTAGCGTGGCGTCCAAAGAACTCGATTCCTATCGGGTTGCCTAATCAGGCATTTGAACACCTTATTCTACAGCTCTTAAGAAAAGTTTACGCCAAATCTGCACCGGCTTGCCCAGGGATATCTTTTACGCCACGCCACTGAATTATAGGTACACCTTACACATCGCAATATTAAAACAGCGGACGCCCCGGCCACGTAGAAAAATGACCGCTGTAAAAGGTGAGCATATTATGTTGGTAAAACCTCGACGGATTACTTTCTTGATTCAAATTAAATATATCATGTCATATTTTAGTGTTTATCGTGACATAGTACTGCAGTCAATATTTTCGTATGCCGACGTGGAGCCGAGAGTTAAGTATTCCATCTTACTTTGGACCAACTCCTTTAGGCACCAGTGTGATAATGATAATTCATACGAGATGCAAAAAGTAACACCACGTAGATATACCTAAGTATCTACGTTGGTATTAAAAATATACTTTACTTTAGTAGTTTTAATTTATTTTGGTACGGCGCTTCCTTAAAAATGCTTCATTTGAACTTGAGTTTTAAAATTAGCATAAACAAGATTTAAGGCTATCGTTTAAAATAGGACTTATTACAGCAACGCTTTATACTTTATTTCTCGCAACCCTCATTAGTTGACCATAATATTGGTGGAAAAAAATAGAAGATAAATTTCAATTATTTTGTATTATATTAATTATTGTATGCATTTGTGCAAGATAAGCGTCAGACATTATAGGGCGAATGATAAGATTAATCATACGTAATTTATAATCGTTCCTTTCAAGATCCGGAAGTTTTTACGTAGGTACGAAGGCGTTATTCAGTCACTTTGTCTTTCTATTTCAATTAAACGATAGACCTTAAATCAATCTTATTCATCTAAATGTATGCTTGACTTAATTGTTAAATATATAGTCAAAGCCAAACGTTCAAGACGTCTAATGGCATAAAATACAGTCTCTTCTCATGGTATTGAATATTATTTCTTTGTATGCTGAGTAGTCTGTAAGGAAAACAAAATATTAAAAATTAACTAAATATAAGTATTGAATTTGTGTGGGAACCCTGCCCGTACGAGCTTCGCTCGGTTAGGTCACTCGGGAAGCGATTTATTTCCGAGATCACAATTAAGTTAAGATTAATATTCTCAATGACCAGAATTTCATCACAATCGTTAGAGCCGTTTCCGAGAAACTCATCTCATATAAATACATTTATAAATTATAAGAATTGTTTCTTTGTTACAGGATACATTTAATAATTGAAAATAAAAAACTAAATTGACGATGTTGCCGAAAAGAGCGCCAGATTTGAGTTTATGCTGGCTACGTCTTGCGTCGCCAAAAGGGGAGTTAAATTAGCTAAGCTGTAAAATCGGTAAATTTCCACACAACGCCTCCTAACTGTTGTAGCTGCTTAATTTGTAAAGAACTCTGGGGCACCAAATTGCTACGTATAGCTTCCCGAAAGTATATCTAGGCATGGAGTCAAACTACCAACTACCGATAAGTCTTTGCATGGGGAAGTGTAATCACTTCTGTGCATTCTCTATAGGGTCTTCCCCTATAAACAGCAGTCACATACACATCGCTTACAGCTGAATATCATTTTCAGCAAAAAGTTAATACTTATACATACTAATTGATTTGGTTGTCGTGGACGTGTTACAAGATAATGTATAACTACCCAGGGCTCGCAAACAGGTATTTGCTCCATACAAAAATACTGGTATTCTTTCAGTTCTTTGGCTTATTATTTCGTGTTTTAACCAGACAATGTAATAATACGAAATCATGACTTAAATACATTAATGAGCTCTACATAAAAAGCATAAAATAATTCAAAATATTGGACTATTTCGGGGTTTTTGCAAAATACCGGTTCCGAGCCCTGTAACTAACAGGCTTGGACTAATTTTTTAATGAGGTATAATTTATATTTTTTTCTAGTCCCCTTATCTTAAATATCCCAAAAATACAACACTAGCATTTTTATTTATTACAGTTTGTCCAAAACATTTTCTAAACAGACATAGACATGTCAATTTCAATTGAAATTTTAGGACACTGGGTTGACGGGATCAGTGCCTAACACTCTGAACGCTCGCGAACAAAGTTAAAAGTTGTAAATCATACGCCATGTCATAACATTGGCAAAACCTAAATTGAACTTTAAATTGGTGCATGTAGATTGTAGGATTATATCGCTCTGCGGTCTGCGACACTTTAGGCGTTGTTGGCGTGATAGGCACGACAACACACGACGCCATTAGGAGTTCCTGGCGTTCAAAGGGTTAAACGACGAAAATATTAATAAAGCATGCAAGTTATCTGTCATCTATCTATCAAACACTAACGGGTATGTAGTAAAAATGATGGTTTCTGGATCCTTAAGACGAGGACTATAGTAACATAAATTTCACTTCTTAAAAAAATCAGTCTTACCCAATTAACGTATGTATTACCATATTAATGTTCTAGGAACGCTTTTGGGCCCATTTGAGATCGTCGGCTCGCGGCTTGCACCCCGTCGTCGCCTCGATGACAGCCTCGAGGGCGGGCCAGAAGCGCAGTTTCTCGAGCGGCCAGTTGAGCCAGCCCGTGGTTATGCAGAAGTAAGTCTCGTGCGGCGCGACGTGGTGGATGCGGTGGTGACGCCGCGGCAGCACCACGTGCCACTCCTGCAGCAGCACCACCCACACCGGCAGCCCGAAGTAGGTGTGCGACCATTTGTGTATCTGCAATACGCATAATACTACCATTGTAGAACAAATAAATACCGATAGTACGTAAATCAAAAATAATAGGTCGAAAAGTGCCTATATAAACCGGGAAAGAGTTAATTCATGTGCATTTATTTAAGCAAAACACAGGACGTAAACACAAAAAATATCGCGGGAAGGTAAAAAAAGTTGGGTTTTTATTTAAATGCAATAAACAGATAATTGACAGACGTTTTTAAGATGAGTTGGGGGCCAAGTGAGCTAGAATCCGGGGCGGCCACTGCCGCCGCTATAAACCTTGCAAGCAGCTTCACGCTGAATTTTATGAAGCACTAGGCGCCCTCTCGTTGGATGGTCAAACTTATTGACAGAGTGGTAAATTTTTAAATACGCTCGTGTTTGCAAGTTCACATATATTGTAGTAGGTTTACTTTTTCTTTTTCCTAAAGTACCTAGCCGAATAGGATATTATACTTTAATTAAGACCATAAAAGCCGGTGAGAATTGGGTTCTATGGACGTCATGCCACAGGTAGGCACAATCGTCTCAATTTGGCCTGTTCTTTTAACAAATAATTAACGAATCCAAAGTAGGAAGTCCATCAAGTCCATGATCTCACCTGATTAGTCATCGCCACAAAAATACAGCAGAAGTACCAGTATGCAATCCAATGAAATTCTTTGTCAATACTCGCATTGTCGTATGTTAGTAACTGCCATACGATCCGTCCTAACACTGGTATCGTGATTGCGAAGTTGTCGCCATTTGTCTCCACGAAGTCGTGACGTGTAATTGAAGTAGGGTCAATGTGGTGTTCACGGAACGGTCTCAGGAAATTCTGAAAGTGACAATTAAATGTTCTTCATCATTATAATTACTCCTCGCTTATTAAGACGCACACACATGGTGAAAAATAGCAATTAGATGTAAGATTTTATTAAACAAAGGCGTCATAGTTTTGAATTTGAAGTGGAGTCAGAGCAACAGCTTTGTAATACATATACTGGGTGTTGCCTGTAACAGGCGCAAATAATTAAAACGTAGATTCTACTCATCAAACAATAAAACTTTCGTTCAACAACTTTAATCTTTAGATTTTATCTTTTTCATTCAAATTAAATGTTTGCGTATTAAATAATTAACGTACATTGAAAATACTTTCAATGTACGTTAACATCAGTCTGATTGACGTAGCTTGTCACGCTACAAACATAAAAAACATATCAATACATTGCGGTTTCAAATAGACTTTAATTAAAGCGTAGGTACTAGAAATTAAAACATAAGTTATTTTTAAATGTCACTGAACAAATGTTGTTCAGTTAGAGGAGTACAATCTACTTTTTAAATTATTTGCTCCTAATACAGGCAATACCTAGTATTATATTACCTACCACTAGGTAGGTACAGAAATATAATAAATATTTTTATTGGATGTTAGCCAATTTTCCAATAAGTTACAATCCATTCCCAACCCATGAAAAATGTAATGTGTCCTGGGTGGGAAATATGCATATTAATTAAATTTATTATAGATAACAAATACATAGGTAGAACGTTACGTGAGTATCGCTACCAAAGACAATAAAAATGTTACATAATAAGATTCCAAGGAAAATAAATAAGTACATACTTGGAGGTATACAACTCTTTTTGCCGCCATTTTGTTTTGGCGGCAAATATGACACTTATTGCATGAAAATTACTTTTCTCAAACATGCAATGAAATGTTGACATTACGTGCCTAAAAATAGGCCGCGAAGTACCTCGTTTCCGTGCGGCTTGACACTTGGCACGTAATGGAATTTCATACTTAGGTACATGTATTTTTTATTTAATTTCCCTTCCACATTTATTTGGGCCACAGCATCACGGCATTCAGCCATTAAAAAAAACAAAAAACAATGTTTGCTATATTTTGCAGTTTTATTTATTTCAAATTGACATGAACATAACAAATAACACATAAAAAAACAATTTTAAATTGCAATTTTAACTACACGAATAACATTTAAAATATTTCATCTAAATATTCGCGGTAAAAATGTGAACTGAAACAGCTTTTGGCCGAACGTGACTTGACATTTGCATTGTCTATGGATATAATATGTCACTAACGTCACTTTCTGACAGAAAGTTTGTGTTATAAAATATTATTTATGTTAAGTAAGGTTATTATAGTAAGTTTATTTATTTCATTGCATATTTGAGAAAAGCACTATAGGGGTTGCCAGCCTCGTAACTATCTGGCCTCGCTTCGCTCGGCCAGCTATATGTACTCGGCCGGCAACCCCTTACTTCCCGGCCTCTGCAGTAATGTACTATTGTGTATTATAGATACGGCAAATTTGTTATGGAGAGTTTTACAACAACAAGACGCAGACGGGGCCATATGTTGTGACTTGTGTCACATGGCACGAGCCACAAAAGAAAAATTAAAAATAACGTTTCCCGATCGATTAATTTCAAGAAACGGTGACATTGATTGGCCCCCAAGATCCCCTGATTTAACCGGACTCTTTTTTGTGAGGCTATCTAAAGGGGTGTGTCTATGCTAACGGGTCAATGAACCTTCAACAGTTAAAACAAAATATCCAAGACACAGTCACTGAGATAACGCACAAAATGTGTGAAAATGTGATGAAAAACGCAATGACAAGGGTTCACAATTCACATCTGTATATTGCTAGAGATGGACATTTATCTGATATTATCTTCATATACACCGTGCCCCCGAGTAACCCGAAAAACTGTAACTATAGATAGATTCTAACAACTATTAGGAGTAAAAAAGTTATATGATGTATAGTCGAAAAACGGTTACTTTCCGAGATATTCATTATTTTTTAAATGAATACTCCCAAGTACACACAAGTTACAAGCACTAATAAATGTGACTAAGATACTTTTACATTTTTTGTTAAATCTTTTAACAAAACAGCAATTAACCTTCGCAGTATTTGATGGTAAGTGACTACGAGTTCAAAAAAATTACCTTTTGTTTCCATTTTAGCTTTTTTTTCCTTTTTGATATCTTTTCCTCAAGCACCTAAGGAGTTAAGGACATGTTTATAAGGAGGGGCTCAATTTACTGATTTATTTTGTTCCATAAGACTATTAATGTAAAATGACAAAATTCGACCTACGTTGATATAACGTTATTTATTTGTAATACCATCTAGACATGTGCGCCGATCAAAAAATTGTCGGCGGCGGCGTTTGGCCAAAAATCGGCGGCGGCGGCGTATTTTCGGCGTGAAATCGGCGTGATTGAAACATGATTTCACACAGCGAAAAACCGTAATTCAGGGACACAGTTATTTAAAATATCGCCGTACATCACCTTAAACTCTGATTTAATGTTATAAACCTATATTTTTACAAAAAAAAAATGAAATAAAATGGTTAAAATTTGCGTTTTTTGCCTTTTTGGCACTAGTGATCATAACGTTACGATGCCAAAGCCATCTACTGAGGGAAAGTGACCCATGCTTCATCTTGGTTCTACATGGCACATCTTCGGCCTATTCGAGAGGTTTTAGGCCTTTTCAGACATTATTTATTCGAGCTATATGGTATGGCATTACCACTTGGTTATTCGGAGCTACATCAATTAAATAGTGCTTATACGGATTTCCTCATTTCTACGAAGCAACTTAGGTTCACACAGGTCATCACTGCCTGTATGAGAGAAGTTCACTGGCCAAACGCCTATAGTTACAGGATCTAATGCGTCGCGAGGATGAACTTAAGTTTTTCCAACGTTACCCAAACAGACCAAAATTAGATTAAGTACCACAAAAAGGCTTGTTTTTTTTCGATTTTTGGGACTTTACTGTCATCTTTCGAAAGCTTCCATGTAATTCCATATTCTCCATAAGAGCGCGTGACCAAGGTACCTCGAGGCCGAATCTCTAATACGGTTCTGTACTGGAAAAACATATAAGTAGCAGCAGACATAAGCAAACCACAGCTCTCAGTAGCTCTAACAAAAGTATAGTAAACTAGGTTAATAAACCAGCGAATAAAATGATTAAAAAGGGCAGAGCTCAAACTGGCTGGACTACCAGCTACAAATAACTTGCCATTCACTTTGATGGACACTTTAGTTCCTCTGTTGCCCAATATCTTCCTGAACTCAAATATTGCCAAATGCTTAGAAATGGGCCGAACTAAAAATAATAAAAAATATGCTCAACGACCCCTGTGTTTATAAGACGAAAGTTATGTCGAACTCCTTGATCCCAGTCGGTCTTGGGGCAGTTAACCTTGAAGTTGTCTAGGACGAGAACTACGAATAAACATATGTAACTGAAACATACACTCCAGTTCTTCTCTCTCACCATGTCTCAATGTCTCAAGAATAGTTTTTGACTAGTGACGAGATATCCAGTAGACGTATAGTCTTTCACCTTCATAAATAGGGTCGAGTCACTCAACGTTCCATAGAGAGAGCTATGCTTGGAGTTTACGTTACCAAATTAGTAAATCCGTTTCGTTCCGTTTCCAAAGAACCTACTAAGGTGACATAACTCTAGCAAGATGAGGTGGTAATGGACTGGGCATATAGCTCGAGCAACAATGACCGATGGGATGGAAAGGTTCCCAAAGAGAGACCACGAATCTGAAGGAAGATGGAGCGTGGGTTGGCCTCCACAAAATGATCTGAGGACATGTTTAAGTTCGTCGGCATTCGATCAAGAGAAAACGTGTGCGTTGCGACTGTTCGTTCGGAATTGTTTAGGGCAGACCTATGTTCATCAATTAATGTCTCCTGATTGAGATGTTAATGATGATCTAGAGCATTTTAACTAGCCTCTGCCGTCTTTTGAAATCCTACGAGAGGATAATAAAAAAAAACGTTATCCAAAAATGGGATGAACCTAGATTTCAACAGAGTATATGCCATGAACTGCTAGAACAAAGTGTTAAATAAGGTTAGATTTGATATTTGGTACGAAAATCTGCTTTTGCAATAAATTTTTATCCACGCCGATTTCACGCCGATCAGAAATCGGCGGCGGCGGCGTGGCCAAAAAAGCCGGCGGCGGCGGCGCGCCGGCGCGGCGCACACCTCTAATACCATCAGGAATACGTGGTTAAAAATTTTCGGGTTATTCGGGGGCACGGTGTATATTTGCCGGCCCTAAATACTATATATAACAAAAAATACTTAATCATTTTTATATTTCATAGAATAAAATTTCAAAAACAAAGTGTATACCTGTTATTTGTTCACCCTGTATACAAGGTGAAATTTTAGGCGAAGAACACACTGAAATCGCCGCGATTTACGCGCCAGTGTGCGCCACCCCGCGATTTTTCTATACAAATCGATGATTCTACATACAAAGTTGAAAATCGCTGAGTCGCGTGTCGCCGCGATTTTAGCTGCAGTGTGAGATCCGCCTTAGTGGTTGTTTTCCGTTTAAGGGCATGTTCAGTATCATGTTGTGATTAGGAAAAAGTGAAAGATTTTTTTTAAAGCGAAATAAATATATATTTTCTATGGAGCACGTCGTTCAAATTAGCCGACCCTCCATAGAAAAGACATTTTTTTTTACGTCAGATTTTTTTTTCTTCTTTTTCCTAATCAGAATACGATACTGAACATGCCCTTAAACGGAAAACAACCACTAAAATTTCACCGTGTATATCAATAAGTATTAGGTAAGTGTTTAAGCCCATAAAAAATATGAATCAGGCCGATTGTGTTCAATAGAACACGAAAAGATAAATACCTACGTGATAAGATAGAAATACCTTTAACAATGAAATTATCTATCTATACACACAATAAAATCGTCGCAATACTGTGCTTGTATTGTACATTAGAGATTATTCCATGAAACTTGGTGTACAGGTAGATTATGATTTATGATCCTGCTTAACACAAAGGAAAGTTTTTACTCGACTACGGCGAAGCAAAAAAACGTATTATTTCACCTCCGCGAACAAAGTTGCGGATATTCTCTAATTACGAAATAATATTACGCGGGTGCATGGAATGCATACAAGCTGGGCGAATAGGCAGGTGCGAGTTTAAAAAGCCGCGACTTTGAAGGACCTTTGGCGGGCCGGATTGAACCCTCCCGCGGGCCGTGCCGACTTTGTTCACCACTCACCAGCCACCACTTCCCGTCCGCCTGGCCTGGCCACGGCATTGCGCGACCAGCGGCAGCGGCCGCGGCAGCCATAGGTGGGAGTGAGAGGTCGGAGCGCGAACTCTATGGTTGTCGCGCAATGTCGTGTCGTGGCCGAGCACCGTGACAAACCATGAGCTACATGTTCCTTACTCTACTAAATAACATAATACGATCCCATTGGGTCGTTATCCGAAAGGACCCCTACTACCAAGATAAGATAAGTAACATAATATATACAGTTCTTGATAATTTTGTTCATAATTCAGCACATGACCAGTCAAGATAATTTTATGAAATAATAGGTATCAAGCAGTGGCGTAACTACAGGGTGATTGGAAATTCGACCTATTCCTTGAAAGGGGTTATTCTAGAGCTTATTTGCAATGATTTAAGGCCAATCAACCGGGGGTCAAAACTCAATGGTTATCAAGTTATTTGACTTTTAACTTATTTTTTTTAAAACCCGCCTTTCGATCTAAAACTGCTAATTGTGAAAAAACTACTTAAATTAGGAACGAAAAAGAGCCATCATCTAATAGCCAATAAATGGTTGATTACGAAAAATCCAAAAAACATGCCAAAACCTATGAAAATGTTACCAATAAAAGAATTTGAAGTCAAAAGTTTTTGGATTTTGTTCAAAATTTTGTAATTCTTTGAGGCATTACTTAAAAAAAAATTACGACACTTCGCGTAAAAATTACTAAAATTAGTTCCTCAGTTCATAAGCTTTCTCAAAAGGTAGAATTGTTGACATTTTTTGCATAACTTTTTAAAATAACATTAATAATAAGAGAGGGGGTAGGGAATATCACCTAGCGTACCGGACCCTTAATCAGTTTGTTTGTGTCACTTTAGTTTATCCGTGGGTTTTGTTTGTCTTCGGTTTTTTATTTTATTTCATCTTCTTAGGATTGGAATCACTAAAAGTTGCCTTCGGTGATATTTCAATAAGTAATTTATCAATCAGTTCCCGGTTGCGTTAAGTTTGCACCTAATTTGTAAGTTACACCAAGGAAACCAGGTGCAAACTTAAGGCAACCGGGAACTTACAGATAAATTACTAACCGAAATGTCACGGAAGGTTACTTTTAGTGACTTCTAACCTAAGAAGATGAGATAAAATAAGAAACCGAAGACAAACAAAGCCCACGGAGAAACTAAAGTGACACAAACAAACTGATTAAGGGTCCGGTACGCTAGGCGAAATTCTCTACCACCTCTCTTATTATTAATGTTATTTTAAAAAGTAATGCAAAAAATGTCAACAATTCTACCTTTTTAGAAAGCTTATGAACTGAGGAACTAATTTTAGTAATTTTTACGCGAAGTGTCGTAATTTTTTTTTAAGTAATGCCTCAAAGAATTACAAAATTTTGAACAAAATCCAAAAACTTTTGACTTTAAATTCTTTTATTGGTAACATTTTCAAAGGTTTTGGCATGTTTTTTGGATTTTTCGTAATCAACCATTTATTGGCTATTAGATGATGGCTCTTTTTCATTACTAATTTAAGTAGTTTTTTCACAATAAGCAGTTTTAGATCGAAAGGCGGGTTTTAAAAAAAATAAGTTAAAAGTCAAATAACTTGATAACCAATGAGTTTTGACCCCCGGTTGATTGGACTTAAATCATTTCAAATAAGCTCTAGAATAACCCCTTTCAAGGGATAGGTCGAATTTCCAATCACCCTGTATACCCTCTGAGGCCCGTGGCAAATTTATGATGGATTTTGTGATAAATGTTAGGTTCCTCGAACCGTCAAATAGCTTTTCGGGCAAGGGGCACAGTATACTTAATCCAATCATTTTACATTACATGTAATGTTAAACCAAGTCGAACAGAAATCGAGTACCACTAGGGCAAGAAGTAAAGATATTCAGAATCTGATGCAGCCAATAAATAGTACCCAAATAGTACCGACGAAATACCTAGGTCAAAAAAATAGTACCCTTAAAACTTTCTGAAATATAAGGCCTGTTCACGGTGTACGCTACCGGGCGTCAAACTGGCGTACACCGTTTGTATCTCTGGAACGGCTTTGTTTTTGGAAACGCTTTATATCTCAAAAAATAGTACTCAAATAGTAGCCTAGGCCCCTAAAATTTCATTTCTCTATCTATCGTAGAAGCCGAGATATAGTAAGCACTTTTCATGTGAAATTCCCGGGTACGCCAGCTTGACGGTGTGAAATTTTGTACACCGTTAAGTCATGGAATATCTCGGCTTATACGATAGCTAGAGAAATAAAATTTCAGGGCCTAGGGTACTATTTGGGTACTATTTTTTGAGATATAAAGCGTTTCCAAAAACAAAGCCGTTCCAGAGATACAAACGGTGTACGCCAGCTTGACGCCCGGTAGCGTACACCGTGAACGGGCCTTATATTTCAGAAAGTTTAAGGGTACTATTTTTTTGACCTAGGTATTTCGTCGGTACTATTTGGATACTATTTATTGGCGGCATCAGATTCTGAATATCTTTACGGTGTACGCTATCTTGACTAGGGTATGCAGTACCGGTACCATTCCGGAGAACCGGGATTTTCGGTACTGGACGATAATGGAACCGGGATTTCCCGGGATTTTCGGTACTTTCGGGACAGGTCTTCTATAACTTTGTCGGTCGATACTCGATGCTTTAGTCAGATGAGATTTCGTTGGAATTAGTACGTTTTTTAATAAAACGACTACACTTCGCAGCTAAACTACTTTTATTGATATATTTGATATATAATTCAATTTCTAAATCAAAAGTATCCTTTGTTTCAATCCAGGACTTGTTCTACTTACATGCCAAATTTCAGCTTGATCCATCCGGTTGTTACTCCGTTATTTAGTAACAAACATCTAAACATCTTCACAAACTTTCTCATTTAAGTATAATTTTAGTGTGAAGATTTTCTAACGTTAAAAGTTAAAATATACAATTTAATATAACACGTGGTTTTAATACATAGAGTACGCTCTCCAGGACAGTAGTTGACATAGTGCATTTTAAAATAGTCCAGTTGCACGCAAATCAAAAATCCGATAGCAGTAAGCCACAATACATAGTCCTATAATATAACTAGCTTTTGCTCGCGACTTCGTCCGTGTTAAATTTGAATATCGTGTGCCGAATTTGAAGTTACCTGGAACGGCGGTAAAACTTATGATTTTGACTAATGTGAGTGGTTAGTGGTTACAGATGCACATATTTTACCGCAGGCTAATAGTAGTACGCCTATACATTGTTACCTAAGGCACGTTAAAGTGGCCATGCGCGAGGGAGTCCCCCCTAAGCAATCACGTCTCTTAACCCCGCCTAGGGATGAAATAAAAACAGTGACGGTATTGTAGTAGAGTCTAAACATGATATTTCAAACATCTTACTTAAAAAGATCGTAGGGTCCCGATACAAACTTTCAACCCCCATTTAAACCCCTTAGAGGATTAATTTTGAAAAACGCTGAAATTGCTTTTCTTGTATACTAATGAAGAGTCTAACCATGATATTTCAAACCACTTACTTAAAATGATCGTAGAGTCCCAATACAAACTTTCAACCCCCGTTTAAACTACTTTAAACACCTTTTTTTTAATTTATCCAAATAAAAAAAAAGGTGAAACTACTTTTCATTTATTTTAATTAAGAGTCATGAAGTTTCAAACCTCTTACTTCAACAACTGTTTAACCCCTTGGAGGTGAATTTTGAAAAATCCTCTCTTAGTGCACCTCTAGACCTTATTAGGATCCTACGTGCCAGATTTGAAATTTCTAGAACCAGCGGTTTGGCCTGTGCGTTGATATATAAACTTTCAACCCCCATTAAAACCCCTTAGAGAATGAATTTCGAAAAACGGTGAAATCACTTTTCTTGCAATCTAATAAAGAGTCTAAACATGAGGTTTCAAACCTCTTACTTCCGAAATCGTAGACTCTCCATACAAACTTTGAACCCCTTAGAGGGTGAATTTTGAAAAATACTTTCTTAGTGCACCCCTAGACCTTATAAGGAACCTACATGCTAAATTTGGAATTCCTAGGACCAGCGGTTTGGGCTGTGCGTTGATATGTCAGTCAGTTTCTTCTTTTATATATTTAGATAAGCGTTAATGACTATCAAGGTCTTCGACGATCGAAAAGCGATGACTGAATGACTACCTGGTCTACCTGCGCGGCACGGAGTTGCGGACCCGCGGGGCTGGCGGGCGTGAGTGAGCCGCCGCCGATCGCCGTGACCACGGCTGCTACCCGTGTTTGGTTAAAAATGAGCAACGGTCTTGTTCGTTTCAAATTATACGTCTTTTGTTCGCGAAAATTAATTAAAAATGCTCCTCTAATGTGTTTCCCGAAAGTCCCGAAAGTACCGGGATTTTTATTTTGACGTCCCGGTTCTTTGCTCGACTGAAAATCCCGGGAAATCCCGGTACTTTCGGTTCCGGTATTTCCCGGGAGCAAACCCTAATCTTGACGGACATCAAACCAAGGGCACGGCCATACCATCCTTTTCTCGAAGCCATTACGGTCATTTTCAACCTCCTGTAATTTTGTGCTGGCTGCTAAATAGTACCCTAGGGCCCTAAAATTTCATTTCTATAGCTATCGTAGAAGCCCATTATATGATTACGTCCGATTTTACCCGAAAGCCGAATGTTATTCTAAGAGCTCGCGATCTGTACTATGATTTTTCCTTATGACTTACAAACATTGTTTGTTTAGATTTTGGATATGATATCCAATTTCGAATATCATTCTTAATTGGTGACGTTTGTCCCCTAACAATCTGAACGTTTACACAAAGTTTCTGATGTTTGTCTAATCAATTATGACCCATGGGTGATACATCGACTGGTGAGTGAGTCACCGGTAGGTGGTATCGTAACAATAACTTTCTTAGTCAACTATTATGAATAAGAGGGCTGCTCTACAAGTTTATATAGCTGTCCCAATTACAATAAGAAAAAAACGTTTTTTTTTACTCAATATCGTTTTCAGGATAATTTCAATATTTATGCGCTGAGGTAATATTGTTAAGGGAAATTTTTATTAACTTGTTTAAAAAAGTGGGTCTCTGTTCATGTCTAATTTTAAAGGAAGGATATTTAGTTCCACATAAGTTTTAGGAAAAAATCCACCCCTAAAGGAAAAAACTAAGGGACAAAAATGTCTGATATTGGGTCTTCTGATTAAGTTTTTTGTTTTCATTTGGTTGTTATAATTCTTTACGTCACACTTGGCCATAAAGTGGCAATAACCGCCCGCTACGCGTGCGGAAAATCCCACTTTATGGCCTAGGGGAGACGTAATAGTACATTACTTACCTAGGGCGGTAAAACAAAGAATGTCTCAGATCGCAGGTATTTAACGCCCGAGCCGAAGGCAAGGGCGATAAATATGCGATCCGAGGCTTTCTTTATTACCACCCGTGGTAAGTACAAAATGTTACGTCTCTCCCAGTTTTCAAAAGGTTATATTATAAGTTATAATTACATGTGTTTAGTAATGAACTGTAACTACTTTCTAAGAGACTAACATTAAACTTAAGCAATAATAAATTCATAAGCTGAATAAAGCAGATGGTACGCTACCGTGAGAATATAAACACATGAGTGAGTGGCGTTCGCTGCGACGGTGCAGTGTGTTATACTCCATCATATCATTACATTGATAGTAGTAATAGCATCGCTTGCATGCATTCCCAAGCTAATTTGTCAACGAAAATAATTTGCCTTTTTTAACACACTTTTGATGGTCACTTTTACTGTTTTCACCTTAGACGTTTTATGTACTTGGTAGATAGAATAATACATTGCATAGTAAATTGATTAGGTCGGTGAATCACGACATCAGTCGTGGCGGTTTTCAATCCGAGGAAATGATCGATGAAATAGCAGCAAGGCTCAATTGAAATGGTCGCGATTGTGAGTTACAATATCTTACAGCAGCGTGTCAAAGTCAACTGTATTCCCGACCTGTACAGAGTGCCTGCCTTTTAAGCCAGTATTGCTTCGATCGGGTTTTTAATGCAAATGCCCTCGCTCGCTCGCTTGTACTTAACAGTACACAAAGGGAGTGTACTGTGAAGTCTGGGTACCAACTACATAAATTATTAATGTTTGTAGTAATCCGTCACTCACTAGCAATTCCCTTGCGCGTAAATTTTTCCACGGGAATGCGTATTACCTAGTTATGGACGTGTTATAATATTTCTATAATTTACTTAGACCTTCACCTCGCTACCGGTTCGGTTGATTGTAGTAAAAACAAAACTGTGAAGTTTTGAAACTAGACTTCGTATTTTACAATTAGTTTATAAGCAAATCTATATTATGTATGGCCATATATGACTTATTGCATTAGGTGATAAATTATAGTTTTAAAGCATCGAGATTACCTTGTCGTTAGCATTTATTCATGGTAGAAACTAACAAAGGTAGTTTTTAAACTGTCGCGTATTAGGTATAAAATTGACTACAAAACGTTGTTTTCAATTTTTATGTGAATATTACATTATATGTATAGGTAGGTAAATATAACACAAAATATTTAACGCAAAAAATTCAGGAAGCACCTTGCAGATATGAGATGTGTATCGTGTATTTTAAAACAGCGTAAGCTAGTATTTGAGAGGCGAAAGCAAATGGGCATGGCACTTAAAACCAATTTCCCATGTTGTGCAACGTGAATGTGTGGTCTGGCAGAAGCTCCTTAAATCTACTTTGAGCAACTCTGTACATGTAAATGGTACTTGCAAACGTGTGTCACTGCAGTAGTAGTTTCAAGGCATGCGAGCAAACGTACACCAATCATAATTTAACCACAATAGTTTTAGTCGGTTCAGCAGTTGTTAAACATGTTATACTCGTAACACACATTAGATTGTAGATAACAATGACATTAGAGTGAGCACAGTTACATACGCTGGAAGCAGATTAACAAAAATATCTTTTAATTACTTTGCCTATAATAGGTAGGTCAACCGCTCCCCAAGTGTCTGCAGCCCAGTGCACAAAACCCGAAGCAAAATCTGCTGTTAGAACGCCAGCTATTGCTGCCAATAATAGAGAGGCATCAGCGCGAATGTGCCGGGCCATGAGGAGGCCTGCACACACGCACAATGTGCAACAAACCACCACGCACACCCATTCCTGCAGTCTCTTGCCTGTCAAAAATAAAAGTTATTATGTTCACATGCATTGCAAATTTAATGCTGCCCTAAATTAGGTACGGGAACTCGTCGACAAGTGATCCCACCGTAAACTGGACAAATTACATGAGATGATACAACGTAACGCCAGGAACACGACTTTCGGTAAGATAGGACAACCTGACATACATAACACACGTAATTTTCAATTCTATTATTTGTTACGAGGCTGTATATGTAGCTTGCAGTGGCGTGGCGTAAAAGATATCCTAGGGCAAGCCGGTGCAGATTTGGCGTACATTTTCCTTAAGGCGCGGTAGGACCTGGCTCGCATTTCACATACAAACTAGGGTCGGGCGGAATGCATTGCAGATTATCTTCGATTTCTAACATAAAAGTATACGTTATCAACCCAAACATGAGAGGATGCCCTGCATGACTGTGAAATCATGATTGTCAGGTATTAATTTTGTCAGAAAAAGGTAACTGGTGATGAACAAAATGAAAAAAAATACTTTATTTTATAGTGTTTTCGCGCTACTTTTCTATCGAGCGAAGTGTTCGCTATCGTGTTCTAAGTGAGAGGAAGCCCTAGATACAGTTCTGAATATTATTATATATGTTTTACAGTGACCTAAGAGTCAAATAAGTGCTCTAAAAATGATTTGGAAACTAGGCTTCCGTGCCCGATTCTGGTCTCACCTCGCCTTAAGAGCTCTAGAATAAGGTGGTCAAAAGCCTGATATAAGGCAAGCCGGTAGGAATCGAGTTGTTTGGACGCTACGCCATTGGTAGCTTGATTACCCAAATTTGCTTTTTGCCTTCCCCGTATTTTGTATTTCCAATCGCGTTTTTCCCCATTTAGTTTATTCCCCATCGTATGTGTTACCAATCGAATGTTTTCCTAACTACTTTATTTTTTGCTTGGTTTTTTCGCTGAAAAACATTTTACCCGGGCGTTTTTTCCGCAATCCAAATTATTCACAAATACGTATTTTACCAAATAATTTAGTTCTTCGCAAAAGTTTTTTTTTTCGAAACGAGGTTATCAATTCGACCCGTATGTATGTAATATTGCCAGAATTGCACAGGTTAGATATGTTACGATTTTTCGTATATTTGTCCACGTATATCTTAAAAACTATAAGTCGGATTCCAAAACTCTCGTAACTCATTCATAATTAATTTATTTAGGTGATTATACATATTTATCGTTCTCAAGATATACTTTAGGCATATTTGTACACTTGACTGTACCTTTACCTTGAAAAGGACACTTATAATGAGTACATGACGGATGTACTTTCGAAAGGTTCGATTCGAAGAACTAATTTATTTGGTAAAATACTTATTTGTGAATAATATGGATTGGGGAAAAAAACCGCCCGGGTAAAATGTTTTTCAGCGAAAAGATCAAACAGACAATGAAGTAGTTGGGGAAATATGCGATAGGTAACACATACGATGGGGAATAAACTAAATGGGGAAAAAAGCGATTGGAATTAAAAATAATGGGAAAAAAAATTGGGTAACCAAGCTATACAGCCACTAAAACTACTCCTACTAGCGTCAGACCGACCAAAACCAAAGGTACGTTTTTGGCTCTAGTTTCCGCCGATACCGAAACATTTTTTATAAACATATGACCAACGAAAAGTTTCAGCGCGGCCCAAACGTTCGGCAGTTTTTGACCGAAACCGACCCTTCGTCCGAAACATTATTTTTATGCCGAAACCGAAACTTCAGTCGGACACTAGGTAACATATCAGTGGCGTGGCGTTCATAAAACCCAATTCTCACCGCCATACCCAATAAGTCATTATGGGTTATGGGTTATTCATGAGCACCTTGTTATATTTATCATGTAGAAAAAGTAAGACGGCAGCTGCAAAACCATCTCAGCCCAAACACATGAATATGACCATTGATCATTAGTATTACTCAAGGGAATCACTTACTCAGACTCACAGTATAGATACATTTGTTGGTTAAAAGTGTGGAAGATACAGATACACTCAAAGAGAAAGAATCCGTCAGATGCTGTCGCCATTACATTAGATACAAATTATAGTATGCAATGTAATACAGTTTTATTACTTGAGACTTGAATAGCACAACTTGAACAAAAACATAAATACGTAAATAAGATATTACGTGTTTACTTATAGCTTGTCCGCCGGCTTAAGAGTAAAGAGTCATAAAAATTAGCTAATTGGTTATCTATTATAGAAAGAATTAAGTGATATCTTACGTATACAAAAAGCTAACCTAATACATAGTACAATACAATGTCAAATAACAGCGCAAAAATTGCAAATGCAATAAAAAACATTGGCGGGTAGGGTTGGAACAATCGGGAATTTCCAACTAGTACCTATTCCGTTGAATCTGGTTTAGTGGTTTATGTTTTAATATTTTATTCACTTATTTCAGTTTTGACAACCCTATGCAGGTGTGAAGATATATTTTGTATTTGAAACAAAAAACACTTTCAACTTTAATACAAAGTGTTTAGGTCGAAATTGACTATTTCGTATTACGACTTGTCATTGTCACCTTTCGAAGTAATAATGCTATTGTAATAAGTTTTATGGCTTTTTACTCTAACGCCCCCGGATAAACTATACTAAATTCTAGGATCCGCGCTGTTTCTATACATGCACTTGAACTCATAATAATAATTCTTACAGAAAAAGAGTGTTATTATAAGAAGTGAATGAAGGGCGTAGCTAGGATTTTGCTAAGGGGGGGCACAAAATAAATACCCGCCTCTTGACATAAAACTGGTGATTGTGTAGAAACTACGCAATTTTGAAATAAAAAAAGACATGTTTTGAATAGCTAATAAACTACTGATTACATTACAATAGTAAAAAGTGCCAAAACATTACAACAATTGACAAATAAAAGCATTCAAAGTCAGAAATTCCAGATTTTTTCCCCATTTTTTTTACATTTCAATTTTTTTTTCATCTCGAAAACTAAGGAGTCTTCAACTTCATAATATACAGGTATATTATGAAAAGTAGTTGCACTAAAGTGAACTTTTTACTCTGTATGTATTACGATTATTTATTGCAAACTAGATTTATGATTAAACATACTGTCAAAAATTTGCATACATAGGTACATATAGTATTGATAAATAACTGGCCAAGAGCATGTCGGATCATGCTCAGTGTAGGGTTCCATAGCCGTAACTATAAGGTAAAAAATACGATATAAAAAAGTACAACAACAAAGGAGCGTATCTTCATAGCAATTACGTCCTTTTGTTGAGAAGCGCAGTTTATCGGCAATAACTCAAAAACAGTTAATCCGATCTTGTTGAAAATAATTTTCGTTGAAAGTATTAATTGAGCGTTATCTTTGTAATTTTTTTTATATTTTTCGGACACACGGTTTAGAAGATAGAGGGGGGGGGACACAACTTTCGGAGCGATTATTTCCAAAGGTATTCACTTAATCAAAAACATTACTTAAGAACCTTAAAATGTTTTCAAAAGAGCTGTCGAACTACATACCACACGTTGACATTTTCTGAAAAAAAAAATTTTTTAGCTTCTGTTACATGTATGGAGGGGGGGCACCTAGATTTTTTTATTTTTATTATTTAACTACCAAACTTAGTTGCGGCATCTACAAGACATCTATATTCCAAATTTCATCAGTATAGGTCTTGTAGTTTTTGAGTAAAATGCCTGTGACATACGGACAGACGGACGGACGGACGGACGGACATGACGAAACTATAAGGGTTCCTTTTTAGCCATTTTGGCTACGGAACCCTAAAAACAAAAATGTTTGGATGTTTTGTAACAAACATCCAAACATCTTTGGATGTTTGTTACAAAATAATGCGCTAATAATTGAATGGATTAAGATTAAATTTGGCATACAAGTAGACAAAGTCCTGGATTGAAACAGAGGATAGGTACTATATCCTGGAAGGGAGTTCCCTTGGGATAATAATGGGAATAATGCAGGTGAACCCGCGGGTAATTGCTAGTAGCTTATATTATACTAGCATTTACCTGTGGTTATCCCAAGAGAACACATAAAAAATTGAAAAACAATATATGTATTGTTTTAACTTTACTTCACAGCTTTAAACATTTTTTTTTATGTCATAGAGGGCAAACGAGCAGACCGATCGCTTGATAGTAAGCGATTATCGCCGCCCATAGACAACCTGCAACAGTCACAGCAGAGTCCCAAGTGCGTTGCCTGCCTTTCAAGTGGGAGTACGCTCTTTTCTGGAAGGTCAGACCAATGACCAATTTCAAAGTGTTTAGGACAAATATTGGTAGTGGGAATAACAAACATTCATTCTCTCAATTTATCAATGTCATTTCTACATGGTATACAGAATCCTGCTATCAAAATAACAACATAAGGCGCTTACCTCATGCAGCATGTGGTAAAGCAGTTTTTTAACTTACCGTTGGAGTGCGTAAATCGTATTTTCACGAAAAAACAAGGGATTTCACGAAAAAAAATGGGTGTCGTGAAAAATCGGATTATTGCGTAAAGATAGCCGTTTTACACGTGTCCGTCAAGATAGCGTACACCGTAAAGATATTCAAAATCTGATGCTGCCAATAAATAGTACCCAAATAGTACCGACGAAATACCTAGGAGAAAAAAATAGTACCCTTAAACTTTTCGAAATATAAGGCCTGTTCACGGTGTACGCTACCGGGGCGTCAAGCTGGCGTACACCGCTAGTATCTTTGGAACGGCTTCGTTTTCGGAAACGCTTCATATGTCAAAAAAATAGTACCCAAATAGTACTCTAGGGCCCTAAAATTTCATTTCTCTAGCTATCGTAGAAGCCGAGATATTCGATGACTTAACGGTGTACAAAATTTCGCACCGTCAAGCTGGCGTACCCGGGAATTTCACATAGAAAGACTTCAAATTCGGAAATTAGGTATATACCAATAAATAGTACTACAAATAGTACCCCTTTTTCATTAATAATAATATACAAAAAGTATAGAGAAAACTGAAAAAAATCAAGGTAAACTTCTACATACGAAAGCGAGGGACGCGAAAAAGTCTTTGGTATTTTAATCACTTTATGCTTTTTTGTTCATAAGGGGCGTAAAGTAGAGGTATATATCAAAATGTACATGCTCTATGATTGTAGGTACGTTATATGTGACCGTCGTTTATAAATCTTATAACTTACTAATGGTTATCGTTACGAAATACGCACCGTACAGGTGTTTCTCGTACGTAATCAGACTTTGATTTTTATTTATTTCTATACAATAAATTGATGTTTTCAAATCCATCCGTAGATGTTTGTAATATTATTTATTATCGAGCGTAAGGACGAAAACAAGTTTGCCGGCCGGCGATGCTGGCAGGTATTTATATAAAAAAAGGGCTGCATAGCGAAACGTTAAGTAAATTTATGCTCACTTCAAACCCGATAAGAACTAGTTTTGCTTAATCTTAACAGAAACGAGTATTCGGTATGAGAAAAGTTAGAGCTCTATCGATGACTGTACTAAGATGCATTTGTATGGAGAAGTTTGCCTTGATTTTTTTCAGTTTTGTATATGGTTTTTGTATATTATTATTAATGAAAAAGGGGTACTATTTATGGTACTATTTATTGGTATATACCTCATTTCGGAATTTGAAGTCTTTTTACGTGAAATTCCCGGGTACGCCAGCTTGACGGTACCAAATTTTGTACACCGTTAAGTCATGAAATATCTCGGCTTCTACGATAGCTAGAGAAGTGAAATTTCAGGGCCCTAGGGTACTATTTGGGTACTATTTTTTGACATATAAAGCGTTTCCGAAAACGAAGCCGTTCCAAAGATACAAGCGGTGTACGCCAGCTTGACGCCCCGGTAGCGTACACCGTGAACAGGCCTTATATTTCGAAAAGTTTAAGGGTACTATTTTTTTCACCTAGGTATTTCGTCGGTACTATTTGGGTACTATTTATTGGCTGCATCAGATTGTGAATATCTTTACGGTGTACGCTATCTTGACGGACACGTTTTACACGATTATATACTAATCCTTGTGAGATTTGACATTTAGTGTTCTTGCAAAAAAAAATACTTATTCTAGAATTTTCATGAAATAGTTACACTATGATATGGCCAAATTTGTTGAACTTTAGCGTTTTTGCGTAATTACGGTACCTATTTGTATCTGAATATTGGTTGAATAAATAATACTTAATGTTTTAATGTTGCACTGGCGTAAAATCTTTGTCTATAACATCTAGCACAAATTTTGTAGACCTTTATTGCTTGTTTAACCTCGTAGGTTACTGGCGTACTTGTACAGTCAGTATCAAATGGTTTGTAACATCCGAAGCGCCACATATACCATCACAGATCATTGTTCCTATAGTAATAAAGGCGTGTTGCGATATATATGGCGCTTTGGATGTTAGAGACTATTTGATGCTGACTGTACAAGTACAAATTAAGAATTGTAGTTTAGACCTGACATTTTTACTACATAGCAAAAGTAACTGCCTAATGTACTCTCCCAAGTACAAATGCAAGACATTATTTTTGTTATATTGTATAATAGCCTGACGTACATACAGGAGTACAAAGGAGGAGGTGCTATAGATGCTAAACATACTGTAAAAATATAAAAAACAAGGTAATACTTAAACATCTCGTAAAACAACTTTTTGTCTGAGTCTGAAGCACTATTCTTAGTTTGTACCTGGTACAGTACATCCGGCTTTTTTTTTTGGCCAATTTTAATTTATAATTTCTATTCGACCTGTTCCAATTACTATATGTATATGATATGCCATATGATTGAATAAATAAAAGTACATCCGGCACTTATGAAAACTGCCATAAAAAAAACACAGGACTTACAAGGTTAAGTTTTTAAATACTAATTAAAAAAAAAAGAAATTTATTGGACATGGTGTCTGTCCCTTTGGTTTTTTTTATACTAAAAGTTACAGGCATTTGAGATCACAAACAAAATTTATTTATTTCCATTTACCTACAACTGTCATAATAAACCAATTTAAAGGGTAGGTACCTATCTAAAAATGTAACATATACAACTCAACTACCTATAAAACTGAAAAACTGCAGCACTGCACAACTGAGTAGTGTCTGGTGTAGAGATAACCACCTAATTAAATACAACATACAGTAAACGGCGATAAAGAATGCACATTAATCTTTGGAAAGAGGCAATCGGCTAATTTCAATATCTGTGTCGCACACACCATGACGTTTGTTTTGTCAGTCGTGGTTAAAATGAGAGAGAGTGCAGTCGCATATACAAGTCAATATATATATATATATATATAGAGTTGCTAAAACTTTTGCAAAATTTGGAAGGATGTTAATGTAAGTAATTATTTTAACAGAGACTTGCAAATGCCACTGGAATTTCAAGAAGAACTTTGAACAATTTATTAAACAAAGTCAGCACTGGCACTGATACCCATTCTAGTGGAAAAAAGTTCAGCTCTCCGAAAAATGGGAGACCAAAAAAACAATTTATACTGTATATTATTTTTCCCCAACAAGCAATAATTAAATCTAATTACATCGTATTTTACAGCTCTATATATTCCACTTGAAATCAAAACAAAACAACAATAAAGTACTTGGTTCTAAATTCAAATTCTGATGAACGATTAATCTAATAATTGATGTACATAGAAATTGGCATTCGTTTGTATTCAGAAATGCGATGATTGCCTATGTGCATTCTTTATGGCCGTTTACTGTACACTCCTATGTATAGCTAAAATTTTTGATATTAAGTAAACAATGACATTTTCGTTACCATGACTAAAGGAGAAGAGGTTCAATAATACGCTATGTGCAGTTTATTATGGGATCACTTGATCAATTATTTTATCCTTTTAGTTAGGTCAGATTAAGGTTTCCAAATTTATGTTGAATAATGGGAAGTATAGATTTTGACTTACCTGGACTGTAGAGCTCAGCCAATTCTTGCGCCCCTTTATGCCGCGGTCCCCACCGTGGCTGTTTTCCTACTTCACTGGAGAGCTGCGTGTTCGCGTTAGGGTCGTCTTCGGACATGGAATGCTCCAAGATTTCTCGCTCGGTTTTTACTGGAGCTAGTAATGTTGTAGCCATCGTGCTAGCGTACTCAAATTGTTCACAGCTTAGGCCACTTAAGCCATCTCGTTTGGAGCAAGGTGGAATCGGCAGTGGTAGAGCCATTTCTCTGTATTTATTTTCAAAGACACGTTCTTACATACAAAGCAGTTTTTCAAATAAAACCCCACCAGTAGTCTGTAAAGGACTTTACATTAGTTATCGGTATATTCTCTTTATACTAAGTTTAGATAAATTATGTGTCTCCATTTGGGCCTATTATCTAGATTGTAATCACTCACGGCCGACGAGACCGATGTCACCGATGACAAACAAACGACAGGCAACAGACCAATTTGATACCAATGATGAGATGATGAGTATAATAAGTCATAAGTTATTAACTGACAGATAGCAGTGTTGCCATCACTAAATTTTACTTAGGGCTAAAATTGTTATTAGTCTGTGCGTCGACATCCCGCTCCCCGGCAGGGCGGATAACTTAAAGGTGGGTTTAGACCAAACGATAGAATGCACATTCTAACCCCACTCTACCAAATTCTTTGTGTGTACACAAAAACACATTTTAGGGATTTTAAATGAAAGAACGAAGAATTTTATCTAAATAGTGTACATTTTTCATGATAGTTATATAAAGGGGGTATTTGATTATGTATTTGGGTTATTTTCGTACAGTACTGATGCTGTAATACCACAGAAAACCACTCCATCCTGGCCGAAAACCTGTGCTTATTAGCAAGTGTGTCCAATCATTTGCTTTGAACATGCTTATTTGGAAGCATGCTCCAAAGTAGCATGCTTATTTCTGGCAAATCTGGACCGCTACAGAGCATGCTGATTTTAAGCATGCTTATTTTTAAGCAAATATGTCAGTACCTTTCAGCATATAATTAGCAAGCTTATTACTGGCAAATCTGAACAGCTGCAGAGCATGCTGCTTTTGATAATGCTTATTTCTAAGCAAATGTGTCAATACAGTACCTTAAATCAAAGTTCAAGTAAATTTTAGTAGTGCAGTTAAATGAAGGATGACATGTTCAGGTATACATAACGTGTTTTCTGCGACATTCCTGTGACTCTATCAACCGTCTGCCTCGTTTGTCACTGCTATGATCACCATCTGCGTTTATTTTCGGTTTCGATTTATAGCGTTTACTCGAGCCTTTTTCGTCAGCTCAACGAATAGAGAACTGCGTCAGTGTAATCGGTTGACTGACGGGTTGACGTTATTGCGCAATAATATTGATGGTCTGTAGGTTGCTCTAAAGCCAAAGTACAAAAATTCGTGTGCTCAAAAAGTTTTTAACAAGGCGTGATTCATATTATTCTATAAAATATTGAATTTTAATTTAATTAACTATAATTTTTAATGACATACTTTTAAGCGCGAACATTTAAAGTTGTAAACAGCAGTTCCACCATATAGAAATACATGTACATATCACAACATGTGAGGTAACAGAAATAAGATCGCCAGAACGAACACTCTATCGTTCATCTAAAAATATACCAGTGCGTTATTTTGATCATTCATGTTTCTGTGTCTTTCCGTATTGCTTGAAATTTCTTGTCCTGTTTAAAGGTGCTTTATTTAAAAGAATATAGTTTTATTTATTATTAACAGGTGCCTTTAGCAAGAAATAAAGCGAGGTAAGAGTAATCTAAAGTAGGCTTTTTATGAAAACATTCTGTTCTTGTATTAGATAATGGATTAGTAATAATGATTTATAGTCATAATTATCCGCGAAAAATGTTAGTCCGCGCTCTCACCTCAACACGCACATAAGTTTGGATAATAAAATTAGTTAGTATTGAGTTACTTACTGTCGTTAGTGGAAACGGTGTTTCTGCAAGTGTTGCATATCACAATTGTTACTGCGTCTATGTCTTTATTACTTACCTTGTACAAATATTAAGAAGTATAACTGCTATAAATATTCAAATCGTATCGTTTTGCAGTACGAACTTTAATACTAAGTAGCTAACGAGTCATTCGACGAAACTCCTCATAATAAAAAATGCTCCACTGTAAATATTAGTACATGCTTGCAACATAATCGCAAATAAATGAGTATACGACTATAAAATAAGTCTGAGTAAGGTAAATCAGTCTAAAAAACTTACTGAAAGCTTACGATCCGTGGCAACCGAGATGCCGGCCGGCTTTGCAGCGCACGGAGAAGCATTATTTTGATGTGATTGTAAAAGTAGATAAAAGAGTTGTATGGGTTGCACTATGTCTTCATTTATACAGAGTGTCTGAGCAACGATGTCGGAGCTTTTGAGGGCGTATAGTAGTACTATCGATCTTATCGATAAATCTCCAAGCGGATTTATTTTTGAGTAGATGGTAATTAAAGGGCGGCAATTTAAACATTCCAAATAACTGAGCACGGGCGCACGTGGTAATTTTGCCATTATGTGTCCATTATCCGTCCTACAAATGCAAAAAGAGTGTTATTGGATAGCTAAATGTGTAAGCAATCAATTTAAACTAATAATTTTATTCCAATAACAGGGCAAAAAAATGAATAAAAGTGAATAATCATGACAAAACACATTACTTTTAGTTTTTAATTTTTTTTTTACCATCCACTAAAAAAACGTGGTGATTTATCGATAAAATCGATTATACTATACGCCCTTAAAAGCTCCGACATCGTTGTCCAGACACCCTGTATAGTGCCTCATGAAATGTCTTCAGGGCCCAAGACCATCTTAAAGAAAATAGTAGAAGTGAAAAATTATATGATTGGTTCGAACCTGCATCTTTCTTCAACGGCTTTCCGGCCAAGACAGGCGCACTACCATTGTGCCACCGAAGCAATACCCAAGTTATCAATTTTTTTAACCAGCTTCTTAATTTTTTACGCCTTTCTGAGAGGCATTTGTAGCGCTATCTACCGTTAATTCAGTCCAACAGCACTGTCGTCCTGAGATCTGACTCGTAATGAGAAATCGACAGTAACGACGTGCTACACCAAGACATAGGTATGAATTTTTTTCGGGGACACAATTGGTGGTGCGCCTATGTTGGCCCGGAGAGCCGTTGGAGACGCAGGCATTTTAAAATAAGAGCCAAACTAGGTTTTCTACAGAGGGGCTTATTTATAGCTGCCTCTTAAGACCAAAATTTGATGTGTGAGAGCTTGAATGTCCCAAGACTATGCGACATGAAGGGAAAGTACCTCAAATATTATAGATAGGATATTTTGCTGAAAGAAGACTTTATTTTATTTTTAAAAACAATTGGGACTGCAAACAATTTTTTTTTAAATCGCGTACGATACCATACAATACGTAAAATTAATTCTAATGGGTAGTAACCCTTTCGATCGTTATAGTGAAATCAAAAATTGTTTTTTTTTTATATTTGGTGGGTTCGATTTCTGGTTAAGGCAGATGCTTTTTCAAGAGTCTTTGAATGCAGTTCCAATTATTATTAAAATCAAAATAATGTCTCCTTTCAGAAAAATATCCTATCTACAATATTTGAGGTACTTTCCCTTCATGTCACATAGTCTCGGGACACCAAGTATATGCTTACAGAAAGGGAAGATCTACTACAACGTCTCATGAACGAAGTTATTGAAACACTAGATAAACAGAATAACCCAACTAGCACGTTAAGATAAGCTGTATATCGCTGGTATATCGGTTCCATTCGAGTATTAGTGTTAAGACTAGCCGGTACAGTGGCGTTATAGCATGCTCTAACTCACATATAACCGAGAAAGAGGCCCACGGTTTTACAGGTAAAAGTTATACAAAGCCTGCAGAGCAGTGGTATAAAGGTGTTAATTTTTTTACAAGAGAGTTAATTCACCCTTAGCTAATACTTTTACCCTTCGTACTGTGTTATACGTGAATTGATTGTTTGATGCTATGGCTTTTAGTAAAACGTCGGCTGAGAGTGGTTTATCACTTAAAACTTTATTAGACCTATTAAAAAGTCTCAAGTGAGAAACTTACCTCTTTGTGAGTATTTTTTGCGTAAGTACTATTCGTTTCAAAATCTTATACGGTTACAATAAACTTGTATCACAATACAGCTAAATGGCGAAGACTTTTGACAGAAAGGGTTAAAGCAAGTTATTAGTTACTCGAGTGATAATTGTTTATTTGTGTAAACCGTCTGCGGTTGTGATTTTTCGGCAAATGTATACCATGTTTTCCATCTCAATTTTAACGCGCCTGCGATTTATTAAAGATTTCAAATAAAACGAATGAAGCATAAAATAAACACATGAAGTTTTTATCATTTTTTATTCTTGCTTCTTGGCCAGTGCAGTGGAATGTCCAATTAAGTGGCATCCATAGAATGACAAAAGTAACATAAATAATGAAGTATTTTGTTGTCAAATATTGAATAAACCAATAAATTTATATATTGACTGTTTAACATCGTTCATTAAAGTTCCAATACCACTTTAGGAGCTAATTTTTTTATTAACTCCTTTATATCACTCACTATTAGTTACAGTTGAGATAATTGTAACTCAGTTAAACAGGTTAAAGTTGTACTAAGATCTGTAACTGACATGGGTTGGGAATATTTTTAGAACTATCAAAAGCATTCGATAGCATCGACCACGATCTATTAATACAACAAATCAAAAAATATGGCGTGGTAGGGTAGGACTACAGTTGCAGCTTTTGGAGTCCATTTTGAGAAATAGGGAGCAGATAGTGGAGGTCGGGATAGACTAACGGAAAGAATGGTCTAAACCCTTAATAGTACCGGAGATATGTGAGGTAGGGTTTGCAGTATCGGGAATTTTTAGTATGGCAGAACCGGGAATTCCCGTTTCTGCCATACTAAAATTTCCCGGTACTGCAAGCCCTAATGTGTGCCTAACGGGTCAGCGCTGGGTAACACTCTATTTTTAATGTTTATGAATGACCTTCCACAGCTTGAAATAGACGGAAAATTCATAATACATATATGCTGACGACACCACTATCGTTGTTAAGGGTAAAACGGCACACATAATTACGGAAAAAATTAAAACAATAATGTGGACTGTACAAAAATCTATCAATGAAGAAGTTCAAATAGATTTACTGGTCGGCAGTTGGCTAAAGTGCTCAAATGCAGTTAAAATCTTGGGTTTCAGTATTGATTCTGCCATGACATGGAAAACTCACAAAGACTCTGTGACAGTGATATCCAAAACGGGTTGAGTAGGGGTTGAATGTCTGTTAAGAGACGTAGGTAGCATATATTAGAAGAGTAATGACAATGATTCGAAACTTTGTACTCTTTAATTATTAGATTGTGTAAGTAACAGGTGGTTTATGAAGTGAATTAAATTTTTAAGAAATAATCTGATCACAAAAGAATTGGTTTTCGGGGTAAACGCTCAGTTTTAGGCCCAATATTTGAGGATTTTGTTTAATTACAACCAAGTTCATTAACAAATATCAGAAACTATTTATGAAGACGAATTGCATAATTATAATTTACACCGCATACGAAGTCGCGGGCATATGCTAAAGCTAGTACATCATATAAGGATTATTTGTAAAACTTTCTCATGACTAGTCACGCCTGTAGTCTGTAGTGGTTGGTATACATATATTATATGCATATGTACCTTGTCAGGTAACTTGGTAGGTAGGTATGTGGTGCTCCCTGGCAACCCCACTGTCCGTTTTTTGATTTATTAAGGCATAAAGTTGATGTACCCAATATGTACTGAATTTGTACTTACTTAAAAAAATATGTACCTCAATAGATTACGAGTACAACGAACTGAATTTGGGGTTGCTGGAGAGCATCTCCCCAGCAACCCCATTTCGTTTCGGCAACCCCACTGTCCGTTTTGTGATTTATTAAGGCATAAAGTTGATGTACCCAATATGTACTGAATTTGTACTTACTTAAAAAAATATGTACCTCAATAGATTACGAGTACAACGAACTGAATTTGGGGTTGCTGGAGAGCATCTCCCCAGCAACCCCATTTTTTGTTTTCAGTATTTCACGTGATTTTTCTGCAAATAATAGGCCAGAAAAAAATGTACTCTCACACGCCGTTTTTCGTTTTTCGAAATTCACCTCTCAAGGGGGTTAAATAGGGGTTGAAAGTTTGTATGAGGAGAATATATTTTTCAAAGTAAGAGATCTAAAACTAGTGCCGACTATTAGTGCAGAATTTGTACCCCCGTACCCCGTTTACTGTTTTTCAAAATTCACCTCCTAAGGGGGTTAAATAGGGGTTGAAAGTTTGTATGAGGAGAATAAATTTTTCAAAGTTAGAGATCTAAAACTAGTGCCGACTATTAGTGCAGAATTTGTACCTCCGTACCCCGTTTACTGTTTTTCAAAATTTACCTCCTAAGGGGGTTAAAAGTTTGTATGAGAAGAATATATTTTTTAAAGGGAGAGATCTAAAACTAGTACCAACCATTAGTGCAGAATTTGTTCCTCCGTACGCCGTTACCGTTTTCAGAAATTCATCTCCTAACGGGGTTAAATAGGGGTTGAAAGTTTGTATGAGGAGAATATAATTTTGAAAGTAAGAGATTTGAGACTAGTGTCGACTATTAGTGCTGAATTTGTATCTCCGCACCCCGTTTACTGTTTTTCAAAATTCACCTCCTAAGGGGGTTAAATAGGGGTTGAAAGTTTGTATAAGGAGAATATATTTTTGAAAGTAAGAGATTTGAGACTAGTGTCGACTATTAGTGCTAAATTTGTACTCCCACACCCCTTTTTGTATTTACCAGTGGCGTGGCGTCCATAAAACTCGATTCCAACCGGCTTGCCTAATATTAGGATATTAAACACCTTGTTCTACCGATGTTAAAAAAATTAAGCCTAATTTACTCCGGTTTACCTAAGGCCATCTTTGAAGCCACGTCACTGGTATTTACATACAATAGGAGCGAATAATTAAAATGTACGGTACCTAGTATTCCTTAAACTGGACAATATTTGTTCGGCTACATTTAAAAATAACTCATGTTTTGATTTCTATCACATTTTAAAAATGTTATGCCACACCTGGCCATAAAGTGGCCTTTTCCGCACGCTGCGCGTACGGAAAAAGCCGCTTTCTGGCCAAGTGTAGACATACAATGATGTACACAACACGGGAGGTAATAAAGAAAGCCCTCGATCGCATATTTACGGCCCTCGCTTGCAGCTCGGGCCGCAAATTTCTGCAATCTCGGCCTTTCTTTGTAGTTGTGTAATGTACTAATTTTAAGCCGCTATGTATAGCGAATTTGCCTATGTTTGTAGTGTTACAATGACAAGCGAAGCGATGTCAATTACACTCATGTTAAGGAACATTGAAACTACTATTTAATTTGTATGAAAAAGATAGATTAAATTTATAATAACTTATTGAACTCTTATAGCTTCGCATATTCTCAAACACTGCCTTTCAATAATTCAAGTAGGTACTGTCCATGTCCAGCCATCCGCAAACAAGGCCATGAACAGCGCCATCTGTCGCACATTTTGCAGACAACGAATTCAGGAAAACGATTATAACTATAGTCGGACTACGCTAAGTTTGCAGAGGTCGAAAAAAGGTTTTATTAAAAAAAAATACATAATGGCAACATGAAGAAACTAGAGCAAGAGGATCATTTAATCTTGATACGTGGTAACATTTTTCCCTTTATTACAAAATGTGTCCACATACCTACTGAAATAGATATTCATGACAGTCTCGCACAAATCGATCTAGTCCCAATTCCTATGTATTTAAGTATTATATTTATATATGTACATACAAGCATTGCTTACTTTGGTTGGAACTAGATGGATGTGTGCAGGACTGACCCAGATATCTATTTCAGTAGGTATGTGGACACATTTTGTAATAAAGGGAAAAATGTTACCACGTATCAAGATTAAATGATCCTCTTGCTCTAGTTTCTTCATGTTGCCATTATGTATTTTTTTTTAATAAAACCTTTTTTCGACCTCTGCAAACTTAGCGTAGTCCGACTATAGTTATAATCGTTTTCCTGAATTCGTTGTCTGCAAAATGTGCGACAGATGGCGCTGTTCATGGCCTTGTTTGCGGATGGCTGGACATGGACAGTACCTACTTGAATTATTGAAAGGCAGTGTTTGAGAATATGCGAAGCTATAAGAGTTCAATAAGTTATTATAAATTTAATCTATCTTTTTCATACAAATTAAATAGTAGTTTCAATGTTCCTTAACATGAGTGTAATTGACATCGCTTCGCTTGTCATTGTAACACTACAAACATAGGCAAATTCGCTATACATAGCGGCTTAAAATTAGTACATTACACAACTACAAAGAAAGGCCGAGATTGCAGAAATTTGCGGCCCGAGCTGCAAGCGAGGGCCGTAAATATGCGATCGAGGGCTTTCTTTATTACCTCCCGTGTTGTGTACATCATTGTATGTCTACACTTGGCCAGAAAGCGGCTTTTTCCGTACGCGCAGCGTGCGGAAAAGGCCACTTTATGGCCAGGTGTGGCATAACATTTTTAAAATGTGATAGAAATCAAAACATGAGTTATTTTTAAATGTAGCCGAACAAATATTGTCCAGTTTAAGGAATACTAGGTACCGTACATTTTAATTATTCGCTCCTATTGTATGTAAATACCAGTGACGTGGCTTCAAAGATGGCCTTAGGTAAACCGGAGTAAATTAGGCTTAATTTTTTTAACATCGGTAGAACAAGGTGTTTAATATCCTAATATTAGGCAAGCCGGTTGGAATCGAGTTTTATGGACGCCACGCCACTGGTAAATACAAAAAGGGGTGTGGGAGTACAAATTTAGCACTAATAGTCGACACTAGTCTCAAATCTCTTACTTTCAAAAATATATTCTCCTTATACAAACTTTCAACCCCTATTTAACCCCCTTAGGAGGTGAATTTTGAAAAACAGTAAACGGGGTGCGGAGATACAAATTCAGCACTAATAGTCGACACTAGTCTCAAATCTCTTACTTTCAAAATTATATTCTCCTCATACAAACTTTCAACCCCTATTTAACCCCGTTAGGAGATGAATTTCTGAAAACGGTAACGGCGTACGGAGGAACAAATTCTGCACTAATGGTTGGTACTAGTTTTAGATCTCTCCCTTTAAAAAATATATTCTTCTCATACAAACTTTTAACCCCCTTAGGAGGTGAATTTTGAAAAACAGTAAACGGGGTACGGAGGTACAAATTCTGCACTAATAGTCGGCACTAGTTTTAGATCTCTAACTTTGAAAAATTTATTCTTCTCATACAAACTTTCAACCCCTATTTAACCCCCTTAGGAGGTGAATTTTGAAAAACAGTAAACGGGGTACGGGGGTACAAATTCTGCACTAATAGTCGGCACTAGTTTTAGATCTCTTACTTTGAAAAATATATTCTCCTCATACAAACTTTCAACCCCTATTTAACCCCCTTGAGAGGTGAATTTCGAAAAACGAAAAACGGCGTGTGAGAGTACATTTTTTTCTGGCCTATTATTTGCTGAAAAATCACGTGAAATACTGAAAACAAAAAATGGGGTTGCTGGGGAGATGCTCTCCAGCAACCCCAAATTCAGTTCGTTGTACTCGTAATCTATTGAGGTACATATTTTTTTAAGTAAGTACAAATTCAGTACATATTGGGTACATCAACTTTATGCCTTAATAAATCAAAAAACGGACAGTGGGGTTGCCAGGGAGCACCACATAGGTAGGTGTGTTGTGTGATGAATAAACAATTTGTTTTCAGAACAATTTCACACAAAATGCATTTTATTTTCAGGAACTGACTAGGAATGCCGCGATACAAGCAACCGACGCAGCTGGAGAGTTTAGCTTTGAGCAAGCTGGGCGATTGGATAGCAGTACAAGCAGAGCTTCTGATGGCGCCTATTGCAGCGGAAGCGCAGCGGGATACAACAATCGCCCAAACATCGTTATCACACCATATCCACAGTATTCGCAAATATCTAGATTACAATGTTCCATGGATGGTCCACGATTTGTTAGTGACTGAAGCCATAAGAGCATTATCAACACTTTTGGAAAATACTAAAAAGGCACAGTTCCGAGGATCTATGGGAAAGTTTGTCAGTAAAATGAACGTCATTGTGAGAATGGCGGAGACATTGTTTACGAGGAATTTGACTTACGTTTCGATTGACATCATACCAAAAATGATGCGAAGCGTTTTCTATTCAAAATTACAAATGCTTTCAGGTCTTATTTACCTGAACCTCGGTTCCCTCTCTGGAGGGTGGAAAACAGCAGATATGGAAGGATCAATTATTGAAGCACTGAAAGAGCTTCACAGTCTTAAATACTTGACGATCAATTACGACTGTACTGATAATATTTTACAATGTATAGTGGAAAATTGCAAAAAACTCGAAAAGTTGGACATATCTAGCTCAAAATGTGTAACCAATGAAAGTATTAACATTATGACCAAGATGTTAAGTTTGAAGGGTATTCAGTTATACAGAACATCTGTAACATATGAAGGTTTTGCAAGATTATTAATTAAATGTAAAAATTTAGAGGACATAGGGCGCTGTGACGATGTTGGTAAAGTTCTAGAATACATCGATCTGACAACTTCGTCCGCTAAACCGTTTAAATTGAAAACATATGTTAGTCGATACGCTCCGGCATGCCACCTGCAATTAGCTGTCGATATGTGCCCAGATATAAGAAGCATGACTGTCTTCCATCACGCTGTGCACGGCGATTTAATGATGCTCATAGGTCTTAAAGACTTGTGCGAGCTCAAATTATTATCATGTGACTTTTATGGGGATCAAATTAAACAAATACTTCAGGTAAAAGGTTGTAATATCTTACATCTTCACCTTGAGCACGTGGATCAAATAGATTTGAACGCTCTTATGTACATCAGTCAAATGTGTCCTCTTCTAGAAAAATTAACACTCTATAATTGCACGTTGATACAACATACATCGTTATATACAAAAAAACTAGAGTTGTTGCCATTTCGAAATTTGAAAAAGTTCACGTGTGTTGCTGCTTGCAGTGATGATCAGTTATCTTTCGTCCTAACAAATTGTCTAAATGTAGAATATATTCACTTGGGCACGGCTGTGAATCTTACCGACGAATTCGTATTGAAACTTTTAGATAAAAATCCACTGATACATTTAAAAGAATTCCGCATTATGCAGTCGGACTTTTTAACTATGGTCTCGATTGAGAGGATTATTCAGAGTTGTATGAGCCTTGAAATACTAGTAGAATTAGAAAGTTGGACTTTACTAACGGAGAGTGATCGTGAATACCTTAGAAATTATATCAAAGTTAGTAATTTCAATATTGATATTGCTCCCATTAGAAGGTATGACGTTTGATTGTACCTAAACTAAGTCAGGTTTGCACACGAAGGGTCCCGTACCAACGAGAATGATTAGTAAATCGGGTGTTGGCGCTGAGTGCGGGGGTAGTAACCTACCTACTTAAATGCGTTATCCGAATATAAATACAATTGATTTAACTTATTTTATTGAATTTATATTGTTTTTTAAAATATATTTTTTAGTGTATTATGATTTTATTTATCAATAATGTCACATAGTTCATAAACTTGGTCAATTATTAACTATTTTACACAGCTATTTGTATGAATGAATGTGTACTTCATTTACATTTTAGAAATGAGTCCACTATTAGTCATTTAATTTTAAAATCATAGATGTGATAGTTTTCTTTTTAGTTTCGTTATATATACTAACATCGTGATGTTTTTCATATATTCATCAGTTACAGTTTAGCCGGAGCCCATTTCACAAAGCTACAAATTACAATTTCACCATTCTAAACTAGCAACATTGGTCAAACCAACCAATGGTATTGTGGTATTTGGCCAATGTTACTAGGTTAGACTTGTAAAATTGTACCTGGTAGCTTTGTGAAACCGGCTACTGGAAGAGGATGGGGCACTTGATTCTAAAATGGCTCTTGTATGTCCGAAATACTTTTGAACGGCCTATTTAACGACACCTCATACCATGGGATAGAAGAGAAAAAAAAACATATTTACTTTACATGTATGGTAGATATCCTAAAATTTTGTTTTACCAGATTTTATTTTACCATTTTGTCAGAATTATCTATACCACTGCCGAATTAGGTACATCTTTCTGGTCCTTTGAGTCTCAGTTAAGCCACAGACAGTCAGACAGGTGGACAATGGACATGGTGAAACTACGAGGGTTCCTTGTTATAGATTTTATCCCTTGAAGTGAGCTAATGTTGTTTAAGAATACAATACCATTGAGAGGTTAACCGCAGATTAGGATAATGAGAATATAGTTTCAAAAAAAGTATAACTGCCTTGAAAGATTATTAGATTACAGATTCTATTTACTAGACAGTAAAGTGTAAATGCACATATAGATAACTGCGATCTTAACTTGTTTAGCATTTCACATTCGCCCGACGCTCGGCAGGTGCGTATTCCGTAGAGAAAAGACTTAAGAGATACTATGACCTTTCAACGGATTATCGGTTCTATATGAAATTCCCGGGTACGCCAGAAGAACTCCTATTTGATAATTATTTGTGTGTACCGTGTGCAGAGTGTACCTAAGTAGTATTTAATATTCTAGTATCACTTTGCACTTAATAATCACTGGCAATATACATTGTTAGATCACTGCCAAATTGCCAAAAGAAACATTCGTCTTCAAATATTTAACGATAAGATATTGTGCGTCCCCCAAACGTTGCCAAACCAAGTCAATTCAGAATATTCAGATTAACCTCTTTCTCAAAGTTGAATCTACGTATCTGGACTGCATCTGAAGGGGTTGGGACTTGGGACTTCATTTTGAAGGCTCATAAGAATATTCTAAGTCATTCAAAGAGAGATGGAGTGGGTTATATCCAGTTGCTCTGCGAGATCGTATTAGAAGTGAACGTTTCGATCTGTAGAAGAACCAAAGTGACCGAAATATATAGTTTTAAATCTTATATGTCAATGGGCAGAGCATATTTCTTGTAGGATTGAGGGCCGATTTCCCAACTGCATAAGAGAGAACTGATGGTCTGATGAAGGTCAGGTCTCTAGATGCGAGTGGTGCCGAACGACTCACCATGGCGTTATTTGGGGAAGGCCTATGATAATATTATTACAACTATACTTGAAAGATACTACGTCAATCAATATAGAGGTATTTTTGGATACAAAATTCAATCAATTGCACGGCTATCTGATAAAGAAGACGTACTCGGTCGGGTTGGTTCATGGTAATAAAAAGACAGGAAGGTGCTAGATTAGCATGAGTGCTGGTAGCAAGCTTCTGACGTGGGCGAAGATTATTGTTTTAATAGGAAAATTCAGTTAAAGTAGCATATTGCACCGTCAATACCGGTATTGAAAAATGTCCCTAAAAAGCCGGGATCCCGGTATTGGAAGCCCTAGCTGCTAGGGTCGTACTCGTGTTGTTTCTCTCGGTCATAGAACCGATAATCCGTTGAAAGATCATAGTATCTCTAAGTCTTTTCTTCGGCGGTCCGCCCCTGCCCCCCCCCCCCCCCCCCTACGCCGCCACTGCCTGCCGGTGTCCGTCATGATAGCGTACACCGTAAAGATATTCAGAATCTGATGCAGCCAATAGATAGCACCCAAATAGTACCGACGAAAACCCTAAGTGGAAATATAGTACCCTTAAACTTTTTGAAATATAAGGCCTGTTCACGGTGTTAGCTACCGGGCGTCAAGCTGGCGTACACCGCTTGTATCTCTGGAGCGGCTTTGTTTTTGGAAACGCTTTAAATCTCAAAAAATTGCCCTAGCCTGAAATTTCATTTCTCTAGCTATCATAGAAGCCGAGATATTCCATGACTTAACGGTGTACAAAATTTCACACCGTCAAGCTGGCGTACCCGGGAATTTCATAGAGAAAGAGCTCACTATATCTCTGCTTCTACGATAGATAGAGAAATGAAATTTTAGGAGCCTAAGGTACTATTTGAGTACAATTTTTTTGAGATATAAAGCGCTTCCAAAAACAAAGCCGTTCCAAAGATACAAACGGTGTACGCCAGCTTGACGCCCGGTAGCGTACACCGTGAACAGGCCTTATATTTCAAAAAGTTTAAGGGTATTATTTTTTTCACTTAGGGTTTTCGTCGGTACTACTTATTGCCAGCATCAGATTCTAGATATCTTTACGGTGTACGCCATCTTGACGGTCACACCTGCCGAGCGTCGGGCGAATGTGAAATGCTAAACAAATTAAGATCTATAAGTGCATTTCGCCGCTATACTTACTCAACCACGTATCTACTCGAATAGTTTGATAGAAAACGCACCTGTGTTACGAGTAGAAAAGTGCGATTTTCCTATGAAACTATTGGAGTAGATACGTGGTTGAGTAAGTATAGCGGCGATTTACACTTTACTGTCTAGTAAATAGAATCTATAATCTAATAATCTTTCAAGGCAGTTATACTTTTTTTGAAATTATATTCTCATTATCCTAATCTGCGGTTAATCTCTCAATGGTATTGTATTCATAAACAGCATTAGCTCACTTCAAGGGATACATTTCTTTTTATAACTACAGAACCTTAATAATCTGAAGAAATTGGGTTTATTGAATAATCAATCCATTGATTAATATAAATTATATTGCGAAACCTATTTACATTTTTATTCAATTTATCAAAGCATAAAAACCCGAACATTTCTAATACAACATAGACTATCATAAGTTTTTATTATTGTCATCTGGTGATGTTAATGAGTCGGGTACAAGGGCAAACATGTAAACTGGGTATAACCCATTAGGAAAATTGGTTTGCTTACATTGTTTTATCCTCTTCAATTTAGCTTTGCTAAAGATTTTCGTGAATTCTTTTAATGGTCTTGTGACAGAGGAGTCAGCATCATCTTTTTCTATCTTCCCTGAAGATGTAACATTTTCTTTGACAATAATTACTCCATTTTCTGTAAGGGCATTCCTGAAATAAAATAATTCAGTTGATGTTAATTGATTACATACATCAACTTGGGAAACTGCTATGGTTTTTTAAAAATATGTTTATCATAAGTATTAAACATAAGCACAATAGTAAATGCATAATATAATAAATAGTAAATTTAAAATAATTTTCATTGAAACCAACTGGGACGTCTCACAATGACACATTAATAAAATTTGACATAATTTAGGGAAAATATGCTCCTTACAATATATGTTTTTATGCCACACCTGGCCATAAAGTGACTTTTTCCGCACGCTGCGCGTACGAAAAAAGCCGCTTTCTGACCAAGTGTAAACATAAAATGATGTACACCACACGGGAGGTAATAAAGAAAGCCCTCGATTGCATATTTACGTCCCTCGCTTGCAGCTCGGGCCGCAAACTTCTGCGATCTCAGCTTTTCTTTGTATTACCACCCTAGTTATGTAATGTACTATAAAAAGCTGACAACTTGATGATGTTTTGCGGACTAGATATTTTTCCCTAATCCAGGGGTTCCCAAAGTATGCGCCGTGGCGCCCTGGTGCGCCGTAGAAAGTAAAGAGGGGTGCCGTGAGTCGATCCTCTATCATTATCTAAAACCACAAACATTCGCGGGTACAAAGTTTGGGAACCCCTGCACTAACCTAAATCCAATTATTTTAGGTTGAGATAAAAATAAATAATTTGCATTTTAATATTTGACTTTCCTTTACATTATATAATACTCCACCAGAAATAAGGGTTAGGGTATTATAACATGGCCTGTAGCTCAGCAGGACTCTTATGTCCAGATTTTTTTCTATATTAATGAATCAGTTCATACTAGTGCAGGTATACTAGGGTGTTTCATATTTGTATGGGTAAAAAACATGTGTTTATTTTGTCGGACTTTGCTTACCCACTGGGTCTCCCCCATTCAGTTTTTCATCTGAGAAAACAAACTCATCCCCAGCGTGCCACGAAAGTATCGTAGTTGATCGCTCGTCCCACTTCTGCTTTAGACTCCTGGGAAAGTCCATGAACTTTATGTTTCTTGTATGCGTAACACCCAAGATCATGTCTCAATATATTATGGACAGATCCTCTTGAAATTTTCAACTGTGCCCCTCTCCAGATTTCCCCAAGTGGCCAACATATTGACCAAACGGGACACAGACCAACCAAAAGAAAAAAAAGTTGAAATTTTCAACTCTGCTGCTAGTTTTCAAATAAATCTATGGTTTTTATGTCTAATCTGCTCCCTCACAATTTTAACCACCTGATATGTTCTCGCTGATCGCGGCCGACCAGACCTCTTACGATCCTCTGTTGAGGAGGATTCTTTAAACCGTTTTAATGTTTTATAAACAAAGTCTTGATACCAAGAAATTTCATCACATTGAAAATGTCACTAGGGTATTTGTTAACAATTACTTCTTGAAATTGCTTCATTGTGTTTTACACATGAATGAAATATGGCAGACATTTGAAATGACTGTATTTTGTTTCTCTAAATATTAATTATAAAAATAGAACAATTTATTTGGAGCTTCATGTAATTTATACCAGTTCGAAACATATTGTATCTTAACTCTTTGACACGGTGTAAATATACACAGATTTTGATGAATTTCGAAATATGAGGCTTTAACGCAAAATGAAATGAAAATCAAAAGTTTGGAAAAATGAAACACCCTAAGGTATACTGATACTCTTCAGTGGTTCTTAACCTTTTAGCAATGAGGGACCATTTGACAAAATTTGTGCCTTGCCACGGACCATCAACTGTTTGGAGATAATGTAGAGTAAATAGTTTTTAAGGTAGGTAATACAGTATTTTTTCGGATGACTTGGCGGACCACTTCGGGTGCTTCCAGAGACCACTAGTGGTCCGCGGACCACCGGTTAGGAACCACTGATATAGAGCTATTAAGATCAGGTAAACAGATATAAGCAGTGTACAATATAATAAAGCAATAGTTCCCAATATTGCTTTCAACACATATGTTTCACAGTCCATTTGATGTACTTAATCCCTGCTGATTTTAATGGGATATCAGACTATTTATTAGAAGTCCAGGTTCAGTACCAAATAGATTAAAACGCCACAAACATTTGCAGGGATCTTGACAAAAATGTGTCCACAAAAGTGTGGATGTCTAAATGCTCGATTTTTGACCCATATAAGTAACAATAGTATTAGATTTACCTGCAAAGAGTTAAATACTCAAGCAAATCTTCATCTTTCAAATATCCTAAAACCCACTGGTTCCAAATCACGTCATATTTTTTCTCTGGTCGAAATTCTTGCAAGCTCACTTTATACAGGTCTCCTAATTTGTCTGCATCATTCCCAACATATTCCCTGATGGTGCTAATAAATTTCTCATCTGGTTCAACAACATCCACAGATTGAAACTGAGGTATTAATAAATACTTTGTTATTCTTCCAATACCGGCTCCACAGTCGAGGACTAAATTAGTAGATGGTGCTTTTTCCAATGAGAGAATAGACTGTAAAAACAATTTAGATCCTTGAATATCGATGTCCGAAATAAAACCAAAACCTCCGAGTACACCATCAACCGTAGCTGGAATTTCGGACCAGTATTCTAAAGCTTTCGCATAGCATATACTTTCTTCTGAATTGGTCATCGTTTTTAAAAGCGGAACAGCTCAGGTAGCCACGTTCAAGTACGTTATTATATTCATATGAACAATGGCTGTCTGTATATGTTTGATATCCGAGTTAAGTTAAATGTAATAATATTGACATTTCGAATAATTTTTTAAATAAATGTTCTTCGCAAATCGCGAATATTTCCGTTTCTAGCAAAACGTGCTCTATGCAATGCAATGCACTGCACGCAAAGCGAAGTCCAGTTGTCAATTTTAAAAGTGAAGTTAAAATTTCGTTCAGAAATTGGTTTTAGAATAATGAAGACTATTATGAAGGTATTATTTTACTTGGAAACATGAAAATGGTCACGTTTGGTTAAATCAAATTACGGTTAAAAAGGATGACTACACTTATTTACAAGATAGCGTTATAATTATAAGTACTGCACAAAGGAAGGCAATATGTGAGATTGTACATTCAATCAATGTAGAATAGTCAATATTACCTACACATGGTCAATAACTTTGCGCAATCGTATTGTAAGGCCATATCCAAAGATATAAGTTTTTTTTTCTTTTACTTAGCCATACTGTTATTTCAACGATAATTGGCAACACCCTAGTAAACGTTCTTTACGTCAACTTTTATGGTGACAGAGGGAGGGATTTTGTGAAGATTCCAAAATGGTGCGTGTATTATAATAAAATCTCTTCCAATTACAGAGATCTCAATGCTAATAACTATGTTTATCCACCCGACGTATAAATTGTGTCATATAGATGTCCTACGAGTGTTTATTTTCAGTGATAGTGCAGTGTGATTGTGCTCTCTTCATCAATAATTATTCCTTTTTAGTGCCCTATTTTAGTTTTGATTACTATTTCTAGAATAAAATAGCTACAATATGTTAGGTCTTTTGCATGACTTCAGAAATATGAACTGTCTTTTACTTTGTTTTGATTGTTATAACCTCAATCAGTGTCATAGAAACATGGACCCTACAGCCGAATATTGCAACAGTCATGTTAATCCATAAGTACATCATGGATTACATATATTTTTCTGTTTAACAGGGTAAGGTTAAATGCTCAGAACTGCGTACGAAGGACAAGAAGGAGCTCTTCAAACAACTGGAAGAGCTCAAAACTGAGTTGACAAATCTCAGAGTTGCTAAAGTGACCGGAGGAGCAGCATCCAAGCTCTCCAAAATGTATGTATATGTGTGCACTAGAGATTATTTATATTCTTAATTATATATTAATTATGAGCAACTAGGAAACCCATTTTCGCGTGGTTTCTTAGTTGTATCTTGTGGCAGTGCAACCCTTCGAAATCAACATTCTTATTACTCCCCTGGTTTGAAGCTCATATATAGCAAGGTATCTTAGATGATTTGAGTTGATCGGTTTTCCTTTCAAACCAAAATAGGGTCATTGTTTATTTCAGCAGCATCAATTATGTTTGATATGCATTTTGTTTTATAGTTTAATTTTATTTTTGCGAAATGACTTCAAAACTGCGAAATGACTAAAAAAAATAATGCTGATAGATGGCGCTGACCTTAAAAGGCCTAATTACACATGAATTCTGGTTTTATGAGGTGACATTTGGTGCAGACAAAATGTATCAAACTAGGGATGTAACGATACCGATACCGATATATCGGTATCGCCGATATATCGGTATCGCCGATATTATACAACCGATATTTGAAGAATTTGCTGTATGAAAAAAAAACTGCAAAAAGTAATCTAAATTTCTGACTTAATTTATGTATTGGTCTATTCTATTACCTTGTGCAATGATAATTACTATGTTAATTAAATCTTTGGTTCTTAATAAAAAAAAGAATTTTGAGTTGACAATTTATTATTTTTACTTTACACTTTCAAGGTTGACTCTCTGGTAAATATAACCAGTGGTCATTGCCATTCGTTATAATAAGGACATAAAAATATCTGAAATTCATACTTCATTATTTAGCTAAGATATCGGTATCGGTATCGGTATCGCCGATATTAACTACTATATATCGGTATCGGTATCGTATCGGCAAAACTGTGTATCGTTACATCCCTATATCAAACTATATAGTAAAACATATTTTAAACGTAAATGATGCTGTTGAAGCAAAGAATGACTATGTTTGTATGGAAAACTGACTTCTATGGTCTGTCAACTAGTTTGGAAAATACCATAGGAAAATTTATAGTTAAATAAATATCTTTGTTCTATGTGTGATGCATTGATTTTTAATTGATGTCAACTAAACAATGCCAGTAAATTTTTTTGCATATAAATTGGGTAAATAGTTCTTTAACAAATTATTTTAATTTTCAGCCGTGTGGTAAGAAAAGCAATTGCCCGAGTATACATTGTATATCATCAGAAGATGAAGGTCAATCTGCGTAACCACTACAAAAACAAGAAGTACAAGCCTTTGGACCTGAGACCCAAGAAGACTCGTGCGATGCGCAAGGCTCTCACAAATCATGAAGCCAAGATCAAGACAAGGAAAGAGATCAGAAAGAAGTCTCTCTTCCCACCAAGGGTTTATGCTGTTAAGGCTTAAATAAAATCACTTAAATTTATCAGTCTTTTTTATTTTCTACTTGGTTAACAACAAACTGTTGGTTGTTAAAAAACCACATACTTGCAAAACACTTACACATTTATTCTCAAGCTTTTTAATTTTCATACAAAATGTAGCAGGTCCTCACTGTAAAAGCAAGTAGTTCTTGAATGCCTAAACCACTTATAAAGCAGCTCATAGCACCACCAACTGTAGATAATGTGTATCACAATCAAATAAGTCAAAAAAGTTTTACAATTCTTCATGTTTTTGTTTCTTGCGGTGGGGGAATGACCAAAATTCGGAACCCAATCCTCTGACATCTCTTTCTCGTTTAGCAAATGCAGTAAATGATGAAACACAATTCCCAATGAAATAATTAGCTTGTCCAAGGATTGCTAAATCAATGTGTGGATTTGGAGGTTGCAGATTCAAAATGGATACACCTAATCTATGCAGAGCATTTGTTAATTCATCAATCATGTGATTAGAATCGGATGCAACAAATACATATTTTATATCATTCAATCTCTTCAGAGCTCTCTTGATTTGTCTGAAATAAAAAGACCATTAGTTATTCAATGAAATAGCAAAGAAAGTGCCTGCATGTAAGTCTAATGTGGCATGTATAGTTTGTCCGCCTGCTTAAGAGTAAAGAGTCATAAAAATGAGCTAATTGGTTATCTATTATAGAAAGAGTTAAGTGATTTCTTGCATATACAAAAAGCTAACCTAATAGTACTAAGGTACAATGTCTAATGCCAGCGCCAAAATTGCAAATGCAATTAAAAAAAATTGGAGGGTAGGGTTGCAACAATCGGGAATTTCCAACTAGTACCTATTCCGTTGAATCTGGATTAGTGGTTTACGTTTTAATATTTTACTCACTTATTACAGTTTTGACAACCCTATGCAGGTGTGAAGATATCTCTTGTATTGAAACATAAAAAGCATTTTGAACTTTAATAGAAAGTGTTTAGGTCGAAATTCACTACTTCGTATTACGACTTGTCACCTTTCGAAGTAATAATGCTATTGTAACAAGTTTTATGGCTTTTTACTCTAACGCCGCCGGATAAACTTATAGCCCTACAATTCCGTATAATTGTGCTACTGCGCAGTCCGTTGAATCTGGATTAGTGGTTTACGTTTTAATATTTTACTCACTTATTACAGTTTTGACAACCCTATGCAGGTGTGAAGATATCTCTTGTATTGAAACATAAAAAGCATTTTGAACTTTAATAGAAAGTGTTTAGGTCGAAATTCACTACTTCGTATTACGACTTGTCACCTTTCGAAGTAATAATGCTATTGTAACAAGTTTTATGGCTTTTTACTCTAACGCCGCCGGATAAACTTATACCCCTACAATTCCGTATAATTGTGCTACTGCGCAGTCAAGGTAAACAAGGTATGTACTGCGCAACAGCTAGACTTTCGTGTCGCGAGCTATATACATGATTAAAGGATTTAAATATCATACTTAATGATTTCAGACTTCTGTGGGAGGCACATGGACACTGTCAGTGGTCCTCTTTCATTCTTATATCCAACACATTGAGGAGCAGCAAACAATGTTGGGCTATCCTTCACATGTTGACAGGCTTTTACCCAGTCTTGACCATTTCTGAGATGAATACCAAGAAAACCACCTCCACTCATATTCTTTTTGATAAATTGTTTGGATCTCATTGTAATGTCATCATTCCACTGCAAATATTTATGCAAAATTCTATTCTCACTTTGCACAGGAAAACTAGCAGGTGCACCTAAAAAAATTATGTATGATAAACATGTCACTGTTAAAACAAAATTACATTCACATAATGCTGATTTAGCTACAGTAATAAGGTAAATAATCATCAGTGGCCAAAAACTTGAATATACAAATTAATTTGTTTATCTATCTAGGCCAAATTATAGCCCCAAGAGATCAAATGTCCAAATAAATAGATAAAAGAATTGCCACTGGGTGCAAACAATTCTGGGCTTTGAAGGAAATTTATAAAAAGCAAAGAACTAGGCATCAAGAAAGACTTAAATACTTGTATTCTCCCCTGCATTACTTATGGCTGTGAAACGTGGGCTCTGATGAAAAATCACAGGGACAAATTTGGCAAATAGCCATGGAAAAGAGCATACTAAGGTTAAAACTTAAAGACAAAGTCAGGAACAAGACATCAGGTACAAAACAAAACTAACAGACATCCTTTTACAAATTTACCAACTAAAATGGAGGTTGACTGGGCAAATGCTCCATTATGAACAAGAAAAATGGAGTAAACTGGTGACTGTCTGGTACCCAAGAGATGGGATCAGGAGCAGAGATTGAAAGTAGATGGGAAGACAAACTGAAACTGACCCTAGGTCCCCTCTGGCTAAGAGTGGCGGCGAAAAGAAAAGAGTGGAAGGCATTGGTGGAGGCCTATGCTGTAAGGCTCACCAAGCAGAGACATTTTGTGGTAACTAAGTAGTCTTCTTCGTCATATCCTCATGGGTGAGGGATGTGACGGCTGCGGGAACTCTTCACCAACCCTCTCCAAGCTGCACGATTTTGGGCTTGATGAATGCTAGCCTGTAATGTGGCTCCAGTTGCAGATGCAATTCTGTCCGTCCATTGCATAGGCATACGGCCCCTACTCCTTTTCCTGCCATGCTACCAGAACTAATTATTAAGCAAGTTTAAAATTGTAGGAAGTTCAGAATAAAAGGCTATATTATTATTAATCCCAATTTGTTACCTGTAAAGGCTACCACTGGCCATTTTGAACCTGGATATTTCAGTTTCCATTTATCAACCATATTACTATTGGCCGCATCATAATTCAAGGGCCCATAGAACTCAGATCTGGCAAAGTCTATATTAAAGGTATCCCAGAAGGGGCCGAAAGGGTTACCAGATTTAGCATTGCAACTGTTATCTTGTTCTCCTGCTCTTTGAGTATAGCAGAAAGCTATTCTTTTTTCACTTGGCCAGATGGTGGGTGCTATTTCAGACATGAAATTCTCCATTGTAATCACCTTTAGATACTGTGTTAAAGGTTGGGTTTTAAAATATGTATCAAATGGAACTTGTCTGGATCTTGGTTCTCCATACCTGTACTCAACCCATGGAGGTAAAACCAAAGTCCTATTCAAGGCTTTGCTAAATGCTAGAACACCCAAAAAGTGATCTGCTTGATTACCGAACCTCCCTGCAAAAAATACGTTAAAATTTTCTAAATTAAATCCTACACATATTATAATGTGAAAGTTTGTGAAGATGGTTGGTTACTAAAGAACGCGGCAAAAAGTAAATGGATTGAGATGAAATTTGGCATACAACTAGAAACATAAGATACTTTATATTTCGGTAGGCTGCTCCCTTGGGATAATAAAGGGAATGACGCAAATATTTCGTTTGTGTACTGTGAAACGAATACCGGTAAAACATGTTGAGAAAAGAGTTGCTCACCCATGCAAGGACAATAAGTCAAGTAACCATTATTATCATGGATATTACAACTAGCTACTGTCACAGTAAATAATAATATTAACGCATGTTCAAACATAATTTCCGAAATAACACCAAGCAAAGCAAACTTTTGTGTAAAATTTACAACAGGAGTAAGCGAAGGCGAGTAAGTTTTGACTTTTGACAGAACAGCTTTTTTTAGTTATTTTATGGCCTGGCTACTGGGTTTTTAAGCTAAGTATTTAAAAAAAAGTTATAATAGGGAATATGCATGATATTTTTAATTTACTTTAATAAATGCTCATTCATATAAAAAACAGTAGGAAAAAAATATTTTTCGAATACCTATAAAAATAACCAAGATATAACACAACAAAGATTTATCTCTATCTCTTTCTCGCAAAACAGAATATAGTATGGAGATTGTATGGCGGCCGTGTGCTATGACGTCATAGTCCATATCGGATCTCTCTCTCTAATCGCTGTCTGATTAGTGCTTTAAAATGTTTATATCTTCCGTGTTTCTCGGTCGATTTCAATTTTATTTTGACTGTATGTCATCTTTTTTACGGTATTTTCATATTTTGTTAAGAAATCTGTTAAAAAAAATTATGCATATTCCCTATTGTCATGAACGAAAGGTAAAACACCATTGCGTGAACAAATTTACTTAATTTCCCGTTAACACGGTATAAGCGGTAGTTCTTCTTCCTTCAAAAGGTACATCGGGAGTGCGCCGTGTACGGACGCACCACAACAGGCAAGCATTTGGACCTGCGCGGGCCTAGCCTGCCACAGTATGGAGTTCACTCACACAGACGTGCGTCTGTGTAAATACGTGTCGCGCGCTCCTAAACAGCCGAAATCGTACTGTGTACTTGGTTGTCTTTAATAGCTCCTCTACACGATGGGCCATCGCTGGCCCAGCGATATGGCCATACCGTGGCCATGCGATGGTTGATACGCAACTACACGATGGGCCATCGATGGCCATGCGATATTTGACGTCCACACTATGGAATGGGCCATCGTGTAGATGCGTACCGCCATCGCTGGCCCACTCCCTTTGATGTGCGGCCGAAAAACCGACACCGTCGCCATTCCACGGCCATCGCACGCGCCATAAGCCATCCGTCACCACTATGCCCTCTACACGCTGGCCCATCATAGTGGGCGTGAGGCAGCATCGGACAAGACAAGTCTATTATTTAAGTAGTGTAAGAGTTCTTTACGTATTCTTGTAAGAAAGGATTTTACGAAATTCATCCCTTAAAAAAAAAGTTGAATTTTAAGCCATGACAACGTAAATAGTAAAGCAAGATCCAAAACGTAAATTTGTCAAGAGAGATAGTGCTATTTATAGTAATGACACCTGTAAAGTAGGTAATAAATAAGACAGGCATTTCTCATAACTTCATTTATTTTCTTGCATATGTATTAAGCTAATCCTGAAAAAAAGTCGGATGCATTTTTAACGCTACTTGATGGTAAATTATTACTCATATCTTTTTTCTTATTCTGTTTTTGGCTCACATCAATAATAGAGTCGATAGTTTCAAAATATGATATATTCCAAAATTTAACATCATTGTCATGTGAGCATGATGCTATATAGCAGCCATCATGGCTTATATCAAGGCACTCAACAGGGAGACGGTGCTGACCCACTACGCCTAATTGCCTCTGAGGGAACATATGAGCTGCTCGTAGTATGCCATCTTCCCCTGAGGTTACTACAATGTTCTGCGTAATTGGTACCATGCAGGAAATTGAGTGTTTCTGACCAATATATTCATCACTGTGTAAGCCAAATTCTTTCCAGTTAAATAAGTACATTTTGCCTTTTGAGGAACCGACTAGTAACTTGGTGTCCGATCGAAACAATCCCATACAGGTTAACTCTGAATCATAATCTTCAGAAGTTGAGTAGATTTTGCTGAAACAAGAAAAACAGCATGGATAATACAAATACTCGTAGCTGTGATTATCGCCCCGATATCGTCTATATCACCGATGTGACGTACCAGTCGGAACTGATAACCTCCTTTTTTGAAGTCGGTTAAAAACTAAGCGATTAAAAGCAAATTTTGCAAAATGTTTGCGATCGGGACATTTTGCGGAAGGAACGTTTTGTGAACGGGACATTTTGCGAAAGGAATGTATTGAGAACGAGACATTTTGCGAAAAGGACGTATTTTATCTCAAGGGACATTTTGAGAACGGGATAATTATTATGCGGAAGGGCCGTTTTAGGAACGGGATATTTATAAAAGGGACGTTCTACTAAAGGGACCAAGGGACATTTTGCGAGTGGGACCTTATGGGCCCTAACCGAAAAATGTACTGGCTTATGAAAAACAAATCCCAACTGTCTATGGAAAATAAACTACTCTTATGTAAATGTATCGTTAAACCAATCTGGACCGCTTCCAACTCTAACATAGAAATTTTACGGCGGCCAGGGCTCGCATCCATCTGTGCCCCTTTGGTTCTTAGTGACACCCGGGGTGGATAATCCATGTGAAATTGCGACGGTGGGGTTGCATTCAGGACTTTAATTTTTATGCTACACCTGGCCATAAAGTGGCCAAGTGTAGACATAAAATGTAATAAAGAAAGCCTTCGATCGTATATTTACGTCCCTCGCTTGCAGCTCGGGCCACAAACATCTGCGATCTCGGCCTTTCTTTGTTTTACCACCCTAATTGTGTAATGTACTATTGGATTGATGGTATTTTTTTGTATAGTAGTAGTTAGTAAATTTCGTTTTTGCTAACGTTTCGCCCCTCGAGTCAAATATGCAACTCCCTAACCATTTGCTGAATGTCTTCGTGACAGTATTGCAAGAATACATATACTAGGAAAAAACAAATGTTTTTCTGTAGATTAAAGCCTGAATCAATAATTAGTTGATTAACTATTATAGTCTTACCTTCCTTTCAGGTCAATGGAAGTTAGCACACCATCTCCACCAGCACACACCAAATATTTCCTGGCATCATTTGTAATCATGTCTGCTACATGTTCTTCACCAATTTTTATACTAAATATAGGATCAGGCTTCCTCATGTCCCAAAGCTTGACTATACCGCCATCATCTCCTAGAAATTTAAATGTTTATTTATCTACCTACACATCAACATGATAATTTCAATCTTGAGAAATCTACAGCTAAACATAGATCTCCCTCAAAGACTTCCACAACAAACAGTCCCACACTTTCTGCCTCCATTCACTTCCGGCAACCTAAAACAGGTTGTTTGATCGTGATGTCGAGGGTACCACCCATGCGTCATCTTGTGGTTTGGTTCCTACACGTAATGCTATGCAATCCTAGTAAAGATGTTTGTATGGTTTCTTTAAATTACACTAGACAAACACCTACTGGTAAATAATATTGTAGTCAATTGGTGATGTCAGTGAGTTGATCAATATTTGATCGTATGTTGGTTGTGTTGTGGATGAAATAAAAATAATTTAAATATCACCTGTTACAATTTTGTCATTGTCTAAACACAACATAGAATAGACAGGCTCCTCATGTGCATTTTCATAGTTTTTCTTCAATTTTCCTGTTTCTACATCTGTAACCATAATAGCTTTATCCTGTAAACAGAGAAAATCATCATTAGTCAAAAATATCCACTGCTGCCCCCAGTATCGTCCTTGGTGGGCCTAGCCATACTTCCAGTGTGTGGTTGAAATTCAAGAACTCAAAAATATAATATAATTCAGGACTTTGTCAGCCCAATACCAGATTAATTCAATAGAAATGGCAGTAGTACATTAATTATTTATAGAAAATGCTTTTAGGCACACAGACATAGGGGTAAACACTGTACAGACAGACTTAGTAACAGATCCTGACAATGGAGTTACATTTTAAATGGGGATTGGAGGGCTCTGTACTAAAAGTTATAAAGAATTGAATGATGTGAATAAAAGTACTAACTTTTGCAGTTGTGTACATAGTAACACCTTCTGAATCAAATTCTACATCTCTGCAAGCTTTCAGATGTAATTCTAATGTGTTTACAAGTTTTGTTTCATTATCATTGTACTCATATAATAAAACATCTCCCATTATATTAGCAAGAGCAATCAGATTTTTAGCAGGATTAAATGATATGTCCACAATGAAGTCTTCACAAGTAATAGTGGGAGGGTGATCTCGTGGCTTATTTTTTTCAGCTTTTATTGCCTTCACAACTTCATCCTCGTCATCATCTTCTTGAGTTTCCTGTTCAACATCTTCTTCACTGCTCATGTCCTGGTCGTTGTTTCCTGTACTATCTTAAAATCAAATATTTGGGTTATTCCTTCCATTATCCAATTGCTCTAAGCAAGTAAATCTTGTAAATATATCAAGACCCTAGTTCGCACTCATACTAATTACATTTACCTCATTAATTTTTACCTCAAACTTGCTAATTGTACCTAGATTATCTATAACTTGTAGAGAAGCAATATGTAATGTGTCTCCGGGGTGAGAGCCTGGTGATCTGTGATACAGGTGTAAACCTAGCTCAGACTCCAGTCTCTCACAAAGGATCTTTGAAAAACTTTAACTTATATTCTACTTGTGATTATATTACATTATATATTTTTTTTAAGCATTTGTTTCACAAATCCTTGAAATCCTTAAGTTGCAATTTCACGAAAAAAAAGGTTCGTGCTAATTACGAAACTTTTTTCTTCCCCATTAGTACGAGTGTGAACTAAGGAATTGATATGTTTGTAATTAGTTGTTCGGAGTAACCGTGAATATTTTTTATGCCACACCTGGCCATAAAGTGGCTTTTTCCGCACGCTATGCGTACGGAAAAAGTCGCTTTCTGGCCAAGTGTAGACATAAAATGATGTACACAACACAGGAGGTAATAAAGAAAGCCCTCAATCGCATATTTAAACTTCTGCGATCTCAGCCTTACTTTGTATTACCAACCTAGTTGTGTAATGTACTATTATGAGACATTCTGCTTATGCGTGTATAATAGTCAGTTCATTTATATTTTTTACAGGTTATAAAAATCAATAATGATGGTCACCGTTTTCATTATCCAATACATTTTCTTCATCGAATTCATCGCTGGAATCACTGTCACTTTCGTCTGAAGAATTCTTTTCAAAGCCCCGAAATTCGATGGTCATTTTAAATGTATTCGATATAAAATATTTATGCTGAAATACTATAGGTACACAAAGCACGACACGAACAATATTTTTACTTTTTTTTTTTTCAATTTGATTTGACAGAACTTTGACGTTCAGCTAGGGTTGCCGATGCCGAATATTAATTTAAACATTTCCTATATTTGGTAAAAAGAAAGCACATATCTTAATCTAATTAAAAACACAAATATATAATTAGTCAGTGATTATAATTATGACTAAATTAGTTTCTGTCTGGTAATCCATTAGGAATCGAAATTCGCAGTCATCATTCGGCGAGTGTATCATAATGCTCGCCTTCTGTCACAGTATAATATAGCAGTAATTTTTCTTCCTACAAAAGGTATGTCGCGCGCTTGAATGTGTGCGCGCCGTGTACGAACGCACTATAAGCAAAGATTTAAGAATGCTGCAGTATGGATCGCACTCGCACACACTCGCGATCTTGCGTCGGTGTAATTACGTGTCGCGCGCTCCTGAACGGCCGAAGTTGGATTACTTGTATTGTATGTCTTGTTTTTGCTTTTGTCAAACAAAACTTTTTAGAACTTTTAAGGTACTGACACATTTGCTTATTAGTAGCACGAAAGCATGCCACTAATGAACACGTGCTCATTAGTGGCACGTGTGTCTAGTCATTGCCACTAATAATCATCTTGCTAGATGTTGCTTAATTCGAGCATGCTTAAAAATCAATCGCTGTTTGATTTGTAAGCACGCTAACTGAGGCGCGGGTGGAAAGGGGCAAGCTTCAAGCTCGTCTGAACAGGCTTACTCATTAACATGTTTTTTTTTTTTTTGATAACCTGACATGCCTGTAGGGCAACCTCGTTGGGGCCCTCCAACAGGATGATCCTAACTGCACGAGGGGGGCTAGTCCCCCGCGGGTGCGGATATACTATGTTGAGTTTAAATAATGAATCTAACGATAATTATATGTAAGTGTGCCGAGTCTATTTTTAGCCTAACTGTTTGCAAACAAGTGTACAGGTGATTTGTGTAGTTTAAATCCTAATAGTGAATGTTTTTAGTGTTACCTAGGGGGGCGTCCCCGCCGTCGCGAGCACCTCTGTATGAGGGTCACTCATTAACATGCTATACTCCGTTTTTTTTAGAGGTGAAAATTTGGTAAACAAAGTTGACATCTGTCAACTTGAGGTATTTTATCAGGTACATTGTGTGGCGACATTGTGCAATTAATTTCATTTGATAGTGAATACTTGATTTTTATGTACGTTTGCAATTTACATAATTAACAAATTAAGAAAAAACTCATTTCTTTTATTTGTGACGTCCTACGTGAAAAGGTACCTTATGAGGGTTTCTAGTAACGGAGATATGAACGGTTTTGTGAAATCCTTCAAAATCATCATTTTTTTCTTTTATGCAAAATTGTAAAATATAGGAATAGACGTGTATTTGTAGCTTGGTTTCACTGCTGTACGTTATTTTTTTCTATATAAAAATTGGGTTCAAAGTTTAGTAGAAAGGTACCTTATGGCGGATCACATACAAAAATGATAAAGCTGTTGATAAAATTCATTAATAAAATTTACTAGCAACTTTTGCTTATTTCTTTTTTATAACACGACGGTGGCAAACAAGCATGCGGCCTGCATAATGGTAAGCAAAAATTTTCGAAATGATCCTAGAAAGCTGAAAATTTGGAAGGAAAGGGCCACTGGGTGCCACAGATTCGGAATTGAAAAAAAAATAAAAATAAATACATTTGTTTGTCGTTTTTTTAAATTTTTAATTATTAAACATTTTTTTAAAACAAAACAAATAAAAATGTGTTTTTGACGAATCGTATAACTTTTTGACCATTTTTAGAAAGACCTTGTTTTTTTTTTAAAAATTGACAAAAATAAAAAAAAAACACTGGCGAATGCCCATCATTTTTGACCATTTTAGAAAAAGTTTTTTAATTTTTTTTCGAAAAAACTTACAAAAATAGACTTTTTTTGCGGTTTCTATAATTTTTTACCACTTTGTCATGTTTCCCTTTCAACCTTTTTAGAAAAAGTCTTAAAAACATTTTTTTTTTAAACATAAAAACGTGTTTTTGGCGAATCGTGAAACTTTTTGACCATTTTAGAAAAACCTTGTTTTTTTTTAAAAAATTACAAAAATAAAAAAACACTTTGGCGAATGCCTATCATTTTGACCATTTTAGAAAAAGGTTTTTATTCATTTTTTCGAAAAAATTACGAAAATAGACATTTTTTGGCGGTTTCTATCATTTTTGACCACTTAAGAAAAAGAATCTTTTTAATTTAAAACACGCTAAAATCCACGACGAACACCTCACAACTATTCGAACGAAAAGGTAAGCAAATACTGCTCATGCCGGCCGGCTGAGACTCCGAGCGGCCAGCAAGACCGAGAGAGAACGATACGTAAAGTGTTGGTGAGAGTAGGACAGATGCGTGGCGGTACTGGCGGTGTAGCCAAAATAATACCACGGCACGGCGGTATGAAGGACAAAAACTGAGCAAGTTACGACAAGTATTTCTAACATTTTTAAATTACACCGCCATAAAGTACATTTTGTACTAAACTGTAGAAGCATATTATTCAGCCTTTAATTCGCCTATAACAAAAATAAAGATAGGTAAAGACGTGTCGTAACATATAATTTACTAAATGGAAATACATAATAAAAAAAACACAATTTTTACACAACATTGAATATCTCCGTAACTAGAAACCCTCATAAGGTACCTTTTCACGTAAGACGTCACATTTGAGAATTACTCTTAATTGGTCAAGATTTGAAGTACATTTCTAATAACCTTTTTTCTTCAGTTTTCTGTCTTAATACAAGATTTGTCAATAAATAATGTAAATATCGTGCCATACTGTAATTATCAATAATTTTTGCTTATGGCCCGCCATAAGGTACCTTTTCTCAAATGTATGGGAATAATTTGTGATTTTTACGTAACTTCAATCGTTTATAAATAAAAAAATACGACTTGTAGAATAATAATGACACTTTTGAGATACTTGTGTAGACTGATTAAATATAATTTAGAACTCATTATACGAAAATTGTAAATATTATAGGAATGATGAAAAATATAATAAAAATGACATTTTAATTAAAATAAAAATATTTCGTTGACAATGTGATTTTATTTCTATCCCAAAATGTGCAGTCTAATATCTCTAACTATATACAATGGTTCAGATTACAATATGTTAAAGAACAGGCCGAATTTTTTTTTTTTTTAATTTCGTTCTCATAAGCGACTTGCTCTAATCAAAGGCTGATTTTTCACGACCTGGAAGTCACATTAATAAAACCATTACTGATTTCCAAAGAAAATTACCTTGAGATACATAATCAATCATCATCTCCATAACTTCCAACGGGAACATACTTAAAATTAGTTTCAAACTTCTTTTGACGATTTCTCAAAAGTGCAATTTTAGCATGTGCAGGTTTGATGTTTTTTTAAAAAAAAAGTATGGGACTTAGGGTCGTGATTCTTTTTGTATTAGATAGCTTATTTAACACAGATTTAGAATCTGTGCTTAACTCAATACCAACCATAAGGTACCTTTTCCCGTGGAACGTCACATTTTACTTACATTATTCTAAAAGCAAAAATCAGATTCATTTTTTGCCTATTATTTTAATCATTTGTAGAAATGTTGCACAATAAAATACCCAAAGAGGCCGAGGTTTTGAAGCTATGGTTAGGTTTTTAAACGTCGTTGACGTTATGCTCAGTTTGTCAACACAGTTGCGAATAAAAAGTAATTATATATCTTTAGAACTTCTGTTTTTGTATTTATTTTGAGATTTATCAAAGTAAAAAGTGTGTGTTTGTAATAAGCTGCATTGCGCGCATAAGAATAATGAAATTAGAGTCACTTTATGAGCACGTATGTCGAAAATCTTTTTTAAGTATACATTATATTACTATGCCTTGGCTTGGCCTACTAAGTGGGTACTTTAGGCTTATAAGTAATGAATTAATATCGGACAACGCAAACGACATAATAAATATCATGTACTTTTAAATTGTTCATTGATAATTACAAATGTTGACGACCACTGCTTCTTTTGTTTACCAAATTTTCACATCTAAAAAAAACGGAGTATAGCCAATTCAGAACTATTCGAGTTGGCAACACTGGTCTTCGTTTCGTTTTTTAGCATAGCAATTTTCCTAATTCCTTTTCAGTCGAGTTTACGTCAGGTTCGTTCGTTCACGTCGAGTTGATCATAATAATCATATCATTCATGATCACGTTACAAAGTAATCGCGAGTTATCGTGAAATTTTTGTTCCACGGAGTATCTGTGTACGCTTTTTTACGTATTAATAAAGGTCAAAAAATAGCTTACGACATAAAGACAGTGTACATAAATATCTATAACAATACGACTTTGAATTGTTTATTGTGTTTAAACCATAGTGCAACGAAAGATACAAATACAACGTTGGTGTAATTAAATTATGAAAGTAAGATAAAATCAGTTATTGAAGTTTATAAATCGATAAACACTAATCGATCCTGGTTGAGAAGAACTTGGTGTTAAATGATAGCCATTGAAGATAACATAAAAGGTAAGACGTTTAATGAAAATTCAATACACTGCTATGAATTATATGAATATGGAATTAGTGTTCAAGGTTGTGCCTATACCAATACTATACAACGATGATTTCGGATGTTTCAGATACCTAGAAAAGGGATCTAAGGGCTTTCCTGAAACCAACTAAATCATAATTTGGTCCCTATTAATATGTACTTTCTGAAATTCTTTACCATATATCTCATTGGGTAATTTATTTGAAATAATCTTAAAACATTGGTCTATTTTGGTAGGAATTAAGTAGATTAAGGTGCTGAAATGTTACAAAAGAAGCAAGGGTTCCTGTTATCCCATGTATTAGTGTCCTGAGAAGTTCTGCTGTAGGGTACAAAGGCACTAGGCGTAACTACGCAGTAGAGGAACGACACAACGTGATTGACAAAATATTCTTTGTATGAAATTGTCTGAGATTTAATGTACTATGTGGTAGCAGAACTAAGCGTCAGTGCCGTATATGAGTAGTGCATTCATACCTTTAATCAAGGATGGGCTAACTTTGTTCATCTATGTACCATTTTTCTAAAAAAATACCTCTTAGGGTTTCCATTCTGCTATTACTTACATATATATAAGAATTTGTGTTGGGATTGGTACATATTTTATTATCTGTTAATACTTGTAATATGTTTCATTTATAAATCTATTTTATATGGTTTGCTCTTTTGCCATGAGGCATACAGTGTGTTTCTTTTAACTTCAACAGTACAGAGAAATTCTTACCCAATGGAGATACAGGAGAACTGTTTTTATCATCAGTATCCTGGATGGGGCAAAGGGCACAGTGGTTTAGGTCTGTCTTAATAATTTGCATAAAAACAATCTTGATAGCCGCAGACAGTCAAAACCAGCCAAGTTTTTAAGTTTTATGGAAAACAATTTTATTATTAAATACAATTAATATTTTGAATTGCGATATTCAGATATTCGATTGAAACTTATTTAAATTCTCTATACCAAGAATGGGGATGTGGACTACTGTTGAATTTTACAACATAATATAGGTAGATAGTAGTAGGAACACTGCACCTCTTTGCCCCCAGCGATTTTACTGGATTGCACACTGTTAGAAGTAGTTGGCAGATTTTGCTATCTGGGATCGACCGTAACGAACAACCTGTCGCTCAATGTGGAGTTCGAAATTTGTATCGGTGAAGTGGTGACCATGTTCAGGAAGTTTAGAACTCGAGTATGGTGAAACAAGCATTTTACAACAAACACCAAGATGTCGGTCTATCAGGCTCCCATTTTAAACATACTCTTGTATAGAGCAGAAACCTGGACATTGTATGCAAAAATAGACCTTTAAACTCTTGACATGTCTTAAGATTTTGGGCATATCATGCCAAGATAAGCTGACAAACGATTACACTGACAAAGTGGTAAAATGAAAACACCTTTTTTTTAGATTACCCTGTATGTAAACAGAGTTGTAAACAGGTAAATCATGAGCTCGCCAATGGGTGGATTTCAAAATAAGTGAAAAAATTATGTTCCAATGTATTGTATAAAATATAATTTTACATCTTCGAGCATTCTGATCTTTGTAAGGTCAACTGGGGTAATTGCGTCTATGGGGGCAAATTATGCGTCTTTGAACGCACGCACGCACGCAGCCATGCACGCACGCACGCACGCACGCACGCACGCACGCACGCACGCACGCACGCACGCACGCACGCACGCACGCACGCCCGCACGCACGCACGCACGCACGCACGCAGGCACGCACGCAGGCACGCACGAACGCACGAACGCACGCACGCACGCACGCACGCACGCACGCACGCACGCACGCACGCACGCACGCACTCACGCACTCACTCACTCACTCACACACTCACACACTCACACACTCACACACACACACACACACAGTGTATAACTACAGGCAGGTAGGGTAGGGGTAGTTTTAAAGAGTTAAGATTTAATGGAATATTTTAAAGACGCATTTGCCCCCAAAGACGCTATTACCCCGGTTGACCTCACATGACAAATATTATGATTAATATTATTATGGAGTGTTAGTATTTAGATACAAAATCTCTGCCAACCAGCTAAAAATTACAATGGTTGTACGGTGGACGAATGGTTGAGTCACTGGGCCGGAAATCCAGAGGTACCGGGTTCGATTCTCGGTCTGTACACAGGCGAGTGCCATTTGATTTTTCTGTGTACTTTGATTTCCTGTATCTATATATCGATACCTTTAGACTCAAAGGGCGTAAACGTCGTAGGTTCTAATGGCGTTTACACCCTTTGAGTCTAAAGGTATCGATATGTATCATAAAAATGTGGTGTAAAATTTCCCGCATTAAAAACCAATGAAGAGACAAAAAATGTTTCTTTCATATAAATAAAGATAAAAAATAAAGTAATAAAGTCTATTAAAAAAATATTTGCCTGACATTGGAATCATATGCATATTCCCTATTGGGATGTAAATTGTATGCCATGCAATATTTTCGGAAGAGTATGTTATGCCAAACGATTTATTTGACTAAATAATATTTCGTAAAATAAGACATGCATGAGCAAATAATTATTTGTTAATTTGCCAAAGAAAAATATGCTAGAGCCTGTGCGGAAAGAGAATAGGATTAAAATTGGGGGGCGCTATAATGCTTTTCTACCGAAGAAAAAAATATTTGCCGTATTTGCCATACTGGGTAGGTTAGTTCCGTTTTTCGCCACGCCTATTCTCTTTCCGCTCAGACTCTAACTCTAAAATTGCGAGAAGTCGTTTTGACTAATGATATTTTGCCAAATGATATTTTGAGAAAAATAGTACTTTGGGAAAAGATTTTTGCCCAAACATACTTATTGTGGGTACATTATTGCCAATATAGGTATATAAATAACAAAACAGAAAGTAGGGTTGCTGGGGAGTCTAGCGTAAAAGATACCATTTACCTAAACCTCGTTTTATTGTAGATTGGAACAATCGTACATTATCAGTCATGCAATGATTTCAAACGGTCATGCGATTTTAAGGAAGACCATTTCGAAAAATATCGTTTTTATTTATGAGGGGTACAGTGGTATCTTTCATCTGAAAAGTCTCCTGTAGTGTAGGTAAACATATCGAACTGATCACTGATGTTACTTATGTAAGGTACTCGCTCTCAACAATGTGATTCAGCCCACACTAACCACTTAATACTTGTGTTGTGTACCGCGTCACATGCGCACGTTGCGCTCGTCTGGCGGCGGTTCGTAACGTACCAGGCACGTGCGCGGGCCACGCGACTCGCGTGACCTACTATTGCCGCTTGGGGCTTGTTGGCGTCACGTGTCACTCATTATTCTTGGACGTAGGGGCGGTTTTGATCAATTAACTTTTTGCCTCTCAGTCAAAAAAGCTCAACTCGTGATCCCATCTTCGTTTAGGGACCCCTTAAGCAATAATTTCTTATAAACTTAAGTACCTGGGTAGTTCTCTGCGACTAAAAAGTCGCACCAATCGCATCATTACCATCGCCACATTATAGATGAGCTCCGTATAAACTATGGAGTCGTTTTTGGTTATCTTGTAGAAGTCGCGTGCCTCTGCTATTTTTATCATAATGATCCTGATTGCTTTTATAAAACCGCCAATAATAGTGGCGATGGTAATGACAAAAAAATCGCGGTATAAAATCGCAGAGAACTACCCACCTACTAGAACTTCCAATACCGGTATTTTCAGTATGGACAATACCGGGATCCCGGTATTGCCCATACATATTATACTGGTCTCGATATTAAAAACACTAGTTCATACTTAATATAACTATTAAATATTTCTGCCTATAAATATAGTCTGCAGATAACAGCCTTATCAAATTTGCGATTTGCGAGCAAGCTGCGGGCGACTTAGAAGCGAAGTTCCATACAAATGTGCGAGCTGCGAGTTCGCCCGCAAATCGCAATTGTGATAAGGCCCTAAAGGAAATTTAATATAAAGCTACATTACTACTGCCTAATGCTGCTGGCCAAACTATACACTTATGTATATTCCAGACCTATTCTTCTTTCTTTTACTTCTTACAAAATGGTTAATTTGCCTCGAGTGTAAATTCCCTTTTACTTTGCTTACTCATCATCATATTCCCCTTCGGGCAGGTGTTCTGATACGCGATACTTACGCCATATGCGAGTATGTGTCTGTCGGCTGAATTAGTTACGTTGTGCTGTTGCATGATGCATTTGACACCTCGGGTCACTTGCGGGACTAGCATAGATTTGTTAGGTGGACTTGCCGATATTTTTATTTTCTTGTATAAAATTACATTTTACTTTTCGCAAAATTTCTCAGTCGCAATAGTTCCTTCGTTGTGATTTTTCCCGGTAGATTTGTTTTTAATACTTATTATATTTTTTTATGTATAATTTTACTATAAACAATATGTTGAATATGTGCCATTCCGCGGGTAAATGTACCTTATGGATATTGTCACTTGCGTCCTTCTATCTTGATGTCCTATAGTAACGGAGTCGGATATGACGAATGCGACAATATCAAGAATAGTATGGGAGGCACGGGCGAAACGAAATGTTCATCTGATTTTCTCATGAAAATGCTTTGTTTCTCCATTATTTCGGTCTACTTCCAGTCGCAATTCTCAACGTCTGGCACCTCGAGGTGGTTGCGTTTGACCAGGGGACCACCGTAAACTTGCAAAAAATTCTGGAAAAATATCTGATCGTCTCAAGGGTAGTTTTGGGTTTAATCTATAGTTCTCTATATTAGTAATCCCGAGGTTACATTGCCAGATCAGTAAGACGTTGCTAAATACCTGCCAGAAGGTCGTGAAGTTGCAAAATTAGGCTCCAAATTTACCTGATAGTTAGTCTCAAGGCTAATTCTTACATATTTTGTTGTAAACTCCCCAAAATATACCCTATACAAAATGACAGAACATTAGGACGTTGCTTTCAGCCCCCAGACGAGGTCAAGGTTGTAGGTCTCAAATACTAAACATATGAAAAATGGTTGATTTATACGTGTTATCTGTAAAAACTCTTATTTCTCCATTCTTTACGTGGTCTCTGAGACACAACAGTCAACCTCTGGCACTTCCACGCGGTTGCGTTCACCGAGGGGAGCAGAATAAACTTGCAAAGAAGCATGGAAAAATATTAGATCGCCATCGCAATAGTTCTTAAACTACACGTTCAAATTGAATGTTATTGAGAATATATTTAAGTCTTATTATGCCCTATATATCCCTGAAATTTCAGGGTTCTAGCTTTAGCCACCACAAAATTACGGGAGGCTGAAAATGGCCTGAATGGCTTCGAGGAAAGGATGGTACGGCCGTGCCTTTTATTTTGTTCAACTTGGCGGAGGCACTGCCGTGCCCCCAGATAGAAATGAAATTAATAAACTATAATAAAATAGATGCATAGAAAACGTAAAAACAAAATATAATATTGTTAATTATTTCAGATAAAGTATGGAGTGGGTGCTCAAGAGTCAACAGATTCATAACACATTCAGCAACCTTGGCTTTATGCATGCAGATGGATATCACATAAACGAAAACTGTAATGGTGTGTATTGCTCAGAGTTCGTTAAAAATATACCTAATAAAGTAATAAATACCAAAATATCCGATACATAACGGATATTTCGGTATTTGGGCATTTTTATTTTAAAATCTACGGTTAGGCGAAACTTAAGTTATGTTCAAATACCGTCTAACCTGTCAGTCCGTGACGAAATGTATGGAGTTTGACACTAATCGTCAGTTCTGTGACGACATGCTAACTGTCAGTTAAGAACGCACTTTAAATAAAAAAGTTTCATAAAAATCGGTTTAGTAGAAGTAGTTGAAAAAGCTGCCGCAAGATTTGACCCAAACAAACTTACAACCAAACTTGACACAAACACGGTAAGCTAAATAAAACCGTTTAAAAAGCCCATTTATTACTTTTTTACACGTAAATTAAACGTAAAAAAATTGGATAAGTGCGAGTTAGACTCGCGTGAGAGGGTTCCGTACGTTCAAAACAATATAACACAATTATACTTTACTGCACGCACAGACTTCTTAAGGTTTTCCTTAATTTTTGCCTATTTTCTTAATTATCTTCAAAACTATTAATATAAAAATGATAAAAAAAAATATTTGAGATTCATTTGATATGTCACACGATATAGTTTGCCATCTTTTTTTTCTTAATTTTCTAGTTGACTCCCCAAAAGTGCCCCCCATAATTAAAATTCATATATTTTCGTCATACGTCCGTGTTTGGGTCATTAACCTTAATATATATACCATATTTCAACTCAATCGGATCAGTACTTTCGGAGCAAATTGGCTGTGACAGACAGACAGACAGACAGACACACGAGTGATACTATAAGGGTTCCGTTTTTTTCTTTTGCGGTACGGAACCCTAAAAAGAACAAAAAAAAACCATAGAATTAATTTTGCAGATGTGCTGGAGACTATTTTAGAAAATATTCTAAGTGAAGACAAGTATCTACGCGCATACCGAAGAAGCATCAGTTTCGGGCAAAACATACAAAAGGATCTAATACCTCTCTTAATACACGCTAATCAAGACAAGACCATTGAGTTGCTAGTTAGAATACTGGTCAATTTGTCTATTCCTATAGAATGCTTGCTATCAGTGCAAGAAACGTCTCAATCCGATTTTGGTCTACATACGGTTTTTGAACTTAACAAGTTACTTGACTCTATTAAAACGGCGTTTACTAGTCACCGGGCGACGAAAGTGGTTGTAGACTTTTTAAAGAAAAATGTGGAACTCGATCAACAAAAAGTTACGCCCGAAAAATGTACAAATATATGCAACAGTCTGTTGTTATTCAGAAATATACTGCATATACCAGAGGACGCCAATAGCCTCAGCCCAAGCAACAATGGATCTGACCATACCGTGCAAAATCAGATCCTTTGGAACATTTTTAGCCAAAGCATTGATAAAATCCTTATTAAGCTTATGACTATACCAGAAGCGGTAAGTGATCAGACCTCCAATTTACAATTTTATTTATATCCAAATCAAGCAATTCTGTATATGCTTTCAATAACAAAGTAAAGCAATACCTGATCGTAAGATATGATTTTTAGCAATGCAACAGTTAAACAAAGTTAACTATACAGTTGAACAGCTATGTAAAATAAAAAATTGGTTGAATACGAATCGAAACTAAAATTAATGATTAAAAATGAATCGCAGTGGCCACGCGGTAGGTTTTATTAAGTGATTAGTGACCACAGACCTTCGGTGTTCGCTCCGTGCGAAGGGTTACGTGCGTTGGGGTAACGTAACGAAGCTGCCTGCGCCCGGGCCTCTACCGCGCCGCTGCCTCCGCTTGCTGCCCTCTTCGATCTGTATGATGGATTTCATACACATATCTGCTTTCCAGAATGTTTATTCATTTCCAGATGGTTGTATAACTCTTCATTAGTCTCACGTGCGTATAGCGATGACTTGCCAGTGGTCCACTGACAAGTCATTGTTAATTGGGATTACATTTTTGCCAACACTGCCAGTAGTGGATAACATAGAGATCCTTTAACCGACAGTTTTAATTGGTAAAGATATTTAAATAAGCGAATTCATTATTATTATTCTTAGTTGCTATGTGCATATTATTACTTAATTGCATTACAGGCTATGTATTTAAACAACTAAATATCTTATTATGTTATCTTTTCGGGTTTAGAATGTAATCTTTAATTCATATTCGGCTTAGTGACGCTGCGGATTTTATTTTCCTGTTGATTGCTTTAAGTCCAATTAAATTATATTATACGACGTTGAATGAGATTAGGTATGTGTTTTGTATTTATTTCATATTCCAGGCAAATTGGGCAGTAACAATGGTACAACTAGTTGCTCTACTGTACAAAGATCAGCATGTTGTTACATTACACAAACTTCTTAATGTGTGGCTGGAGACAGCTCTCTCCGAGAGCTCAGAGGATAATGAAAGTAACACCTCGCCACCGGATAGAGGTACTATAATTAATATATTATATATATTTTATGATACACGCCTAATATGAGATACATCAAGCATTACTTAAGAGGACGCAATATACACGCCTCTATATGTATTGGTTCTTATTTTAAAACGGCATTCTATATTAATATTGAAAGCCTGTCATATGTTTTTAATTCATCATAACGTTTTAAATTGTCTTTAATAATACAAATAAATTTTATGAGCAAAGTTCGAGCAATACAAACGATTTCCAAGACCTCGTCCCACTGCAAACAAACAAAACTATACAATCTATATGTACACAATGTATATATAATCTACTATTTCCTTTTTAATTAAGAACCTAACTACGATTTTATAACCTGAATAAGTAAGTTTGCACGTGGTTTGTAGGCGGCGCCATAGCTAGTAGGTGCAAATTTAACGGAACCGGGCAGCATCGGAAAATGAGTTGCGGTGAGCGTCCTGAGTCCTCTTACAACAATATTGTAAATTTCTAGGTAGTGATGATTCTTCACCTATGTCGACATCAGACCCAACATCAGATTCTTCAGATACTGGTGGTAGCGGAAAATGTAACGACGGGCCAAATTCTGTGAACAATGGATGGGGAGCTTCCTCTGAAAGTAATACAGTGCAAGATGGTAATCAGCCGTTTAAACCCCCGCCGCTGCCTGATAAGAATGACGTTCACATGAGAGACAACGACGCAATCACCACTGATATTCATATGAAGTCTGATAGTGTATGATATGTTTTTAATCCTCGCAATATTTGTTTTTATAGAAAATTATCTTAATTCATAAATGACCATCTATGGCTGTAATTCTTTGCAGGATAAAATAGTAGCCTCAAAAGATTCGAAGCCTCAATCACAAACCGTTGTCGTTGATAATCAACAGCCTCCAAAACTCAATAAAAAGACGGTAAAATCTGAAACTTCTGACTGCGGATATTCGACGCAAATTGAAAATCAAGAATCAATATCGACTTCCAGTAATGATGATGAGGTACCTTCAAAAAAGCCCGTGCATCAAAAGCCGCACAATCCTAAACAAAGAGTAAATACTAAAGTACGGATTGGAATTACGCTGCAAGAACGAAAACGTAAGAAGATAGTTAAAAGATCAAAAGCTAACATGTAAGTAAAGCCTAATGTAATAAATTCAGTTTATTTGCATTATAAAAGAACTCAACAAGTTATTGTATTTCAGTGAAAATCTAATTCGTTATTCCAGCATTAACGTCCAAGGCCTCGCATACCAACCACCAACAGCTGATGATATATCCAATATTTTAAAAGAATTTACCGTTGATTTCTTACTGAAAGGCTACAATTCTTTAGTACAAACTCTACACAGTCAAATCCTTACTAATACACAGTTGGAAATCGATACGTCACATTTCTTTTGGTTACTGACATATTTTCTGAAATTTGCTACCCAAATTGAGCTGGATTTGGATCAAGTTTCTTCAATACTAACATTCGACATAGTGTCGTATTTGACCGCTGAAGGTGTCAACTTATGCGAACAATTTCAATTGGCAATCAAGTTAGATGGAAATGACTTGAAGCCGAGCAGCCGCAGACTTCACCTGGTAAGTGTTAATAACATAATTGCATAAAGTACATAAGTGTTGTTGTTCTCAGGCAAAAAGTACGTGCTACATGGCAGTTGTCAATAAGTACCTAGTAAGATGTCACTGATATAAAAAACGCAATTATGAATCGTCTTTATCGACACCGACGATGCGGTATCTTTTGCCTAAGTTAGACAATAATCCAATAACCCATCACCATCAACGGCCATTAAATAAATAAAACTGCTGGAAGACAAAGAATAATGGAATTACGGACGTAAAAGCTAGCTCTAAGTACCTTATCACACTTGCGGCTTGCGGGCGAGTTAGAAGCGAAGTTCCATACAAATTTCGCTCGCGGCGGAGACGCTGTATGGTTTTCTATGGAAACTCACCCGCAAATCGCAAGTGTGATAAGGCCCTAAATCTGCATAGGTGCGTAAACATGGATGACACTGCGTGAACGTAAAGATCGATCACGTTCACATCTGTTTACAAAATTATACTTTAATTGTATGTCTTTTCAGGTTGTCACAGCCATTAGAGAATTCGTACAAGCGATAGAAGTGTACAAAAAGTTTTCTCATAATTGCGCTGATGATATAAAGGCTCTTACTACGTTACAAATCAGAATGTGTGAAACCGAAGAATTGCGATCACTTTTAGTGCTGCTTTTGCGTCATTATAACTCGAAATATCACTCCAAGCAGTACTTACAGGTAAGGGTTGCAGGTATGGAAGGGAGGAATTTTCATTCATTCATCATTCACCCCTCAGTGTTTGGCATCATTTCCACGTAAACGCAATAATTTTCGTCAAATTGAAGCCTTAGAAAATATATTGGAGAGTTACTTGCTGAAAATGATGACGCCAACAATTTTGAAATCAACCAGTGACGTAGGCGATGCTTGCGTAGTGCGTACCTACCTTCCTGCTTACTACGTAATTCATCGAGCAACAATTAAGTAGTTCTGCATTTGTATGGTTAATCAAAGTGCTGTAATTTTTAAAAGTATTTATTAATAGCTCTGACTAGGGCGAATAGTCGTTACGACAGGATCTTGGTGCTATCGTAAATGAAAATGTTCAAGTCCTTTTATTTCATTTAGGTGACGTATTTTAATTCATTTTCGATTGACGTATGTTTACTCAATTCAGCCGGAAAGTCCAGGTTATTATACTATGTTGTAACATTTTAATAAAAAAAAAATAATAATAATAGGTATATCACTTTTACAGGACCTCATCGTAACGAACCATATACTGCTGACCTTTGTGGATACTGGTATGAGGAACACGGACTATACTGGCTCTGCCAGAATGATAGATCATATTAAACAGTACGTATTTGTATAATCTTATGCACACATCAAAAATATATTTTTGGTGGCGGGCGATTCTCCGAGCGTTTTGACCGCGCGGTTTGACAATCATTGTTGTCCGACGATTATTTACTATAACGAAAGGACAAATCGTGACAATTTTGATAAAACTAGACTTAACCTCGGTACTGTTTTTCGGTTTCATAAAAAGTTAACTCTAGGCATCGTTTTTCTTAACAATATTTACTGAGACAATAATGACGAAAATAAAACGCCGTAAAAACGCTGAATATTGGCCCTGGCACGTGCTTTGCCGCTTGACTAGATATCTGTAGGTATGTTAAGTAATAGCTTGTTGTAGTTTCTATTTCACCACGGTATGGTATTTCATCGTCATGAAATATTGATGTACCAGTGTCTACCTACTTTTGCCGCCACATTTTAGGTTCCAGGTATTTATAGATGGTTTGATACAGGTTTGCCACTCCCGAAATGATGTTTCAATATGGGTTGCTCTTGGAGGACTATGCAGTAAACGGCGAGTTCATCAACGACTGCGTGTTTACTATAATGCATCACGTGGGCGGAGATTTAGACAGTTTGATTTGTTTATTCCAACCGAATATTCTGAAGACATTCACTTCTATATGGAAGTCTGAATTCGAAATATGTGACGTAAGTATGACCTACAGTTTTCAAGGTATCATTCTATGAAAAAACAAGAAATTAAGACAAATATCTATAAATATATTGAACAGAATCAGAAAAGATGCCTTTCTGTAAAATGTAAATTTCGAAGCTTATAATTCTTTTTTTTGCAGGATTGGTCTGATCTTATAGAATACGTGATAAACACATTCATAAAAAAACCGCAGGCTCTTCTAAGCATTGCCAATTTTAGACTGGACACAGAGATTTTTGAAGATGAAAACATAGTAACAGAGTCCTCCTTGGTGGCGCCGGGTAAGAAAGAAAACCAACCACAAGCTGAAACTGGAAAGAAAAAGTCTAGTCATGGTAGTGCGACCCATTCGTCGAGGGAAAGGTATGCAACTAAGATTTTGTTTGATTTTGATGACGTTATTAATTTTTTAGGACCAAGAACACTCCTCGTCGCCAAATAAAAAAAAATTATGGAATGTTCTTGTAGGCAGGTCATTAATAATAAAAATAAGTTATATTTTCGATTCGGTGGACCAAGGTCAGACAGACCAAATAAACCCTCATTTTTTTTTAAATGGTGAAGGGACAATAAATAGAGTGCATTTTTTATTCTTCAAGTAACATGAGTTAAGTAAATGGGTATAATTACTAAATTTATTGCTGTAGGTGGACCGAAGAAGAAATTTCATCCTTGAGTTGGAATTATCTGCAATACAACTCTCTCCCGGATGTGGTTGGTGAAATACTAAAATGTTTCAAAGAAGATGGCATTATCAAATCCAGGGACTCGGTAATCAGGGAATTATATAAGCAAAATATAATAAACAAGGAGGAATATGAAAAGTTGACCAAGGGTGAAGCTAAACTTGACAAGGGTGGCAGAGATTCCACGCAGTTTAAGAAGGAAATGAGGGATGCCGAAATTGGTAAACTTTGTGAGCAATTGAGACAAGATGGGAAAACAAAATGTTTTGACTGGGTCCAACAAGTTTTACTTGAAACCTGTTACGCCAAGTTACAAATCGAAAAAAGATACGGTAACGAATCTGGTGATAATACAAAGGAGCAAACAGAGAACTGTCTGTTTAAGTTTTATAGTCAAGAGATTAACGCGACGCCTATCATGTCGCCAGTGTCTTACCATGCACTTCGTAAGTTTTAAATTAAATCGTCGTATATTTTAAATTGATATATATTTATTATATTATCGATATGATGTACGAGTACAATAGGTTTGAATACACATCGTCTTATATTTGAATTTCATGCATACTTACTGTGCTTTCTTGGGGTCAGTATCAGATGTAAGTGTTTTCTGAGATTGGGGTGGCTGAGGGAAGCGATGCTACTGTTGATTTTTCGTGTAAAGGATTTCCATAGTAATTCAACACTGGAATCCAATCTGTGTGATGGCCAGATGGGTACTCGTCAGGAGGGACCAAGTTTACTGAATGTCTTTAAGTTTTAGGGTTTCTATTATTTGATTAATCATGTGTGTATCGTCGTTCGAAGGTTCAATTGATATAAAATAATGTCGCTTGCCACGATTGAATATTTATTTCTGTTCCTTAATAATTAATAAACTTTTAATATATAAGATGTTTGTATGACTTGTAATTGAAAGGTTTCTTAATTATAAAGGAACAACTTTCTTATTTATGAAACCCTTTAACAAAAGGTTATAAATAACTTTCGCAAAAAAAATGTTGATGGCTTTACGAGGCTTTATAAATTTTGTAGAATAGGATACTTCTTACTTTCATGTATTTTACAGATGTAAACTGGATTCTAGGTACAACAGATATTATACCACAGCATATCGTCGGGTGACAACTAAAACGCACTAATTGCGTTTAAAAATTACAGTAACAATAACTTTATTTGACTAACACTAACAGCATGGTTTATATTCCAATTACCTATTTCAATGTTGTTAGTGAGTTTTGGCGGGCACCCGACGAATTATTGCCCGCATATTGTAAGTTATAATGACTAACTTAAAAAGCTATGAAAGTTTCGAACGTTTTTTAAATCGACCACGAGATTGATTGTTCTATTTAAATCTAACATATCTTTCCAGTTTCGAATCAGTCAGTGCCGTTGGTACCATGGAATTGTGAACAAGCTTCAATGTGCAAGGATTTAAAATTTTTGCAACTATTGCATAAACTGGGTTTCCAAATGCCAGTTGATACCGGAAAAGTATTTATTAGAATACCACACGTTTGGTCAGCTGATCAGTTGTATGAAGTGGCTGGCAGAGTAGCGGACATTGACACGAGTAAGTTATCTTTTCTTTGGTTGACAATCAAGGTTATGAAATCATAAATATCTTTCTATTTAGTCCGTATTTTTTGGTTTATCAAATTATTAAAAATCGACAAAAGTATAGATTATCAAACTTCCGGCGTGGGGGCTTGTGACGTCACTCCTAGGTGAAAATTGTACCAAAGAGTGACGTTACTCGAAACTTCTAAGCACTGTATCCTCGTAATTTTTTGTTTGTTAAACAAAATAAAAAATGCGTGTACAATATTATAATCTAACTGACGGACTAAACAGTTTTTTTTAATCGTCTAGCCTATTCAACAAGTGTATGAGCGCCCTTGATAATGAGGTCTGTCTTACATATGTTAGGTAACATAGTCAGTATAAATATTATTGACTCTGACTTTATTTTAATAACAGACTATCAAGCTTGTTATAGAAGTTGTACTCTAAAAAATCATTCATGCAACAATATTTTTGTGTAAGGGGTTTGCCAGGAGTACGTCGGTAAAATACCTACCGTGAGATCTCCTGTCTTAAACCATTTCTCTAGCTAGCCAGACGATAAGCTAGAAATGTTAGACTCGTCACAACTCTACGTCGTAACAAGTATTATTGTAAACTATTTTATTTCTCATTATTTACTTCTAGAAAAACTGAAATTCTCTATCAGCGATTTAACTGAGAGCACAACGAATAAGACACAGCAATGTAACTCGACGTTGCCAGCAGATCTCGCCAAAGATGTTACAGTGCTGATACCTGGTACAAAAAGCTTCTATCAGATACAAAAACAGAAGCATCTTGCCGCTATAGTGAACTTTACGCCTAGGTAAGTCATTTGTGTAGTTACGAGTGAAGTTTCAATCTCAATAACCACTTGAAAGACCGATCGCAGGATAATTATTTTTGACCTAAGTGCAAAAAATTGAAAACTGCTAACAAGGATCGATTTAGAAGACGAGAGAAGCAATATAACCTGTTTTTATCTAAATAGTTTTATTTATCTTCTTAATAGGGTACCCTTTTGGGTGCGGAGCCCTAAAAATATATAATACTTTCTATTTTTCTACTAAGGTTTTCTATTAACGTTTATTGCTACTAATTTAATTAGTTATTAACTGATAAAATGGTTAATACTGCCAATATTGCGTCACTAAGGAAATACCTATTAAGTACAGTAGGTACAATTAATGTGTAGGACGGAAAATTTTGAAATATGCAATCCAGTGTCATAGACAACTAAGCGCATTTCTTCTAAACTAAACCAGTCAAACTGATTATATTTAATTGGCTTTCAATATTTACAGGCCAGGTTCCTCATTCTACTCGGAAAGCGGAAATGACCCCAGCAAACGTTGTTGGCTGGAGGTGGTGCAGCAATCCCAAGAGTTAAAACTAACGTGTGCTGTGGGAAGGTGAGAAGTTTATAATAAATAATAATTATAAAATAATAATACGTTGCGATAATCAATTAACTTTCTGTCCCAACAACTCAACGATAGAGGCCCTGCTTCGAAATCAGGAATTCATGAGCTACTTATGTCCTCTTTTGTTTAAATGCTATCAGTTGCACAATTTAAGTATTTTATGCCACACCTGGCCATAAAGTGACTTTTACCGCACGCTGCGCGTACGGAAAAAGCCGCTTTCTGGCCAAGCGTAGACATAAAATGATGTACACAACACGGGAGGTAATAAAGAAAGCCCTCGATCGCATATTTACGTCCCTCGCTTGCAGCTCGGGCCGCAAACTTCTGCGATCTCGGCCTTTGTATTACCACCCTAGTTGTGTAATGTACTAATAACGTTAACGTTTCTTATGTGCATGTCCTTTATATTTCATTTTCGTAATAACACCAGGTGGTATTATAAGGAAGCGTCCTAGTCGTTCTAAGCCGGGACACATATCGAAATCATGTATAGTGATTGGTGGATTTTCTGACAAAATTGACTTTAGAAATAAATACGTAAGTTCGGTGACAATGCAAAATTTTTGTACCATCGAGCTGATCTGATGGAGTCGGAAGGTCGCTATAGGATCAAATCAGTGCAGTTTGCGATTATACAAATAAAATACACTCTGCAATAAAAGGTTGTTTCAAAAATAACATTTTTGACGGATACTTTTTATATTGTAGCGACCCGGATGACGAGAGTGCCTTGTGTCAGTTGGCGGAGGCCACGGCGGCGGCCGCGCCCGACGAGCCCGAACCACAGAAGGATTCCTTCATCGCCCAGCTTTCGGAGATGGATGACGCCAACAGGTACTATTAACACGAGGCGTTTTGTTGCCGAGGGGTGAAAATGGTTAAACGTACATAGCACTTGATGTCTTTAAAAACTTATGTACCTAATTTTTCAAATCTATTTTTATCTACATTATCGAGTTGTAAGGGGATTTTCCATAGTTAACATTTTACTCTTAGAACTTAGAAATATTGGGCTCTTTCTGGTCGGAACTGGGAGATCTACTTGGTTGTATAATTAATAGTAGATTGTGTATCTAAGGCGGTAATTCCTTTACCGCCCGTGGCACACACAATGTTTTTCATCACACTTGTGAGGAAATCTAAATAAATAACCTTTTTAATACACTTGCTCAAAAAGTGGTACTTTTTGTAGCTGTATATCGTGCGCAAAGTTCGATTTTGCGAACTAGTGCTTTTTATTTCCCATTTTTTTTAATTTACTGTTGTTCAAATACATACATCCAACTAATGGTCAAATACGTTCTTTGTTTTTATTACGTCAGTGGACATTGAATGAAAGTATACATTTGATACGTTTAAAATATTAAATCCACATATATAACGTTTGATTGTTTTTATTATAAACAATTAAACTGTTATCTAATATTAAAATAGTTTAAAAAGTATGCTTCTTGAGTATTACCAATGAGTAGTTTAGTCAGCGGTCTCGCATAATACTAGTATTATGCGAGACCCAAAAAATAAAAATTGTCACAGATAAGATAATATGGTGCAGGCTGTTCGAGTTTTATAAATGACAACTAGCTTTCCGGCACTAAAGATTACATTTTACTTGGAAATTAATGAGCTATTAAGTATTTAAATATTTATTGCTTTTTTCCATTTTTAAATGCAGTTAAATTATCTTAGAACGTTTGTCTGTTCCCAAAATAGTTTATTTTTATTTGGCTGAATGGTGACAAACGCTGCCACGTTGGAAAAAGTTCGCAATTAAAAGTAACACATTTTGTTTTATTCCCGCCATTTTCATTCATGATTGTAATTTTGTAATTATTAATTATCACGCATTAGTTTGATAACACTTTTGTGAAAAATGAGCGATTCAGACGATTTTGAAATAAATTCAACACCACGAGATATACTAGCAAAGGTGTCAACGGCAACTACTATTCATTATTTTACCAGAGAAGTCGAAGGAGGAATATCTGGCCGTCTATGAGCAATTCATTGACTGGAAACGAGAAAATCGAACGGCGTCATTCTCAGAAAATGTACTTATGGCCTACTTTCTTGAATTGTCTAAGAAATATCAGGCATCTACAATGTGGTCAGGATACTCAACGTGACTTTTAATAAGTGTTCCAATTGAGTGCTCCATTTTTATGAGGCCAAAAAATAAACAAATTTGTCTCTTAATCATTCAATCATTTCATTTTCGTTGTAATTTTTCGCAAATGTATTAAAAAACGTCGTTTGATACACGTGCGGAAGTGTCATTTCCACTCGTCCCGAGTCTTGTCCCTCGCCTTACGGCTCGGGCCAAGACACCTCGGGACTCGTGAAAAATGACATACTTTCCGCACTTGTATCAAAAAGTACTATTATGCCACACCTGGCCATAAAGTGACTTTTTCCACTACATAAATACGAAAACGTCTAACTATAAGAATTCCGATTTTCAAAATGCCGAGATTCGATACACCGAACAATGAAAATTCCGAATCTATGATAACCCGATACATCAAAAATACGAATTCCAATAGTCAATATACCGATTTTCAAAATTCCGGAATTCAATACACCGAACAATAATATTTCCGACTCAATAAAAGTGGGAGAATAGGCCTTAGATCTAGCTAAACTGACGTATTACTGGCTGTGGTTAGTTTCCCTTAGCGTCACAGTTTCAACCTAAAAGGGCTGTGACCAAGTTTTATTTTACCGAATGACAAAATTCCGAATTAGCAACGAAATTTCGGACAACTGAAAATCGGAATTCCGTTTTACGGACAAAGAGCACATCGAACTTTTTATTTTTCGGAGTAATAAATGTCGGAATATAGAAAAATCGGATTTTTGAAATTCGGTATAATATATCGTGTTTTTCAATAATCGGAATTTTATTTTTTAGGATTTATTAAATGTAGACATAAAATGAAGTACACAACACGGGAGGTAATAAAGAAAGCCCTCGATTGCATATTTACGTTCCTCGCTTGCAGCTAGGGCCGCAAACTTCTGCGATCTCAGCCTTTGTTTCTATTACCACCCTAGTTGTGTAATGTACTATACTAATCCAAATCCACCCAGTATGACAAGAAATTTTTTAAACAGAAAGTGACATTATATCCATAGATAATGCGAATGTCAAGTCAAGTTCGGAAACCATAGCGTATGGGTAAAGACCTAAAAGGGCCATTTTAGTTGATTTTATTTTTGCACTATACTGAAATACCTACACTATTTTTAATACACTTGCTTAAAAAGTGGTACTTTTCGTAGCTATAAATCGTGCGCAAAGTTGTATTTTGCGCACTAGTGATTTTTACTTTCCAGCTAATTTTTGAACACTAAATACATAACACATTTATTTGCAAATAAGTAAAGTACAAAGTAATAATAACACAGCCGGTGCCATGTTTTTGTTTCATCGACATTTTTTCGCAAATATATTAAAAAACGTCGTTTGATACACTGCCCAATACTCCTCGGGACTCGTGAAAAATGACGTACTTGCAGCACTTATATCAAAAAGTACTATTAAACATTTAATTAATGTTACCGAAATATGTGTTTACATGTATTTTCAATAACAGTTCTCTTTAAATAAATATTTCAGTGATAAAAGTTAAAAAAGTAAGTTGGCGTTTCCTTTGAACATGACAAATAAGAGTAAAACAGAACCAACGTATCCAAATTAAATAAAAAACGGCCCGTAGGATCTACGTGTAACAACACCATTTTCGAGCAAGTGTGATGAAAAATTACCTTCCGTAGCACCTGTCACTAAACCCAAAATACACCTATACTTAATATAAACTAATATCAAAAAGACCTATTCTCAAAACGAATGAATCCCGAATCGACTTATTTCCAAAAAGATTTATTCTCGATATACACTATTCTTGAAATGACTCAGTTTCAAATGGAATGATTTGCATAAAAACTGTTTCACAAAATGAACCAGTCCCAAAATACCCTAAATTTGAATATCAAAATACTCTATTCTCATAATGACTGGTTTTCAAAACGTCCTAGTCTCAAAATACACTAAATCTATATTATGTCGGAGAGGCAGTGCTTCGACCCTTGTTGACAACCTTCATTGAAACAGCGTAGTCTGACTCTAACCTTTTGAACGCTTTTCCTCCCATGTCAAAATGTGGCTTATACGCCAATAGATGAAAGATGAAGAGCGAAAATAAACCTTACCTGTCAGCAGGAAAATTGCTTTGACAGCGTCCGCCATTACCCCTTTAGTGGTCGCGGGCGTGGTAGGCACGACAGCACACGACCACTTTAGTGGGTCTTGGCGTTCAAAGGGATAGATTTCACCAGTAGACCAGCGCTGGCTCCCGAGCCGTACACATCAACGTTTTTATTTTATTTTGTCTTATGATATGTGTTGTCCACTTTGTGCATGCTATAGCTAATAAATTTTCATTCTATTTTATTCTATTATAAATTACTCTGTTTGGCAAACGGCATACGATTTAATGGTCGACGGTAAAGTAACGAATCTCGAGACTTGGGCAATTTATTACATGGGATATTTTCTTCAACTACATATGACTATTGAGAATTTAGTGTATTTTGGGACGAGTACGTTTTGAAAATTGTGCGTTTTGACACTACCATGGAAATAAAATTTAAGGTATTTTGGGACTGGTGCGTTTTGAGAATAGGTCTTTATAGGATTCGTTCAATTCGAAATTGGGTCGTATAGAGGAAGGTGTAAATCGAAAATAGCTCTTTTTGGCAGCGAGGTAATTCGGGGTATGTTCCTTGTGGAATAGGGTACTTGCCTGTAGTCAATATAAATTACTTCACGCTAGCCTTGAAATCTGCTTTCGAAAATTTGCAAAAATCAACTAAAATTCACCTATTTAACGTTTTAAACGATTTTTAAAAGACCAAAAGCTATAAATGAGGAGATGATTTGATGTTTGAGCACAATGACGTCATTATGCTTTTTCTCATAGAAACTTCATACTACCCGAGCGTTTTGACAATTCATAAAAAGTAACTGATTTGATCTGTCAGGAAAGTACCCTATTAGGACTTTTCGATTTTAGTTCATATAAAGTATAGGTGTATTTTGGGTTTAGTGACAGGTGCTACGGAAGGAAAAATTAGTGTCTGCAATTTTGCATAGAATATAATAAAACCGACCTGGGGACACTTTTTTTTAACTAGACGTATTTGATTCTGAGCAATAAGTAGCTACCAACAAAAATTTCATATATACTTGAAGAGAAAAAACTTTGACACGTTTATATGAACATGTGGTTAGTTGAAACGATTACGATTAAAATATTTATTATCTGTTGCAGCATCAGCGAAACAGCATCCGTCGCTTCCGACCTCACCCGCATGTACGTCTCGGACGAAGACGAGAAATTGGAATTATCGCTTCGGCCGATTAAAGTAAATCCTGTAAATTCCGAAGAACTCGGCGACGTGTCCCGCAGCGGCGTGCGGAAGCGCCCGAGAGTGTACCCGCCCCATTTCTGAGCTCGCACCAACATCGCAGACTTCACACTTACCGAGAGAGGCGAGAGTGGCGAGTCGCTTACATGCTCCTAGGCATGACGAACAAAATGATACTTACTTTTTTAAAGACAGTAAAATAATGTGGAGATGGGAATCTGGCCTTATCGGGCCCCGCCACTGCGATTGCCATAAATATAACTTTAAATAAAATAGAACACTTTTAAGAGGCCTTTTTGAAACGCTTGTGGGTTCTTTCTCTGTGATCTACGACGAGACTTGTGCCCGTCAAGATAGCGTACACCGTAAAGATATTCAGAATCTGATGCAGCCAATAAATAGTACCCAAATAGTACCGACGAAATACCTAGTTGAAAAAAATAGTACCCTTAAACTTTTCGAAATATAAGGCCTGTTCACGGTGTACGCTACCGGCGTCAAGCTGGCGTACACCGTTTGTATCTCTGGAACGGCTTTGTTTTTGGAAACGCTTTATATTTAAAAAAATAGTACCATAGGGCCCTAAAATTTTACTTCTCTAGCTATCGTAGAAGCCGAGATATAGTGAGCTCTTTCTATAAGGAATTCCCGGGTACGCCAGCTTGACGGTGTGAAATTTTGTACACCGTTAAGTTATGGAATATCTCGGCTTCTACGATAGCTAGAGAAATAAAATTTTAGGGCCCTAGGGTACTATTTGGGTACTATTTTTTGAGATATAAATCGTTTCCAAAAACAAAGCCGTTCCAGAGATACAAACGGTGTACGCCAGCTTGACGCCCGGTAGCGTACACCGTGAACAGGCCTTATATTTCGAAAAGTTTAAGGGTACTATTTTTTTCACCTAGGTATTTCGTCGGTACTATTTGGGTACTATTTATTGGCTGCATCAGATTCTGGATATCTTTACGGTGTACGCTATCTTCACGGACACCGAGACTTGTATATTCAGGTCTATGTTTTAACCGGCTTCAAAAATGAAGTAGGTTCTTAAGCTCGATTGCTCAAAGATGGCTGGAGCGATTTAGACAGTGGTCAGATCCCATTAGCGGTCAGGATCTGATGAAGGGATCTTAGAGAAATCGAGCGAACTCTTCAAAATATTATAGGCACACCTACCTATAGCGATTTGGGTATTTTTCATAGTATCTCGTGCATTTCTTTTTGAATAGGTTCATTTGAAGTCCGTTATTTTATAATTTAGACTTAAGTTATGGTTTAATTGCGGCATGCAGTGTATTTTATTTACTTTTGATAAAGAAATATTGTGTAAAACATCTCTCCAAATTGCCAAAATTCGAGCTGAAATCGCGTTTTTTGCACTTGTATTCTTCACTACACGCAGTAAAATCTAATATTTTACTATGCCTAGTTACCGTCTTTAACTCGTAGAAAACTTTCATATCCTGCAATCAGTTGGCTGAAATTATGAATACTTTTGTCATAATCTGGACTGAAAACAGTATGTTTTAAGGCCTCTTATGACATGTAATATTTAGGCTTATGATAGTTATGATACTATTTTTAATTTGATGTTTTGGGTATTGTTAAAACATACGTGTTAAGATTATTACTGGAGTTTAATTGAACATAATATAAAGATTGATGTTTATTTTAATAATTCCTGGCATTATTATTCTTCATAATTGTTTCGTCGAATTTGATACGGGTATTACTTATAAAAATGAAATTCCAGTTACCATATTGATTTTATTTCATTCGATTGTCATGAATTCTTGACGTCTGAACAATACACAGAAATTGCTTCTTGCGATCGCGGATCAACTTAGACGCAGGATTTTACACACTTCTTAAATTACCTAATACATTTACACATCTAATAACAAACAGCTTTAAATTACGTAACACACATCATCACTCACAGCAACACATAACACCTTACCTACAGATCTGTGGGAACAATTTCGTTGCATTACATTTGAATAAGTGCAACGGAAAATCTTGCTATACACGTTACCTACTTATAAGTAGCTTTTAACTGCGTTAAACGATGTTTCGTCATAATGCTGTCCTTCGCTGGCATATTCAGGATGTTCTCCGATTGGAGCCTCGTAAGAACTGCCTGGAGCGTTATGGGAGTATTCGTTTCCGGGAGACGCTAAATGCTGGTTATTTCCAAACCTTAATCCAGTTACATGTATGTCTTCCGATAACGATTCGAAAGCGCCAGGTCCAGAGGGCGAGCTTTGTCTCGGGGCTTCCTGCACTTGGTAAGAATGGTCTTCCGAGTTGCCAGAGTGTTCGTGGTGGGGTTTGAGCTCTACTGTTCTCTCCTTCGGTAACTGGATCACGTGCGGCACATGGACGGGATACGGCTTGTTCACGTGCACCGGGTACGGGACTTTCTCTACCACCTTGACGGGGTATGGCACCGGAATTTTGACCGCAATAGTTTTAGTTATTTTAATCACTTTAACAGGGGTCTCATGCGTTTCCGTGTGCTGTCCCAAGTCCTGTAGTTCTGTTTCATAGTTCTCCACTGGGATGATATGGGTGTAGTGAGAAGCGAGTGTGTATGTAGCACAGCACAGTAAAATTAAAAGTTTCTGAAACAAAGGATTGTTTATTATTTTTTTTTTAACAGTTTCACGACCAGACAAAAAGATTAAAACTACCCTAGATGCCGACAGCGCCCGCTAGGTGGGTTTGTGAGAGAAACGGCCGGCATCTGGGCAAAAGTTACAAGCGCCCGCAAGGAAATTGGGCGTGAAAGTGTTGAACTTGATGGAAAATATCTATTCGCGCTTGATAATTGTCAGCCGAAATACCTACCGAATTGAATATGATAGATTAGGTACCGTACCTACTCGAGTAAGACCCATGCAAGATCACCATTGTTAGGTATTTACTACTTGTAGTGATAGGTTCTATTCATTATTCCCTGGGATTTAAGTAACCACCTCGACTACATTGAAAAGTTGGTGGTTGGGACAATGGTTGATACGGGTTTATATAAATCAAATTCACTATAAATCTGCTTGCACAAAGACTATTTTTAATGGACATCCAAAATATGCTTATAATTTTAATATAAACTATTCGTTGATTTGCCCTTAAATCTTTATGAGAATATAACTCTCGCTTATAAATAAAGATATTCTATTTAAATATGTATACTAACCGTCATGGCGATTCTTTGCTTACGTACGCCCTCGCTCTTTCTACAGCACGGAGTGACAACAAGAGCAATGATTGCCTTATATATTGAGCATTCTCTGTGGCGAGAGGCGGGCTACAGCTGCGGCGATGCGTTTACTTTCTTCAGACCGCTCGCTAGTTCCGTAGCATCGACCACTTCGGCGCTGCACTCTATTGTTGTCGTAACTTCATGTAATTCATATCTTTCTCAACTTGTGATGTAATTAATCTTGATTGATTTTGTTTGCTCTACTAGTTCTATTGGTTTAGGTGCTGATTATAAATACTGGAAAACTAAAACTAGTAGGTAAAGCGCTAGATTGATCTACATATGGCGCATTAGAAGTAGTATTAGTACATTGGGATAAAATATGTGAACATAAAGATGCAGTTTGTACTTTGGGACACGTCACACGTATCGTCCAGGCTAATTGACAACATTTCAAATTATATGAAGGGGGCTAAATCAAAAACCATTTCGGCAAATATGCTTCCCGTATGTAACGAGGCAGTTATTTTATTTTTTTACCCGTTAATTTCCAAGATAATCGCGAAAAACTGTAAACCGGAAATGTGACGTAGATAGTACGTGCATAGACAATAGACCAAAGACAAAACTAAATCTATCATTTTTTTCATGTATCCGGTTGTTACACTCTGTCAAAAGTTTTCAAATGACATTGTCAGTTCTTACATTTCGGTGTTAACGACTATTCTTATTTTACGATATTACTCTCGCTCCACTTGAAATACTTGACGACTTGGCTTTAATAACGGACACTGCTGCTTATTTTCACGCTTACATCGCAATAAAAACGGATATCGCTGCTTCTTTAAACGAAAATTTGGCACTTGTATTTGGACTTATTGAACCTCATAAAAATGAAGACCTCAGATGGATTTGTGCAAGCATTTAGTACCAACTTGCCATGGGTTGATACTGCCATGATGTTAGAGTTCATACAAACGGACGATAAATATAATTTGGCTGGGATATGAGGTGCAAAAGCTGCCTTATCGTCTCGAACTTCGTATAGTGCCGCTTCGTACCGTATAGATAGTTTCTACCCCATATTGTGTGCCCTACATTGAGCCCTGTTTTTGCTTTATATATACCTGTACCTGTATATGAAACTAATAACATTATCCTAAGAAATAAAACTGTAAGGCTTAGTGCGAGTATATTTATTTTCCAAATATATAAGTTTGTGGTTCCAAATTACAATGTGTTGTTTTGTCTTTTGTCGCTACCTTAACTAGTATGTTTTGGGTTGTCATAATAGGGCAGCACATTACACCTCAGGATGCAGAAGATGGTGTAGGTTCATCATGAGAGGTTGACGGTGCTGCCTGGTTTGATTCTTTTAACGGTCTTCTTGTGAGTGATGCTGGAAGACGAGGTTTCAGTTTTGCATTGACATTCATGACTTTCCAATATCTATAGTTGTCCATGTCTTTCTCCAACTGTGAAATGACAAATAGGTATAAAAAGCATAAGCCTGAAACACCGTGAGGGTGATTTCAATGCACACTGCAAGAATTTGTAAGTGCAAGTGCCAATAACTATTTAAGAAAGTCCTATATAAACAAGGTTATATTAGCTAGTTAAGTTAAATATCACAACACATGAGTACATACAGTAAACTTTATCAGTAAATAGTCCACTACCAATCTAATACAAAGGTGGGCTCGGTTGTACTTACATCGAGATGATCTTCACAGATGAATAACTTCCTTTTAGGAACACGATCTAGCCCTGCCGCTCGACACCATGCCTCATTTTGCCCAGCAGGGACACAATAAAACTTTTTTTGTGGTGTCAGTCTTGTGTTATTACTACACGTTCTTATAAAACAGTTTTTAGTTTCTTTTGATGCCATGTTTTCGTTTTTACTTGTAATTTTATTGAAGAAAATTTGTGTTGACAATTATATGACAATGACGTAAACCTCAAATCAATCAACCGTCACGACCCATTTTTTTTTTAAAGCAAGCGGCAAAGGAAAATGCGTACTCGTGACGTCATATGTCGTTTACGACCTTTCAAACATTCGCTATTTTTTCACTTAATATTTTTGAATGAAATATTGCTTTTCTGGGAAAATAAAAAAACACGTATACCTTAGAATTAGATTTTTTTTCAATACTAAACATAAAATAGCCCACTTGAAAAAATGAAATGTTGTCAATTCTACACAGTTTTATTAAGCTCAAATTCGTAGATTTGTTTGTTTATTTGATCGAAGTCTTGTGGTAGCTTTTTCGACTACTACCTACCCACTAAACAGATCGTCGAAATGTTTCACACACATTGAATTCCCGTGACAATACAACATTATGATAATTTTGACTTGGTTGAGGTTCTGACAATGGAGTCAGGAGGTGGCCAATGGTAAGTAGGATGTAAGTAGGTAATGATGAAAGATAAAATTGTATAACAGGCACAATATAAATCACACACACACTCACATAAACAATGATATTTTATAAGTAGATAGGTTACAAGCACTCCAAAAGTGAAGCACTGAAACCACGATAAATGTATTGGTGCCCTTTTTGTAGTGGGTAGTCACTCGCGGGTCGGTCAACGAAACGCACGACGATGTCAAGGGTGAATATTTACAAGATTCACAAAAAAAATGCCGTCGTGTGTGATCAGAAAGTGCACCAATCATAGCAAAAAGTGCAACAAAGCGCAAGGGATCACATATCACCTGTAAGTACGCTGAAATAATTTAATTTTATCATTTTTATTATTTTATTTTTCAAATACGACGCCATCTTACTACCATAGAGGTCATTTGAATGAAAGAGACAAACTTACGTCTTTGACAATGAGAGTGACAAGGATAACCAACCTTCTGCGTGCTTAATCTGCGAGCGCCGAGCAGGCTCCGAGTAAATCCGAATCTAGCCGATGGGTTCACTCGGTTACGTTTAAAAATTAATCGCGCAAGTAACAAAAAGCTAGCTGTCTCTTTTTTTTGTATTATTGTAACTATGCCATCTCTTTTATGCAATCTGTTAATATGTGTGAGTATGTACACCGTACAGTGAGGTACCAATGTGTGCTGCTGCTTTCTTGGAAGCATATTTCTCAGCTGGCGAGTATGCGTATAACGTATCTTCTTATAAAATATCATTGCACATAAAACATTGGAAAGTACCAATAGTATGTTAAAACTGCTGGTTTATTTTATTTATGAGGACTGTGTAGACGTCGATCGAATACTCTTAAGTACCTACAAGTATCTATCCTGGATCCTCCTACAACTTAAATAGATTAAGGCTGAATAGTAAATGTAAATAGCGAGAATTGTGAATTGGTCTCGCCTGAATGAATCCGTGTATACTTAGACATTACCTACTACTAAATTAGGCAATATTTGTCGCCGCATTTTGTTTTATTTATCAGCTGTTATAGTTATGGCCAATTATGTAACGTAAGCGCCGGTGTTGGTAATGCACCGAGCCACTGATCTCGTAACGGTGGTAACGGTAAGTACGTAAATGATGCAAGGACCTTTTTTATAGGCAACGTTGATGATACGCTCCTAATCTCTACTTGTTTAATTTAGTAAACACATTTTGAGCTCAAAATGTGCCCTAGCCAACTAATTTATCTCTGCTCGGTCAGCAACCTAAATAATATTCCGCCAGTGCGTCTAGTCTACACAACAATTAAAGAACTGGCTGGCTGATACTTAGGCCGATCGTAGATTAGGAGGTATATATGAACAAATTATAAAAGCTTCTAGAAAGGCTTATTATACTCATAGTCTGAAAGTGTTTCTGAGGTCGTTCTACTTTGATACTAGAAAGTCGAGAAGGGGATATTGTGGTCGCAAGATACCCTAACCCAGGGGTTCCCAATCTTTTTCAGCCCATGGCGCACTTACAAGTTTAGTACTTTGTCACGGCGCCCTACCCTAGTTCGCTCAAAATAGGTATTGTTGCTTTATAGGTACCAGCGAACATTTGTGGTTTTAGATAAAATGATAGAGGATCGATTCACGGCGCCCCTCTTTACTTTCTACGGCGCACACTGGGAACCCCTGCCCTAACCTTTTCGACGTTACGTAGAATATAAAATTTGCAAAACAGACGATCATAGTCATTACAGTGTCAAAACCACAACCAACCAATTTTATTTTGGTGTACGTTGGTCTATAACTATAGGTATCATTCTGCGCTCTGTGAAAGATAACCTACGGTGTGTCGTTGGCGTCGAAAAGGCTAACACTCCGTCTTGCTTCGCTCGTAGTCTTACCTAATAATGGTGACTGGTGGTGGTGGTCTAGAAATGTTTTTATTGGTAGCAGGTTTGAAGGGTTGCAGCCAATGTATTAGACTGGAATTATGGAATTCACATAAGTAACACAAATTATATTTACATGTCTCCATTAGAGTATACAGAATGAGATCATTCCGTGCAAACATCGCGGGGCGCGCCGGTCGTCATGCTCTGCCGCCCGTGCACACTCACAGTAAATAAAAATGTTTCTATCTAATCTGTCTCCATTGTGCCATGTCTCGGTTAGGGATTTTGTTAAATATTATAGCACCAAGTAATTTGACTTGCTGTTTGAAAGAGTGCCGCTGAACGGCTAATTTAAGCTAGTTGGCAGAGACTCTTGTTCCAGCTATCTAATCTAGCAAGTCTCGTGAGCACTATCAGAGCATCCAATAATTTGGATAAGAATATTAAAGTTATAACCTATTGTCTTATAGCAATGCAAGGTAAGTAAATGAAACGGAAATTGAGCATAAGTTAGAATTTTAATAAGAGTAAACATAATTATAGGTAGGTAATACAAAACTTTGGCCTAAACCCTCATTCGGTCCGACAGGACTCTCACTATGGACCCAGTGCCACCCACATTGTAAACCTTCTCATGCCACAGAAGCAGATGTCCGCTGGAGCCTTCAGATGGATACTCAAAGCCTCGGTAGATGTATTTCATCAGAATGTCAATGTCATCCTGGGATAGGTTAGCCACAGCATCTTCAATTTGCACAGACTTAATGGCAAGCAGTACTTTTAATGTTAGTGTAAGGGCATTGTCCTGTAAATAAAAAAAAGGTTATGTTATGGATACAAAGACCAAGCATATAGAACAATTAAATGGAAATTTATATAGATTTAGAAATATAGCAGCAGTCTGCTGAAAATGGGAGGCATAAGACAGGTCATGGTGGGTGGGGTATTTTTGGGGTTACATAAGCCATGTTCAGCATTTATATTTTGTTATATAATCAGTAACAGCGAAAGGGGCGGGGGCTGGGTCAGTGCCAAGTACTTAAGCCACCCTGGGTGGCCGACTGGCTTAAACCACCACTATATATAATAATTAACTTAGTTTTTAATAATACTTTGGCTTGGCATTATAAGTTTGTACTAGTTCTTGCCACTACTGTGTACCACAAATTGAAAGCACTAATATTAGGCTCCACATTTTATTATTCATGCAACTCACCTTTACTTGTTGATTTGAAGACCCTATTGGTGCATTGTCCAAAACTGTTTTGAGTGCTTCATTATATTTGCCTGTATAATGTGAGTTAAGAAACATGCATAAAATCAAAATGCATTAAGACAAGGAAGGATTTGTTAAACACAACACAATGTAGCACCAGCCAATTACTACATCAGATCTTTGTAAATTTATATAGTAGAAATCTGTTTACTACTAAGGACAGCTACAGAAAATCGGATCAACCATATGGCGGATGATTCATATTGTTTGATGATAGCAATTCGGAAATGGAACTTATTCTGAAAACAAGGGATATTTCGTAATCGTAAATATAGCATTATATATCATAATTTTATGTTTGTATTGAAAAGGATATTGATTCAATAGTGCGCAGACTTCCCCTTCATCAGGGCCGGTAGGAATAGCTTGTTCAGCTTCATCTTCTTTGAAGTTGTCTTCATTGTATTGATCGATGTCTATCTTGCGAAACGCGGAACTTGAAGTATTTTTAGCCATCTTATAGAATAAACTATCCAAGCAGGCGTTTTGAAATCTTTTCTTCTGTAAAAGAACCAACAAAAATAAAGGAATGAACAAACTGTATCTATCCTGTATGTATACGAATTTACGAATGTTTGCCTTCCTTTCCTTGCCCAATGCCCAACCCAACCCAAGTACACGTCATTTTAGTAGTCCGATTTTGTGCTTTGGGTATTATTTATTTTACAAACTCTTTAGTAAGAAAAATATTTGTTATTCATAAAATAAAATATTATATTAAGTTTTTAACCATATAATAATATTATGTTTTAAAAGTTTAAATAACTTTATTAATCTATACAAGCATCAATTGGACTGTTCTGTTCAGTTAAACTGATAGGTGTCAAATTGACGTTCATTCATGTTGAACTGCCGAAGCCGAAACGAAATTCGAAATTATCCATTCACACTCCTGCCTGCACGATAGTTCTCGTGGCAAGCGGACTGCACTAGTGCAGAATATCACTTATGCTACTACGGCTACACACATCGCGATATCGCGAAGATTGGTGTTGGTTGACTTCTAGTTCTTATTAGAGCGCTTTCAGATTATACGACACGTTATAGTTATTGGACACCGATACGATATCGGGGCCAGTAAAATGTATGAAATATGTACCTGCCTTTCACATTGTCCGATCCGGTATTGGATATCGGAGTTGACACATACGTGTATCTACATTGTACATCACTATATGTGAAGACCATGTGAAGACATCACACGATATCGGCTATCAGCTATCGGCCATCGATGTCCGATGAAGCTGTGTGAATGGCTTTCTTTACTTAGCGAGTTGTTTTGCTGTCACGCACGTAAATTAAGATTAAGCTGGCAACACTAGTGCCAGGGCTATGAAACTTAGAACAACTCGGTTTTTGTTGCGTCAAACGTTGACTGACTAAGTACCCTAGATGGCGTTGGGACCTACTTTTGTGTTTTTCCGTTATAAGCAGAGCACGTTTTACATTATGTTTTCTTTGACACTGATGACATGTTTTAATAGTTTAATTAATAAATATCTATTATAATTATAATTAGTTAAAATTAACAACAGATTTATTAATTATACATTACTACAAATGTGATATGTACGTGGAATGAAACGTTCCAGCTGTTATAAACGAAACTTCTTAGTGAACTCTATGGTTACTGAGTAATTTTGTTTTTTTCAATTTTACTGTCAATATTTTGCTTGTGTCAAAATAAAATGAAAATTTACGGTATTAAGTGACTTTATTTAATTGGCGACGAAATGCATGCCGTACCATTTGCACAATTCCTCAGTGTTCAAAAAACGCAACAAGAACAAATATAAAAACTTCTCAGGGTAGCACGCGCGCACACCGCGACACCAGCGGCAGTGAGCTACATTACACAATAACGGACGGCAACGTGACGAGCGCCACCACATCACAGGAATGATCTCGTGATAGAACAGTTACACAAAGCCTTCAACATGGATAAGTACAATCCTAACCATTTTCGAATGAGCGACTACATAGACCTCTTCGAAGCGAAGTGCGCAATCGTCGGCGTGGAGGAAGCTGACGATATGAAGAAAGATCTTCTGTTTAACAACATTACGCCTGACGTGTTCAGTGAATTGAAGACAGCACTTATTCCCAACTTCGAAATAAGCACGTACCCAGACATAAATAAATCATGATAACGTCAGAGAAAACTTGATTTTATTCCTCCTCTTATGTTTTTACCCTGGGCAGATTTTGTTCAGTCAATGCTTGGGAATGCCACTTAACCGAAATTAAATTTTGTGTTGGAAATTCCATTCCAAATAATTTTGATTTCGGTTACATTGCATTCCCTAGCATTGACTGAAGAAAATCTCAAAGAATGGATACGTATGTGGGGGGGGGGGGGGTTTTTTTTTTTTTTTTTTTTTTTTTTTTTTTTTTTTTTTATGCTTGTACACTGCTAGCCTTTAAGGCTGTAACAATAGTCGGACTGCATGGAGGTAGGTAGCCGCAGCTGAACCTCAGCTCCATGGGAGTAAAACGTTGGCGTGCTAGGGCACTCGAACCAAGGTCAGTGTACCTAGCTGAATACGGTTTGTAGATAGGTCTTGTGAGTTGTAGTCCTGTCTAAAATGCATGTATTATCGAGAGGAGATTTTGTGCGGGGCTAACGCGGTGGCCGACCCCGCCGGCGGAGTCGACGTCGTGCATGTTGAGTTGGCCGTGTGCCGTCCGGGTCGTCGTGGTTTTGTCTGTCCCAGTAGTAGTCGGCGTCGTGTACTACGTCGGAGTCACTGTCGTGGTCGCTGATGACGTCCTCAGGGTACCATCGTTTGATGGTGGCCGTGATGACGTCATCAGGGTCAGTCAGAATATGTCTCGGTCGCCGCACTAGCCTGCGCAAAGCAGCACGTAGTGCGACATTGTCCGTAATAGTCTGAGTCAGCTGTACTAAGTCATCGGCTAAGTTATCCGCCCTGCCGGGGAGCGGGATGTCGACAGGAAGAGGGTCCTGAGGTGGTGGTGGGGCGGGGACTTGGAAGTCCTGTGGTCGGGGTACGGGGGCCGGGACATAGTCCGCGGCTTCCCGTATGAGAGGGTTTGGATGGGACATCGCTTTTGTGAAGAATCCCTCTGAGAGATTCCTCACGAAAGTGTGAATGGTGGGGAGCTTGGAGTCGTGGTGCAATAAGAGGTTGGTCTCATACCAAGGGGCATCCAGTGCCCGCCTGAGAAATCGGTTCTGAATCACCTGCAGAGGTTTAAGCTTGTCAACGCCCACGTGGGCGAAGACAGGGCTGGCATACGTGAGGATTGGCCTGACGCAGGCATTGTACAACGCAAGTTTATTTCTAAACTGCATTGTACTCCGCCTGCCGACCATCACGCCCAGCCGGCCGAGGATGAACGCGGCCTTATTTCGCGCTCTCTGCAGATGACTCTTGAACGTCAACCTCCTATCCAACACGACGCCAAGATACTTGACTTCATTCTGCCACGGGATTGGTCTGTTGTGAAGGAAAACGGGATCTACTCTACTATGGACGGGTCTGTAGGAAGTGTGGAAGATAATCCCTGCGCTCTTCTCAGGGTTAACCTCGATTCTCCACAGATTGCACCATCGACCTAGGTCGATGATAGCCTCCTGTAGAGATTGCCAGATGGCCACGAGGCTAACACTGGAAGAGTATAACGCAGTGTCATCGGCGAAAAGGGCTAGATGGACCTTGGGATGGGTTGGGATGTCATTCGTGTAAAGCGAGTAGAGGGTGGGAGACAGTACGGCCCCTTGAGGGACGCCCGCCCGGACAGGGTGTGCTGACGAGATAGATGCTTCCACTCGGTAGCCAAAGGTTCGATCCCGAAGGAAGTCTCGCACTAAGCGTACGAGACGGTCTGGCATGTGAAGCTGGTATAGCTTGTATACCAGTCCATCATGCCAAACCTTGTCAAACGCCTTGGCTACGTCGAGGAAGATCGCTCCCGTCTTCAGACCACTGTCCACAGCGTATCCCTGCCGGCTCTCAAATCCGCTCAGGACGTGCTCCGTAATACGGTGCACCTGCTGAACACATGAGTGAGCCTTACGGAAGCCGAATTGTTCTTGAATCAAGATGTTGTTCGATTCAAGAAACTGTCGGATGCGGGATAGGATGGTTCGCTCATAGAGCTTGCCAAGGGATGAGAGGAGGCTAATGGGTCGATAGGATGTAGGGATGTTGCGGGGTTTGCCGGGTTTATGGATGCCGATGACGGTGGCGTGCTTCCACGGTTTGGGGAAATAGGATAGGTTGAGGCAGGAGTTGAGAATATTGACCAGGAGTTGGACTAAATTATCTGGGAGCAGCTTCAGGAGCCGATTTGAAACGCCATCTGCACCAGGAGACTTCCTAATGTGCAGCTTGCGTAACAGCTGGTGTAGCTCATCCCAGGTAATGGGAGTGATGGGAGGGTCGGTGGGGGTGCGATGGGAATACCATTCGACTGCGTGTTTTATCCAGTCTACCTGCTGCTGGTCGACATTCAGAAGACTAGGAGAACATTGAGACTCCAGGCTATCTGCCAGCGCCTCAGCCTTCTCCGAGTCTTCGACTGCCGGTGTGTTAGTGTCAGGCCTAATCAGAGGGGGGATGGTGAAAACGGTGTCTGATTTGAGAGATCTGGCTAGCTTCCAGTACGCCACGTGACTGGGCCGTATCTCGCTTATCAGATCGTTGAATGAGTTCGCCCGAAAATCTGCAATCTTCTGCCTGACCTCGCGTTGCAAGGCCCGCAGATTACTGCGATTTTGGGGAGAAGGGTACCAAGAGACGTGTTTCATGAGGGCATTCTTTCGCGTCAACAGTGCTCTCAGTTCCTCGGACAGGGGGCGGTACAGGGCTTCTGTGGCCGCCACCTCTCTCGAAGCTTCGCTTAGCACAGTGCTAAGGTAACTATTGACGCTCGAGATAGCCTCATCGATTTCGTCTGTCGTTGTCAGTACGTCTGGAATTGAATCAATAGCAGGGGATGCCTTTAGGAGGCCTTCTTTGACTTTCTCCCAATCCACAATGGTCTTGCGAGGAGTCGTACTACTATTGTCGTCCCCTAGTCTTATGACTACGGGTCGGTGATCTGAATCTAATTCGTGGATAACTTCTATAGAACGTAACTTAAGAGTGACGTTCTTTAGAAGTGCCACGTCCAAAATGTCTGCTTGGTGAAGGTCATTTCCTGGATAGTGTGTGGGTTCTAAGGGACTGATGAGATCGAAGGCAACGCCTTCGAGCAGGAGATGGAACAGTCGAATTCCATTCCCATTGCGTGCGTTGCACCCCCACGAGGTGTGCTTGGCATTAAGGTCCCCGGCCACAATGACTGCAGGGGAGAGTGTCGCTAGGATATTGAGGTCGGTAAGTAGCAATTCAGAGGTAGGCGGGAGATAGGCAGAAACAATAGCTACTGCTGAATGGCCCTCCAATGATAACTTACAGACAGATGCCTCGATGTTAGTGAGCGCTGGTGTTTCCAGGCTCACACACTGGAGGATCCGCCTGTAATATATCATTGTGCCACCCCCCTGTCTATCTTCCCTATCGTTCCTGATGGGAACGTAGCTAGGTATTCTGAAGTGACGATGATTTGGTTTATAAAAAGTTTCTTGAATGGCAATGACATCTATGGCATGTCGAACTAGAAAAGAGCTGAGTTCATCTTTCATGCCTCTAAGACCGTTGGCATTGAAAAAGGCTATGTTGATGGCATGTAATTTAATTTTTAGAGACCTGCTGTCCATTGTTAGGTTTGTTGTTGAAGGAAGCGATGACCTCCTCGTACTGGGCAAGGAGTGTCAGCGCCCGGAGACCGTCAGCCATCTCGATCTCGGCCTCCAGTGCAGCGAGCCGTGCCCTAAAGGCATAAACTCTCTGCATAGGGGCCGAGGTCGGAGGGACGACGTTAGCAAAGACAGAACCAGAATGGCCCTGTTGGGTGAAGCCCTGAAGATGGAAGTGCGGCGCATGGCTTGGAGCGTGAGGAGCATACGACGGAGGCTCCGGCGATTGTTGCCTCTGAGTCAGAGTTTGTGCATATGTAGGATGTGCTGAATACGCGATAAGGGGGGTTCCCAGGGTCAAGGGGGGGGAGGCTGGAAGGTGTTGTGCAGGTGCGTTAGCAGGAACTAAACCGTGGTTGGAAGCTGTCGGGCTTTGGACAGTTGTGCGGTTAGTGAGTACAGCTTTCGGGTTTCGGCCATTGGACAGAGTAGGAAAATCTCGAGTGTTCAATGTAGGGGCGGCGGGACGGAGTGGACTGGTGGTTGTTTGGTTGTTGTGGAATCTTTTTGTGATATTGCGCTTTGGTGGCGCTGCGGGGCAAAGACGATGATTTGCCGGGTGGCCTGTCTGGCCACAATTACAGCAGGCCACCGGCTGATCTGCTGGTCTGTTGCACTCCCAGGTGGGGTGGTCTCCCAGGCATTTAACGCATCGCGGCCTGGCAAAGCACCCTCTCTGGGTGTGTCCATACATTTGACAGCGGTGGCATTGAACCACCAGTTCACTTTGCCTAGGTTCTTCCACGTGGACCCTGAGCATCAGGACTTCCCTCACGGCAAAGATTTTCCTTCTAGTTGCTTCATCTGTCGAAGTTTTTACAAGCACCATGTCGTATGCTCCTCTAATCTTACTTTGGATGCGGCCTACCTCTATGACGTTTATCCCCAAGTCGACGAGGGCCTGATGAACCTCATCAGTCCCTACCTCCTTGGGGATACCCTTCATGACTGAGTTGAAAGTCCTTTCAGTGTCCAACAGGTCTCTATGGAACGGTATTGAAGCCTCGTCTAGTAGCCTACAGATGGCCCTAAATTGGTCGGAGTCCGTAGTCTTTATGACAATACCTACTTTCAGATTCTGGCAGGAGTGGGGTTTTATTCCCCTCTGAGCCATAGTTGCCAATATGAGGCCCCATTTTGATTTATCGCGAATGGTCAATGTCGAATGTTTCTTTTTGCGCCACGGCGGGCACTCGGCGTTGTCACTAGAAGTGTGCGCTCTGTCGCCTGCGTACTCTGTGGAGTAGGCGGGGTTTGCGCTAGACTGGGCGGGGCTACCATCGACCTCGGTAGGGGTGGGAAGTGATGTCGGGCTATTTTTGCGGGATTTCCTCGTGGTGATTGGAGTAAGTTTGTCGTCTTTTCGTGTTCTTTTGAGCTTGGAGACCGTTCTCCAGCCCTCGTCCGCCACGTCCATTTTTGTCTGGTCGTCAGTCGGTACGTTATCGGTCAAGTCTAGTTGGTCGGTTGGAAAGTCTGAGTCAGCGGGCGCGGGCTGGAGCATGTCCGCTCTTGGCGGGCTCCCACGTGATCGCGAGCGAGTCTCGTCGCGGCCTCTCACAGGATTTCTCCTGCGAGGAGAACGCGAGCGTGACCCTCGCTCGCCCGAGAGTGAACGCGACCGATCAATTTTATGTTTAATATTTACTAAACTGCGTTTTTTTCCAGGTAGGGACGCCGGATGCTCGTTGACACCCTCAACCGGAATTATCCCGGGAGTCGCGGGATCCCGGGGCTCGGACGATGAAAGCGTATGTGTCCCAACCCTAGTGGGCGGGGCCATAGCGTTCTTATCTATGATTTTTAACAGGTCATTTTTGTCGATTTTTATGACTTGCAATTTTGTTGCAGTTTTCGGTATTTTAATAACCTTTGGAGCCTTGGGGGCTTCGGGGGCTATAGTGACCATGGAAGTGGGGGTGGCTGAGGGTGTCAGCGAATTTTCATATGACGTGTTTGGAAGTTGATGAGAGGTGTCCATGTACAGGTCCTCGGCGCCGTGAGCTTCAGCAGGCACCGGGGGCACGGGAGCCCTTTTTGGCACTGGGGCCCTGAGGAGCGCAGGGGCTCTTGGTGTAGCCTTGGCTGGCGGCGCCGGGGGCGCGGGCACAGATGAATTGGCGGCTACTTCAGTAGCTGGGGTCGAGATTGAGGCCTGGGATGGTATCGGTTGGGAAGGCACGGCTGGTGGGGGCAGTAGCGTCTGGCCGCTCTGGTTGGTCGACATCGTCTGAGAGGCAAAGGCCCAGAACCTCTCGAGCAGCCCGCCATCGGCCTCCTTGAGGAAGGCGATGAAGAGCCGCACGAGCCGCTCCGGATCCTGAAGCCATTCCGGACTTTCAGTCGACCCACCTGAACGGTGCGTCGGGTCCATCATCGTAGTCTTGTCTCACAGTAGGTATGGGTCAGTTGGTGTGCCCTACTAAGCTAATGTAAGCGAGCCGTCATTTGACGACTCGCCCTGTGTACCTGCTGCGTGAAACAAAATCCAATTTTGGGCCGATGCGCAGATCACCACACGACACTCAATAGTCACTGTCTAATATATCAGTTCATAAACACACGGTGGCACTAGCAGGCATGCCGCAAGGCAGCCACGGTCGGAAATCGTAAGTTTTTGGGGGGGGGGGGGTGGCGGCGAAATGTTTACTGCCTAAAACCACTGGGAGCACTTGTGTCGCCTTGGTACCAGTCATTCCCGCAAGATGGCTCTCTTTACCCTATATATTACTTTACTCTTTGACTAGTGCTAGGGCATTGCGTTTATTAGGTGTTGTCAAATAATTGTGAAATAATCAAATTATGTATATGTGGTGTGAATCAAATTCTATTGTTTGTTAAGTTATTCTCCATATTGGTGTCGTGCCGTTTGCAAATTGCAAGGATTACCTGGCTAACTAGTGCTGATAACAAGCACCGCCGTACTCTCCCATCCTAAGTCTCTAAATTTTGCCACAATGACAATGGGCGATGAACTGCCTGTCACTTCTTTGGTTTTGCCTGTTCTTATTCGTCCTGTGTTAACTCAGGTACGTCGGATTGATTATCAAGATACCATGAAATGCTTGCGATAGTGTTAATGACGGGTGCTAACTTTGATAAACTTCAAGGCTACCTTAACGACCATGTCGCAATAACTTCCTACATTTTACGTTCCAGTTGGAGAAGTATGATTTGGGTGCGTCCCAGACTCTACGTGCAGCTCTTACGAAGGCTGAAGCGGCAGTTCCAGGGCTGAATTATGATTTGGTCGCAGGGATTATGCGCCGAGCTGATATACCCGTCAATATGAATGAAAGTTTACTACGTTTGCAAGGGTCCCTTACAGAAGCAGAATGTAAATATTTACACTCAAAATTATCGTCAAATTTAGTTCTTTCACTTGGGTGAATGAGACATTACTCCAGCTATTAAACTTTTTGCCTTTAAGGAAAACTACATTGTGAATATTTTTAATGAACACCAATTTTATAATTGATTGCTTGCTGATTGGTAATTTATTTTAAAGTGTTGATGTGCAGGGAATCTTCGTGTATTCAGTGAAAAATAACTAATATACTTTACAATAGACTTCAAACTTACAAATTAAATTAAATACTAAATTAAAACCCTAAAATTGGGAATTGATGCCTGTATATTCTATGGCATTCAATATAAAAAAATTGTCTACTATTATTAGAGCTTACTGTTTCGTCAATTTAGTTATGTAAAAATAAAAGCCTTCACTAAAGCAAAAAAGTTAATTTGATATGGTATAAATTTTAGGTGCTGATCTAAGATTGAACCGATCCGAAGAGGCATTCCAAGAATTAAACAAGAAATCGACTGCATTGAAGAAAATCTTAAGCCGCATTCCTGATGAAATTACTGACAGAAAGACATTCCTTGAAACCATTAAGTGAGTGCCAATTAGTACTTAAAAAGTTAATGTACATATTCACTTCTATGTGAACTGGCCTTATAATTAGGGCTGCCATCTCCAAAATTTGACACCTAGGACAAAAAGCGTAAATCCCCAGATTTTGGAGCTCAAACCCTGGACACGTCAACAGCAACAGTTTTTTTTCGCCAGGAGGGGAGGGGAGGTGCATTAGCTCTCGCGAGCTGTTAGTAGCAAACCCGGACTACAAATGAAACCCTCGGACGGATGGCAGCCCTACTTATAATTTTTATTTTTTTTTCCTTGGCGCACACACCCTGGATGTGGAGTGTATTTGCCAATGTCGAAGTTTGGAATCAGACGCACATGCAGAGTGTTCGGTCGTAGTAATAATTTTGATTTTTATGAGTGGATCGGACGGGAATCCTAAAACAAAAAACATTTATGTTAGGGACAACACAGACATTACAGGACGAAAACAATTTTTTTTTTTAAAAGGAGCAGATGACAGACTACTTATAATTATCAAAATGAAAGTAAGCTAAAGGTTTTTACACTCTAGATTGGTGTTGAGGCATTATACACTGTGTTTTTATTGATTTCCGTTAACTTCGAGAGCACATTCTCCAGATCTAATTAAGTTAATTTCTCTAGAAACTAATTTTGTAACTCATACCGTTTTTAAAATATTCATAATCTTAATTTAATCACCAACCAGTATAAATGAGCTGTCATAGTTGATGTTAATTTTTGACTAACTCAGAGGTGTCTTTTAAAATGGTTATCAACTCAATATTAATTTATTTTGTATGAAAAGTAAGAATTTTTTTTTTTCGAATTTAATAAAAAGCGATATACCAGGTAGCTTCTGTTGACGTACGAAGCAACCTGTCGAATTTAACGGAAATAAAAAAAACAAGGTGTATATTTTTTACTAATCTGTTCTGTTGATGACCAATTGGAATATGTTAATTGAGTTTGAAGTCAGCACTAAACATCATCATCATCAGCATGACAGCCACAGGTGTTAACTTTAAATTGACAGAAGGCAGGCCATTATTTATTCACCGGACTTGTTTGCACAACATGAGATGAGGCTATGGTGGTCTATCAAGACTTAACATTAGAAAGACATTCTCAACCAGTCAACCACAGGACTGTATAGAAATTTATTTTAGTATTTAATGGTAATTTTTAATATTCCAGAGAGATTGCGTCAGCTATCAAGAAGCTGTTAGATGCTGTTAATGAGGTGTCTCAATACACACCAGGACCTGGAAAACAAGTGCTTGAACAAAGGAAAAGGGAGTTTGTCAAATACTCCAAAAGGTTTTCTAATACACTGAAGGAGTATTTCAAGGAAGGACAGTAAGTATTATTTCATGACATTCTATTGAAAATTATACTGTGTGTTTATTCATATATTTAGAGAAAATTACCCCTCTTTTTATTTTTATATAATGCAACTAGCTGTAATTAGAATAACTTGATTCAACTTTAATTTGCCATGAAGTTATTCTCTGTTGGTCTAAGTCTTTTAAGCTAGGCTAATTACAAAATAATTAACATATGGTTTTCTAGGATGGATAGATGGATTTCTATTTCATATAGATATTCTTTCATTGGAATCTGCATTCTTAAAACGGGCTTTTAACCTTTGATGCTTATGGCATACACTGTGATAATGACCTTGGGTAGTAATGAAGAAGGTAGTTATTAAATGTTATGTTGCATGGTATGATTTATTAATCTCTTGTAGTAAGTAAAATAGCACAATATTTAATTACGTAATGTTTTTTTATTTTCAGGGCAAATGCAGTTTTCGTGAGTGCTCTTTATTTGATCCACCAGACAAACCAAATTTTATATACAGTAAAGAATAAGTCTGAGTAAAATTGTCTTCTATTATCAGAATATGGTAATTATTAATATTTCTTTATCTTCTTGTTAATGTGTATTTAGTGAAAAATGTAAAAAAGTGGATATGGTGTAATATATTTTTAACAAGTTTATTAATGTAAATTTGTGTTGTAATTAGGGTTCTAGGTAACATCAGATAGTGTCACAATAATTAGCAGACTGCTATGGCAAAATTAACACATAACTAAGACAAAACCTAAGAGATAACTAGATAGATATGGTCCATAAATCCCAGGCAAATATGAGGCTGCTTTGGTTTTTAATATTGTTGCATAAGCTTATTTTATTAAATAAGTCTTACTAATTAATTGCAAATTCAATAGCAGAATGAGCATTATTAGTTTTATGTCGTAGCTTCTGTAAATTTTGGGCATTGATGGTTACATAAACTGTGTAAGCAGACTCAAATATATTGATGATTTTCTGAAGAAATTCTTACGCTCAAAGAGACATACAGTATCCATATCCTCATAACGTAAATTGCACTTGTTTTTTAGATGAGAGACTGTAAACATACCTTGTTTCAGTTTAATATTATTATTATGTAATGAAGTAATATATATGTAGGTACATTTAATTTAAAATTATATAGTTAGTACTTTGTAATTTAAAGAATATAGATACAGTCAAAACCAATTAAATTAGTACCATAGATTAAAATTCACCTTAGTCTACGGTATCCCGTTACGCTATTCGTGGTTTCACTATTCTAGGACAGGATATTGGTTTTATAGTAATTAGCAGAATGATATACCTCAAAAGTAGCTTCGCTTGACACTTTAACACAGAGGTTTGAAACCTATGGCTCGCGAATAGAATAAATCGGCAGTAACCCACCGTTTATTATAGACAGGATGGTAATAGGTTTCCCTTTGCCAGCGTGAATCCTGCCGTTTTTTCGTGAATTGGACTTGAAAGGTCTGGCCGTTATCTTTTGTGAGTTGGACTCGTTTAGCAATTTATTTATACAGCAATAAATATAGTACTGCTGCTGTTCTAAAGTGTCCGGTTATTTTTGAGGACATACAATTGCGCATCAAAATTGACTTATAGTGAGTTTTACTCTGTTACTGGATTAAGTTTCTCGTGCGTCTTTAAACTATTATTCTTATCACATTCTTATACTATCAGAATAAGGTTGATATATATATAAATATATTTGAAACGCCAATAATGTGTAGTGACTACATAGTCTCTTTTAACTGTTATACTTTACCCTAGTATTTTAGATATAGAAAATGTTTTAAAAATAGATGTTATTATGTTAATTCGCACTGTTCTGGAGGTATACCCAATTAATAGAGAAATATTTTTATATCATCTTTTTTTTAACCACACTAAATTTATCCTGGCTATAGGGAACATGCACGACGAAGGTGCTGCCAACTGGTGCCGCCAATCTAAATCATATACCCTCTTATGCTGGGGCCACGTTGACGAAAACGCCGTTAATAACGTTAATTTATCGCGTTGAAGGACGATTAACGCCGGTGTAGCTTACTATATTTGACATTGACACTTACAAATTCTCATTGACATTGACAGCTTGATTTGAAAGGGGCGATAGTTTCATTTATTGTCCGCCCGTGTCTCTTTTGTCGTTTAGTGCTGCCACCTATAGTTCGTGCACGTTCCCTATAGTACTTTAACACTTTAAACATCGGGAACCCGCTCCAGCTATGCTCGTAGCAAAATTTCGCTACATACGCATTTCCCCATGTTATTGCCTACATGCGTAGGACTACGGAATTTTGGTTGTGAAAGTGTTAAAAGTCCCATTCATTTCCATTGGCGATTATAGATAGTTCCACTAGAGTTGAGGTCACGCACACAACAACATGTCATGTAATAACAGCGGGATTTTGAAATTACTGTTCTTTTTTCGTACCGATAGCAAGTTCAACTGTGAATTGCAAGATAGACCAAAAAGTTTCTTTAAACTACATATTTTGTTAATTATTATTTACAAAAATACATCGAATTCAAACAAAACAGAAAATTAAATATTTTGATTAATTTTATTTAAATATTTATAAATACTGATTCAAATAGTTTTATATCAATAAATGGGTTATATGGTCAGATACAGAAAGCGGTACTTCTGGAAACGGCGCGCATAGTCAGGAGGTTCCTCTCTCTGCAGCCCTAACCAGCGGTAGCTTAGGCCCCGTCCCGCTGCCGGCAGCACCCTAATTTAGGTTTTTAGGGTTCCGTACCAAAATGGTAAAAAAGGAACCCTGTCTGTCTGCCTCTGTCTGTCTGTCCGTCTGTCACAGCAATATATCTGAGGGTGAGGATCTACTGATGCTATCGATTTGAAATTTGGGATAGTGTTAAAAATCGCTAACCTGAGCCTTCTTCTTTTTCACCGTTCCCTAATAGGGTACTTTCCTGACAGATCAAATCAGTTACTTTTTATGAATTGTCAAAACGCTCGGATAGTATGAAGTTTCTATGAGAAAAAGCATAATGACGTCATTGTGCTCAAACATCAAATCATCTCCTCATTTATAGCTTTTGGTCTTTTAAAAATCGTTTAAAACGTTAAATAGGTGAATTTTAGTTGATTTTTGCAAATTTTCGAAAGCAGATTTCAAGGCTAGCGTGAAGTAATTTATATTGACTACAGGCAAGTACCCTATTACTGAGGATCGCGACCACACATTGCTGATCTCCAAAGAGTGCGGTCATAGGCCGTATGGACCGCGTTCTGCATGCTGCCGCCAGCCAACTTCTTAATGGAGTCAGACCATCTTGCTGGTGCTCTTCCTTGAGCTCGCCTCCCATTTATTTGGCCTAAAATTATTTGTTTCTCCAGATTATGCATTGGGGACCGCATTATGTGTCCGAAGAAACTAAGGGCTCTATTATGGCATGTTGTGGAGAGCCGTGTAATGATATTGAGCTCTTTTAATATGGATTGGTTTGTTCTTCTCGCATACGCAGCAATCTTCGCCAACACCACATCTCAAAAGCGTCAATCTTCGCTACATCGCGACTTCTCAGGCTCCATGTTTCGGCACCGTACAGAAATATTGAAAAAACGAGAGCTCTCACTAGACGAACCTTTAGTTGTACGACGAATACCTCTGTTTTTCCAGATCTTATCGAGATTAGCCATAGCACTTTTGGCCATGCCGGATCTACGGCGTATTTCATCGGTGCACCCACCGTCACGGGTTATCAGCGACCCGAGGTACACAAACTCGCTGACTGTTTCGTATTTGTTGAGAACGTCGGTTACAGGCAGTACTTGCGCTCGGTCCACCACCATTATCTTGGTTTTAGAATGGTTGATCTTAAGACCGAGTTTAAAACTCTCCGCTTCAATGACGACCGCCCCGTTCTGTGTGGAAAATATTCGACCTCTGATTTTCCAATTTCACGAAGCTAGAGCCATCAGGGTACAAATTCTGTATTAGGAAAGCGAAGTGATCAGGCACGCCCATCTCAACCAGCACATCCAACATCCTGAGCCTACTGGACATTAAAAAAAATCTTATATCTATTTTACTTTTTTTTTAAAGGGGAACTCGAAAATTTTAAGTTGTGCTATTGTATTGAGTGGGGTATCAAATGAAATGGCTTAATTTGTAGATCCCAAAACTATTTTAATTTTTTTCTTAATTTTGTACTTTTTGATTTAGGACGAAAAACGTTCAAAAAAATACCATTCCCCCTATTATCTTCGAAGTTACTGAACATAAAAGTCTGTTATAATTATCAATTAATAATATCATCCTAAATATTACAGGAAAATATGACTTTTCCTAACTTGCCCCGTTTTTTAGAAATTTGCAAAAATCGTAAAACCTTTGCTTTGGGTTTGCTCCTACTAAACTAACCGCCATACAGTTTTTCTTGAACTAGTCATGTATCTACTTACGAGTTAGTACGGAACCCTCGGTGCGCGAGTCCGACTCGCACTTGACCGGTTTTTTTTATAATGTGTTTATATTTTGTATTATACTTTTATGTACTGTAAAAAGCCTAATCTAAGGGCCGATACAGACGGACTGCATGCTATCTGCGATTTGTATGGGAACTGCATCACAACGGCGTGCAGTTGTGATGCAGTTCCCATACAAATCGCAGCTGGCATGCAGTCCGTCTGTATCGGCCCTAAGAAAATAAAGATATACCGACATAATCATAATAATTAACATTGTTACATACATCAAGAAAATAGGCATGGCGGATGACAAAAAACACTGTTTAGTTCGTCAATTACATTATTTAAAAATATTGTACACGTATTTTTTTTTTTATATTTACACATCTATAAATACTTAGAAAATAAAACCTCCGCGTCGATAGGTACGCTATTCAAGCATTAACAATGGAACCTGGGACCGAAGCAGCTGGGACAGAGCTGCACTTGCGGGACGAATAAATAAGTTTGCTTTAAGGTGATTCGAGTCGGTCGGTTTTCCATATAAACAAAAAGAAGGTCACATATATTGATACAAGAAATCAAAGTACACAGAAAAATTAAATGGCACTCACCTGTGTCCTGATCGGGAATCGAACCCGCCTCTGGATTCATTTGGTTAAATTTTTCTGTGTACTTTGATTTCTTGTATCTATACAGGGTGAATTTTAAATCGTGAATCGTAATAATTTTTTTGTAGTCTATACATAGTTAACAATAACTTACAATGCTTTTAAACCTAAATTAAGTAGGTACGTTTTTATTTTGTCCACTTTTAACTTAATTTATCCTAATTTTTAAAATCTCGTGGTCACCCTACATTCATGTTTCGTACTTGTTATGAAAATTTCAACATTAGATATCCAACCTCCTAATATTGAAGTTGGCGGGATAGAATTTTGGCACGTATTGTCAATAATGTCGACATCGTCGATTATTTAAATCGTATTTACTCATAAAATAATTCAGGTTTATTACGATTAATGGTATAAGCGCCTCCACCGTTTTGTTCATAATTAACTAAACGGGTCTTTAATTGTAATTAACACTAGTGCTCTGTATTCTTCTGTATTAGTCTTAAGTAGCTTTACCGGTAAACGTGGTTACGATTCACGATTTAAAATTCAGCCTGTATATGTAACATAAAATGTGGTGTAATTTACCCGCATTTAAAAACCAATGAAGAGACAAAATGTTTCTTTCATGTAAAGTAAAAAGAAGGTCATTAATCGTTTCCACGCCATCAATAATGTTTAAATTAAGTCCCATTTTATATCTTGATACATTTCGTCTGCGCTAAATGACATGGGAAGTCTGCGAAACCCAAATTTAACGTGCAGATGGGCCTTTAAGGTCAGTGCCATCTATCAACATCATTGGAAACGACATTTTTTTTGCTAAAATATATACGATGACATCTGATCGGTAATCAGGTACCAGTTTTTCTAACTCAGTAATTGATAATTGTTTAGATGTAACTAATTACGACATCAACGTAACCGCGGTTACGTTGATGTCGTAATTAGTTACATCTAAACAATACAATACAATACAATACAATCATACTTTATTGCACACCAAAAGATAAATTACAATGCAAACTTATACAAAAACATTGGTAAACAATAGGCGGTCTTATCGCTAAAGAGCGATCTCTTCCAGACAACCTTTGGGTAGCGGAGTTGATATAAAATTAACAAAACTAAATGAGTAGGTGGTGAGGAATGAACGATGCAAAAGACGAAGAATGCACACAAATAACTGAATACAAGGGAAGCAATACACATACGTATATAAATTAATACATAAACCTACATATACAATACATAAAATACATTATATATATAAACGAAACATATATATATGTTTACAACAAAGCCTGCAATAAAATAGAAACAAATAGTGACTATTGAAGTGATAAATAATGTAAACAATTTTTTTTTCTGTGATAATTTTTATTTCGAAATCAGTTTTATCCTAAATTCCTTGTCACCCTGCTACTAATCTGTATCTGTGAGATTACAACCTCTTTAAAAAATTAATGGCAATGATAATTTATGAGTAATAACTTGTCACTGTCATGTATGTAAACAAAGTCATAGAAGTCGCAAATATTGAATGAGAAAAGTAAATTAGTAATTAAAAAACATGTCTCGACCATATCTGTGCTCAAATATCGAGCGTTACAATATTGTAGGTACGTTTATCAATACAAACCAAACAGCTCAAGATGAACTCAAGAATTATTCCACAAAATTCATCCAAACGTACCATTCTCACGCACAGTTTGATAAACCGCATGAACTAAAACCTCCGTGACTTCGGACAGTTCACAGTGCCAAACCACGCTCAAGCACGGCCGGCCTCGACGTCGTCCTGACGATCTGAATCGACGCATTTTAAGATGCTTTGCTCGGGATGCTCACAGGAGCAATAGGCAAGCAGCGAGAAGGTTTCATGTGAGTCAGTCCTTCGTGTGGCGGCTATTTAAATCGTCGGAATTGCATCCTTTTCATTTTCGGCCATTTTATCAATTTTAATTCGTTATCTATCACGCCCTAACTACTCATACTCGTTGGAAAGTTTATTTATTTAAGATCTGTCAAATTTTCCGCGAAAGCGATGGCACTTAACGTATCGTGATCACGTGATTTTACTTCAATAATGAATGTAGGTGACCATGTATCCAGAGGTTATTAGTTTAAATTATGTTTTAACCTTTAATTAATTAAACAGTGAGGTATTTGTGTGAGACCTCGCCTATTAAGTTTGATTTTAGCTAGATATTAATATTTGTCTACTCCTGATTACCGATTAGAATTCGCCGTGTATATAATGTCGTATCGTGATAAAATAATAACATTACATTAGCCAAAAATATCTGATTATTGGCTTGGATAACGTCGCAGAGAGGGCGCTAGTTATGACTGACCATCTAGTATTAGATCCTTTTTGAGTAATGCAGACAGTTTAGATTAAAAGGAGGAAATATGACGTTGACGGATGGATTGTCGGTCTTCTTTGGAAAATGTAAGCGATTGTGCCATTGTGCCCATCTCTGTGAATTTATCGTGTAACTTATTTTATTATCAACGCGACATTTAGAGTGTGTAAAGAAAGACATGAAGAGCAATACACCAGTACTCAAACTGGTGCGGATACTGGATTATTGGATAATTATTGGACCATACCACTATGGTGACCAAAGGTGATCTGGAACCCAAAGGTAATGGTTTTAGGCCTTCCTCGTCATATATTTTTAACGTTTTGGGAGTTCTCATGTCATTTCTCGTTAATAAAATGTATCAAACTATAAAATAAACCTCATTTCAACCATAATTGATGCCGTAGAAGCAAACAATGACCATCTTTTGGTTTGTATGGAAAAACCGACCGACTCGAATCACCTTAATGTGTTGTCTACCAACGGATGTCAGCTGCTCATACTTCGGAATAATGCATTCGAAGCGATTCCATTAACGGTTTGGTATTTAAATTTAGCCTCGAGTCACTGCTTTGAGCAACGGGCAGTCAACAGATAATCCATTCTGTATGAGTGAAAATGATTTTTATGCCACACCTGGCCATAAAGTGACTTTGGGCCAAGTGTAGACATAAAATGATGCACACAACACGGGAAGTAATAAAGAAAGGCCTCGATCGCATATTTCAGTCCCTCGCTTGCAGCTCGGGCCGCAAACTTCTGCGATCTCGGCCTTTCTTTGAATTACCACCCTAGTTATGTAATGTACTATTATGCCACACCTGGCCATAAAGTGGTTTTTAACACACGCTACGCGTACTGAAAAAGCCGCTTTGTGGACAAGTGTAGACATAAAATTATGTAGGTACACAACACGGGAGGTAATAAAGAAAGCCCTCGATCGCTTTGTATTTACCACCCTAGTTGCGTAATGTACTATAGGGAACGTGCACGAACTATAGGTGGCAGCACTAATCGACAAAAGAGACACGCGGGGACAATAAAGGAAACTATCGCCCCTGTCAAATCAAGCTGTCAATGTCAATGATAATATTATGTAAGTGTCAATGTCAAATATAGTAAGTCGTAGCTACACTGACGTTAATCGTCCTTCAACGCGATAAATTAACGTTATTAACGGCGTTTTCGTCAATGTGGCCCCAGCATGAGAGGGTATATGATTTAGATTGGCGGCACCAGTTGGCAGCACCTTCGTCGTGCACGTTCCCTATATAGAAAATCCCGGTATGGTATCATACCGAAAATTAAGAGCTGAGGGATGTGAGGAATAGCCAAATGAGAAGACCGGCCTAGCATGATTAATCAGTCTACTGCCGCATTCCCATGTATACGCAGCCAACTGATTCAGTTAGCTAATTAAGCTAGTTGGCGGCGACATATATATATTTACCTTTCGTGAATCAGTGGCGTATTTATCGGAGGGCTGAGGTTTAACCTTACTATAAACATTAAAAATTGTCGCCCACCATATAAAACCTAACTAATTTTTCATAGGGGCCTATCCTTTTTTGCACCGGGCCTTGCGCTACTGCCTTGTGTAGGCGGCTACTGAAACAGCGAGTAGGCTCCGCCCGCCCTTAGTAACTTACTGTCAGGTGATTCTTATAAAAAAAATGAAAATTCGCTTAAATCCTTACGTTATGAACAATCGGCATTCATTGTTCGAGGTTTCATTTTCCGCTTCCCCTTCCACCCTCCCTTGATTATTGGACAAACTCTAACCGCGGAGAAGCAGAAATTACTGCCTGCGTCTAATTTCACAGTGTCATTGTTACAAATCGTGGGAATAAATGGAGGTTTTTGGCATTTGGACGAGTCGGTGTCGGAGAAAGAGCCTGTATAAAATGATTTCGTGACCGCGTTTACGTGGGTCAAGAAGCCTGCGTCGCGATTCGTCTCGTCGTGCGACAGCGGACAATGGCGGGTCGTGCCGCCCTCGGCGCGCCCTGTCCGGTGTCCGTGACACTTGACACGGGACCCCGCGATCCTCGACCTCCACATATTTCCGCGTACCACTTTTTTCACCTCTGAAATGCCGGACGAGCTTTGATTAGATGATCAGGAGAAATATCTATGAGCGCAGCTGCATCTACCTGCTCCTGGTTTTTATTGTGATGGTAACGATTTTTTACTTATTCGATATACCTACACATAATGCCATAGTTTTTTTTTATAGTCGAAAAGTAGGTATATGTAGCTCGCTGGTGGTGTAGGGACAGCCACTCTTACCGATTCAGTACTGTTGAATCAATGGTAGTATTAATTTTTTGCGGAATAATGTTAACATTACTTATTTTAAATGTTAACATTAATATTACATTATTGTAACTTTACAATAAATAAATAAGTAGCGTCGCGTCTTGCCAATAAGTTCATTTTTGAGGATATTCAGGCAGTCAGGTACATCGGAACCTCGAGGACAATTCTTTCAGTGAACCTATTTTGATACGAGATGCACGAGTGAATATGAACAATTCCCAAATCGCCGTATATGTGCCTATAATATTCGAAGAGTTCCCTCGATTTCTCCAAGATCCCGTCATCAGATCTTGGTTTGGTTAGACCACTCTGGAAGACCAATCCGTTTCAAACAAAAAACAATTTTCCAAATCGGTCCAGCCGTCTTCGAGTAATAGCGTAACAAACATACAAAAAAAATTATAAAAAAAACATACAGACGAATTGAGAATCGTCTTTCTTTAGAAAGTCGGTTGAAAAGAGGATGGATGATGAAACTGTCTCAAAGCCATAAATAGTCTCAGATATTGCAAAATATTGATAACATTATTCTAATAACAAATAAACCCGTGTAGCCCCCCACAAACAGTGACATTTGACATTTCGCCGACCTCACGATACACTAGCGCCTCTAGCGGCGAAATTCATTCGCGGTAGCCCAAATTGTGTTAGCCCGGTAGGAAACTTTCGCTTACATGTATGTACATAGTATATATGTATATTCATGTATCTACTAATTTCAGACGAGAATATCCTTACATACTTCTAAGTGTACTTACCAGTGGCGTGGCGCCCAAAGAACTCGATTCCTACCGGCTTGCCTAATATTAGGCATTTGAGCACCTTATTCTACAGCTCTTAAGGAAAATGTACGCCCAATCTGCACCGGCTTGCCCAAGGATATCTTTTACGCCACGCCACTGTAACTTACACACATTATATTGTAGTCACACAGCACCAAGTGCACCAATTGAATATTACCATAGGTTATACTTTCTTTCCGGATCGAATTTGTTATTTTTTATGACTCCGAACTTCAACAATGAGTCAATCATATGGATCAGTTAAAATATTCATAGCTTTGAGGCGGAGGCGTAATCGATTTTAAGTTGGACGCGTCTCTCCTGGCTCTGTGTGCGCCTCCGCCCGCAGATGAAAGCGAGTGATACGACACCTAATACGACCGTTGTGCTTTGCGAAGCTATGCTGTGTTGCTTCTCATACTTATCTGCACATCCATTAGTACATTGTGTATCAAGGGCGGTAAGTAAGGAATTACAAACGAGTGTTTGCTACAAGGCCGAGGCGAAGCCGAGGGCTTTAATAACACGAGTTTGTAATTCCTTTACCGCCCGTGGCACACACAATGTTTTTCATCACACTTATGAGGAAATCTGATTAAAATAACCTGACTTAACCTAAATAAAATTGTAAAAGTGACAATGACATTAGTGACATATATCCATAGACAATGCGAATGTCAAGTCACGTTCGGAAACCATAGCGGTAAAGACTTAAAATGGTTGATTTTATATTTGCAAAATACTGAAATGCACTATTTAAACATTTAATTAATGTTACAGAAATATGTGTTTACATGTATTTGCGATAACAGTTCTCTTTAAATAAATATTTCAGTAATAAAAGTTAAAAAAGTAAGTTGGCGTTTCCTTTGAACATGACAAATACGAGTAAAACAGAACCAGCGTTTCAAATTTAAAAAGAAAACCATTACGCCCTAGGGCGTAATAGGTCATTTACGGCCCGCAAAACCTACGTGTAACAACACCATTTTCGAGCAAGTGTGATGAAATAGTACATTGTGTATCAAGGGCGGTAAGTAAGGAATTACAAACGAGTGTTTGTTACAAGGCCGAGGCGAAGCCGAGGGCTTTAATAACACGAGTTTGTAATTCCTTTACCGCCCGTGGCACACACAATGTTTTTCATCACACTTGTGAGGAAATCTGATCAAAATAACCTTACTTAACCTAAATAAAATTGTAAAACTGACAGTGACATTAGTGACATAATATCCATAGACAATGCGAAAGTCGAGTCACGTTCGGAAACCATAACGGTAAATGCCTAAAACGGTTAATTTTATATTTGCAAAATACTGAAATACACTATTTAAACATTAAATTAATGTTACAGAAATATGTGTTTACATGTATTTGCAATAACAGTTCTCTTTAAATAATATTTCAGTGATAAAAGTTAAAAAAGTAAGTTGGCATTTCCTTTGAACATGACAAATAAGATTAAAACAAAACCATCGTTTCAAATTTAAAAAGAAAACCATTACGCCCTAGGGCATAATAGGTCATTTACGGCCCGCAGAACCTACGTGTAATGACACCATTTTCGAGCAAGTGTGATGAAAAATATATTTCATGCCTAGTTGTATCTGTTAATGTGAATTAGATTGCCGTGAAAATAACTAACGAAGGTTAACTGCTATATTATATTAAGATCTTATGGCATTAAGTTCGCCTTTGGTACGATAAGATTTCCGATAATTACACAGCTAGGGTGGTAAAACAAAGTACTGACAAATACATGTAATGGGAATCAAATTCATTTTAATAGCAACATTGCCAACATTATGCACATTACATATTCGAATGTTTTGTATGTAGTGTTCAAAGTAATTATTTTGGTAGTTTCTAATTACTTAGGTAATGTTAAATAAATGTTGGCCACCATCCGTTAGTTTTTAACCTAGTTAAATTACCTTTATAGATTTTTAATAAGGTTCAAAAGATGATGTGTACAGTCAAGGGCAAAGCCACACTTAGTTTCTAAATATGTACACATCCACTCTACGAGTACTGTCATAGTAATGAGGTATACTCGTAGATACATATTTAAGAGATTTTATGGTGTTGACTTATTTTTGCCCTTGACTGTACTAGTAAAATAAGGTGGGTGTGGAAATAGCTGTGATAGTTCCTCATATCTATCAAACAAATAGGCAAGGCGTAAATCAGGCGATAAAATACAAATTGAAGCCATGAATGGTCCTATTCCCGTCATTTGTTTCCGTTTGCATATTAGCATAGCAGACTACAAAAAACCTAGTTGTGGATGCAACACATTCGGAGCGTCTCCTCCGAGACTCCCGAGTAATTGTTGCACATCAATCTCAGGTCGTCGTTGCAAAAACAAAGCATTTGTTATTGAAGATATTATCATTCGATAACCTAAACTGTTAGCGTGATTTATACTGAAGATTCGATCGTTACATTAGGTATACGGTACGGATGCATGAAAGTTCAACGTCGAGTTTGCTTAATTCAGAACGGATGAGTCGAATATGTACATAAAGATCAATCGAGCTGGGACTAGGCAAATGGTGTGGTTGTTTAGGGACCCATTGTCCGATACTAAGTTTAACGTTTAGTTCCTAAGTATAAATGGCAGTTCTGGGAATGATTAAGATCGTGAACTACGTTCGAGATTACGGATCCATAGGTTACGAGGTGGCTGTTGATGCAAACTTCTACAAGGATGGTAGTGGCTGGGTAAGTGGTATACTGATAGGTACATTAAATATAAAAAAAACTTAAAACAAATTACATATAAAATAATACACTTCTTTCTTTCTTCTTCTTGCTTTTTAACTTTGTTTACGTCCGTAACACGAGTATTTAGACAGAAGTGATGGATTCGGTATCTCGTATTACGAAGTTTGACTTCGTTTGGTTGCTGTACGACCATCATTGATCACTTTAGGGGTCATCCATTAATTTATCCATTAGTTACGTATTACAATTTACTGAAACTTCATAATACCTAAAGTTGAAATACCGATGGTTAAAATAACTATTTTCAAGTGATCGAAAGTTTAAAATCTCGAATTTTTACATTCCGAAAGTTTTAAATATCGAAAGTTTACAATCCCGAAAGCTCAAAATCCCAAAAGCCAGCCAATGTCAGTAAAATGCAAGCATAGGGAACGTGCACGACGAAGGTGCTGCCAACTGGTGCCGCCAATCTAAGTCTTGTACCCTCTCATGCTGGGGCCACATTGACGGAAACGCCGGTTAATTTATCGCGATGAAGGAGGATTAACGTCAGTGTAGCTACGACTTACTACATTGACACTTGAAGAGATAATTAGAATTGACAGCTTGATTTGACAGGCATGATAGTTTCCTTTATTATCCGCCCGTGTCTTTTTTGTCGTTTAGTGCCACCTATAGTTCGTGCACGTTCCCTATATGTAGTGCAAATGAAAAAAATAGTACATTACATAACTAGGGTGGTAATACAAAGAAAGGCCGAGATCGCAGAAGTTTGCGGTCCGAGCTGCAAGCGAGGGACGTAAATATGCTATCGAGAGCTTTCTTTATTACCTCCCGTGTTGTGTACATCATTTTATGTCTACACTTGGCCAGAAAGCCACTTTATGGCCAGGTGTGGCATAAAAATATAGTACCTAAACTACCCAATCGCTGGCACTCTTCCAATTATTGGCAGTTGGCACTTTAGAGTTTAATTTACCCCGCCGGCGGGGTCGACCTCCTCGCGACAATAGCACACAAGGGCCGCGTCCCGACTTGCCCCAGGACCCGAATGTCTTGGTTTAACTTCACTCCGACCTTGCTCGGGCTCAGCTAAGTTTCTTGCCGGAGTCTTCTTAGCTGGGCTAGGTTTTAGCGAACGGGCAACTAAAACTCCCATTAGTTCGATACACACGTTCATATAAGGACAGGATGATCCGCTTCATCCTCCCCGCTGGTCCGCTGCTCACTCTGAGCAATCAGCGAAAAGTCAAGGTGGCCCTGGCCAAACGACCTGGTTCGACTCCAGGCGTTGAGGCCCCCACCTAGTCCGACCCTATCGAGGTGGACCGGGACAAGGTGACCTGGTTCGACCCCAGGTGCCCCCGGCACCCACCCAGTCCGACCCCTCGGGGTGGTCCGGCTAGCGACCTGGTTCGACCCCAGGGAACGCCATGGCCAACCACCCGGTCCGACAATCGCTATGCCCATAAGGGTTGCGAGTTTGTCAGCTTCTAAAAAAAAAGAGTTTAATTTGAAAATATAAGGAAACCATGGATTATTCATGTTTGGTTTGCATTGAAAAGTAAAATTGTATTATTTTTCTGTTGAAAATCAGCAACATTATAGAAAATAACAAATATGGCGATTGAAAAACATCAGTTTAAATTTTGTGCTCGTGATTTGGTACAGTAATTTTGTTTTATTCCTAGGTAAGCGTTTTATTACACATCGCATATCGCAGCTATTCGGATAATTTATACTTTGGAACTAAATTGATTTACTTAATTACATCTCAAGGCAGTAGATTAAATGATTATATTTTGAATATCTTTATTATATTTTATTTATTAAATGTGTCAATATATGGAACAATAATTTCATCAAAATACAATTCAAAATACCTTTATTGGCATTAGTGCCAGTAGTAGAATATTGAGTGCTAATAATGGGTTTTTTATTGATTTAAAGTTAAAATATATGTATAACAGTATTAAAATAAAAAAAGAAAGATGTAATAGGTACTACGAATAATATAAAAATTAAAAATGAAGGCGGAATGGTTCAACTCGTATTTGAGGAACTACTAAACTAAAAAAAGAGGATAAGAAACATTTTGAAGAATATTTTGTATCCTGAAGAAATATTATGCATTCTTGAAGACGACAAATTTGATGATGATGGTCATATTGGAGTCAATCAAAAGCTTGGCATAAATGAAGTTGAGAAGATGCTGATCGGTGAACTTAGGTACAACTTAAACATAGTATTTGTGGTAAAATGGATTGACTCATTATCACACGCACCTACATACTGCACGGTACATACGAACGTACACAGCACGCTGTTGCACATACTCTGTTCTGGGCCCACGGAAGATCAGCGTCGTGACACTCACGAGTGTCGCGACACATGCTGAGTGGGTTCCATTTTTGTTACCATTGTACCATTAGTTTTAAGAATAGATTAAGGGCGCGGCCCCATGTCGACGGCACGGCGCCGTCCGCCGTGGAACGGCACGGCGCCGTCACCGTGCGACGGTACGGGAGATCTGATGATGGGATCTTGGAGAAATTGAGGGAACTCTTCGAATATTATAGGCATATACAGGGTGGGAGGGACTATACCGACATACTTTAGCCATGAATTCCTGGTGGTGTGACGAGTAAATAATGTTATGTCAACATGGGTCGAATATTGTCATTTTACATTACATTAGTCTTATGAAAAAAAATAAATCAGAAAATTCAGCCCCTCGTTATAAACATGTCCTTACTGGAGGAAAAGTTATCAAAAAGAAAAAAAAGCTAAAATGGAAACGAAAGGTAATTTTTTTTGGCCTCGTCGTAGTCGCTTACCATCAAATACTGCGAAGGTTAATTGCTGTTTAGTTAAAGGATTTAAAAAAATTAGTAAAACTATCTTAGTCACATTTATTAGGGCTTGTTACACACTTGGGAGTTTTCATTTAAAAAATAATTAATATCTCTGAAAGTAAGCGTTTTTCGACTATACATCACATAACTTTTTTTACTCCTAATAGTTGTTAGAATCTATAGTTAAAGTTTGTCGGTATAGTCCCTCCCACCCTGTATACGGCGATTTGGGAATTGTTCATATTCACTCGTGTATCTCGTATCAAAATAGGTTCACTGAAAGTCGGTTATTTTAATTTTGTGATTATATCATCATCATTCGGTTTAATTCGCAATGTCAATGTGTACTTTCATCAAAATGGGTTCAGTAGTTTTTGAGATAGAGTTATGTGTGTATCAGTCACTAGGAAAACTTGTACCTACTTAACAGCGTAATGCGATCAACTGAAATTAAGAAAATCAAGATATAAAAAAAATACTTAAAAATTAAACCGACTTCAAAAAGGGAAGAAATAAAAGTTTTATGAACACTATTTTTTTGAAGTCGGTGTTAGCCTTAATATTTGGAAGTACCTACGCTACGAGACGCTCAAATACTATATTACATACATAGACCAGTAAAGTAAGCAGTGGCTCGGCTTCGCCTCGGCCGACAATTACATGTGATCGGAGGCTTTCTTTATTTACTGGCCAAGGTTTATATACAATTATTCTGTTCGACGGAGTCGGAAAGCGGCCGGAAGACAGAAAAAATTGCTGGCATAAAACTTTCCTTTTATTTGAAGACGGTTTAATTTTTATTATAACTTTAATTAAAGAAAAAAAATTATTACTCGTCGGTTTTTTAGCCAAATCCCATTCTCAAATTCATTTTTTACCCTAAAAATGATGAAAGGATACGATTTCAATCAAAAAATTATACACTTACAAAAATAAGTCCCTATTTCTATGGAGAGTCGATTTTCGATCCACAGTGTAGCGGGAAGAGTGCAGTGTGCGGTGCGCCGCACACGGTACCGTGTGCCGTACACGACACCGTCCACGACGCCGTCACACCGTTCACGGCACCGTTCACGGCGCCGTCACACCGTCCACGGCACCGTTCACGGCGCCGTTGACGGCGCCGTCCGACGGCACGACGCCGTACCGTCGCACGTTGACGGCGTCGTGCCGTTCCACGGTGGACGGCGCCGTGCCGTCGACATGGGGCCGCGCCCTAAGTTTGCATCCTAGTTTAGTTGTTTTTGGTTACAAAATAAATGTCTCTTCTTCTTCTTCTTCTTCATTAATATTATGTATGATAACCATTTTCTTTGTTCTACTGTACTAGGTCTACGCCGCAGCCAAAAAACCCGGCGGCGGCGCGCTGGGTGCTGAACCCGGCGTGAGGACATTTTTTAGGAGGAATAATTAAAGAGAACATCATATATTATGTTAAAATTACTATGCTAGAAAAAAAACATTTATTTCTTATCTCTGACCTCCAACTAAAAGTTATATACAGTGTTTGTAATTATTGTGAATAAAAAATTATAATGATTAGCTTTGCCGGATTTAAGCGCGATCGCTTAGCAGTCAAAATCATTACTACAGAAAACACACTTTCACTGGGTGTACTTCTAGCTGGAATGTTTAAAAGCGACTGCGCCAATCCAGCAAGTCAAGGAAACATGTTTTTTTTTTGTTCCCAATACTCCAGAACATCATTATCTAAGCTTTCCATATCGGATGGACTGGCAATGCAGTGGCTAGATATTTCCAGCACTCGTATGAAACTCGTAGAGGAGATTTTCTTGCGATTGTGAATAAGGACCTAGTTGTGGAAATTCTTTATCAGAATCTTTCACAAATTGTCTCCCAACGTCTGATAAAAACCAGTTTTTGTTCTTTGCCGAGTCCACAGACAAGGTGATCTGTGGCAGAGTCGTACGCGTCAATTTCTTTTAAATGAGCATAACAGGGGTCGAGAAGAGGCTACAATTACCTATATTTTCAGTTAGGGGATTATTCCTCATCATTTGGTTTTTTATCCTATGAATAATTAATGACTCATCGTCTGGCATCGACTGAAGGACTTCTTTTATTTCTATATTATATATTTAAAAACCAGCGCCAAATTCAAAGGACACATCTTTCGTAAAGACAACATTTACTACAGTTTCTAAAAAAGTCCTCATAAACTTTATCAAATTCTCCAAAATATTCTATTCTTCGGCTTGAATTTTCAAGTCACTGTCCAATTTTTCTCATTTGTTTGACGATAATGAAGAAGTTTTACAGGAGTGCTGAATGAAAATCTAGCCACTGCTGGTCCATCCGATATGGATAGCTTAGATAATGATGTTCTGAAGTACGGGAGCAAAAAAATGTTTCCTTGGCTTGCAGGATGGCGCGGTTGTTTTTAAGTATTCCAGTTACAAGTACACGTAGTGAAAGGGTGTTTTCTGTAGCTGGGATGTGATAAGGCTAAATTTCATTTGTAGTAACAATTTTTTCGCTATCCACATCAGAACTTAGCCCACAACGCTTCAAACATTCATTAAAATATGCTTTCATTTTACTAATATCGTAACCTCTTTGATAGAGTTCTCTTTGTTTAGTTGTCACAGAAAAACAAATGAACGTAGACAAGTTTTTACTCATTTATTTTCATGATAATAAGGGACACTGCACTGGCCTCTATTCAGAATAGTATATTATGATACGAGTGGGCGAAGTTGGTCATTACAGTCGAGGCTGTGTTGCATAGCCCGAGCCGTCAGGCGAGGGCTGTATAGCCAAGACTGCACGACTGCAATGACCAATGCCCACGAGTGTCATACGACGTTTTTCAACACACTTGCGTATAAAAAACAATACTTACATTTAGAATTTCTGTTCTGTAGTGGTTTATCTATCCTCGTCTATGGTCACCTCATCGTGTGGTGTCGGTGTAGTGCGGGCGCACGCTCATGAACACGCTGCGCGGGGATAATATCCGCACGCCGAGTCCCACGACGTTCCGCGCATAGGAACCACCAAATAAGAGCGACTTTATGAGCAAGTGTGTTGAAATAGTACAGTACATAACGAGGGTGGTAATACAAAGAAAGGCCGAGATCGCAGAAGTTTGCGGCCCGAGCTGCAAGCGAGGGACGTAAATATGCGATCGAGGGCTTTCTTTGTATTACCACCCTCGTTATGTACATCATTTTATGTCTACACGCGCAGCGTGCGGAAAAAGCCACTTTATGGCCAGGTGTGGCATATTAGTACATTACACAACTAGGGTGGTAATACAAAGAAAGGCCGAGATCGCAGAAGTTTGCGGCCCGAGCTGCAAGCGAGGGACGTAAATATGCGGTCGAGGGCTTTCTTTATTACCTCCCATGTTGTGTACATCATTTTATGTCTACACTTGGCCAGAAAGCGGCTTTTTCCGTACGCGCAGCGTGCGGAAAAAGCCACTTTATGGCCAGGTGTGGCATAAAATATAATTAGGACACAGGATCAGGAGGATTATCATTACTTTTTGATCAACCCTCGTATTGATCTAAAATGCGACTTCATGGAACTGATTTCATTGTAAGTCGGTTTTCTCAAACATGCAATGAAATATTTTGTTTTGTTGTCTAGTTTATTTTTAGTTTTTCTAGAAAATTATAGTTTGATTTCTTGGAGTTTTTTTTTTATTTTTTTCATTGCTTATTTGAAAAAGGCATTATACATTTCTCGGCATGGATAGGGGTTGACAGCCTCGTAACTGTCTGGCCTTGCTACGCTCGGCCGTCTATATATGTACTCGGCCGGCAACCCCTTACTTCCCGGCCTCTGCAGTAATGTATTATTGCTGATAAACTAGTGTACGTATAAATAACATCAACATCATCAATATTTTGGATTTTCACAATAATAAAATAACGAACAGATTTACTTCTATCTTAAGTCCATCATTCAGATAAATAGTGGCCACTCGATGTTACTAGGCGTCATCGATGAAATTTTACATTATTCATGAGTGACATCTTCTCTAGACAGACAATGTGTTCAATTTTATTCGCTCATGTCTAGATTTTTTAGGATTACATGAATTTCCGCTGATATATGAATAGATATTCTCGTAAATGTTTCATAGTTGATAAATTTCCATGTTTCAGCAGACAGATGTGCGGATGAAAAGTTGGGTGGTGTAGCAACCGGACTACAAATTCGTGGATAATGTTATGCTTGATAAAATATTAATGTAGCATCGTGGAGTGGCAGGGGCGGCGGCGGCGAGGCGCGGGCCGGCGGCGCATATGCAATCGTGTCTCTGGCGTCTGTCGCAGCCAAATCGATGTAAATCTGAAACATGCTGAATAATCGGGTCTGTTTTGACGGGTCAAGTGTCTGTTTGTTGTATCACTACTTACGGATAGGGCCACTATGTTCGGACTGAATGTGCCAACTTTTCAGCTGATGTTGCTGATTTTTAATAATTATAAACTCGGTCGTCATCAATACTATCATCACTCTAGTGCTTTTTAACGTTCCTTTGGGAGTACATTTTTTGCTCGAGTACCTAAGGAAAAGCTAATGGAATACATATGACTATGATATTAGCTTTGCTAGGTCTATCTAGTAGCGGTATAATCATTCCCGTAGAGTGAAACTATACCAGTGGCGTAGCGTAAAAGATATCCTTGGGCAAGCCGGTGCAGATTTGGCGTACATTTTCCTTAAGAGCTACAGAATAAGGTGCTCAAATGCTTGATATTAGGCAAGCCGGTAGGAATCGAGTTCTTTAGGCGCCACGCTAGTGGCATGGTATAGTTACCATGGTCCAATTTTGAGTAAAAAAAATATAACTTGGATCCTTTCAAGTCGAGAGTGAATGAATAGGCACTATCTAGGTAAACATGCTCCATCATCGACTTCATCTTCACTTACCAACAGTTGAGATTAAAGTCAAATGCTTACCTATCGTGAATTAAAAATAACTGGTCAAGAGCATGTCGGACCATGCTCAGTGTAGGGTTCTATAGCCGTATCTATAAGGAAATGTGCTACAGATAATTATAAAGCTAAAAATAAACAACTGGCAAAAGATCTTAAATGCCGTGTAAATCAATGGCACTTAAAACCTTTTGGTTGAGAAGTTTTTCGGCAATAACTTCAAAACGGTTTATCCCTTACTATTCAAAATAATTTTCGTTGAATGTATTTATTAAGCGTTACCTTCCTGATTTTTTTCATATTTTTTGGATTTACGGTTTAAAAGTTAAAGGGGGGGGGGACACAATTTATGCAACTTTCGGAGCGATTATTTCCGAAAGTATTCACTTAATCAAAAAATAGTAAATAAAAGCCTTATAATGTTTTTAAAAGAACTATCGAATTATGTACCTCACGTTGATGTTTGCTGAAAAAAAATTATTTAGATTAGATAGATTTTTTTATTTTTATTATTTAACTACCAAACTTAGTAGCGGCATCTACAACATCTATATTCCAAATTACATCAGTATACGTCTTGTAGTTTTTGAGTAAAATGCCTGTGACATACGGACGGACGGACGGACGGACATGACGAAACTATAAGGGTTCCTTTTTAGCCATTTTGGCTACGGAACCCTAAAAATAGGTAATAAGTGAATTTACAAATCTCGATGTCTGCAGTCTTGTTCCTTATGGTTTGTATGTGTTTTATTATGTCAATAAAATAATGTCATGGTTCCTAAAAGTTTACTTAGATATCGTTTTGTACGCGGGTATGGGTAAACGATCCAGGGATCATTTTGTACGGTCGGCCTCAGAGTAGCTGGATACTTTATTACAGCGGCCTGGTACTAAGTTGTCCAGCTACTTTTGAGGCCTATGTCATATACGACGATATATAATAAAAAAAACACCCGTGTTTATTATAGCCATATCTATTGCCTAAGAAGAAATAAATATTAAGGGTAGTAAAATAAGATTTTAACTCATGCATGAGCTACCTAATATAACCATAATACCAAATAAAAGTATCTACAGAGGCAGGATCTACAAGGAAATCGCCAGTAAGTATATTTGTGGACAGAGGAATAAGTCAAATCAGTCACCCTTCAAATATATTGTATTGATAAAATAACCACATTTTTATAAAAAAAAAACCCGACCGCGGTGCACTTTGAAACTGCATTAAATCCGCCATTGTGTTTATTTTAACGAACTTCATGGACACTCGCATCATCAAGACGAATCTAATGAGGTATCATTTATCAAAATCGGATGTGTCGTTGAGTAGTTACGAGCGGACACAGGAACGGACATACATACATACAGGCCATACACATAACCCTCCTTTGGGCTTCGCCGCAGTCGGGTAAAAAACCGGTGAAGTGCGAGTCGGATTCGCACACGAACAGGTCCGTACCACCGTCAAACAAAAACCGCCATAAACACGTTCATTGTATGGGGATCCCATTCAATTTTATCCTGTTTTTATTATTTTTTGTTACTTTTAGCGGCAAGAGAAATACACATTCTGTGAAAATGTCAAATCTCTATTACGGTTCAAAAGATACAGCCCTATGACAGACGAACAGATGGACAGCAGAGGCTTAGTATTAGGGTTCCGTTGGTACCTTTTGGGTACGGAACCCTAAAAACAACGGCGTACTAATATTGTTTAAATATAGCTGACCATCAACAGAATAACGAGGCTTTTGTGATCTCCTTCCAGCTACTACTCCAACCTTCCAACCTTTAAGCTACTGCTGCGCGACCAATGTCAATTTACTTTTTTTAACCAATCAATAAAAATGAAAAAAAAGGGTCAATCATACCACCCTAAAAGCATTACGAGTAATATGTTATTGTTCAGGTGGATGACGAGTTGCACAATATTGTTGGGGCCGTCCTTGTTCCCATAGGCTCAATCAATTCCCACACCGACCGCTCCGAGGGGCCCTCGAGGGTCACTCGTGAGATAATGCGGCAACGCTGTGGCGACGCGCGGCACCCAGCCCGCACGGCGCACCCTGCATCTGCCGCCTGTCGTGGGAGTGCGCCCGGAAACTGATCGCACATCGCCAACAATAACACACAAATCAACGAGCCGACCGTGGCAGGTCCGCACTCACCCCTCTGGATGCTGTGGGAAAAGAACCTTCCTATTAATAATACCATTCGCGAAATCGCTTTATGAATCTAAACAAACCGAGTTCGAGTGTGTGGGGTGGCATAATGTGTGATGCTGAATAGATGCACGCTGACCGGAAGCGAGGGATAATGTACGTAACAGTTTGTTCAATTGCAGTTTTCTCTGGACCCTGGGAAATATTTTTTTTGTTAGCAAGTGACTATAATGCATGAAATAGTGTATACTGTATCGAAATAATACGCGTCTTATTGTTGTTCAGTTAACCTAAACTTGTAGCGAAATAATTTCATGATCATTTAGTACTTCTTCTAGTCTTTAAGACATCGACCATGGTGCGAACCTGATCTATCTAACCTAACAAGTTGGAGTTCTGCCTGTTGGTCGTTCGTTTTCGATTTTCCTGTGACCATAAACTTTTTCAGGTTTTTACTTTCCTCTTAGCAATGTAACAAAATTATTCCAGAACCCTGCGTATTAAGTGAACAATCGAATCCGGATTTTGAGTTCAGGCAGGGAGCTTCAGCCTAGGCGTAAATATGATTAGGATAATTCCATACTCCATGATAATTACATACGATCTTGACAGCCACTTATTGAGTACTAATTGGAATTCAATAAGCTTGAGTTTGTTTTCATTTATATTGTATCCCATAGTAGTTCGTATTGTATTGAATTGTATGGACATATTAGGGCATTTTTATTAAAAGTGCTACCAAACACTTAATTATTTAAATTTGATCTTACTCCGAATCGCGAATACTACTCGTATCAACTCTGATAGGAGAAAAAATGCGTCCAAATTTTTTTATTCCGGTTTCGTTACTTTTCCATTTACACTTGTAAGGCGGTAACGGGCGGGTCCGATTTTTGTAACAGCCAGTAGGTAAGGTTACTACATAGTTTGTCAGGCTTCATGTCAGGCGGTAATGGAAGGGAAAATAGGGATGTAGGTAACGATACACAGTTTTGCCGATACGATACGGATACCGATACATAGTAGTTAATATCGGCGACACCGATACCGATATCTTAGCTAAATAATGTATTATGAACTTCAGATATTTGTATGTCCTTATTATAACTAATGGCAATGACTACTGGCTATATTTACCAGAGAGTCAACCTTGAAAGTGTAAAGTAAAAATAAATAAATTGTCAACTCAAAATTCAGATTTTTTTTATTAAGAACCAAAGATTTAATTAACATAGTACAACAAGCTAGCAGATTTTTTTTCATACAGCTAATTCTTTTCGCGCTCTTCAAATATCGGTTGTATAATATCGGCGATACCGATATATCGGTATCGGTATCGGTATCGTTACATCCCTAGGAAAAACAAAATTTGTATGAACATTTTTGGACACTTTTTTTCTTCTATCAGAGTCGATAGTACTCGTGATTCTGATTAGGAATCACGTAAAATTTATCAAAATTAAAACATTAAGTGTTTGGTAGCACTTAGAAAAAAAACCGGCCAAGTGCGAGTCGGACTCGCGCACCGAGGGTTCCGTACAAACTCATAAGTAGATACATGAATAGTTCAAGAAAAACTACATGGCGATTAGTTTAGTAGGAGCAAATAAGTATGTTAAGATTTTTTGAAAATTTCTCAAAAACAGTGCAAGTTAGGAAAACCGTTATATTTTTCCTGTAATATATAGGATGACATTAATAATTGGTAATTATTACAGATTTTTCTGTTCAGTAACTTCGAAGATAATAGGGGGGGAACGGTATTTTTTTTAACGTTTTTCGCCATAAATCAAAAACTACTTATTTAAAAAAAAATACAAAAATACTGTTTTAATCTACAAATTAAGCCCTTTCATTTGATATCTCACTCAATATAATAGCCCTACTTTCAATTTGCAAAGTCTCATTACGGACCCTTTTAAAAAAAAAGTAAAAAAGTTACAAGAATTTTTTTACATCCTATAAGCTCGGGTTAGCGGTTCTTAACACTATTCCAAATTTCAAGTCGATAGCATTAGTGGATCCTGAGATATCTTGCTGTGACAGACGGACAGACAGACAGACAAACAGACAGAGTCGCACCATAAGGGTTCCTTTTTTACCATTTTGGTACGGAACCCTAAAAATGCCCAGTAGCTTGCATATAGAATAGACTACCCTTAATTTATTTCCACTTTCTAATAAAAAATCGTCGTTCTAATATTTCAACAGTAATATATCATACGTTTGCAATTACATTTATTAATTACTTTAGTTTGTATGAATCATGATCGGTTGGGGTGAGCGAGGGTGCGCCGGCCACCTGACGCTCTCATCAGCTCTGTTGCCACCGCTGCGTGACCTGACCACAGGCCACACGCACCCAAATTATCACATTTGGTACCAATGCCATCACTTAATAGCCTTTAAACATATTACGAAATTATATGTTATGGGAGATTTATAAAGATTTGAAAGGTGGAAGCATTATTGGTGGCTTGGAAGGTGATCGTGAGGTTACGGGTTAGAACCTCAGCGGTCACCTTGTTCCAATGCGTTTTTCTAACTTATGTACTTTACTTAAATATTGCTGTGATTATCAGTGCTCATAAACTACTGCTAAGGGGAAACATCGCGAGGAAACCTGCACATGTAATTATGATTCCGGTTTTCCCTGTCGCAGGGGTTATTGAGTTAAGATGTCAGTAACTCCTTTGTAATAGCCTGACCTGCCTATTCTGGGACTATGATTAAAACGTAGCTACTGCGATAGAAACGGGAAAGCGTTAGGGCTATGAAGGATACCTATGAATAAAAGGTTCCAAATATAATTTTCTTAAAAAATACTGATTTCATTGAGCCCAAATTTTAACGCGCGATATGCCTATTAGGTACAATTACATTTTATTGATTGAGATGAGATATAAAATTATAAATGATGTTTTTAGGGTTCCGTACCAAAATGGTATAAAAGGAACCCTTATGGTGCGACTCTGTCTGTCTGTCTGTCCGTCTGTCACAGCCAGATATCTTAGGAACTACTGCTGCTATCGATATGAAATTTGGAATAGTTTTATAAGTCGCTAAAATAAATCTTGTATCTTTTTTACTTTTTTTTAAAGGGGGCCGTAATGGGAGTTTGAAAATTAAATGTTGTGCTATTGTATCAAATGGGATATCAAATGAAAGGGCTTGATTTGTAGATTCCAAAGCCATTTTTTTTTGTTAATCATGTACTTTCTGATTTATGACCAAAAACTTTGAAAAAAATACCATTACCCCCTATTATCTTCGAAGTTACTGAACAGAAAAATCTGTAATAATTACCAATTATTAATATCAACCTGAATATTACAGGAAAAATATAACCGTCTTCCTAACTTTAATATATTTTTAGAAATTTACAGATTACAGATTACAGAAAAAATATCTTTTAAATACGATCATTACTTATCAGGTTCTAAATATTACAGGAAAAATATAACGATTTTCCTAACTTGCACTGTTTTGTAATTTGCAAAAATCATAACTTATACTTATTTGCTCCTACTAAACAAATCGACATACAGTTTTTCTTGAACTATTCGCGTATCTACTTATGATTTTGTACAGAACCCTCAGTGCGCGAGTCCGACTCGCACTTGACCGGATTTTTTGGTTTTGTTATTTCGAATTAGAATCAAGATTAGTTATTCTGATTGGAGAAATTATATTAACCTGAAAATGTTCGTTGAATAAGTATAGTAGTTATGACATACAAACAGACGGACAAAGTGAAATAATTTGAAGTCATGATCAATCTTGTTAGATATATACTTTACATACATAAATAAAACGTAAATATATACCTACTCATATTAAAGTACTATTGTTAACCAGCAATAGGCGAATCCTCATTAAAAGATGTACCGAACTTGTAAATAAAGCGAGCGGAGCGTGGGGTTCCGGACCATAAGTTTTTCGATTAGATCGCGCGCGTGTCGGGCGCAACTGTCAGGAGTCGCGTGCCCACTTAATAAGCTCTTAATGAAATTAACGACTGTTGCGACGTGCCATATTGATGGGGATGACCGACAAAAACGTAACAATTACAAATTCGTATGTTGCCTGATGGCTTGACCCCAGTTAACGTATAAATTACGTAATTGCTACTCAAAATATAAACGCATTGCTATGATTATTGGGTAGGTACATTATTAAAATAACGATACAAGATGAAATTAACCTTCTAATAAATATTACTAATGCACAAGATAAAATCTACAATTCTAATTTAAAAGTAAGGAGGCAACTTCCGAATAGGCATCCTGATCACCCAGTCTATCAGAGCGTACGTCTCGTTCATTAGAGCTTTCACTTCAACTTGGAACCCAAGTTTCTTTCCAATTCTTTGCGTCGGTTCCCCTGTCCATATTAACTGGGTAACTAAATATACTTAGGTACCTAATCACGACAGATACCTATTAGTGTAGTATTTTCTGGTACTTAATTGTTTTTATGTTCAGTATTCGGCATTAACAATAGCTAGGTATTTGTATTGTATTAAACAACAACGCGCGCAGCTTAACTTGGTGTGCAATTAGATAGTTCTCTGATATAAAGTAGTTGAGCACAGAGAACACTTATAAATTCCTTTCATAGGAAGCTATATCTAGGTTAAAACATGTGAAATTTGAAATTACATTTATGTAATAAAAGTACCTACACATAAATTTGTGTCACGTTTCAATATTAAAAAACATTTGATTATTACCTACCTACATTTCTTAGTGTTAATTTCGATTCCATGAGCAGTTCTTTGTTACTGGTGGCAAACGGACGGTAACATTCCACGGGTCAATAACTAGGTAATGTAAATTCCCGATTAGGTATCATTGGCATAAGGGTTTTCATTGTAAATATTATCAAGGGATTGACACACATGAGCACTGTTTACTGTTTACCTTTCGTTTGCTCAATGGTATCTCCTGGTCCCTCCTGAGACGTGAATGAACACGTGCGCTCGGCCACATGTGCGTGCAGCGGCATTCACACCGGCTCTTTTCAGACCAGATTAGATAAGGAGGGGCGCTGGTGTAATTAGTTCACATGATTTAGATGGCGATATTCTACGCATATCTCACTCAGGTTACGCTCGCTCGCAATCTGTCGTTAAGTGCAAAGCTATATATCTACTTTACGCTTGATGTTCTACTAATGACACATTGAATATTAATATAACATTAATAATTATAGAATAACCGACATCAAGTGAAAATAGTGGATAAGAAATGCACGTCACTATTAAAAATACTCAAATATATATGCGTATAATATTTGGAGTTCCCTCTATTTCTCCAAAACCCCATCATCAGATACTTTTTGATTTGGTTGCAGTTGAAGTGATCCCACTTCGGTGGTTATACCCTTTCAAAATAAAAATTTATTTTCCTGATCGATCCAGCCGTCTTCTACTAATCGCGTAGGTAACCGAAAGTCTTTCTGAAATCTCTTGGAAGTCGGTTAAAAATGACGACTAACATTGACATCAATAACATATGTATTTACAATATTTTCTAATTGGAATTAAATGTACTGGATACTTATCAGTCAGTACCTATGCAAAAATACTTATCTACATATTCCAATAGTTTATCGCGTATCTATACTTACCTATCCAGCTATTGTGATTTATGAAAGCCGAATGATCGATTTAGTCTGCAACAGCCGATGAATTACGATGTTCATAAAAATCTTAACGCTCGTCATTCCATAATAAGAGCAGGATAATATTGAATGAGCGTCCAAAGGGGGCATACATTTCCTGTCTAATAAAAGGTTTAATTGAAGGAAGTTCATTGAACCCTGAAGATTTTTATGAATTTAAATTATGAGATCGGCATTATGAAAGCGTGTAAGCTTAGTGTCTTGCGGGGTGCATGTGAGGTTCGAACCTCAGTGGTCGCCATACCAATGAGTTTTTTATAACTTATATAATGCTCGCACGCAAAAGGGAAAATATCGTGAGGAAACCTACGTATTGAGGTAATCTAATCTGTAATCCTGATCTCGTATCGGTCTGGTTTCTCTGTCGCAGAGGTTAAGATGGCAATGGCAGTCACTGCATGGTAATAACCTAACCTAAATCGGGGATCATCGTAGAAAGACATACTCCGAAAGAAACGGGAAAAAGCGCTCGAGGGCTATGATTTAATAAGTTTCCCATATAGCATTTTATACAACTTCCAAGATTGAAATCGTTAACTTTGTCCTTTCGTTGGCGTTGCAATCAGTTAACTTCTCGAAGCCATCCAGGCCATTTTCAACCTTCTGAAATTTTGTGTTAGCTAAACCTAGAACCTGAATTTTCAGGGATATATATATATATATAGGGCATAATATGACAATCAAATATTTTCCTCCACGGTTAAATAATAGGCAAGGCAAGTCGGTGGAAATCGAGTTCTGTGGACACTCCCCCGGTACTTACTTGGTTTAACATTACATCTCAAACCTTTTTTGTTGTAGAAGAACTGCGTTGCGAGACTTGCATCTTTTTACACGTAAGGTTTTGATGGAATTTTTCTTACATTTGTTAATTAAGATGAAAGGGATGTTACAATGGCATTTTCGCAAACATGGCATACTCAATTAAATTAATAGGTAGGTACTACTAAGTCTTTTACAACAAATACCGAACCGTAATTTGTCCCATCACTCGGTCTTGACTCACGTCTTATCTTGTATGGCACAGATTGTAAGCGCTTCTAAATCAGATTATTTGACCATTGAATATTGATAAGATGGTAATAGTATGCGTATCGGCTGCAATAAAGCATTGTAATGATGCATTCTCACGTTACGAGTTCTGCCTATGACTAATGAATATTTATTAGGTCCTGCTCGATATATTGAGCATAATTTTTATGGATGTACGTAACGTATTTTTTGGTACCTATGTATGTATGATCATGGGAAGCGATGGCCCCACCTGCCCTCAGCTTCCGATCGCTTATTTTTTGACTTTCAATGGGGACCAGTTCGTTTCACGGCTCACACAATGATCACATCGACAAACAATTAAAATACTGGTTTAGTTGTATAATATGATAATTAAATATAAATAGGGAATGAAAATTGTCTGTATAAATAATACATCAGAATCAGAACCACGATTATTGTGTGGAAAGTTCCAAACGAAACGCGCGCTACGGACATTACACAGATCATGTTGCATAGTCAATAAAGAATCGGAAGTCTTTGACAGGTGTGTTTATTCGATATCCCATCGCTTCAAATAATTTCTAGTGCCGCAGAGGGAATACAGATACTCGTATGATGACGAGCGAGAAATTACGAGAATTTATTTGTACGTTAGGTATTTTAATCTCATTATGGCACGGCATATTATGTACTATGAAATAGACTGAAATGCCATGTAAAAATTATAAAGATAACAATATGATAACTGATCATTTTGTGAAGTTAGGTAGGTATGTATCAGTGGCGTGGCGTCTTTGTATATTCTTGGTAAAGCCGGAGCTGATTTGGATTACTTTTTCTTGAGGAGTAGTAGATACTACGGTCATATGCTTTAAAATAAGCCGGTGGGAGTCGGGTTCTATGAACGCCACGCCACTGGTATGTATTCAAAATAACGATCTTGTTGTTTGAAATTTCGTATGGATCATACTTAATGTCCGTGTGCTTACTCAAATTGTACGGATCCTTTTGTATACCGGTATTAAAATGTATTAAATATAGAAAAAAAACCATACAATAAGATTTACCATAACAAAATATTATGCAAATAAAATGAACTGGTACCTACTAAAATCGTCACCAGAGCATACGCCGGCCTCCGGATGTAAGGACTTTAAATACGAACCGCGTATTTACTTAAGACGCAAGAGCACATATAACACGTGCGTATATGGATGGCCAGGTAAAGGGGGAGCTTTCCTACAGCTGTTTCCACAAGAGAAACATTAAACCACGCCTGCTTGACTTGCGCAACGTTCAGTTATTTGTCAGTAGGGGCCACGTTTGATCTGATTTTAGTCATTTAAATAATGGTCTAGGTAAGTTTTGAATCTTAAGCGATTGACACAAACCAACCCGATCAAACCAATTTTCTATTATCAGTTTTTGTTTTACCGGAAATTCGGTTCAACCGTATATAGAGACTCACTGACATCTTCGTCGTCTTTATCGTAGACAGTCGCCAATACAATAGCAGAAATCGGGATGAATACTAATCATATAACATTATTGTTATGAATTGAATTAACGTTCCTTTTTCACTTCCATTAAAAAATTGAAAGCATTAAAAATATATTTTTTTTATCGCAAAAATATTCTCCAAGAATTAAGGCTTCAAATCGTTCGTTCGTGAAGTTTTGCTCAGCTGATTCGCGCCGCCGCCGAAAGGTGAATTTCTTTGAAAGTGAGACCGTCTCGGGAATGCATCAACCTGCAAGGATCTATTGTCATCGAGTGCAGCTGCCGGCGCGCTCAGGCGCACGTTACGCGTCCTCCGAGATTACAGCGAATTGCATTGTGCTCATGTTGATATGCCATTTTTTTGGTATGGCGCAAGAGGCCAAAATTTTATAGCCCTGCCGCTTTGTTCTCAAGTCTACATTATCGTAAAACTTCGTGCAAGATATTTTTAAAATGTATTTTATAGAGACACCTGAAATTAAAAACACCCGTTTAATCTACGTCTAAGTACACACAACTAATTTAAATCGAGTATTTAATTACTTTGCCAGTGTGCACCTGCGTGCAAGATTAAATCTTATTTGGCGCGTTTAAGGAATACTTTTACAAGCTCAAAATGTTAGTCCCTGAGTGACCGCGCTTCGCTCGGTGGAAATGGCTCGGGAGACTATTTTTTGTTTTTTCGGCGATAACAACTATTTATAGAATAAGTAGATTCGAGTCATAATAAACATAAAGAGGGTCATCGTTTGCTTCCACGGCAAAAAATATGTTCAAATTGTGTTTAAGTTAAAGTTCTCATGTCATTTCGCGCACAAAAAATGTATCAAGCTATAAAATGAAACATTTCAACCACGATTAGTGTCGTGAAAGCAAATGATGTCTCTCTTCTTTCTTTGTCTCTCTTCTCTAATCTATTTCTCTTTATGGAGAACGGACCGACTCGATCACCTTAATTTTAAAAGTAAACTGGGGAGCATCTTTTATTTAAAAGCTACTTTTATTAGATTTAGTTTAAATTAATTTGTTTTTTTTTTTAAAAAGCTCGTTTGGTTTGTGTTTGTGAATTTTCAGTTTGTATAACAAAAATGAACCCTATTTATATACCAAAATTCATCAAAATGGTTAGTGATATAGTGACCTTGTGTTACAGTATAAAAGCAGTATTTTTCTTCTTACAAAAGGTACGCACGCACTACAAGCAAAGAAATAAGAATGCGTAAGAATGCTCCAGTATGGATCACACTCTCACAGACGTGCTATCGCGCGTCTGTGTGGATACGTGTGGCATGCTCCTAAACGGCCGAAGTTGGACTACTTGTTCGTCTTTATACTTTGGTTGTGTTCAACAAATACTCGTACCTACTCGTACACGTAGATTCTGGTCTTGTGCCCTAAATTGCGTTCGAAGTTCGTATCCTGCCGTCCTGCTCATTTGATAATTGAAAAATAGAGAAAGAGACGTCACGATACGGACTTCGAATGAAGTAATTCAGACCAGTACAAACCTTGTTTTAATCAATACAAAATACCTACAATAATAGTACCTAAACTAAAAATAAGTATTAAGTAAACCATTATATAATTTATAGAATTTCTTAGAAATTTCTCCTAGCTTTTATGGTTCACTTGTCACGATTTCATCATCGGTTTTTGAACCAAGCAAAAATATCTAATCATCGGCTGATAGGTACTCTTTTGATACGACTATCTCGCCTTTATTCATCGGGATTCATCCTCGTTAAAAGGAGATAGAAGTATTATGTGATTTGCCGCTTTTCATTGAGTTTACATAAAAGGATGGATCGTGAAAGATGAATGAAGGTCGTCGTTTTTTGCGATCGGGAGCTTTGTGTATGAGCGGAACGGTCTTTGTTATTTTGTCCCCAGAAATATTTAATTTCATTGTGCAGATTAAGCTGCCTACCTGTATAGAACCCGGTTTTTTATATAATTGTTTCAAGCTCTTTAATCTAAAGAGATTACTCAATATACTTACATTTGGTAAGATAGCACGAGAAATTAAATGTAAATGCTTAAAGTTATATTGCGTTCGTTTTATAAATTGAAAATGTTGATAAAGTATGGTTGTACGCTATACTACAACCCGAGGTCGTGCTCCTTGACTTTTTCCGCGCGCATTAGGTACCTATTTAACTTTTTTCATAAGAACTTTCACCCCCATCCTCGTTCTCTCCTAAATTCATTCTGCTATGTTTAATTGTTTAGGCTGTGCGATGTCTGCCACTGAGTTGTTAAGCTAAACTAAGGAATGAAGTAATCTATTCATAGTTAGTCGATTAGTTTTTGTCGAGATGAATAGCTTTCCTCTTGTTAAGGTTGGTTAGGTTACACAAACGCCGCGAGATAGCGGGACGCAGATAAGAACAACTGGAGCCCAGGCCCTGAACCCGGCTAACCTAATTGACAAGCGGTGCCTGCCCGCGCACGCTTCACATCATCGATCAATTTGACCACCTCACAATCGACTTACGAAATTCACATTCGTGCAGATACTGATCCTGTGCCACAATTACCGTACCGGTAGTAGTTTTACGGTCCAATCACGTCATTTTCATTGTTATTTCGTAAAAGCCCCGCATAGAAGATATTGTAGTACGGCTTTAGAATTGTAGATATATTTTCTAGGCTCCAATTTAACTTATGTAAAGCAGTCCAATCAATCAGTTGTTTCCGATTTACTCCAAATAAGCTCCGTAACGGAACTCTATTATTATTGTTAACGTAGATCAAAGCGATTGATTTCATAACAATTTAATTGTACTAGATAAGTAGACAGTATAACGGTGTGTCAGCAGCTGGTCACTGTTTCCGCAATTTTGTTGTGATTGCAAACAATGGAACAAGTGGCAGGGCGGCGCGCAGGCGCGGGCGCAACTCGTTTAATAATTTACAACTAGTTATTAGCGCGTGCGCCGCGTCGCGTCGCCTCCGCCGACTGGTTTGGCGTGTGTCACTTTTTCATCGACCACATTAATCTCAGCTATATGTGACATAATACAAACTTAATTAAAGAAATACTCGTAGCTGAGTATTATCTGATATTTGATCGGATGAAGAGGCTCTATGTTATTAGGCCTGTGACCTACTTACTTTAATTATACTGAAGTGACACCATTACAGCAATATTTTAAATACGGTAGCAGTTATCATTACAAAGAGATTAAGTATCTAAATGTTTAATCAACACGGAACGACCCACCATCTACCAAACGGTAGTTCGTCGTACTTGTTGTCTTGATGATGATAGTATTGATAGTAGAAGAGACCGCCTATCGTCGATCTTTCCTCATTTTTCAGATTTGTATGTAGGTAATAAGAGGTAAAAATAGTCATAATACGTAGAGTTGGGAGCCCCATAAGTAGTTACATAATGTAAGGAATTAATTCTGCCAATTTTACTTTTTACCCGACTGCGGCGAAGCCCAAAGGAGGATTATGTGTTTGACCTGTATGTATGTATAATTACCCGACTGCGGCGAAGCCCAAAGGAGTGTTATGTGTTTGACCTGTATGTATGTATAAATGTATGTATGTATGTATGTCCGTTCCTATGTCCGCTCCGCTCGTAACTACTCAACGGCACACCCGATTTTGATAAATGATACATCATTAGATTCGTCTTGGTGGCGCGAGTGTCACTGGGTGATGAAGTTCGTTAAAATAAACAAAATGGCGGATTTTATCCACTTTTAAAAGGGTATCATTTAATCGATCAGCAAAATATTCATATTTTGGTCAGCAGAAATATGTATTTGGTCAGCCAAAATAGCTAGTTGGTAAGCAACTTATGGTAAGCAAACATTTATAAATCAGGCTGCAATTAATGATATACTGATCTGCTCTAAATTATTTTGGTCAGCAAATTAAATATTTGAGCTGCATTAAGCGATCTACGGTAAATCAAATTTTGGTAAGCAATCAGTAGGTAAGCAAAATATTTCATTTTTTTCATCAAAAAAAAGGGGGCAATAAAACCTAACTGGGCGCAACTATTCTGCCGCCAATCGTGTGCGCATTTTGTCATTCGGTAATTGTCAGCTGTCAAGTAGCAGGTGTCACTGTGATATATACAGGGTGTCACTGTGATATATACAGGGTGTCACTGTGTTATATACAGGGTGTAACTGTGATAGATAAAGGATGTAACTGTGATATATACAGGGTGTCACTGTGATAGATACAGAGTGATACTGTGATATATACAGGGTGTCACTGTGATAGATACAGGACAGGATGTCACTGTGATATATACAGGGTGTCACTGTAATGTATACAGGGTGTCACTGTGATGGGCTCATATAAAATTGGTATTTCGATTTTTTATACATCTCTAAAAATAACCCTAACCTACCTATTTTTGGGAGCCGTTTCGTTTTTAGGGTCATCAAAAAAAATTACCCTAACCTACCTATTTTTGGGAGCCGTTTCGTTTTAGGGTCATCAAAAAAAAAATAACCCTAACCTACCTATTTTTGGGAGCTGTTTCGTTTTTAGAGTGACACCCTGTATACATTACAGTGACACCCTGTATATAACACAGTGACACCCTGTATATATCACAGTGACATCCTGTATCTATCACAGTGACACCCTGTATATAACATAGTGACATCCTGTATATATCACAGTGACACCCAGTATATATCACAGTGACACCCTGTATATTTCAATTAAACTGCTAACAGACAAGTTTTCTCTGCTGGCAGTGACATCCTGTATCTATCACAGTGACACCCTGTATATAACACAATGGCACCCTGTATATATCACAATGACATTCTGTATATATCACAGTAACATTACAGTGACACCCTGTATACATATAACACAGTGACACCCTGTATATATCACAGTGACATCCTGTATCTATCACAGTGACACCCTGTATACATTACAGTGACACCCTGTATATAACACAGTGACACCCTGTATATATCACAGTGACATCCTGTATCTATCACAGTGACACCCTGTATATAACACAGTGACACCCTGTATATATCACAGTGACACCCAGTATATATCACAGTGACACCCTGTATATCTCAATTAAACTCTCTGCTGACCAATTGTAGAATCTTGCTACCCAAGTAATTATTTTGCAGCTCGACTGTTTATTAGGCAGCCAAATGATAAAAAAAGCAGATTAATATTGGTTAAAATGTTAACCGTTTTTAAACTGTTTGCTGAACAAGAGTTGCCGCCCGATTTTATTTATTGCCAGCCAAATCTTTGTATGCTGCCCAAATGATTTAACTGCTTATTTTTTTTTGCGGATCAATTTTAATAACGGCTGACCAAAAATTTACTTTCCCTTTTAAAATGCACCGCGGTCGGGTTTTTTTTTAGTAAAAATATTTACTTATAATTACTTTGCAATATAATTGAAATCAATAAATAAATGAAATGGAAATTTTCCTTTTTTTTCTAGAGATTTGCATAACTCACATAAAGAAACATAGAGATGCTCATAATCCAAATATGTGGAAAGGTAGGTAATTTTATAGTAACCGCGATGGGATGGATGTCTATGCAAAACTTGATGGAATTAGAGTGCCGTGATTTTTACCCGACTGCGGCGAAGCCCAAAGGAGGGTTATGTGTTTGACCTGTGTGTATGTATGTAAGTATGTATGTCCGTTCCTGTGTCCGCTCGTAACTACTCAACGGCACATCCGTTTTTGATAAATGGTACATCATTAGATTCTTCTTGATGGTGCGAGTGTCACTGGGTATGAAGTTCGTTAAAATAAACAAAATGGCGGATTTTATGCAGTTTCAAAGTGCACCGCGGTCGGGTTTTTTTTAGTAAAAATGTGGTTATTATCAACGCTAGTTGTGTTTTGTGGTTGGGTTTTAATCTTTAAATCTGAACTAAAAAACTTGGCAACTTGTCTTATTTCATGCCTTATACCAGGGGTCTCCAAAAGTTTTTTTCCCAGAGAGCCATACAGCTGCTTTGAAAATGTCATGCGGGCCACATGACATGGTCGACTTGGAGTTACGTATAATCTTTTATGCCACACTTGGCCATAAAGTGTTTTTTTCCGCACGCTGCGCGTACGAAAAAAGCTGCTTTCTGGCCAAGTGTAGACATAAAATGATGTACACAACACGGGAGGTAGTAAAGAAAGCCCTCGATCGCATATTTACGTCCCTCGCTTGCAGCTCGAGCCGCAAACTTCTGCGATCTCTGCCTTTCTTCGTATTACCATACCATCCTAGTTGTGTAAGGTACTATTTCATCACACTTGCTCGAAAATGGTGTTGTTACACGTAGGTTCTGCGGGCCGTAAATGACCTATTACGCCCTAGGGCGTAATGTTTTTTTTAATTTGCTGGTTCTGATTTACTCTTATTTGTCATGTTCAAAGGAAATGTCAACTTACTTTTTTAACTTTTATCACTGAAATGAAATATTGATTTAAGGAGAACTGTTATTGCAAATACATGTACGAATAAACACATATTTCGGTAATATTAATTAAATGTTTAAATAGTGTATTTCAGTATTTTGCAAATATAAAATAAACTAAAATGGCCGTTTCTTTTTTGGTCTTTACCACTATGGTTTCCGCACGTGACTTGACATTCGCATTGTCTATGGATATATGTCACTAACGTCACTTTATTTTTTTAAATTTTCTTCTGATACTGGGTGGATTAGTAAGGTTATTTTTATTTAGATTTTCTCACAAGTGTGATGAAAAACATTGTGTGCCACGGGCGGTAAAGGAATTTCAAACTCGTGTTATTAAAGCCCTCGGCTTCGCCTCGGACTTGTAACAAACACTCGTTTGTAATTCCTTACTTAACGCCCTACCTGCCATAATTTTACTTCGAGTTATGGAGGTATATATTCACAAACTTTGACATACAGAGGTAATAAAACAAAAGAACAGTTTTTTCGAGATATAGACTAGAGGTAGAGTTCATCTATTTCGAGTTATAGAGTTAAAAACGTACTGCAACGTCTTGTAGGGAGTCACTGGTAACTTCGACTTATATGGAGGTCTAATATTTCGAGTTATAGAGGTTTTGGGGCTTGAATGGGCTTTTATTTCGTGGTATAGAGGATTTCGTCTTATTGAGGTTCGACGTATCGAGGTTCCACTGTATTTCAAATACTGCCCAGCCCTGATTACGTACTCCAGTCACATGGCGCCAAATACTGTGGCACTTTTTCTTCAACGGCTACGGGTAAAATATTCAAATACATTAGAAGAAGACCGGAACCCTTACAACTGTGAATAGTGGCATTCACATTCCATGCGAACCTCCGTTTTCGCATCTTACCGTAATATTCTTGTTACTTTATAGCTAGAAGCATACCCGTTTGCATGGAAGGTTTACTTCTATCGGTGATTAAAGGTAGTTGCATTGGTATCTGACGGGTATAATGGAAACCTCTACGTGTTTGATGACCACTCGGTTAGTTAGTCGCGGGCTGCGTGCGACGTGGACAGTAGAACAATCGACGGCCGGCGCCCGCGAGATTCGATCTCCGACTATTACCGGCGCCCCAAGTCACAAGACAAGAACGATGCACATTCACGTTTATTTCCTGAAAATATAGTGTCGCGTTTGGCCTTATGTATTACTGTTTGAAATCATTTTATGTAATAATTTCAATCACCTACCGCTACAAATTACCTACATGTATGTAGGTACTATTGTATATTATGTATTTTATATCACATTTTGACCCACCTACTTTTATGTTGTATCTTGCGTCATCTCCGCCACTTAAAAGTAGTATGGAAGAGATCACTTCTATATCGATAATACCGCCTTTTGTCTACCGCTTTTTTTTATCTTGTTTATTTTAAGGTATCTGTAATTGATTGTATTACTGTGCAATAGACAGAGCCATTTAAAGGTAGGACAGGAATACTGACAGACAGCACAGCGCAGGCTTATGAATAAAGTTCGGTTGATTATTATTAGGTAGGCAACCCTCATACTTAAACAAACAATCCTATCAGTCATATTTGAGGCAGTAATGTACTAATCTTTTTGAAGGCGTCATGATCATCCCGCCATTACCGTCTAGATCAGTCGCGATGCCGTGTCAAACATTATTAGTGACTTTAATGGAATCCAACCAATAGTTTTCTTGACCCACGAAACCTTACCAGCTAAGGACTTCGGTTTTAAAGCAAAATTATACTTAAATATTGAGTAAAGTTGTACCTCTCACAGGTTGTACCAAGCGCTAAGCGCCATGGTATTGCTTACAATTCGTTTCCAACACGCAATGCCTTCATACACTTACATCATTATTTCTAGTTGCTGACAGCCCAGCTAACTCACTGAAGATGTTAAGTGACACGTTCTTGTTTTTAGAGTTGAAGGAAAAAATAAATTTCTGCGTTCATTATTTTTTATACACCGTGGGCCGGAATAACCCGACCAACTTTAACTATAGATTCTAACAACTATTAGGAGAAAAAAATGTTATATGATGTATAGTCGAAAAACGCTTACTTTCTGAGATATTCATTATTACCCGACTGCGGCGAAGCCCAAAGGAGGGTTATGTGTTTGACCTGTATGTATGTAAGTATGTATGTATGTCCGTTCCTGTGTCCGCTCGTAACTACTACGATTTTGATAAATGATACATCATTAGATTCGTCTTGATGGTGCGAGTGTCACTGGGTATGAAGTTCGTTAAAATAAATAAAATGGCGGATTTTATGCAGTTTCAAAGTGCACCGCGGTCGGGTTTTTTTTAATAAAAATGTGGTTATTTTTTAAATGAAAACTCCCAAGTATGCAACAAGCCCTAATAAATGTGACTAAGATACTTTTACATTTTTTTTTAATCCTTTAACTAAACGGAAATTAACCATCGCACTATTTGATGGTAAACGACTACGAGGCCTTTCGTTTCCATTTAAGTTTTTTTCCTTTTTGATAACTTTTCCTCCAGTAAGGACATGTTTATAACAAGGGGCTGAATTTACTGATTTATTTTGTTCCATAAGACTATTAATGTAAAATGACAAAATTCGACCTATGTTGATATAACTTTATTTACTTGTTATACCATCAGGAATACGTGGTTAAAATTGGTCGGGTTATTCGGGCCCACGGTGTATATGGTATTTGAGGTATTTCGAAAGAATTGATCACGGATTAACACTTGACATTGTAAAAATACCCAACAAGAATTGAATAATAACACTCCAAGTCTTTGTATATTTCAAAACAAATCTTCCGATTCGATATGGAACTGTTTGATTTGATTATAATCACAGGTTATCTCGAAGTCAAACCTTACCTAATAGTTCAAAGTTAGTCTCCGGTCGAGTAATTAGAGTTAACGACACAGCTACGGATTACGAAGACTTTCAAAACACGTTTCCGTGAAATGACAATGGTAAAGAGAATTAATTTTAACGTACGCATTTATCGGATTATTTAAAGTTAGGTCTAGTAAAAAATGTTTCACAACATTTAGAAATGTTGATGCTGATATGCGTTCGTGTCATAAATGTTCGATTCAATCACAATCACAGCTTATTTGTCGGATCCGGAGTCAAATCCGCGAAGTTAATTGCACGACGGCCGGTACGGGGCTATCGACAGATACGGCCTGTAAACACGTCGCCTGTATCGCAACAATCTATTTATAATCGCGGCGACCACTGTGTGTTAAATGTGCGATATTTACGATCGGGAGTCTGCGCTAGGGCCTATTTGCGAATATCGAGCGATCTATCGATGAACCCATCTGAATTTTGTTTAAGTAGCTGCTTAACTAGGTAGGTACTTTCGCGTGGAATGAAAATATTCAATGACAATTCTTGTCATTTTTATTTTTACAATACCATGTGATCTAGGCGAGGCGCTCATGACTCTCGAGCTTAACAGAATATTCTGTATATTGAAAGAAACATTTTTGTGTCTTCATTGGTTTTTTAATGTGGGTAGATTACACCATATTTTTATGTTACATATATAGATACAAGAAATCAAAGTACACAGAAATTAATTTAATTTTTCTGCGTATCTATTTTGATTTCTTGTATCTATATATGTAGAATATTCTGTGTTGGAGGATATCCTCCATTATTATTGCGAGAATTAATCACTGTAAAAATATATAACAAATTTATAAATTTAATTACAACGTTCTTAAAGTTTACATTATTTCAAAATTGTGTTGCGCATTTGCATAATAACTTCTTTAATTTGAGACTCAATATTGTTTGGTACGCGTTGAAGTCTTTTTGAAAGACAGCGACTGGATATTGTGCATGCCGTATCTGCGTGGTATGCACATTGCACTTCAATTGTCACTTGTCAGTTGCAGTGCGAGTTGTAGTTATCGACATGATTGTTAGTGGAGGCACTAATCTCGCGGCGATTAGCGGCCGGCGCGGGCGCACCGGCGGCCCGCGCACGTGCGACCGGTGAGTAAGCTCCGCGCTGCGCCAGACACCGATTTGTTTATACCAATCCCACAATCACAAACCTCTCGCATCTTATACCCCAGCGAACAGAGCTTCGAATCCCTCGGTCTTTGGTCCGCACACGCAAATTTAAAATGGTTGTAAACACATCGGCCCTTAGCGCAACTGGATCTACACTGTCACGCGAACCGAACCCAAGTAAACAACCGCTCGTAAGAATTTGTTGCTGAATTATTAGTAGTGGAGTTTAATTGACCGCTACATTACGTACAATGCTGTTTATATATATGATTCGACGGTCTAGACACAGTTGGGAACTAATTAAACATAACATCAAACAAACATAATGTTATATTAATGTTTTAAGTACAGGTAAAGTAAGAAACTGCGAGAACATTGCAAGAGTATTTTTAAGAGATATTTAATAAAAAGAATATGTAGGTATGTAACTTAGCCGGTATATGTGAAGATACGTGGTGTATTGAGCGTCAATCCTGCAAAATGCTTCAATCAGGAGCTAAGCTTAAAATTTTACATGTACCTACATCAGGAAAATGAAGTAGTAAATGAGGTTTACCGATAAATACATATATCGAAGTTACCATAGTTTTAGTTACGTCACAGCTTGCGTCACTTCAGGTACAAAGTTCAATTTTGATTTCTCCGAGGGTCAGCCAGCTGTTCGGGACCGTTACAGTCAAAGCATCGTTTAAATTTACACAATGAGTGTAAGGTTCGTAGAAAAAGCAGTGTGTGCCCTCACCTGCGCACGTGCACATCTGGACGCCGGCGCAGCTCTAACGCCGTCTCTGTTGCCAAACTTCACACATTCGCGAATCAGACACACATGCGTGTGGTTGCCACCATGTTTCAATGGATGAGTACAGTATTAACTGACAGAACATTCGTAACACTTGATTGCTACAAGATTTTGACCTTTTTAAATCTTCTTGAAAATTAATAAAAAGGATTCAAAATTTGCTTCTTGTACCTACTCTATGATTTTAAAAGTTTGTTATATCTTCACCGATTAAAAAAACTTTTTAAATGAATAGGCTTGTATGATGTATTTATTTATTTACTGAATCATAAAACATGCAACATTACAAGTTAGCTTTAACCAAATCGTACATAGACTCCTTTTTTTTTTTTTTTTTTAAACCTGACAAACTCACAACCCACATCCGAGCATTGTGATTGTCGGGCCGGGTGGTTGGCCGTTGCGGTCCCTGGGCTCGAACCAGGTCGCTGGCCAGACCACCCAAGGGCGTCCGACCGTGTGCCGTACACACAGTCGACACGCACATCGGGCTGGGTAAGTGCCGGGGGTGCCTGGAGTCGAACCAGGTCACCTGTGCCGGCCTACCACTTTGACTTTTCGCTGATTGCTCAGAGTGAGCAGCGGACCAGCGGACATAGACTCCGAAACTTACAATTAGTAACTAACTTACAGCTACATGATATCTATCTTGCTCTCTCTCTAGCACTCTCTTCCATTTTATCATCAGTCTCGCTATACCTGATGACTAGGTCCTCTTGATAATTTTACTTCTTAATTAGATAAGTAAATAGATACAGCACATGTCTATCGCTCCTGCTTATAGTACTAGTTGTAACACTGTAGATCAGAGATAGGAAAATAGTTGAGGTAGCACCTTAGACTGGATTTAGCTTACTGATATGAAATAAGATTCCGCAATTCCACCTTACCTTATCAGTTCCTAGACTAGAAGTCCATGAAAACCGAATTCTACAGGCTTGTTTGTTTGAAGGGTTGATTTAATCGAGAGTTTTCTTATCTAGGTTTCATCAAAATCGGCCATTTATGTGATATTCTCATTTGGAATTGATGTAAAAAAGATATCGTTAAAAGGTCAAAGATTTTTACGTAATAATATTGTACAAACGGCATTTAGTACAAAATTACTAAAAAAATCATGTAATAAAACTTAAATTATAGTATTTTATGCAACATTGTATAAGTAGGGTCAAAAATGCGAATGGCGTGGGTTGCGAACTTGCGATACGAACCTCCGCGGCAGCGAGTATCGCAAATAGAGACGCCATGAGCGTTTTGTGACTTAAGTATGCTTCAGAAATGGCTGGAATATCAAATAAAATGTCACAAACCAAAACACAATTTAAAGAATGCCTTTAGGAAATTACAGGCGTAACAAAAAGCTCTGTAATAGGGCATGTGTGCTACCTGCGCGGGCGCTTCGCCACGCTCGTCACGTCACTGTTCCCGACCACCCTTTAGCTATGCTTAGTGGTCCGAGAACTTTTCCATTAATTTCCATTAACCAATACCCATTTACATCCACTAATGGCTATAAGATGATTCTTCTCTATTTCATTAGCTAACTAAATTGTAATAACGATAACATGAAAAAAATGGTTCAGTAAAAAAATACATTTTCATTATTGATAAAAAGAGCTTATGGTAAACAGCAGCTTTTAAGTAGTTCCCATTATTAAACGATATCGTTATAACCGTTATGATTAAAAGTCACCCTTTACTGCTTTAGTATGCATTATAGAGAACTTTTGAATTAATAGTTCACATAAAGGCAGTGAAAGCGTAACCTGCTATTACATAAAATGATCCCCTCATTAGTGCACTCTATAATAGGTAAATAAAAGTTCTCAGGAAGGCGTTGGTTTCTGTTAATTTCTTCATTTCACGTTCACAGGGGAGAGCGATTACAGATCAAGTCAACCCCATTATACCCGTTATTATTGTGATTGTGCATTATGGGCACAGACTCATTACACAACCGATTGGCACCTACTGTTCACTACACACAATAAAATAACTTGTCAGAATAGCTACTGCAACGTACCTATTATTTGCGCCCTGAATGCAATTCGTGTTCTTTGTTCCGAGTAGAATTATGTGAACGTCTTACGCGAAACCGTAAAAGTATATGGCCTGGTCTGGTCTTCTTTTAAAATGGATCACCCGTATTCCTTACAAAGTAAATTAATTTTATGCAGTCGAGCCGACAAGAATACCAGACATTTCCGTGAGTCATATCAGAAACAAAACTTTCTTTTAAATTTTATTATTTTGTGGCTGACATTCTTCAACTTGTTGCCATCGAAAAAAACAGTAAATTAAAAAAGTACTAATATCTGGAATATGATTTAACAAGTTGTAAAGTTAATTTTTTTACGTCACACCTGGCCAAAAAGTGGTAATTACCGCACGCTACGCGTGCGGAAAATCCCACTTCCTGGCCTGAGGGAGACGTAACGCCTCAGATCGCATATTTGTCGCCCTTGCCTTCGGCTCGGGCGTCAAATACCTGCGATCTGAGACATTCTTTGTTTTACCTCCCTAGGTAAGCAATGAACTATAGGTATCGTAATAAACGCCTATTTAATTACTTTGGTGTACCTATTCGTTGTAAAACAAAAGCACAGCAACATTTAATAAAGTAACATGCGGTTAGCAAAGTGCAATTACCTGCCTCGTTGTCAATCGAGATAAAGGGGTGAGCAGCGCGACAGTAAATAAAAGATAGAAAGTAGCTTTATTACCATTACAAGAATAGATTGGAAAGAGCTTCTGTGTCGCGCGATAGCGGCGCGACGCGCACTCTCGCGCATGTCTAATTAGAATCCATTTATACGAGACCTCTCTTAAACTTATTTCGTTTTAATAAGATGTCTTGTTTTGTTTGGAATTTAATAATGCGGAAATTGTGGTTATGTCATCATTGTCAGGCGAGATTTTGCTTTTTGTCTATGAAAATAGAAGGTGTTAATTAATATTTTCTAATTCTAACATTGAATTTTAGACGGGCCTATTATAAGCCTGTTTTTAAAGTCGGTTAGTGACAATTTTTATAGGTACCCACCAACAAATATGGAGTGAAACGCAAAATGGAGATGGAGTTTTGTGAAAACTCCTTCCTCTTAAAATTAAGATAAAAATATACAAATACAAAGCGACATCGTTGAAAATGCGATACCGTGTCGTGCAAATCTACGAAGTGCATCGTAAAAACCCACGACACGACGTCATATCGCAGCATGGTGCGACATCGTTGACGATGCAACATAAAAACAACTGAATGTTTTTGAAATAAGATGTAAAATGGTAATGTTTTAATCAATCGAATGTCGTTCACGAATGATATTGAAAAGTAAGTAAGTCTATAGGTAATGAACTTTTCTCTAGATGCGGAATGAAAACATAGTTTTCAACAAGACCTTGTCGTAACGTGACACGACATCGCATCGTGCCACGACACGACGTCGTGTCGCGAACATTTACGATGTACCTACGTCATAGATTTCCACGACACGACGTGATGATGTGAATACTAAATTTCACACCCTAGACGTAGAATATAATAATAATTTCATTAAGTAAGTAGTACATGTTTTTTTTATGTCATGGGAAAGGCAAACGAGCACACAGGTCACCTGATGGTAAGTGACTTCTGAGTAAGTGACATTTGCAATCTTAATATTACAAATGCGTTGCCAACCCTGAGGACTAAGAAAGAATGCCTCTATGCTAGTAATTTCACCGAATAAGAATGTAAGAGCCTTATGAATGACACTTGCTATTTGCGAGTGAGCTGTGGGCGAGTTCGAAGCGAAGTTCCATACAAATAACGCTGCGGCGTGTTCGCCGCGACTGGTTTTTGTATGGAAACTCGCCCGCAGCTCGCCTGCAAATCGCAAGTGTGATAAGGCCCTTAGGAATAACTTACCTATATTTTTCGGAAATGGAGGTTGCGATATATATACTCGATCGAGAGTTTGCTAGCAAACCATGATAGTACGTATATAGTAGGATGTGTAACATGCGCTTAGATTCGAGAATCAACCAAGTTAAGTGAATCTTCTCCGCGGGTAGCGCGGGCGGCGGCGGCGGGTGCCCTACGATAAGCGCCCGCGCAGACGCAGCGCTAAGTGACCCGATAGCTGCTGACGAGTCAATCGCGCCCACGCCACGCCACCCGTCCGCTTTACTTAATCTCCACGGAACAAAACGATGTCACCCTCATTATTAAAAACTAATCTTATTTCCTACGACTAACCACCAGATGCTAGTGTTTAAGGCCTACGAAGCTTTAGCGGTTTCGGGTTCTATCCCCAGTGTAAGATTTACATGTGTAATGTGCATGCAATTTTGTGCGAGTCTTATTGTGTATATTTTAGAGCAAAATCCGCGTTGGTCTAAGATGTATATAAATATACTCATAAAAATTAAAAACACGTTAATTTTGGTTAAAAGATCGTCATTCACGTAGCAAAGAAGCAAAGAACGACGAGATTTTTTGCACCAATATAAAATTATAGAATATAAGCTAGAGAGTGACACTGGCTGGTTTTTGTCCCGTGAAAGACACGGTTGCTAAAGGGCTTGCGATATGTGAGCAGTGACTTTTCACGAGATTACGTGTTAAACTTAGTTACTAATACGTGTAAAATACGTTTGCCACACGCCATGGGAAAAACCATTAAATATAATATACCTAAGTAGGAACTAAACGACAATAATATAAGCTAAGCTGGCTAATGTAAGGGTCGATTTTGGTCAAGGGTTTTCGTCGATTAATGTAACACTTTTTGTTGATTTATTCTTATGAACTTTTTTATTTCAGGATTACCTCTACCTGGGCTACAGGCGCTCTATCAACTAAATTACCGGAGCTACCTAAACTACCGAAACTGCACGGAAGATCATATCCAATTTTACATATTGTGGTACTGATCCTTATATTCATTCACAATATCCCTAATTGCGTTCCGTATTGATCACAGTACCTACTCAAATGATACGAACCGACGCACCATTGCCATAACAGGTCTCTAGAAAATAATTAACAATCTTAGGCCTCTTTTATTCCTGTTTTGTGCACAAAAGAGAAATGCAAGCGTGATTATATGTTAAATGCGCTTATGGCGGGAGCAAAGGAGCCGCCCCGGGCAGGCGTAGGAGCCTAATGCAGTGTCTGTGTCCGCGGATAGCTGCGCCGGCGGCTATCGGCGCGTCGCGCCTTCCCCGCTACTACTCACACGGAATTGCAATCGATAATCCTTATTGACGTTGGTTAAAAGGACTCATTTAAAAGGCTTACTAATCAGGAACCATTTATTTTCGCGGGATATGTTAACACGGTCTTATTTTAATGAAGCGGTCGGATTGCAAATATGAAGAGGGAACTTCTACACTTGTTAGAATATTTAACCGATTTATCATCACTTAAAACATATAATTTAGTTTGTATGGGTTATTATTTATTGAATAGACAAGGGAAGTGGAGTTACATTAAGTACCGTCAAACGGGGGAAAATGAGACGATTTTCAAATTCCCGGGCAAAAAAAACATAGTTATAACAGGGTCAGCAATCTGTTTGCTGGCCTCAGCTTACAGTCTGTACTTAAATTTTCTGTTTTGCATATAATATTAACAGGTATATGAATAGTTTTATTTATATATTTTTTTTTATGGCTGTCCCAACTTAGACTGTAAGGTGGGGTAATTTAAGACAACAACTGTTTCGTGACTTTTATCGAAGTTACACGGCACATTTAGCAACTTAGGACACTTATAACGTTTTAAAAAAATGCACTAGTAAAGGTCTGTTCACAACGAACACGTTTATTAAAAAAAAATAACATAATTCAAAAAAATCTTCTTTGAAACTTTTAAACTTAATTTTACAATGGAGATCTACTTTTAATCAGTCTTTTATTAGGTTATTGCGTAGGAAATCACAATCTTAACCTAATTATATTAAAATATATAAAAAAATCATCGTTTATAACTTTTCCTATAAATTTTTTCTCCAGATTTTCCCCGTCCCAATTTTCCCGAATGTGAACGCACCTTTACTTTTCTGTGTTTTTTTTTCGCGATGGTTGGCATTACTGGAGTAATGTCAATTTCAAACGATCGGTGATAAAGTGAGGTTAGATTACTGGGACTTTTATTGTGAAACATTTAATACGGAAGTCGTGGCAGACACTGTTTTACAGACCAAAAAAAACATCAGTTTGGAAGCACGTGCAGGATCGCATTTTTACAGAATTTGTAATAGAAATAACAACTTTTTTGCCTTACCTGTGTGAACGCGATGTTGTTGCGGCTGAGTTGACAGCAAACTGACGTGAATATTTCTAACGATGTTGCCATGACAAGTGATCAAAGGTTACCCTACATTTTGTCCTATTTAATACACCAGTCTCATTTTCCCCCATTTGACGGTAATAAAAAATAGAATAAAAATGAACTAACCTAACCTAAACCAAAACTGAATGAATTGTATTTACCTAAATTATGGTAGAGTGGCGCACCATTTCCGGTTAGACTAGCTCTATGTAGGTGTGTATATGACTCATCTAATACCTAATTAAAATGTATTGCTACGAGAATAATGAAATAAAAGCGCCTCGGCATGCTCGACTGGGATGTTTCCTAACACGGTGATAGGTAAACTATTGTGCTAAAGTGCGCTACGTATTCATTAATTGAAAACCAACTGCAATACCGCGTGTGGCAATAGCGCCTCACCAAGCCATAATTATCTCGTCACAGGTCCGAGATCAATCAAACCATATCACGTTATGTGGGTCATTAATTACTATAAACAGTAATTACTTTAATTATTCCTGACAGTCTTTGTGTAAAGTCGTGAAGTCGCTGCACGGCGCCGAAGGTCGGCCGGAGTCTATTATTGTAGGGAGAAAGGTTGATCAAATGCTCCCGTCAAAACCATCGTTGCAAAATACCTCGACGGTTCTACTCTGCTGCAAACCTTGTGTGCCTTTGATTGCGAGGTAACGATCCGAGTTGTAATTTCAGAAAATAAATGATTGCTTATTGATATGCATAATATCTCTAACTATTGATAGAGGAAAAATTTTGTCATTTGAAGAATCTGCCGCCGCTGCACTGCTGCCTGAAATTCTTAAATATAACATCGCATGTTACTTCATCTAGTTTAATACAGTATGGCATCAGTTAGTATTAGTAAATACACTCACGTACAATGAATTCGGGTAATTTTCTATATAATTGTTCATAGAAAACGACCCGAATTCATTGTCCGTGAGTGCATATAATATACATATATGTTATGTACCTGCTTTTTAAGCATTATGGTAAAAGTAATGGAAATAAGGAGATATTTTGTAGGACACAATTATCGTTTGGAACCTACAATTCAAGATAATAATGACAATTTACTAGATACATTATCAGGCCCTCAAGCTTGGAACTGAGTAATTTTGCTCGGTTATTTATTTTTTATCGTCTTATGTTTTCGGTTAGCGAGTAATCGCTAAAATTACTACCTTTCATCATAAAAAAGTGAGGATTTTAGAGCGTTAGAGTCTTAAAAAAGTGCAATAAAAATAATTATCTCATGATTTATAGCAGTTTAACACAGCACCAACAATTCAGCAGTTTATTCACTTTTTAACTGGAATAGGCAACTGGCTTTTGGCTTAGTTTCTATATGGTCTATACGAAATTAAATATGTTAATTTAGTAGAAATATAATTAAAATTCATACTGATATCAAACAGACAGAGGTAAAATATTGCAAAATGAACAATGAATTTTGCGATATTTACTTAACCACCGCAGCTGCGAGTATTTCTTAGTATGTATAAATCTAATGCGGATATTAACTTGAGCTATAAAATAGACATTTCAATAAGGCGATGTAAATTGCACGCACTCGTAAATATTATGCGGGGCGCGGCGATGCGACGCGCTCCGTCAGATGTGGACGGTACCATACCGACAGTGGTGCAAGCGCGAGCGTGCGTGCTGCGTGGCCTGCATGCCGCCCGCATCTCGAGCTGTCATAGGCACCCCGTCAGGTGATCTTTGGGTCCGTGACTCAACAGTTACACTAACGAACCGGTGCGGCGCGTGCTTCATTGTGCCGTATTATCTATCATTATCTCGCTAGCCCAGATACAGACGTATTCTATAACGCATGTAGCAATATGAAATATAAAACAATAAGCTTTTAATAAAGCGAACGCCCGCCATTCGCGTTGAACCGGATTAATAAGTTTTGTAACGTGTCACGGTTACATTACAGACTAATGTGTATTGTCCCTGTAACAAATGTACAGTTAGCAAAATTTGCGCTTGATCTATTGCGGAGAATTCATAAATCAGTCGCAATAAGTCTAGAAGTCGAGCGGTTTTAATGGCGATATCTGTCATAGAGGGGATTTATATTATTATTCTCGATAAGAAATCATCTAATAAACTACCTAATTAATTAATATACCTATCGGTTTGCCTCGGGTTGAACGACTAAATTAAACATAATAATCGGCTTCTGATTCCGTCGTTAAGTTTTTATTCGCTTTTAAAAATTACATACATGTCACCTACTTACGATACATTTTTACCAAGATTGGTATAACACGTAATGAGGAGAAAAATGTGAGCTCAATACATCAAGTGTCGATTTATTTGTTACAGATTCGCAAACATATACCATAGATTTTGGAACGTTAATTGACTGCAGATAAGTGTTGAACTTGTTTGCTTTCACGCTGATTTAGCGCATTTCTTTTGCGACTGTACATGGCCCATATTGGCCATATCTCTCCGTCGATTTATAGCTGAGCTGCAGTGGCTGAGCGAGTTCCGCAGCAGGTGAAAATAAATCACCCACAGATTGGAGATACTTACCCACTTGTCGGAGCTGAACGTTTACGGTCCATGATTAATTCCATTAAGTTCACCTTACGATACTTATCGATAGTTATTATGTTTCATTAGTGTTGTAAACTATCTGTGCCGTCAAAACGATCCATCAAGGTGTTAAGTAGAATCATCGGCGGTTTCGGCCAGAGGTCCACGAGGCCTATCACGTGTGTTTATCGATCGGCACACAGGCCACCAACAAACACCTGCCATCGACACCCAATAGAACATGTTACATTATAGCGCATTCATCGCATCATATCATTAAATCATCACCTTTCATAATAATTTTGATTTTTGTACCTTTGAACTTGCTTGCCTTTAAAAGTATTGCCTCAGGTAAGTAATTGACGTTTTGTACGTGTTTTGGATTATTATTTTAACTTGTATGAAAATGGTTGGTAGGTAGTCTTAATCTATGACGATCTCTTTAAACATTAAGCTCGTGGTCTAGTCTGAAACAGCGGGAAGTGGATAGGTCATGGGGCGTAGCCCAGGGGGTCTACTGCGAGCATCGACAACCGAAACGTGTTTACTCTGTCCCTTTCGCTAACTATTTATAAAAGTGTCGTGTGAATGAGATGGTGCATGTTCGGATTACTGAGTTAGAAGTGCATGCGCAGGGTGGTCGTCCTCCGTGACCGGGCGCGTGCCATGGCGCCGTGACACTTGGAAGCCTTGCGACATAATTGTGCAGCGTGCAGTACATTCTGTTTTATAGCTCTTGAATTACTTAGGGAGTTTTTCATACATGATAAGAATTAAGCTCTTGGAATCTAGCTAGTCTGAACTCTTGAGACATAGGTCATTTAGCAAAAGGGTGGGCGTAGTAGGTACCTTAATACCGCACGTGAAAATTATTCTGTACTTTGACTGGTACCAAACCAGTTAGAACGTTATATTGCAGTTTGCCAAAATTTGGATTATTTATCCTTAAAATAATACAAAAAACATACATGTACATTAAAGCATACGTAGTTACTAATTTATGTCGAACGCAGAATATATTAACTACCTACCTAAAGACTTCATCTACCTACTTAATCTTGAACTTCCTATCTTATGGTTTTCATTAATTCTTCTCCGTGCAATACAGTTTTAACGTAGTACCTAGGTACATACTTATTGCAGTAACGCTCGGTAAAAAATAAGCAGAATTATTGACTTTGTTAGCAGTTTCAGTAATATAACAATAGATCTCTAGCTATCAAATTAATTACATATGTCCAAATCTTGTATTTTGCACCCCATTTAATTCATATCAGACCGGACATTCTACCTCCGCTCGACTTAGCAAACGATTTATCGAAAAAGCTAGTCACGAGCAGGAGATTAATAATTTGTTTATGCGATGTCGCCGCGATTATCGACAGTGAGCGACGGTCGGCGGACGGGGCGTTTTCACAACGCGGGGTACTCACAGCTTTATTCGAATTAAGCTTTGTGATTTTCAGCGATATTGCCGCGCGTTAAGATCGCGCTACTTTAGCGATGCGATGGATTAAATTGAGATTGCCTGCTGCTTAATTCAAGACACGCGAATATTCATGGTAAAGGTTTTTTATATGTTGTAAACGTTTATATTTTTTATGAGGGTTAAATAAGAATGCAACACATTTTGAGGACTACAAAAGTCACAAATTCGAATCAAAATATGCCGACCTAGAAAATCCTTACAAAATTCGTCTTAATCGTGACATCACGTTCCATTAATGCTGTACTGTATGCAGTAGAACGTAGAAATACATATAAGGATTCTGAAAATAAGCTTTGTTTTACTTTTGGACGATAAAAAAAGACAAATTTCTAAAGGAGATTTTGCTCAAACTCACTAATTAGCTGTCTAGATATTAGGGTGATAATAAGGTTCGAAATGCTATAAGTATAGTAAGAATTATCTAACGTTTTCGAATGCATGGTCATTGTCTTCACGATCATTCGGATAACTTAGATAATTCTTACTATACTACATTGGATCAACTAGATCTAAATTTGGCTTTGTATAATCTTTAGGCATCGCCGTAATACCATAATTATGATAAAGCAATATACTGTTGGCTCAATCGCTATGCAGTTCCATGACGATTACTTTGACGATATCGCCGAAAATTTCGAAGGCAAAGTTGAATACGCGCATAAGTGAGGCACACACTGATACCGGTGCGAAGAAGGAGGCTAAGTTCGGCATCACGATGTCGCTACTCAACTTTCGACTCGGTCGTCGATTAAGAATCACTTGCGACAACGCCGGATTGATCGATGTAGCCCTTGGCATTTGTGCGATATAACTGTACTCTTTATAACAAATAGATGACACACTTAGTTAGGGAGTTGTTGAATTGACACATGTTAAATTGATTTAATCTCACGAACACTACTCGCGTTACTCAGTCGCGCGACTACTTATAATCGTGCAACTCGCCAGGCATCTGAACGCTTATGAAATTGCGAGATGAGTAGTGTTTTTTATTCGTTGGGTAAACAACCGTAAAACGAGTAGCCTCGCTTAATAAGCTTTACTCGAGAACGGGTTAAGGCGACCGCACGTGGATAACCGCCGTGGTCGGCGGCACTTCAAAGCAAACACTCGTTTAAGCCAATTGTGCGTGCCAGCGCGCCGGCGCGCGCAACTACAACATGTAATTATACGGTTATAGGGCGCACCCCCGCGTTCTATTTGGAAAATATACGATTGTTTACAACATACACCCTAAGCCGACTCGTTAAGACCCATAATCGAATCCCTTGGTTAATTTTGAAGATTATATGAGTAAAATAGGCCCCGGCTCTACAAAAAACTACCATCTGTTAAACCACAATCGGGATAACGCCTGCTGGGTCAGTAATTGACCGCCGACACACTATTTCCTAATAAACTTTTTTTCTATTGTAAAATTTTTACTAGCGAGTAAATATTAGATCAATAATAAACGTATTAAAGGGTCAGGATAACAGTTAATTAAGTTACGAGACGATGTAGTTGTTTTGTTGCTGCCGCGATCTCCTCAAATTATGTTTGCAATATACTAAACGACGGTAATAGTGCAATATTAAAACTATTAACTTTTTTATTATTATCTAAAACTCGTCGACATGTGTATTCTGCTTGTCCTAACCTACGGTGTTCAATCTAACATGGTCGCTCACTGAGGGTCAGAAGTCCAAATTGTTTTCCAAAGGGCCATGGAGCGCAGCATTCTAGGTATCAAAAGGACGGATCGAGTCTGGAACACTACACTGCGCTCCAAAACACGCATTGCTGACGTTGGAGAAAAATCGCGAGGCTAAAGTGGGACTGGGCCAGCCACGTCTGCCGTATGCATCCGGAAAGGTGGGCTTGTGGAGCCACCAGTTGGGTCCCACAAGGCAGGCAACGAGGACGAGGCAGACCCAGACGGAGATGGCGGGACGATCTAGACGCGGTCCTTAATAACTGGCCAGAACAGGCTCGCGGCTAAGGTAACGTGGAAGTCCAGGGGAGAAGCCTTTGCCCAGCGGCCCCACTGCTGTGCTACTCAACAAGATTAAAGAAAAAATGTATCTTGGAAATAAAATAAGGGTGACGAAGTAAAATTAAATAACAAAAGACAAATTAAAACATTTTTTTTAATGTAAGTGTTCAGTGATTGACTTCTATTAGTAAAAACGGGAACCACTGAAAACCTGTAGGTTTAACATGTAGTTCTTTTTTATAATAAATTTAATAAAACTGGCCAGCCAGCTGGCATAAAATAAACAAATCTTAAAAACATCAAAATCAATAAATACACCTACATTGTATTCATATAATTAAATAACTTAGCTAAGCTTCTTTGCCAGTTAACTGTTATAAGGCAGTTCAACAAAAACCGTGTTTTAGGACAAAAAACTTAGTGGCCTGATATATCATATTAATATTGTTAAAACTGTAATTTAAATCAATTTCCGGCGCACGAGTTAACCCCTTCAGCTAGGGCGTTACAAGCGTTTATGATTTTATATTAGTGTGTAATCGGTCGGATCTTGGGCTCCCCACCAGCTGGGACCCGGCTCTTCTCATTTATGTTCGTCATCTAAGATATTAACAACCGTATTAATTTGATACATATTCATACTGAGGAGGAACGGATTGCTTAAAAGAACTTTGAAATGGTTATTACTATTTAACGGTTTTTAAAGAGTTTAGTCGTAAAAACGTCGTCATCGTAAATCGTAGAAACTGGAAGCCAGTAGCTTGGAATCTATTAAGCTTAAGTACTTCCGAAATATTCAAAATTACCTACAAAGATGTCATTTCTTTTGGAAACGGTTCACACGGTCCGATGGGCATAGAAGCGTCCCGCAGTCTAGTTACTGCTATGGACTCTATAGAAGTAGCACTTGTTGCTTGTAAAGCAATTTAAATCAGGTGGTGCAAGCGATCCTTATTGAGTAAACTAGCTGGGACCGGGTGTTTTAAATAACAAATTTATACCTACAGTTGGTGTTTGCTCCATTGTTTAAGGCGCATAAAGCGCCGCGCGGCTGCGGCGCAGGTGGCGCGCAGATTCCCGTCGTTTCACCAAACCCGATTGTTTCTTGCTTTATGGTTATTAGTGGAAACGTATTTACAAATTATGTCTGCCGATGTCGAGTAATGCACTGTGTCGAACTATTATGGTAGAAAGTATCAAATGCAGCCCAAAATCTATAGGTAACATGTAGGCTGTACCTATCAATCCCGTTGGGATATCTCATGGATTAAAAAAATGTAATGTGTATGAATATGTACTAGATCAATTGCGGAGACCAGACTGTGATTGAATGTAGTGGTAGTGGTGTACCATCAGCATAAACAGTATTTTTATTATTTATTGCCTGTTTCTGATTTTATACCAGCATTACCGTTCAGGATTGTTGTTTTACATTTTATCTTTGGCACTTTCATGTTTTATAACTTAATTTTATGATTTGGCATTCATATTTTCAGTCACAGAATATCTATTCTCCTGTGCAAAGAGTCCCATTCGCACACGAAGGGTTCCGTACCACGGTCGAGCAAAAAACACCACACAAACGCGTTTCTGGTATGTTTTTTTATTGGTTGTTGTTATAGGAATTTCAAGTGTCTACCTATTTCGGTTCAAAAGATACAGCCCTGAGGCAGACGGACAGCGGAGTCTTAGTAATAGAGTTCCGTTGGAACCCTGAAAAAGAGAATTTATTTGACTTGGCGTACCTATGCTATGCTTGAGGTGCGCCGGTGATGTTTGACTCGTCGCTGTTGCCGTCTTCCCACACCTCACATATCCCGGCTCTCAACTAAATTCTACGCCTAAAATTGATACCTACTTCTGGGTGTACATCTGGTAATTACGACTGAATTTATTAGGACTAAAATTTACCTATATTTAAATAGATCATCTTGATAAGTTTACAAAAAAACGTAATAAGAAGATGACACAGTAACATTGTTATAAGGTGCGCGGGCGCACCGGCTCCGGCGGCGCACCCGCGACTATTACTTACCTAGATATTTATTAATAAATCGTGGACCATCAATCACCGGGAGGTCAAAGCTGTACGCAGAATCAGAATGTTCGCTCTTAGCAGTTTTTAATGAATTGTTTTTGTGGTCGATACATATTAAGTATAGACGTGCGGTGGCCGACGTTGGTGGGCGCCGTAGTGACACGCAACAACGGATTATTTCGACGGACTATTTATAATGTGGGTCTCGCAGACCCGGATTGCGGACGATGGAATCTGCTCCTTTGTCATTGGGGCAACCTGTTCGGTCGGGCTCGAACTCACGGCGAGCACAATGTAATGTAACGGGCCACCTGATTAACCGCCATTCCGCCCGTGAGCTATGCAGATATCGGCCGACGCGCCGCCACCACGCCACGCCACGCCGCGCCACACCACGCCACGCCGCCGCGCTGTCGCACCGCGCCGATCACTGATCATATTAATTTCAAATGATAGATTGCTTTTATACTGTTAATGCCTTATTACGATACAGATAACAACATCAAGGTTAGTGAACTTTTGATCTATACGAGTATCAAAGAAGAATTGATACAGTTAGGTATGTTGGTTTGTATTGTGGTAGGAACTATAGAAAGGTCAATTTAAAATATGTTATTAATAGTTTATAAGTATGCACGGTAGTAACATTTATAAGTAGCTGGTTTGATCGATAGTTGTGTGAACGTCGAACCCACTGAACAAGTGTATGTTTTTTTATCGGTTTTTTAGTCAACATGTTCATACCGGTAGCGCTTACTTATGTTTCTCTTCCTTCGTTGGTTTTTTGCGTACATTTTTTCAGTGGTAATCTTAGCCGTAACCAGAAGCAGGTGTAAGGAACAAATATTTCACACGGATATGTTGCATTAATTTTCTACCGTTGCTGTCGGGGGAAGTTATATATTTTAGAGACTAGGTACATACACAACGTAACTAGGCAATTTTCAAAGTACATTGAATGATCGCGAATCGCAAGTCAAAATTTATTTTGTTGACCCAGTATGTACCACTTACTGCTAAATACCCATTAAGTTGCATTCGACAAAAATCGTCCCATGGGAAACATGGATTTTCTATGTTCCTTTATAGTTGCGGGACATAAGGATAACTTCAGCTCAAGATTTAATGAAACTATATCAAATCCCTGATTTGACACAAGACAGTCACTAAATTACTCTTCTTACATGAAAATTAGAATATATATATATGTTCTAGGGATGTAACGATACCGATACCGATATATCGGCCGATATATCGGTATCGCCGATATTATACAACCGATATTTGAAGAATTTGCTGTATGAAAAAAAATCTGCAAAAAGTAATTTCAATTTCTGACTTAATTTATGTATTGGTCTATTCTATTACCTTGTGCAATGATAATTACTATGTTAATTAAATCTTTGGTTCTTAATAAAAAAAAGAATTTTGAGTTGACAATTTATTATTTTTACTTTACACTTTCAAGGTTGACTCTCTGGTAAATATAACCAGTAGTCATTGCCATTAGTTATAATAAGGACATAAAAATATCTGAAATTCATACTTCATTATTTAGCTAAGATATCGGTATCGGTATCGCCGATATTAACTACTATATATCGGTATCGGTATCGTATCGGCAAAACTGTGTATCGTTACATCCCTAATATGTTCCATATACCGAAGACAAAGGGTAGCGAAGAGTTTTTTTTTTAAGTTCGAGTTATCTGTGGACGAACTGAAAAAAGAAGAATCTACAGAGACTTTGCCTCGGGCTCAAATAATTTGAACATGAATATAGGTAACTACAATTGATTAAAATAACTATTCATTCAATGAATGAAAATCGGTAGTTGACACAATAACCCCAACGATAATTTCAGGGATTGAATCACACAAAACCGGAGCACTTCGCAGCATCCGCTCTCAGTTCTCACGAGACAGGTAGCCGCTTCCGCTCGTCCTTTGCTTACACAATATAAATAGAACTCGGATTAGTAATTATTACAATATGTGCTTTACTGACATACTCAGGTAGCAATGCTCAGGTGGAGTGTCTCACGGCCGGAAGGAATCATTAACCCCTTTTAAAGTTTAACTAGCAAAAAATTCAAAATTTATTTTCTAAAAAACAAAATGATACAATTTAAAAATAAATATGATAATTTATGCTGTAAAAAATTCATGACAATACAATAAAAAAAAGCTTTTCGCGTTTTGCAACGGTGCTCTTTATGATTTAAATGCGCATTTTATATGTATGTAGGTTTTGGATGGTGCGGATTATTTTAGCATGCGTAATTCAGGAAGTAATTTGACAGGTTCACGTCGGAACTGGTTCGCGGCCCGGCCGGGACTCCCTTCCCTGGGATCCGAGACTGCTATAGTGCGGCCATCGTGAAGTGGCACACTTGTTGCTATATTGTTATTTAGAAACATAGAAGTTCTACTAATAACAACTATGTAGGTACTTATTTCATCAACAGGTATATTTACTAATATTGTTCTAAATTTTAACGTGCGATCTTTGGGCTCATACGATTACATTGGAAACAAAATTAACCCTTGTTCTTGTATTATTTTACACTATTAACGTTACTTTATATGAAAGAAACATGTTGTTTCTTCATTGGTTTTTTTAATGCGGGTAAATTACACCACATTTTTATGTAACATATATAGATACAAGAAATCAAAGTACATAGAAAAAAGAAAAAGAGAAGAAAAGTATATATGTAACATAAAAATGTGGTGTAATTTACCCGCATTAAAAAACCAATGAAGAAACAACATGTTACTTTCATATAAAGTATTATTAAAACAATGCCATCTCTCGCTCGATCGTCGTACCTGTAATAGGTTCGCATTGGGGTGGGATACCTGTGTAATATGGGTTCTCATAGATGGCGTTTAGGTTAAAGTTCTATTAAAATAGAATGATGCGGAAGTCAAAGTAGATGGCAAAATTGAGGGGGTTTACTGGGTGTTACGGTAGCGAGTGGTTGAGTCGCTGGACCGGAAATCCAGAGGTACACGGTTTGATTCCCGGTCTGTTCACAGATGAGCGCCATTTAATTTTTCTATGTGCTTTGATTTCTTGTATCTATATATGTAGCTATTAACGTTATTAAAATCTTGCGTTACTTTTAGATTCATGTTTTATGTTTCTTAAAAATCTAAATAGGTTTTCATGATCTATAATTTATTTTATTGTATTAAAAAATAGTACTTGTGGTAGTATAAGTATAAGTATGAAATAGGTAATATAGAAAATATGGAAGGATGTATTTTATTATTCCAATTGTATACTTTTAGCAATACCTTCATTGGTATAAGTTATAGGTGATAAAAATATTTCTCTTTTTAAACATATACAGGAACTTGTGACAGTTTCACCATAAAACGTGAGCCAATCCACGAGATGCGCGCACGCAAGCGGCGACGCACTCGCACAACACAACCCTCCATCCGCGCTCGGTGATCTATTGTTTGCCGAGAGAAATGAAATGAGAAAAAAACTCGTTCCCAAACCTATCGTGAGAAATCATGAAATGTGCTCCGCATTCATTAAGCGACGCTTGGGCAGAAATCAATAAATATCGTATTACGCTCCGCTGCCCATGAGAACGGGGTACGGTAGTTGATTGGCCCACGTTTTAGTTGAAGATAAATTCTGGCGTTGAGATGATTTCGACACGTTAATGGGTAATAAAGTAATAATAGAGTAGGTATGGTGACGTATGTGGTTATAAATCAAAAATATTATAAATAGGTATCTTGCCGCGCTACATTTAGTACATAGGTACGAGTGGTTATTCTTTGAATAGATGATTATCTGGCCACAAATGCACAGAATATTTCCGTGCATGGCGTGAAGAACTTGATAACTCGACTTGCATGATTTTTTTATCGCGGCAATGGCTTTCTACGGCATTGGTTTTCTAGGAGTTTTTTTCTACGAAAAAAAAATTAACAACTCGATATCTACGTACTTTTAGAGGTATGGCCTGTGGTAGTATATGAATATCTCGATATTTAGCGCTTTTTATTTAACAAAACTAGATATCAACGCGATGAGTCACATAAAAATATCGTAAATCGTAACATAGGTATCCTTATATCAACTTAAACAACAAAACCGAAATTCCGAGATTACCGAGGGTCGGTTAATTTGAACGACCTGCTCCATAGAAAATATTTCTTTTTTCGCGTTAGACAAAAAATTCTTCCACTTTTTCCTAATCAGAACAAGATACTGTACATGCCCTTAAACGGAAAACAACCACTAAATTTTCACCTTGTATATCCTAAAATAATATTAACAAAATAAAATCAAGAATAAAAGAGGATCCCCATACAAACCGTTTTTTTTACGTTTTTTGCTTGATTTTAGTAATAGGTATATGCTTCTTATGTTCACAGAATGTATATATCTATTGTTGCTATTACAACAAATAATAAAAAGAAAATAAAGTTAAAAATTAAAGCGGGTCCCCATACTAGAAAGTGTTTTTTTCGCGCCTTTTTGCTCGTCGGTGGTACGAAACCCTTCGTGTGGGAATCCAACTCGCACTTGGCAGGGTTTATTTCACATTTTCATTACACATTTTTGGTTAGAAACGGTATACGTATTTTATTGATACCATACTCTATAGTGAATTACTTGATAAGTCATCGGTGAACAAGTTGATAAGTCGATTATTATGAATAATAAGATGACAAGAAAGAAAAAACCGGTCAAGTGCGAGTCGGACTCGCGCACCGAGGGTTCCGTATAAACTAATAAGTAGACCAACCTTACGACTAACAGCAACCCTGCCTTAAACCCGCTTTAGCTCTATTCAACCAGGAAAAATCTTAACAGCGCGATGCAGCGTATGCTACAGCGACATCTATTGATACTAAATAGCGCGTAAATTTTACTTGTAATTTAAATTTAAACGTTACTTTTTGTTATTGGCTGATTGAAATAATTGTTTGTCAACTAAGTTAGTTCTCATGTATCATTTTTAGCCACAAGCTACCTTATTTTAGATTTGTGTCCCTAGATGGCGCTAGTGGTATTTCATTTTTATGGTATTTACTAGTGTCAAATTTCCTAACATACTCCTATTATAGAGTTTTTAATAATTATTGTTACTTTATGTTTTTTTCCCGATTCCTGATGAGTGATCATTGTATTTAATAGACATTTTTTATATAATCTGAAATAAATCATCGCTTAGTTTTGCTACTCTCCGCTAGATGGCTCTCGTAGGGAGGGTAGAACTAATATGTTAAGATTTTTGTAAATTTTTAAAAAGTATTCAAGTTAGGAAGAGAAAATATAACGGTCTTCCTAATAATAATAATAATCCTAATAAGTAGATACATGAATAGTTCAAGAAAAACTGTATGGCGATTAGTTTAGTAGGAGCAAATAAGTATGTGTTATGATTTTTGCAAATTTCTCAAAAACGGTGCAAGTGAGGAAAACCGTTATATTTTTCCTGTAATATTTAGGACGACATTAATAATTGGTAATTATGACACATTTTTCTGATCAGTAACTTCGGAGATAATAGGGGGGGAATGGTATTTTTTTGAACTTTTTTCGCCATAAATCAAAAACTATTTATTTAAGAAAAAAAATAAAAATTGTATTTTAATCTACAAATTAAGCTCTTTCATTTGATACCCCACTCGATATATAAGCCCTACTTTCAATTTTGAAAATCCCATTACGGAGCCCTTTAAAAAAAAAGTAAAAAAGGTACAAGATTTTTTTTATGTCCAATAAGCTCGGGTTAGCTACTTTTAACACTATTCCAAATTTCAAACCGATAGCAGCAGTAGTTCCTGAGATATCTGGCTGTGACAGACGGACAGACAGACAGACAGACAGACAGACAGACAGACAGACAGACAGACAGAGTCGCACCATAAGGGTTCCTTTTTTACCATTTTGGTACGGAACCCTAAAAACAGCGTTACTTGAAAGATTACATAAAATTACCCATAAAACAATTTAAACATTTCAGTTACACTATAAAACTGATTTTTAGGAATTAAATGAAATAATATTATTACGGATTTTCGTTCTAATGGGGAATAAGTTGATAAGTCGTTGGTGAATAAGTTGATAAGTCTAATATCATGCAAAATAAGAGGATTGTACCAAAATACGTATAATAGTCGGAAAGAACGCATTAAATTATCCTACATAAAGACGAGTTTAAGATTAATAACTGATTTTGGAGAAAATGTCAAACTTTAAAATTGCCGCCCTGTAAAATGGCCATTTTGTATCAATTCTTTAGGCCATGCACGGATTTATCCTAACTGGAATGGTACTTTTGGATACTTTGTAAAACTTAGTAGATTCTACACGCTATACCTACCGTACTATAGCTTGGCAACTTTGTTGGTGACACTTCCATGTGTGCTATTTGTTATGTGCAGCCGTAACTACTTACAGAAGTTACCCCCAACACGAACGGGGGCCTCCGGAGGCTGCCTCCGTCGGTCGCCGTTCGTGTTGGCGGTAACTTGTGTAAGTAGTTACAGCTGCACATAACAAATAGCACACATGGGAGTGTCACCAACGAAATTGCCAAGCTATAGTGAGGTGGATTCTTCTGAGTATTCGCCAAAATCTGTAGCTATTCAGAGCCTCAGAGGAATCATGTTTTCAAAGAATAACCTGTAATAACTATCTTCAAAGCGCAACTAAAAGGGTATCACAACTGCTTGCTGCTGTGTCTCACAATCATGCCGCGGGCCGGATTGAATGCCTCGCGGGCCGGATTAGAATGCCTCGCGGGCCGGATCATAGGCCCTCCCGCTTTCTTCCGGCGGGCCGTACTTTGGAGACCCCTGGTCTAAGCCAAGCTAATTTGTTCGGATATTGAGTTGACTCTTAGTCACTGTTGAGAACGGTAGTAGAAAATATTTATGTCAAACAATTATGCATATCAGTTAGTTAGTAGCTACTAAGGTAGGTGACACGACACGAGTGCTCGTTGGGACTCCAATGTATCGATAGCATCAGTTCTAAAGATTCAGGTTCCCTGTTAACACCATGGAATAATTTTTTTATTGCCATAAGGATTATCTGGAATTTCGGGTTTCTAATGTTTGTAATACTCTGGCTGTGTGTTGTCTGTTAGTTATTGTTTAGAACATTATTCAGTAAAAGAATAGTCGAGTGGACGATGCAATTTCTATCTCTATTTAACCTCCTGTGGGAAAGAACTAGGTACGTTTTTTTTTATTTTCTTCGTGCTCATTTATTTTCCCCCGAATTTTGTGAAACTTTTACAGTTTACTGCTTCTGGCTGGACCTACCGACTTAGACCGTACAATGTTTGTTATGAATGTTATTTGAGGCGATACCTATTGCCGTGACTAAATGTCAAAATAAATAAATAAATAAAATTAAAGTCATGGGGACACCTGCCTAAAAAAACAATAATTGTAGCAGCTCAGCCTTAGGTAAACAACTACTAATCTACAATGCTAATCTACCTTTTGATTAATCAGAAAGCCCAGAAGACGGTTAATGATTATGGTGTCGATATTATTGCTTAATAATGTTGTATGTGGTGTTGTCTGAAGCTATGTTTCTGATTATGCCAACAATGGGTAGTCACAGATGTGAAATATGATTATTGGCACGGAGGTGACGGAGCTGCGCGCTGAGCCTGCGCCGCCGTGGCGCGGCCATTGCGCCACCGGCCGCCGCCCGTCGCCGACGACGCCAGCGAGCGCCTGACTCATGCCCATGGATTCTTGTTTCGTACTACCACTGTACTATCACCAACATTATGCCCAAACGATCTGCCAACGCATTGTCTTTGAACTTACTGTTTAGCTATAAATGTCAGCGCTGATTTACTTCCAATCTGCTAAGTAACACGACGCGAATGTTGTGGTTATTACGCATAACTACCTGTGAACATTGCCGTTGAGGCGGTTGTCAATAATTATGCCTTACAGTTAATTGCGTGTGGTGCACTGTTTATCTATTCATTAGCTAACATTGCAAGTTTATATAGTTCACCACAGTCATAAGTAAGTAAATATCCGTAGGTATAATTAATATATACATATATTGTAATTATATAGAATCAGTATAGGAATGTTATTAATTGCAATTGTTCATGTACCTATGCTAGGTTTTGAAAGAAACTAAGCTAGAACATTAGAAGGCCATTCAATAAGTCAATGGGACCTCTAGTCTAATGTCGTCGTCTCTCGTTGTCGCGCAGTCGTGCCGCAATATGCCGTTACTAATAAAACCCAGACATGACAGCTGATCGTGTCGCAGTTTCAAAACATTTAATAATTAACAAGAGCCTTTGTCATGCACTTGTACGTATATGTATGAGAAGACTGCACTCGCCTGGTATGTGTAAGCTCGCGAATCGGGCGGGCGGTCGAGTAGAAGTTCAACGTTACGAAGTGGTTACAAACCTATGTATGTATACGTAAGAAGATAATGTGTATACGTTACCCTATCGTCATATATCGCTCACTGCAGGTATGCCGCGAGTGGCGCGAGTTTACCGGTCACAGTAACAACAACTCACCCACGCATGGTTTTGTAAATGTCAGATTGCATCTATCCATTTATTTCTACGTGTGACTCTCTTCTATCATTTGTCACTATTAAAACTTTCGCAGTTCTTTGTGTACCTTATTAGGTTTCGGATATGAGGCTACTCGGAAAAATAATTTATGTATCGGAACAAGTGAACGTAAGTGGGCTGGCGCTTGAGCCCGCGGCTGCGCGTATGCTTGCGCCGTACCGATTTTATTGCAATCTTGATTAATATTTATGATTCAATTCTTTGTCCAGCTCGTGAAATACACTTGGCTCGTGCTGACCATAAAGTGATAAATCGCTTAAGGCAAACACTTTGAGTATTAGTCCAATTCGCGACGCATCTCCGGAGCCTAGGCCGACTCCGGCATCGTTAAACTCCACATTAATCACAATGGGGTTTACGGATCATAAATTCGATATTAGTGCTCTTTTGCAGTGCCTCGTAAGTACTTATCCTAATTCATTCGCGTAAGTTATTATCTTATAAAAATACACACCACTAAACACGTAGTTATTATACAAGAGTGGTTGCCTACGCAGTCGAGAACCTGGACACTAGATAGCTTCCAATCAGACCACCCACTTTGCATCATATTGTGATCAAACAACTTTCTAGTATTTTGGTTCAGATTAAAAGGTAATCTGACGTGCACGAATGATTCGCGACAATTGTCAATCATGGATCGACTTACACGATTGTCAACTGTCCCAAAACAATCAAAGAAGATAAATCTAAGATGCGAATAATTATTTGCCTAAATACTTATGCAAATGCTCGAGCGTGCAGTCGTTGGCTATTAGAAAGTTGCACGGAAGATTGTAAAGTGTCGGAACGTGTAATGACGGATGTCAGACAGGTGATGGGTTCATGCTGGAGGAGGCTGGGTGGAGTATGGAGGTCGGCGCGGCGGCGGCGCGGGCGCATGTGGACGGTAGCGGCGTGTCACAAACAAACGCTCCTGTTTGACAGATATGATCTGCCGTTGGGCCGCCCGTCTGTCAGCGCTCCAACTCTATTGTGACGGCTAAGAAAAAAAGAAAATAATTAATTACTTGTAACCGTTTCAGTTACCTACTTCTTTAAGTTCATTGGGCACAAGACTTTTGTTTGCAGTTCCGCTTTATGGAAAATGAGTGAGTAGGCTAGTAAATTGATTAATGATATAATGATACTTAGGTTTTGTATGTGCTTCAACTAAGATGAAACTATCTAAGAGACACAGTAAAACTATAAGTAGGCATATTCTGTACCATGTTGGGTAGAAAATGCTTAGGATCAAGTTTTCATTCAAAGTTAAGCTAATTTTACCACGTTAGTTTACATAAATTATTGCAATTCAACCACATGTCAACTGTAATATAAAAAATAAACCTAAAAAAATACTAAGTACCCGCCTTGTGCCTTGCTACAGCTTCCGGCGCGAGGCACCATTTCTGACTTCCAAGGTAACTAACAACCAAATGAGACAAAAACAAATAAAACGAAGTAGGTACCCGCGAAAATATGATCTAGCTATAACACAGGACTCCTTAACCTTATGGCCGCTAAAGACCGGCCATATATCCGTAGGTATCACATATCAACCACCATTGCCAACGACGAATTAACCTCTCAGAGCGATATAAATCTACATGCGATCGCATAAAGATCAACTTTACATTTGACATAATAATACGATGGCGTGGCATCTGGGTGACAACTTGTACGTCTGATGTACACTCCAAAAGGTAAGTACTGAATAAAACCTAGCCTGTAACTATGACTAAACTAAACTAAATATGGATGTCATGATGACAACGATCTAAACTAATTGATCGACTGTCATATCACCTGGTGACGAAAGTGAACCACTTCGTGATCCACTCCTTCGTGCCCCCAAAACGACCAACAGCTATAAGTAGCTACTTAATCGTAGTGTCGTAGCCGTACTTTTAGGTCATATCATATATGTATGGATTAAAGAGTAAAAAATGGCCAGAAATTCAAAAATGTTTTGACAAAAAAAATCGAGAGTTGTCCGAAGGAGAAAGGCACAACAAAAAAAATACCTTCTTGTCCTCTAAAGTTAAAACAATTTTTTTGCGTTGAATTATGTCTTTATATAGAGTTTCTGACGAAATATTAGTCTGTATCATAATCATTTGTTTTCAGTACTCCTATGTTTTTAACTATCAGGAACAGAAAAGACAAATTAGAATGTGTTGATGCGTATAAGCGAAAATCGCTTAAGTTCATGCTAATTGTAATATTTTTTTGTCAATTCAAAAGAGGAATAAACTTCAAATTTCAAGAACTTAGGAGATTTTGATATTGAATCGACACATATAACATAAAACTTTGAGATGCGTAAAATGGCTCTTTAGCTATCAAATATTGATCAGGAGTGCAGTCTGATAAAACTGAAGCTAGTAGAGTCACACACGTCGCCATCATGTGCCGATATCTTAGATTTTCATCAGGCCTGAAACACGTAAGACCAACACTCCTACTCCAACAACGTGGTACGTTGCTGGAGTGGGAAGTAGTAATAAAATAACGGTTTATTCACTGTCGCAAAATGTAGGACTATCGCTGGAGTCATTTAGGTATTGATATTTTTGTAGTATGTAATGTAAACTATAACGACATGCATAGATCTGTACGTTACTCGTATATGTATTCAATTTCGATTCCAACAGAATCAAGTGTATGACGATTTGATCTTCAGTCCTTCTATATTCTTCACTGTTTATTGTTTTTAGCATCAAGATATTCCTTAAGTATCTCACTGCCATGTAAAACTAGATTATTGCTGAAGATAAAGATACCCAGCCATTGACTTTATCTTTATTGCCTTTCTCTGTTTGTTCAGTGTTTGCTTTCTATCAGAAATCCAAATTATGATTATGTTTAGTATTTTAATACCTAGGTGCTAACAAATTAGGTACCGATATTTTAAGAGAAGATACTTTACGTTATAATAATTAACATTAACTAGAAATTAAGAAAACTTTTCATATATTTTTTTGGTTTTCATTTACCGAACAAAATAAATAAATTAAAATTCTACCCAAACTTAATCATACTGTTAATTTAACTGACAAGAACATTTTCTGTCAAGTGGACTCGTTTTATGTTAAGTGGCCAGTTCGTCCATATTGAAAAATTAGTAACCATAAGATAATCAAAGAGGTCTTAATCACTGATTATAGTTTACCTCATTAACAGCAGTGCTTTACGTAGCAAACTTACCTACTTTTTCCCTAATTTTCTCCAAAAAACATACATATTTTGTTCGTTGTTTTATACATACCTAAATAAGAACAGGAAGCTTAGACTATCAGCCCTAAAAATATCAGTAACTAATTTGTTAGCATACATATAAATGCAAATGCTTACATATAAATATATGTATAGTATTAAAACATAGTGATATAGAACATGAGACAGATCATAAAAGTCAAAGTTCTTTATTCTTCAATTTAGTCATATTAAAATCCACCTGTGAATGTCAAGATTTACCACCCATAGGTAATAGGTAAGTGTCTGTCTATGCTATGTACATGTGCCTAGTATTTTTCCCGGAGTTTCTTGATACAAAATTTTTACCTAATGCAATCGATTTCTACAAAACAAATATTATTTTATTTATTTATTAATAACACATAATATTTCTTAATTCTAAGGCAGTTAGTTCCCTGCAAAACTTAGTTAACAGTTTGACCGCAAGACTATTCTCTATATTTAGGTATGCAATATAATATATCTATATAGCCTAAGAGTAGTCTAATATCTTGTATTACTATGTGTAAGATCGACTTTTCCACACATTATGTTTACACGTAGTAGGCATTTAGAGTGTCTGTGCCAACTGTAAAAAACCGGCCAAGTGCGAGTCGGACTCGCGCACCGAGGGTTCCGTACAAACTCATAAGTAGATACATGAATAATTCAAGAAAAACTATATGGCGATTAGTTTAGTAGGAGCAAATAAGTATGTGATAAGATTTTTGCAAATTTCTCAAAAACGGTGCAAGTTAGGAAAACCGTTATATTTTCCTGTAATATATAAGACGACATTAATAATTGGTAATTATTACAGATTTTTCTGTTCAGTAACTTCGAAGATAATAGGGGGGGGAATGGTATTTTTTTAACGTTTTTCGCCATAAATCAAAAACTACTTATTTAAAAAAAAATACAGAAATAGTATTTTAATCTACAAATCAAGCCCTTTCATTTGATACCCCACTCGATATAATAGCCCTAATTTCAATTTTCAAAGTCTCATTACGGACCCCTTTAAAAAAAAGTAAAAACGTTATAAGACTTTTTTTACATCCCATAAGCTCGGGTTAGCGGTTCTTAACACTATTCCAAATTACAAGTCGATAGCATCAGTAGATCCTGAGATATCTTGCTGTGACAGACGGACAGACAGACAGACAGAGTCGCACCATAAGGGTTCCTTTTTAACCATTTTGGTATGGAACCCTAAAAATTAAATGACCGACATACATACAAACGAGTAACATATAAAGGTTGAGGGAGGCTGCTGCCGATACGATACGTGCCCACATTAGTTCCGTTGCGCGTCGCTCGGGCCCGCATGGGCCGCATGTTTCCTCGTACGTGTCTGACCGAAAAAATTCAAAGGGTAACATTTTGTATAGGGTTGTTCGCGCACGGTCAACGAATTTACATTCCTCACGGCTCGGGGTCGGCGTGTCGGCGGGTCGGGTCGATTTGTGGAATTGATTGGTCGATTAAAAAACTAAATCAAAAATGTGTGGAATTCTTCCAATTGAATAATCATCTCTTCAGTACCATTCAGTACCCCTCTCTTTCTCTCAATTAATATTATCTCTGTCATCCAACCATTAAGGGGTTTGAAGAGCCAGTGTCATCACATCACAGAACAAGAGGCAATAAACTTTTCTTCTGGGTGGATTACAAATTAAGACATTGGCATTTTTAACCTTTTGGTATATTTTATAGTTTACATGTGTGGTGACGGAAGTTTATGCTTTCCATCATGTAGACTGCATGCTTGTTGGTTCCATTGTGGTATTAACAAAAACCGATTCCAAAATGACATACTGAGGTTCTCGAACTAGTAAAATTGTGTGCCGGATAAAATGTAAATCTACATTACATGATGATGCGATCTGCTTTTCCGCACATATGGTAAACAGTTTCGAAGTCATAACGGTCCCGTTGTAGTAATCTGATGAGGGCACGAGTCAAACAAAAAGCAAGGTGGAGTAATAGCGCGATGCAGGCAAGGGGTCGCGGAGGTCGCGGCGCCGGGCCTGGCGGAGATTAGCGCGGCGTGCAACCTGCTGACGACTACCGACTGGGCCTGTACTCCCCGGGTACAATAAAACTGGCCAAGTGCGAGTCGTATTCGTACTCGAGGGGTTCCGTACACCTCGAGCAAAAAACGTTGAAAAACCTCGTTAAAAGGAGCCCCGCTTAATTTTGTTTTTAAACGGTTTTATTTAGCTTCCTGTGTGTGTGATAAGTTTGTTATTACTTATTGTTATAGCGATAATATAAAATACAAGATCAACTCCCTACTTATTACGGTTCAAAATTTATAGCCCTGTGACAGAGGGACAGCGAGCGGAGGCTTAGCATTAGGGCCCCGTTTGACACCTTTTGGGTATGGCACCCTAGGTTACAGGTTTATGCGGGGTAGTTTTTCGTAACTCGACGACAGATGTTTCATGTGGTACGAAACTCTAGAAACAATGTAAACCCTTAACCACAAATATTTATATTCGGCCACATTGGGGAATTTCATTAGAACAGTTTCTTTATGCCTAAATGTCAAGTTGCGTGATGAGTGATGCCACATTTAGTGTTAAATGAAGCACATTTCCGACCAATAATTAGATTCGGGCAGCCGCTTTTACCCGTAGCAATGTACGCAGCAGGCAAAATTCTGGTAACCCTAAACCTCTGTTAATGAGCAGCAATGTAAGTACTTATATCTATAGGATTTACAAGTTTAGCCCTTATTCTTCTTCTTTGCCGTTTTCTTCTTGGCAGAGTGGTCGTATTACGATACGAAATCGTAAACGACCGTCGTAGTCACCTTGAGGCATCTACGTCGGGGCTTAGAAGCGGACATAGCTTTCCGCACGATCTTCCACCATCTATTGGCAGATTGTCTGGCACTGTTGGGCAAATACGCGGTTTCCTACAGCGGCTTTCGCTTGGTCAGTCCAGCGCGTAGGTAACCAGCTACGCCATCTGGTTCCCTCCACTTTTCCCTGTACGACCAGCTGGAGGCATGCCCAAATTACTGCAGTAGGCGCGACTGTACCTACTACGGCCAACAGATGCTGCGTGGCGTGATACCGAACTTATAACAAACCTCTTTTATTTCTGATCAGGCTTTATGTTCGATCCGATAATTTGCCATTAATTAGGAGTTTCAGTAACTTAGATCCACAATTAAATATGACACAAATTGCTAGGTAGCGTAATTATTTCTTATCATATTATCTGATTATTTCGTTGAAAATAACATTGTTTACTTAGAACAATCGTTTCGTAGCTGCTGAGGATTGTGATTCCTTGTGATTCCGTCAGCAAGCTGTCTCCATTGGTTACGCTTACGCTCCGTTACTTGGTGGAGTACGTACAGCACTGACATATATTTTCAGCTCCTCTGATATCTGGCCTAGCCAGCCACCGTTTGGGATTTCTGCCTCTGGGTTTTTGCCTTAAATTTTCCCGCCTTAAATTTTTCCCGTTACCATTCGGCGTTCCAAGTCGTTAATATCTCTCCGTGCAACATGGCTAAACTACCCCACTATTCGTTGCAAGCAGGTACTTAGTGGATAAACGCTCAGGCTCGTCTATTTTTAGTTGTTTTGGGAAGGGTTTTATTGTACCGTTAACCTCAAAAGATGACATGATGGACATTTTACTGATACTAAATTGTTAAGGTAGTTTTGAGGCTGGCTGTATCATGCTGCTGACTACCGGGATACCCTGTACTCGGGAGTAGGTACTTAGTTCTGTGTACAGCAAGGAAATCCAATACGAGCGAATATTGAAACGGTGCCAGCATAGGACCTAAGAAGTATATTTATTCAGATAACTTTTGCTTAAGGCTACAATGAAAATATTTACCAAACAAAATCGGGCGAGTTTTAGGAACCGCGCCAGCAAGTGCTGGAACAACATACCATCACCCATTCAAGCCTTACAATCTAAAGCCAATTTTAATTATTATTGCGATCTCATTTGTTAAAAACACAAAAATAAAATACCTGAACTCCTGTAATACCCTATTTTCCCATTACATATACGCATAACATCAGACAACTAACAATTCAATCTCAAGCATCCAAGATATTATAAAAAATTGTACAAAACAGAATAAGACCAATAGCTGAAACTTACCTGGGACCAGACCAATACGGGTTTAGGCAAAACAAAGGTACGAGGGAAGCTATTCTTGCTCTACGCCTAATTATAGATAGACGAATGGACCTAGACTTGGATACCCATATAATATTTATAGATTTAGAAAAGGCGTTTGATAGAATAAACCGGGTAAAAATGATGAATATATTGAAACAAGTAGGGTTAGATTATAGGGACAGACGTATTATTCACGAACTATATAAGAAGCAGGAAACAATTATAGAAATAGGAGAGGAAAAGGGAAGAGCCAATATAAGACAAGGCGTGCGGCAGGGATGTCCACTCTCGCCTATGATTTTCAACATTTTTATCGAAACAGCCATCAAAAAAACATTAGATTCTGGAAAGGGGGATGTTACTTTTAACGGGGAAAAATTTCAATTTATACGATTCGCCGATGATATAGCTGCCTTATCAGAAAATTCATCACAACTAGAACAGCTCATAGTTGACATGGATAACATATTTACAGAATTCGGTCTCAAAATCAATATAAAGAAAACTAAAAGTTTAACTACATCAAAGCGCAGTAAAGTAGCACAGCCCATACAATTGAGAAATTGCACAAGTCAATAGTTTTAAATATTTAGGCAGCCTAATAACTCATGACTCCAGATACAGTTCGGATATAATTGCTCGCATAGCCATGGCCAAGAAAGCTTATAATGTCAGAAAACACCTTTTTAGATCAAAAATTTCACGGACGATCAAAAAGCGTTTTATCAAGACATACATTTGGAGCATAGCGTTGTATGGAAGCGAGACGTGGACATTAACCCAAAGAGATAGAGAGAGATTGAATGCATTTGAAATGTGGTGCTGGCGAAGGATGGAAGGTATTAGCTGGACGGAAAAGCAAACGAATGATGATGTGCTGCAACTGATAGGCGAAAAGATAATGTTACTGAAGAATATTGAGAATAGAAGAGGAAATATGTTGAGGCACCTGATACGATACGACATGACAACTATATAAAAACTATAATTGAAGGCAAAATAGAAGGAAAAAGAGGTAGAGGAAGACCGAGGCGTGCGTTTGTAGATCAAGCTAAAAAGAAAATTAATGTGACGTCGTATCAGGAACGTACCAGATGGTACCAGAAAAGATGGTACCTCAAGATGGTACCAGAAAAGAGAACGGAATGGCGATTACTCCACCGACAAGAGCAAGTCTCTTAAATTTATGATGATGATGATCTATCTAAAATAATTCAGCCCGCAATGTGACGCAACACATTCAAGTTGACAAACACGCTAGTTGACAGTTACTTTAAAAAAGCTCGTATCTCATAATGTAATAACAAGCATGTATGCGGTACATTGCTGCTCGGTAAATTTTCAAAAATTAATTGCGTGGTCACTATTAAGTACCTATAATTTAAAAAATCATATTAATTAATGATAAAATAAATAAATAAATATTAGGGGACAATCTTACACAAATCGAACTAGCCCCATAGTAAGCTCAATAAAGCTTGTGTTATGGATACTAGACGACGATATATTTAATAGATACAAATACTTAAATACATAGAAAACATTCATGACTCAAGAACAAATATTCGTGCTCATCACACAAATAAATGCCCTTACCGGGATTCGAACCCAGGACCTCCTGCTTCGTAGGCAAGCAGTGATAAGTTGATAACACTACTAAACGCTATATCTGGTTTAATTGTTTGCTCGTATTATTGAACTTCCACGCTGTATGTTCCAAGTTTGAGTCGTGCCATGCCCTTTCTATTTTTAGGGTTCCGTACCAAAATGGTAAAAAAGGAACCCTTATGGGGCGACTCTGTCTGTCTGTCTGTCCGTCTGTCACAGCAAGATATCTCAGGATCTACTGATGTTATCGACTTGAAATTTGAAATAGTGTTAAAAACAGCTAACCCGCGCCTATAGGACAGAAAAAACATCTTATAGCTTTTACCCGACTGTGGCGAAGCCCAAAGGAGGGTTATGTGTTTGGCCTGTATGTATGTATGTATGTATGTCCGTTCCTGTGTCCGCTCGTAACTACTCAACGACACATCCGATATTGATAAATGATACATCATTAGATTCTTCTTGATGGTGCGAGTGTCACTGGGCATGGGCAAGTTCGTTAAAATAAACAAAATGGCGGATTTAATGCAGTTTCAAAGTGCACCGCGTTCGGGTTTTTTTTTATAAGAATGTGGTTATTACTTTTTTTTTAGAGGACCGAAATGGGATGTCAAAAATCAAAAGTTGAGGTTATATATCGAATGGGATACCAAATGAAAGGGCTTAATGTGTAGATTCCAAAACCGTTTTTATATTTTTTTCTTAAATATGTAGTTTTTGATTTAAGACAAAAAACGTTAAAAAAATACCTGCCCCCCCCCCCCCCCCCCCTATTATCTCCAAAGTTACTGAACAGAAAAATCTGTAATAATTACCGATTATTAATATCATCCTAAATATTACATGAAAAATAAAACGGTTTTCCTAACTTGCAGCGTTTTTTAGAAGTTCGCAAAAATTGTAAGACAAACTTATTTGCTCCTACTAAACTAACCGCGACATATATCGATGTATGGGGACAACAGTTTTTCAAGATCAAAGTTAAGTTTGTCCCATACAGTTTATCTTGAATTATCCACGTATCTACTGACGAGTTTGTACGGAACTCTCAGTGCGCGAGTCCGACTCGCACTTGACCGGTTTTTTTTCTATAGGTACATACAATATTTGAGTGAAGGGGACGGCAGGATTCGAACCAAGAACTAGGGAGGCTCTAGTTCTGGGTATTTATTCGACTTTATGGTTCAATCATGTCGCTTGAATAATAATATGCCATACTGACTTGATAGCAGAATGGCCGGCCGCTTCTTTTGAGGTGTTAATCATTGTACTCGCTGGAGTAAGATACGAAGAAATCCTGAACCAATGGAGAGGAAAACTGTCTTGGGTTGGATACTTGTAGGTAGCTAATAGCTTAATATAGCTCTCCACAAAAAGTACGCTGTCCGGATCTTTTTCTTTATAACCACGAAAGATTTGATACAACGAAATAATGTTCACTTGGGAGGATTTGTAAAGAAGAAGTAATCGGATTCACCCAATATATGTCGCCAATTTATTGTTAATAATTATGATGTATATTGATTAATTTTAGGTTAGGTATACTTACATATTAAACCGGATGATTTGTTTTTGTGTGAGTTGGATTATTTTCTTCGTATAGGGGAAAAAACCCGACAGAGGAAGCTGATTAAATTCAATCATCATGAAATATTTTTCCACGCAAAATTAACAATTTACTTATCTAATTCGGTCGAAATCTGCAGTTCAGATTGTTTCCAGTTGATACAATAAAATGATTATTGATGAAACTGAGTCGTCGTGCAATATGAAAAGAAAAATCATGATGATGGATGCTCTTCATTTGATGTAAGTATTGTTTCTTTTATATATTGAAGGAAATTAATCGTACCAAGAGAGTTCTGTCAAAATTAGAATATTTGTTGATTTTTTTTGTCGTGAAATATTTAATAATAATTGTGTTAAGCCTGCGTTTTCCATACAAATCCAGTTCCCAATAAAATACTTTTATGCCACACCTGGCCATAAAGCGACTTTTTCCGCACGCTGCGCGTACGGAAAAAGCCGCTTTCTGGCCAAGTTTAGACATAAAATTATGTACACAACACGGGAGGTAATAAAGAAAGCCCTCGATCGCATATTTACGTCCCTCGCTTGCAGCTCGGGCCGCAAACATCTGCGATCTCGGCCTTTCTTTGTATTACCACCCTTAGTTGTGTAATGTACTATTATCACCTTAATAATTACATCAATCAACGTATCAATTCAGAAATATATTATGAACGTACTATCAGAATGACCGTTTGTCCTTCAATGACAAACGGCAAACTTAGACTGTAACAAAAACTGCTAAACATCAGCAGTTGATAAACAAAAGCGACCGAGGAATTTACCGTGTAGCCCTTTTAGGTGTAACATGTCAGATAATAAACAAAAGTTAATCAGTACATTTTATTTTCCTAAAATGCAAAAATAAAAATGCTAAACTCCCATAGAATAAAAATTAGGAGTACCAAAATTATGCTCCAGGTGAGGCTCGAACTCACAACCCCGGCATTACTCACGAGCACTGTCTTATAAGTACCGTGCGCTAACCAATTGCGCCACTGGAGCGACGGGCTGACTCACGAAATTACGGTATGGCTACTACGGCCTCCCTTCCCTCCCTCGACCCGTCCCTTCCTCTTCTGTATCAATGGATGGCGTCACGATGTGGCGTGCGCGTTCAAATTATGTAAATTATATTGCCTTTAACGTCAAGTTAGGTGTTTTAGAATAGCAATGTAATGGTATTTGTAGAAGTTAAGATGTTATTAAGTAATTAAGATAGGTAAGTAACAAGATTCTAATCCAAATGAAATAAAACCGAAGAAACTGTACAGTGGCCGCCGACTTGACGCGTTGATCAGATAGGTTTATAAGGCACTTCTCTTTATGATGATACTCTTTATATTAACTGCATTTAATGAAATTAAGTCGTGAATAGTGTTTTGTTGTTACTTGACCAGTTTTTAATCGTACTAAGTACGGTATTGTAATATATGTTTGCACACTTTGTATGATTAAAGATCAGTTGGAAAATTGTCAATTAAGGATCACTTGCTTTGCAATTCAATTAAAAGAAATATTATTTTGGGCATTGTCTCCTACATATGAAAAGGTAAAAAAATAACTAAAATAACTGCATTTTTTAGTTTTACACAATATGCAAGCATCTAACTAAAGCCATATACAAATCGGAATTATTCTTACTACAAGCACAGAATAAGTAATAGTGCTTTATACAGCAGTCGCACTGTCTAACAAAACCCACGTTCAAGTCACAAAAATGCGCCGAATCCTACCTTCTCGCTCTAATTCATAAAGCGCGCTCTTTCTGGTCGCCACGCCCACCGCTAGGGTTGTCGACAAAAATAAAACTATTATTATAGCTTGAATTTCCTAGTGAATTAGGTAGTTAAAAAAATACTTGTGTGACGTTAATAACTGTTTAACTGTTTCTGGTATAACTGTTTGTCGTCATACATAGGTACTTACTTAAATACAGGTCAAACACATAATCCTCCTTTGGGATTCGCCGCAGTCGGGTAACATACATACTTACATACATACATACATACCGGTCAAACACATAACCCTCCTTTGGGCTTCGCCGCAGTCGGGTAACATACATACTTACGTACATACATACATACATACATACCGGTCGAACACATAACCCTGCTTTGGGCTTCATAGGTTTCGCACACAGGCGCTGCCGGGTATCGGCGCAGCCCCGAGCTTGCCTAATGCATTAGGCAAGGAATTATAATAATTACCGCGAAACAAAATCGCGGAGTGAGACCTGCCTGCTACAAGTCACTCCTTATTCTTAAGTATCATATTATTATTATTCTATTCTTACTACATAATATTACATACTTAAATAGGTTTTTGAAAATGTTTGTTACGAAATAACGCGATAATGACAATTGAATGGAAAGCGATGAAAATTGTCTTACAAATAGACCCAGTTCACGATTGAAACATAGGATACGATTTTTTTTCCCTATAATGAATTCCCGGATAGGGGTTACAATAAAGGGAATATCGCAGTAAATGCTAGTTTTACTTCAAGAAAACGAGGCTATGTAGCTTTTTAAATGTTACAGGCTATTAATATACACTCACGGACAATGAATTCGGGTAAATTTCTATGAACTATTATACAGAATGTCCCATACATATCTCACACGTCACAGTGACACCGGGTCAGCTCAAGAGGCACCAAACTAGCCTAATATGACCTTAGCAAAAGTTGCACGGTTTTCGAGATGATGGCAAATGACAAACTGAACATGTGTAGTACCAGCGTGTGCTCCAGTAGCTCTTAAATCATTTTATTTGTATGTGTACGCTGTCATGAATAGTAAATTGAGATGACAAAAGTGTTATTTGGTCGATAACTAGTGTAATGTGCGAAAAAATACTGCATTTATCTTGAAACGTGAAAATTTCTAAAAAGATTTAATTTGCCATTATCTCGAAAACCGTGCAACTTTTACAAAGGCCATATTAGGCTAGTTTGGTGCCAAGAGGCACCAAAAAAAAAGCAAGAGCTTGAGCTGACCTAGCCCGGCCCCGGTGTCACTGTGACGTGTGAGTTATGGGACACCCTGTATAGAAAATGACCCGAATTCATTGTCTGTGAGTGTATGTATTAACTTCCGAAGAATTATGACCGGGCTCGAATTCAAGTAGAGTAGAGCAAAAGACTCAGTTTTAAAACTACGGATGCAACATCGATGACATTGTTTCTGAGAACAAATTTACTTCCCTTACCTAAATAGATATGGCTTCCTAACACTGACCCGTTTGGGCTCCCAATTTGTAAGAACAACGGTAGTTGCCGTAAACTCAGGTTTCTCTTTCTATGTTCCATCCAACGCTACTATGGTCGAAACTTTCGATTATCCCCTTGTGTATACCAATATGACGCATCAATTTTGACTTTAGTCGTGTGAATCAAGAGCAATAATTTAACTAAGGCACAGGAACAGGAACCCTTTAAGGCCTTAAATTCAAGGTCTTGTAAAATGATTCCTATATCATAAATAAAGAAATACAGTTAATAAGTTTGCAATTTGTTTATTTAAGAAACAATATGTTTAAAAACCCGTAACGATGTTTAGTGTTATGACAGTAATAAACGACGTTTTAAAAAAGCTTAAGGTAGGCCATTTTAGGAAGTTGGTCTCTCAAGAAGGCCCGAAATGTATCCATATAAATGTACGTTTATTCATTATTTAAATTTTATTTTTAGCTAATATTGAACTTGAAATAAAGTTTTACATCAAATGTTTTTAATAGACCCACATAAATTATCCAAAATTTTGTCGTGGGCCATGTTAAGTCTACCAATAATAATAATTATAAATCAATTTTTTTATAAAACAAAAATGACTTGTAACTTGTAGTAAAAAAAAGTTAAAAATCAGTTCTGAATTGAACCAATATTTTTTTGTCACACTTTGATGAGGAAATTTTTTTTTTCATTCTTGGTGGATTAGTAAGGTTATTTATTTAGATTTCCTCACAAGTGTGATGAAATACATTGTGTGTGTCACGGGCGGAAGGAATTACCGCCCTTGATCGCATATTTATCGCCCTTGCCTTCGCTTCGGCTTAGGCGTCAAATACCTGCGATCTGAGACATTCTTTGTTTTACCGCCCTAGGTAATAAGTAATGTACTATTATATCTCTACAAAGAGTTCCCTTTGATAGTACCGGGAATAACGCGGGCGAAGCCATAACCGTAATAGTTCAGAGATAAGTACATAAATTCATGAGTATCAATCACAATAAGGGGTTAATTACCTTTGAAATATTTGTATTCAACATACCATATCGTTTCTACACGCATACATGACAACACAAACCATGTCTCGACATTTCAATTTAATAGTCATAATTTGCCAATTTTCTTACAAATAATAAGCAATATAAGTATCCTACTACTTTCATTAACGGTTCGTAGATCCCAATTATCAATAATTTATAGTTCCATATGATGGCGTTTAAACGTTTTAACAACCGTACAGACAAGGAAACGTTATCTCCAAATGCTGACGACCGTGTTATTAGTCTAAAACATACCATTATCATTATCAGTGAAACTATAAGTATAATAGTCAAGCAAGCGCGCACGTGGCGGGGCTCGCGGCCATTCGATTAGTGCTCGGCGAAATGATTATGTTAATCGCCTATCGAGAAATATAGTTTATTGTTCTCCGCTCCTTACCTGTGGTGCAGTGCGCAGATTATAACAGTAGGGAGACTATACACGAGAAAATGTGCTCGTTTAGTTAAGTCATTTTCAAGGGTCAAAGATATTGTGTGCGTCAGTCTGAAGCAGTACAGATTTATTTCTCTGCTACTACTACTCATATGACATACTTATATACGACGCATTAGCATTAAATGAAAATAAATGAGCATCGAATTATTCGAGCTAACGCTATATCGCGTGCTAGATTTAATAGAAAACCGGTCAAGTGCGAGTCGGATTCGCACAGAAAGGGTTTTGTAGGAATCGTCGTCGAGCAAAAAAAGCAAAAAAAAACAGAACTAGCAAATAGTAATCAAATCATGTCACCGAATAAGGATCGTCATAACAATGTGTAATAATAGGAACAATAAAAAAATAAAAAACAAGAACATATCAAAAAATCTAAATGTAAATTATTAACAAATTTATTCCATGTACTCGTTTATTGAGTACAGAGGATCCAACAAAAGGGTTCTCAGTTGACGCCTAAATATTTCGTCAGATGGCTCATTTCTGAGATCGACAGGCAAACGCTCAAAGTAAGTTGGGCCAATGACGCGGGGGTTCTTGCAGGATATGATATGTCATACTTTTTAACGCAGAATTTTACATCACTATTATGTACTGTTTCTATTCTGTGTGTCAGGTCAGCGGCACTGCCACCGGCACCGCCCAGGCACGGGCGCCCGCGCTTCCGATCTCTTCGAATATCAATTAAACCCAGCTTCGAACTGTAACATTTATCCCTGTGAAGTGTAATTATATGCAACCCTATTATTATAACTTTCTTACTAATTAATACTCCGTAGGGTTTGTTTGTCTAGCACGTGGATAGTAAATCATTTCAGTCAACCAATAACCTAAAATTAAAAATGCTGTAAAATTCGTGTCTGAAGAAACAGTGTTAGCTAAATATTGTAAACGACTATTTACTCTTGTTCTGATCGCATCTAATATATTTTGAATTGTCTTGTTAAAGAGTCATTAAGTAGTCGTAGTATCATAGATAGACAATTCAACTTCCTGTAATACCCATACACTTGTTAAATAGGTACTCGAATGTGATAGGTATTGTTCTGTTTTGTTATTAGAATGTAAATTTTCAAGAATCCGTCAGATTTTGCCCGAACCCGAAGACCATTCTCTATCAGCTGTAGCGTATTAGGTATTATAACAAAACGGGACTTGATCGCGTAAAAACATGTTATTACCTCGACGTTTCGGATGTGCCGTGACGTCCATGGTCGCGAAGGGACTGGCGAGGCGGGTGTCAACATCTTCTAGCCGCGTGAGGTTTTCGAACTACCCGCACTTGGTCTTGGTGTTGGTGCTTGTAGATGGGTATGATGGGCTTTGTTGTGTGGAGATCAGTTCAGCCGTTTCAATAAAAACGCTGTTTCATTCTATGTAGGTCTTATGTCGACCCTAATAGTTTTGTTATTTAGTGAGTGCCTTTTATTCTCAATCAAAATGTGCATTTACATTACAAATTGAGTACACAGTTAGCTCCGTCCAGCAAAATTGCAAGCGCACTGCGCCATTCACCTGCATTACCCGGTTGTGAAATTACCGACAATGTCATAAAGTAACCCTAGACCTCAATTATGCCTGAGATAAGCAGGCAACACAACTCATGTAGCTAATAGCTGTTGCGTCGTTGAAACGTAACATCAGAACCTGCGTAGATATGGACGCGAATACATAATATCATATTTGTAATAAAACAATTTAAATTAACTTTACTTTCTGAGCCGAAAGTAGACTATCATTTATTTTCATATAATTTTTCAGGGTATTGCGACAGAAAAGAGTTTGACTTTTAACAGTCTAGAAGAGTTTACAGCTTCTGAAAAGAGTCTGGATTTCTAATAGAACCATAAGAACGCGTTTTAATTAGAACATTAGATAAACAGTGCTGTTTATTTAGAATTTAAGATAAACAAATGTTATATTCAACTATAATGAGTGTTTCCCTTATCATAACGTCGATATAACATTTTGTTTGATACCAAGTGAAATAAGCCGATCTCTAATTTGTGCTGCATCATGCTGATATTGCTTCAAAGGCACCCAGACTTGACGTATATTCTTAGTTATAAGAATAACAAGTGTTGATTCTATAAGAACATATTTATTATTTGATCTCTCATAGGCGGGGTAATGGCAGTGGTTGGTCGGTGGAAATATCGATTGGCGGCAAACTGACTGATCAGTTCGATCGAGCAGGACAATTGCCCTTAATGAAAGTAATTAACACGACGCGATCGGCCGACATCGATAGCGGCGAGGTTTGGGCGCAGGTTACAGTAGGCAAGCTTCCACCGAACTAAGTCGCGACGTAGATGATGCAGTAAGGTAAGGTGATAATAATGATAGTACCTACTTAATAATAATATTTAACATCGTCTAGTCACATCACACATTTCGACCCTTTACTGCCGTTTTAGCATAGCCCATACCTTCCGCACAAATACTGCCTTTAAATATTTTTTAATTAAGTTATTTCACGAGGACCATCTAAGTATAGTAGGTAGTTAGTCCATCTTTTCTACCCCATAGTCCAGTAAACAATGATCCTTAGATCTAGCGGGGGCTGTAATTTATATTAGACTAGCTTATGCCCGCAACTTCGTCTGCGGTGAAAATTATAATTAGGCAATTAATCTTAATAGGCAATAAATAGTTTCTGATATTTGTTCATAAATTTTGGGCCAAAAACTGCACAATGCACATTTACCGCGAAAATTAATTCTTTAGTCCATTTAAGGATTATTTCCAAAAAAATAAATGCACTTAATTAACCACTTGTTACTAACACAAAAAAACAATCTACTAATTGCTATATGTTACGCATGGAGTTAGAAACCTTTTACTTTAACAATTGAAGGGATGTTTACAAAAACAACATAACTAACTAAGCTGGTTGACACCTACTGTCACTAAAAATGTTTCCCTATAAGTGTCAACCAGTCTAGGCAGTTATGTTGTTTTTGTAAACATCCCTTCAATTGTACAGTCTCTAAACAAACTTTCAACCCCTACCTATTCAACCGGTTTTCGAGATAAATTTTAATGAACGATAAAATCATTTGAGTTCTATTCAGTTTAATCAGTTTTAGATACCCTACTTTAAAAATCATTTGGTCCCTTTATAAAGTTTTAGCCCCCATTTGACCCTTTTTGGAGATGAATTTCAAAAAACGGTTTAACTTTTTTTCTGTGCCCTTATTGAAGGATCTATGTACTAAGTATCAGATTTCCTACTTCAAAGATCCTTTGGACCCTATACAGAGTTTTGAACCCCCATTTAAACCCCTTTGGGGATAAATTTCAAAAAACTGCATTCACTTTTCTTTTCTCTTTTGGATGAGTTCAAGATCTACTTTTCTTTTCTCTTTTGGATGAGTTCAAAAATCGTTTAGTCCTTTTACAAAGTTTCAACCCCTGTTTGATCCCTTTTTAGGCATGAAAAAACGGTAAAACCACATTTTTTTGCTCTTATTAGGGAGTCTATGTACGGTGTCTCAGATCGCAAACTTCAAAAATCTTTTGGTCCGTATACAAAGTTTCAACCCCTATTTAAACCCCTTTGGGGATGAATTTCAAAAAACAGCAATCACTTTTCTTTACTCTTATGGATGAGTCTATGTAAGAAGTTTAAGATCTACTACAAATACCGTTTGGTCACCATACAAAGTTTCGACCCCCGTTTGACCCCTTCTTAGGGATGAATTAAAAAAAACTAAAAATCACTTTTTTACAGTTATTAAGGAGTCTATGTACGATGTCTTAGAGCTCCAACTTCAAAAATCGTTTGGACCCTATACAAAGTTTCTACCCCCGTTTAAACCCCTTTGGGGATGAAGTTCAACAAACAGCAATTACTTTTCTGTACTTTTATGGATGAGTCGCTGTACGAAGTTCAAGATCTACTACAAAAATCGTTTGATCCCCATACAAAGTTTCAACTCCCTTTTGACCCCTTTTTAGGGATGAATTTCGAAAAACGGTAAAACCACTTTACTTTATTCTTACTGAGGAGTCTATGTACGATGTCTCAGAGCTCCAACCTCAAAAATCGTTTGGTCCCTGTACAAAGATTCAACCCCCATTTAACCCCTTTTGGGCATGAATTTCTAAAAACTGTGAAATGACTTTCCTGTACTCATATTGAGGGGTCTATGTGCGAAGTCTCAGATCTCCAACTTCAAAAATGGTTTGGACCTACAAAGTTTCAACCCCCATATTAACCCCTTTGGGGATGAATTCCAAAAAACAGCAATCACTTTTCTTTACTCTTATGGATGGATGAGTCTATGTACTAAGTTCAAGATCTACTACAAAAATCGTTTGGTCCTTTACAAAATTTCAACCCCCGTTTGACCCCTTTTTAGGGGTCAATTTTGAAAAATGGAAAACTACTTTTTTTACTCTTATTGAGGAGTCTATGTACGATGTCTTAGAGCTCCAACTTCAAAAATTGTTTGGACCCTGTACAAAGTTTCAACCCCCATTTAAATCCATTTGGGGATGAAGTTCAAAAAACAGCAATCACTTTTCTTTACTCTTATGGATAAGTCTATGTACGAAGTTCAAGATCTACTACAAAAATCGTTTGGTCTCCATACAAAGTTTCAACCCCCGTTTGACCCCTTTTTAGGGAAAAATTTCGAAAAACGGTAAAACTACTTTTGTTTATTCTTATTGAGGAGTCTATATACGATGTCTCCGAGCTCCAATTTATCCAATTTATTTGGTCCTTTACAAAATTTCAACCCCCGTTTGACCCCTTTTTTTAGGGGTCAATTTTGAAAAACGGAAAACTACTTTTTTTACTCTTATTAAGGAGTCCATGTACGATGTCTTAGAGCTCCAACTTCAAAAATCATTTGGTCCCTGTACAAAGATTCAACCCCCATTTAAGCCCTTTTGGGGGTGAATTTCGAAAAACCGTGGAATTACTTTCCTGTACTCATATTAAGGAGACTATGTACGATGTCTCAGAGCTCCAGCTTCAAAAATCGTTTCAACCCCCATTTAACCCCCGTTGGGGATGAATTTTGAAAAACGGTAAAACAACTTTCTTCGACCTTTATTGAAGAGTCTATATACGAAGTCTCAGATCTGTCACTTAAAAATAATTTGGTCCCTATACAATATTTCAACCCCCGTTTTACCCCTTTTAGGGATGAATTTCGAAAAAGGGTTAAATTACTTTTCTCTACTAATATTGAAGTATCTATGTGCGAACCCTCAGATCTCTAACTTCAAAAATCGTTTGGTGCCTATACAAAATTTCAACCCCCATTTAACCCCTTTTGGGGATGAATTTCGAAAAACCGTGAAATTACTTTCCTGTAGTCATATTGAAGGGTCTATGTCCGAAGACTCAGATCTCCAACTTTAAAAATCGATTGGTCCCTATACAAAGTTTCAACCCGCGTTTAACCCCTTTTAGGGATGAATTTCGAAAAACGGTGAAATTACTTTTTTCAACTTATAATGAAGAGTCTATGTTCGAAGTCTCAGATCTCCTACTTTAAAAATCGTGTGGTCCCCATATAAACTTTCAACCCCCATTTAACCCCCTTTGGGGATGAATTTCGAAAAATCCCTTCTTATCCCTTACTTACGTTATACAACCACCCTACTGTGAAAATTCCAAGTTCCTAGCTTTAGTAGTTTCGGCTGTGCGTTGATGAGCCAGTAAGTCAGTCAGTCAGTCAGTCAGTCAGTCAGGACATCTTCTTTTATATATATAGATAACAAGTATGACGAAGCGTGGATTTAATTAGTAGTCAAAATCCAATTTAAAATGGTAATCAATAATGGAAACATGTTTTAATGATTTGAAAGCGCGAAATTCAGTATCCCGAATGGAGTTTTTCGTTGAACACAGTGACAATGTCAACTGAAGGATTTGACAGTTGGTTTGGTTGACAGCTAGAGAAACGCGCGCGTACTTGGTGCGATATGTGAGGATTGAGGCTGTGGTGTTCGCGAACTAATCCGTTGGCTCTTAAACTTCTTTTAAATCACAGTAATTAGTGGCAAGAGTGTTCGCATGAACCTAAGTGATTAGTTGGAGTAGCGGAGTGTGTCCATTTCCGAAAGTTTCCTTGATATACGCGCCCAGTAGTAACAATGATTGAGACCGGTCGGCTAAGCTATTTGTTCACATACATATTAAATTACTATCTTACAGACTATGAGCGCCAACTTTTTTAGTCGTCGTTTTAGGAAGCGAGCGGGTTTCACAGTCACCTTAAGGTGGATTTAGACCAAATGAACATAGAGCTCGAACTAGGGTAGAGCATTCATTCTTGATCTTTTAGTGTAAACAAAAGTTCGTTCTCAGCGTTTACACCACACGAACATCAGCGAGCAAGAATGCAACCCAAGAACTAGGATTCGAGAGCATATGCTCTAGAGATGTTTAGACCAGGCGAACGAGTGCCCGTTGCTCATTCGTCGGGTGTCTGTGGACAATGTGCACTATGTCTGACTCTGAGACTGATATTGTAATTGCAAGTTTTTCATTTATCATCCTGACTCAATTGTGTTTTTATAATTTACAAAAGTCGGATCCCACAGACACCTGGCATTTTGGTAAGCTTCTATCATTAGAAGACATTTTTCTTGAGACCAATCTATAATTACAACGATTAGGTCAAGTCCCTCGAGCACTAGAACGCTTTGATGAGACCGCTTCCCGAAGCGAGCAGGTCCGAACACGAGCGAACGCGCTCGGCGACTGTTCGTACGCTCGTCCGTCGTTTACATCAAGCGAGCGAGCATTCCACGAGCATTCTTAGAATCTTCGCAAAATAAGGAAGAACAACGAAAGAATGCTCTGTGTCTGTTTACACACAACGAATTTGGTAGAGTGGGGGTAGAATGAGCATTCGCTCGTTTGGTCTAAACCCACCTTTACATCTCCATTAATTTTAGTGTATGTCTCTCTATTTTCCATATTTCTTTTTAATTTATCTTGTTTTGACGCCTAGAGACCCTTTACATCTCTAAAAATGTAGTTTTATGTTATTGAATTGAATGTATTTAGTTAAGTAGTTGTTTGTGATATGCAATGTAATATTGTCACAATTATTGTAATGTTTTTAAAAGAGAAACTGGTGAGCTTCTTCCGGCGCTTCTTCTCACCAGAATGTCATCTGCCGAAGCGCCAAAAGAATCAGAAATGTGAAAGAGCCCTTGAGGCCTACTTGCAGAAATAAATTATTTCATTTCATTTCATTTCATCTCACTTCCAGGACCCCGCGCTCTATCGAGATAAAAACTATCCTATTTTGCCTTTCCTGAGTCTTAACCTATCTCCAATATTGAGTTTTAAATATATCCCTTACAATTACATGATTGATTCTGCATACAAATTTCCACCTCTTATTCCTCTTCTTAAGAGATTTCCGGGATAAAAACTAATATCATTCCAGGATTTCTACCGGTCTTTACATCAAATGTCATGCAAATCTATTCAGCGGCTTAAGAGACAAAATAACAGGCAGACTGAGTAACTTTCGCATTTATACAGGGTGGGTGGAACGTAACGAGCGATCTTCCGGCAATATTCAGCAAACATTTTTTTTTAAATTGGCGGCATAAAAGTGATTGTTATGGGCCGATACAGACGGACTGCAACCCAACTGCAACTCCCTACGATTTGTATGGGAACTGCATCACAACTACAGGGTTCTACTAACTGGCAGGTACTGACAAGGACCAATGACGTCAAACATTAATTACATGTAAAATAAAGCAAAATAAACACTTGTTATAAACTGACAATTAGTAGAAATTTTTTAAAACGTGAATCAATTGTAAACAAATCAGATGACTTGAAGGTAATCTGCATAATTTAAATGCCCATTACCAAAATAAATGTTTAACTGTTCATTTGTTTTTAATTTCAATTTAATTAGTATCGAGAAGTGACACTTTGTTTTTATTAAAAATTTAAACCTATGTTATCCACTCCTAATTATTAATTAATTCAATTGTTTACCTATAATGTTGTCGCTAGCTAGTTACTAAATGTAAGCGTAAATTGTATTGTCTCCACAGGACAGGCAGTGCAATTATTGAAATAAACAATTTGTATTTATGCCACACCTGGCCATAAAGTTTCGCTTTCTGGCCAAGTGTTGACATAAAATGATGTACACAATACGGGAGATAATAAAGAAAGTCCTCGATCGCATAATTACGTCCCTCGCTTGCAGCTCGGGCCGCAAACATCTGCGATCTTGGCCCTTCTTTGTTTTATCACCCTAGTTGTGTAATGTACTATTGTATTCTAATAAACGTATTTGCAAGACGACGACAACTATTTTATAATATAACTTACTTTACAATTACCTACAATGTAGGTGCATTGCATACCATAATATGATACCACCATGTAATACTCGTGGTGGAAAAGAGAAACTGGTGAGTTTCTTCCGGCGCTTCTTCTCACCAGAAGGTCAATTACCCGAAGCGCCAAAAGAAAAGAATTAGAGATGAGACATGTAAAAGAGCCCTTGAGGGCCTACTTACAGAAATAAATTATTTTATTTTATTTATTTTATTTTATTTTCATATATACATTCATCACACAATTTTATTCCTATAAATCCGTTTAATTTTTTGAACGCCTGGTTCGATTGACTGAGCAGTAGTCGCGAGGTTTATAGTTCACAGAGTCACTTGTATTAATTTATTTTATAAACATTTAATAAACTGATATATCTAAGGGTACGCAAGCAGGCAAAGAAATAGCAGTTTGATGTAAATATAGGTGTGGTCCGACGCATGCTTTTATGGCTTAGATAAAATGGAAGATTTGATGGTTAGTTTTATGTTACATGACATTAATTTTCTTGCAATAGATACTACCTTCAAACTGAAGTTTGCGACTAGATATGTGCCGTTCCCGGGAATATTCCCCACTTGTATGGGGAATATTCCCGCGGCGGGAATATTCTCCATACAAACGGGGAATATTCCCGGGAATGGCACATCTCTACTTGCGACGAATGAATTCCTCGAATAGAATGCATAAAATTACAAGCTATACAATCGAACCAGATGTTCAAAAAAAACGTATAATGCACGTAGGACGTTTTAGATACTAACAAAATCATGTCAATACAAGTCGGAGACCTATGGAATTTTAACCTTTGTTGTCATTGCAATAGAAACACATTTTACACGTATACAGGCAATGTTTGAATCTCGAGCTAGCTCTCGTTTAGATAACTTTAACATTATGATTATGGAAAAAAATATTTCAAAAATACAATGTTTTAAAAGTGCGTCAAATGTCAAGTTGTCAGTTGTTAGTCAATGTGAAAGAATAGAAACTAAATAGTGGTCCTGTACTATCTGTGTTGTCCCTAACATAAATATATTTTTAGTTTTAGGATTCCCACCTGATCCTCCCACAAAAATCTAAATTATTTCTACAACCGAACACTCTCATTGCGTGTGTCTGATTCGAAACGTCGACATTGGCAAATACACCCCACATCCAGGGCGTATGCGCCATTAAAAAAAAACTATACAGTAAAATGCTTAATAATTTTAAATAATGGCCAATTTATAAGAACAGAGTGCTCGGATTATAGTCTTAAGTGAGGAAGGCTATGGCATACAAGAAATATCACGCGAATTGAATATATCTCCGAATACAGTGCCAATGCACTCAGTAAATGTCAGTGTCTAATAAAATGATAACAAGTTCCTCACCGTGGAAACCTATCTTCAAGCGAATTTGGACCTACTTGCACTTAGGGGGTTTAGCAAAATGAGCTCATGGTGGGTCATGATTCAATTGGTTCTATTGTACATTGTAGGTAATTGTAAAGTAAGTTATAAAATAGTAGTAGTCGTCTTACAAATAGGTACGTTTATTAGAATACAAATACAAATTGTTTATTTCAATAATTGCATTGCCTGTCCTGTCCTGTGGAGACAATACAATTTACGCTTACATTTAGTAACTAGCTAGCGACAACATTATAGGTAAACAATTGAATTAATTAATAAATAAGAATAGACAACATAGGTTTAAAATTTTAATAAAAACAAAGTGTCACTTTTCGAATACTAATTAAATTGAAATTAAAAACACATGAACAGTTAAAGATTTGTTTTGGTAATGGGCATTTAAATTATGCAGATTACCTTCAAGTCATCTGATTTGTTTACAATTGATTCACGTTTTAAAAAATCTCTACTAATTGTCAGTGTAACAAGTGTTTATTTTGCTTTATTTGACACGTAATTAATGTTTGACGTCATTGGTCCTTGTCAGTACCTGCACTGCAAGTAAGTAGAGGCCTACACAGGATGTTAAGACTGAGTACGCAATAAGATGATTTGGGTCACCCAAAATTGTTTCTAATGATGCCAATGGATGGCGTACATTGTCACGTACACTACATCAGATGAGACGGACGATATAGGTACGCACGGATGATGCAGAAGGCACAAGATCGTGAGGCATGAAGTAAAATGGAGGAGACCTACCACACAGCACACAAGCAAGCAAGCTATGCACAGAGCACTGATGATGTTTTTTTGACTTACTGGATTAGTTTACGCGTGGTAATTTAATAATTGATAGTGAAGTTATGTTATGATAGATAATTGATAGATGTGAGTATCGCATTTGATTAGTAATTCTGTAGAATTGTTTCTATTGTAGCATGGGCGCGGGCCGAGCGCCGCGGCGTCCGCGCAACCGGCGCGGACACCACAATGCGCGCCTAAATCAACCTACACACCCGTTTTAATTGCTTAAATAAATCTAACCATCTCGTACATGCAAGAATAAAGAGTCAGAACAAAGGTTTATTACTATATAACATTAAATTAGCACTTTAATTGAATGTCTTTGACATGGACCGAGTGGTAATTTGAATTATGTACATATGTAGGTAACTAATGCTATGTAACTTATGTAAGACACATAATTACTGTTACCTTAAATGTCAATTATCGTTTTTAAGTATATCTAATTAAGAATTAACAACAAGAGCCTAATAGGGTTGTTTTTCATGACATTGCCTATTACAATTAAATCAACCCAAATCAAAATCAAATAGTTTTTTGCTTTCATGTTGTAGGTACCTACAACATTAATAGGTTTCAAACATGCACCCTGCTCGGGTCCATATCTGTTAATTTGTAATAAATAGGTATAAGAAACACATCATAGTTTTACAGATTTATAAATATTTCTAGATAACTTTATTTATATCAAATGTGAATGAAACCTTTGTACAAGATGAGTCGTGGTCTACAATAAACTTTCTCACGAGAACGTCATAAACGTAACAATTAAGGTTTATTTGACGGATGTGTAACAACTTTCACGCAATTCACATGTAAGAAACAATTTGCTGAGCGCACCTGCGAATCCTTCCACATTTATGCGAAGACGTCACAGATCAATTGTCTGCCCCGGGATCAGCAAAATCAGCTGACTCAGGTAAAGAAATTCTTCCATGTAAATACATCTCTCACAGGGTACCTACTCGTGAGAACCAGTTCAAGGAGAATTAAATGTGATTGAAAACTCAGAGATTACTTTCGACGTTTTTTACAATCACACCTTTATTTACATTTTATATGAGTAAGTGTAGATCAAGGTTACGGCTGCATTAATTTTATGGGCTACAGTAAATCAAGAACAAATTTATCGATAAAATGGTATAAAGCTAATAGTGCGACTTGTTGGTGTGTTTGATCAAGATATTTCCCAGATACGCCTATGCATATGTAAACAACTAGTACAAATATTGTTACCTATATCTCCTCCAAACTTTCAAGGTTACCTTCATGTTGTCCAATTTCACATTCTACAGACGTGTATATTGTATCTGCTTTGTGGATTCAATGATTTTTACGACTAAAGGTGAAATTAAACAAGATATAATATTTAGTTACGTAGATTGTTCTCCTATCGGCTCTACGCGACACAATATGTAAGTACCCGCTATTAATTAGTATGTAATAATCAGTATGAAGTTTGGTATGTTCTAGAGACTCTAGAGTAGTCTTAATACCTTATGACTCAGGTGTTGCATGTAAATCATAAGTACCCAATAAACGTAGGAGCTGATTTGCAATACTAATAAATTACCAATGGGACAATGTTAAATAAATCTATTGCATAATAAACTATTGTGTAATAAAACGCGGCGTAGACAAGGATAATGAGCTCGCGACAATTATGCGGCGTCGCGTGGAAGTGTCAAATTTATATGGACCATGCATCGGTATGCGCTTACGATGGCCGACCTCTGAGAGTTCGATAGCATAGCTTTCGCAACCTCCTTCCTATACCTATATGTATAAGGTGTTTTATTGTAATGCGGGCTTTATTTTATTACGTTTTCTTACGTTTGACAGTTGGGATGTATGAGTTTGAAAGTGTTACCTAAGCCGAAATCTGTCTACCACAAGATTCACGAGAATGACACGTGATGAACACAATAAAGAACAGACTCGGCTGTGACCTGGAGTCACGTGTGTCGAATCAGGGAATTTTAGGCTTATCGTGATATATAGCTACAAGGAAATTGGAAATTTATCGATGTCATAATCAATCAGCATAATACTCGTATAATTGAGTTTCAAATGCTTGCGTAGTCATTCTATATCGATTCGAGTTTGTTTCCTTTCCAATATGTACCGAAAGCAATTACGAAACTATGTAGCTTCGTATGCAAATATGTACTTGGGTCTAAAGTTAAATAATGAGTATAGGTACTTAACTTATTTTTGGAAATAGAGTATTTTCTGGCTTTAATAAAAAAATAATAAAAATACCTTCTACGTAATTTACTCGTCTTAACTGCATTGCATTAACACAGATTAAACCGCTTGTATCACTTTCAATTCTAACGTGTACTGTTTTTGCAGCACTTGGGGTGACAAGAAATAAAGCGTATAATATTCGTACAATAGTCATTTTAATTCCAGATGGACTAACTAAATAGACGTATTATGAGATTACCAACTGAAGTTAGTGTACTAAACAACTTAATTCGGTATTGGATGCAAAGTTGAATCGAGCGAGGCAATAAAACTGAGATCTACTTTGTCTACATAAAAGCATTCCTCGTCGAGAGATGAATGAATCCGAAGCATGTCGCTCGTTTTGTTTGTAATGTACGTTTATAAAAAAAGTGCGTTTGGTCTCAGGTGCACACCTGTTGAGGCGCCGAAACCGTGAGACTTGGCAGGTAATGCTCTGACGAGCATACGCAAAAATTATATAGGATAGGATGATACTACGTACGCACATTATCCGTACGTAATGAATTTTGCTTAGGCTGAAATCGATCAGATCGATTCTATTATTGGCGTACTGTATCGAAATAATAATATGGACTGGAGCACTATTTAAATAATTGCATTCACTTTATTTGTTGGTCATTCGACTTTAAATACCCTAAGTATGTCCTTAATCAAAGCAGATTAGGTAATTGAATCACTTTTATCGTGTAGGTAGCTTTACGATTCCCATCATTTGGTAAACCGGTCAGGTATTCAGACTGCGGTGTATAAAATTTTTATTTCCTTCGGCAACATAAAGAAAGCACGAAACATTCGTGTGTAGGCAGAGGCCACTCACACGTAATGTAAAGTTTCGTGTTTCAATTTTTGCCCATATCTGGCGGGTGGTGCGCGCGTGTAGACAGATGCAGATATGCTAAGAACGTGCAGATAGGGGCAGCCGGCGGCTGGCCGTAGGCGTGAACATCGAACTTGGCCACTCACTATTCGCGCTACTTGGCGATTTATGCTCTTCCCGAACCAAAACTGTCTGTACACACTGTGTGGGTATAATGTACATATTTTTTCAATTATAGGAAATCCGTAGTTTTAAGTATGGTATGAGTAACTACGAGAACACAGGTTTACAAAACGAATCTTTTTTGCTGCCCTAAATATTTTTGCGTTTTTGTGTACTTGAGAATATACAAATTCAGAAGTCAATCGTAGGCGTATCAGATCAGCTCTTTTTTGTAGGTAATGCGAGACCAAATGTAACTTTTCCATGAACTGTAGCAGTAAGATAATGGTTTTTTTTTTCAAAATCTAGACCTGATCTAGAAAAACCGTTTACAGGGCCTTAATTGTCATTACCAAATTACTTTAAACGGACATTTATATCAAAGGCAACAAATCACTGTTGACCAGTGACCAAAACAACACCCTGTATTAATACATATTATGATTTAACGGGCACCCAAAAATATATGACACGACCTTACTGCAATGGTACTCGAGACGTGTCAGATATTCCAGAAGTATAATTGCGTGTTGTACCAACGTTTGTAAAATTAGGTCGCTATGTGTATAGCTTTTCTGAATGCGCTGTAACCTAAGCTACAGGGCAGGGTTTTTAGTAACTTCGAGAGGCAAGGCGTCAAATATGCTGGCTCAGATTTGGCTTACTTTTACTCGAGGCAAGTGCTCAGTGCCCAATAATCTTGGATCACCTAAGCAAACCGGTAGAATAGCTAAGCAAACCGGTAGAATAGAGCTGAAATACTTAATGTGATTTTCATTCTTCAACGAATCGTTCTTATCGATTTCATCTGTAAGGACAAGGACTAATCTATTTAAACACCATGAAAGTTCCTACATAGTTGACTCCGTAAGCTTTGCTCCAGTCTTTCGTTGCTCCACTATCAACGATTGTCTATGTACGTGTATATAGACTATATTATACACTTGCTACTCATCTACCTGCTCCCAATGGAATCTAATTTCTTCTTTTCGAAATGTTTGCTCATGTTCTAAACTTTTGCATTTTCACAATGCGAAATGGATTTTTTACACTCCTATTGAATAATCGGGTATGTGTGATTTAGTGCCTTGTTGATTTTATCCACATTCCGCGCCGTTGTACAATGCCGACTGGCGCAATGTGAAATTCCATTAAACTTTTTGAATGGGAATAAAAGAAGATTTTTGGAAAAAATCCGTATATAGTGGCCGCTCTCGAACAGGTTATTGTTCAGGCTTTAAAGAGGAACAATGGCAATGTTGTGTTTCCAGTTAACCATGACAAACTGCGCTGTTTACCTGTGGATTTGCTTATTGTTATTCACTGCATTGCGTAAGTAATCCAAGTGTTACTCCTTCGAGATTACTGTATCTGATTGGAGTAACACAGGATTCATGTGATTCCTTATGTTCTTCTTACAATGAACTTTTAGTGAAATATAGGTACCTAAATATAGGTACATATAAACGTTTTGATTTTCTTAGTTTTTGGGATTTGCTTGACCTTGAACGTTAAGGAAATATATTTTTGTTGTTAAGTGCCATGGGGTCATAGTCCGAGTGAACTCAAAATGTATCACGTGTTTAGTCGTGTGTATGTTGTGCAACGCAGTAACCTAGCACTTATTCTGCGTCGTCTCATCCGTTGCTGATTCACTAACTGAACTAAGCAGAATTATCATACCTGCAACTAAATCTCACGTTTAAAAAAACTTGATTTTTTAAGCTAATCACCTGTTACAACGAAATTGCGGGTGTAGCATTGGATACATCAGTGAAACTGCAGATCTGTGATAAAAAGGTTTAAAATAATGATCGGAAGCCATGTCGCGAAGCTGTATTATCATTATGTCGAGCGAGACGAGTTAAGCATTTTATCACGTGGTGGCCGGTACACGATTCCGTGATCGATCAGGGGTGCGATATTCAAAAGTGTGTTATTCGGATAGCGCACGTCCGTATAACGTGCGGATGTCTCCCGAGCAAGATAAGCCACCTTAACCTGTCCGACTTTATCGCTCTAAATACTCAGTCAACAGTTCCTACACAAATATAGCAACAAAATAACTTGGACTATATCATTGGGCAATGGGATTACTGATTACGTAAATGTCCCTGAGTTGGGTACTTCCCAACCTATAACCAATTTTTAAGATAATTATTATGGAAGGCAGAGTGGTCGGAGTACACCTAGTAGATAGGTAAAAGGAGTCAGACAAGAGGAGTCAATTAGTAAATTGCAAGACGAATACGATAGGTTCAGGATATACATCGATAATCATGTACCTATTATGTATTTAGTTTTATTTGCGACGTTAAGTATATGTATCCGAGGACTGGTAAGTAGTATATTGTATATGTACCTATGTTTTGGCCGGCTTTACACCTGTAAGTTTTACTTACGTAAGTAAGGACGCAGCTATACGTTAGACTGAGATAGTCAGTCAGCTATCTCAGTCTAACGTATAGCTGCGTCCTTACTTACGTAAGTAAAACTTACAGGTGTAAAGCCGGCCTTTGGAAAATATCAAACCGAAGTACATAATATGTTATTCGTGGCATGAAATGGCCGATATGAGCTAGCGACCTACAGCGGCAACAAGTAAATGATATACGAAACATAACCCATCAGCAGCATTATCAATAATTAATTAGTTGTTGTCATCCTGGTTTACACGAGAAGTGAGCATGCGGCTCATAAATCGGCGTCGTTTGTTTATAACCCCTGTCGCACGGGCGGGCAGGTATTGACAATGACATTGGCGGGTTACGAATGGCCGACCACCGACCTGCGTTTGCACGTAATATATCTCCGGGCTCTACTCGAGTGGCGAAAGTTTGTTTATATAACGCAAGGGATTGAGAGATGTACATAAATATCGCGAAGGTCGCCATAAGTGGGCCGATGGCGGTACTTCCGGCCGCGTGGCCGGCACGTGCGCCGCAGGATGCGCGATGCATATGAGCGAGGACGCCCTTTGGTATTGCTCAATAATAATATAAATCACTATATCATACCTACTTCGCAATCTTGCTCATTTTTCTCGTCCCATCCGAGTTCAACATTCCGTAAAATATGTGTAATATTACCTTATGGTACGTTATTACGCATTACGCATTTATTTGCATATCTCGGGGAGACCAATGGGGAGACTGGTGATATATTCAAGTATGCCAGCGATATTCTATTTCAGGTTCGCGAAATAGTCGTAAAACATGACGATTTACAATTGAAAAGTGGTTACGAAAGCTTACCGTAAAAAGGAATAATTCTTTCCAGTGTGATATACGGCGACATTCATAAACGCGGAGAAAAAAAATAATTCTTGATTTCTTTAAGTTATTGGCACAAAAAAGGAAAATTTAAGACGTGCCAATTCAGACAATGCGGACTGGTGTTAATCTTGCCGCGATCAATAAACTCTCTGATTACACATTCATGGAATACTTTGTAAAGGCTCTCACAAATATATTTTGTCTGTTGTCGTAAGACGTCCACCACATCGCAGGAATGAAAATATATTACATAAAAATAAAATAATATTTGGTTCGATTTCAAGTGTAAAAATATATTCTTAAATAAAGTATTTAAGTATTCTATATCGTTTATAACAACGAAACTATAAGTAAAAGTTGGTAGGCTTTATGTAGCTGAGTCGGTATATTCATAGGGAATTACTAGTAAAAAACCGGACAAGACCGAGTCGGACTCGCGCACCGAGGGTTCCGTACGAATACTTAAATTTAAAAATGTACCTAGTCTTTATTAAAAGACTATATTTTTATGATTTAATTACAAATATATAGTTTTCAGATTTTTCCCTATGGATACTTGTAGTATAAGACGGTATTACTTGCCAAATTTCATACTTCTAGGTACCTAGGAAAGTACCTACCCTTCGAATTTTGGTTTCCTTGAGTGTCGAAATTTAAGTTTATTGCGCCATAAACGGCCGTATTTTTCTTTCACATTAACTTAACCTTGATTTTTATACAGTTTCAAGGGACCGTAGACCTAAGTATAAGGTTTTAATCAACTCGATGCCTCCACGCGTTCACAGACGGACAGACAGACAGACGGACAACAAATTGATCTTATAAGGGTTTAGTTTTTTCCTTTTGAGGTACGAAACCCTAAAAAAGGAATAGGTACCTACATTTAAGGTATTATTTATCTCGTTTCGAAGTGTAGAAAAGTGAAACTGTATACCTACGTATGATCGAACAGTAGACATATGGGTCAACAAACGCATAAAACCGCCAACTGATCCAGATAACAAAAAAAACGTGCCAGCTGACCGTTTCCTACTTTCGTTATAATTACTAGTGGGTAGAACGAGGTGACACGGGCTAAATTGGCGCATCTGTTACAATAAACAGAATTCCACCCATCCACTGGCCATAGGCACCCAGAGGCGTCATCTGCGATTGCTTTTTTCTAATACTTGATGTTTTGTTTTTGTTAACTTGTAGTCATTTAATTATTTTTATTTAGTTAAGTGCAGTTAACAAAATTAGATAGTAAATTTTATTATGAGAAAGATAAGGAAAGGCTATTCCGAATAAGGATTACATACTCCTAATTAAAATATAATTATATTTTTAAAGTACTTCATAGTTATTTTGTTCCATTATTCCATAGATAACTTATTGCATGTAAAATAGTTAAAACCATCAAAAACATTACACGTAAAAAGATGCAAGTCTCGCAACGCAGTTCTTCTACAACAAAGAGAAAGAACTCGATTTCCACCGACTTGCTTATTATTTACCCGTGGCGGATTCTTTATTTGGGAACTATAAAATGTGTTCCTTCACATTTAAATAATAGGGTAAATAAAATCCAGTTCTGGGGATTTCATCTCAAAACTTTTTTGCTGTAGAAGAACTGCGTTGCGAGTCTTGCATCTTCTTATATGTAATGTTTTTGATAGAATCTCATTTCTTTTTGTAAGTGATCTTCTCTTATTACATTCCAATCCATTCATTTTCCCATTTGAACTGCAAGACTAACTTTGTAATTTGTAAATGTATTTGTATAGGATTACAAACTTATTTGTGCAGGCAGGTGTGACTGAAATTGCAATATTGTTAGGTTATGTATGACTTGATAGGCTAAAAACTATGTTTAAAATTTGGAGCTTGTGGGTGTGCTAGAAGTTATGTACCTTAGAATTATGATGATCATTAGTCAGTCAGTCAGTGACAAAAATAAGGAACTTTAACGTGCATGAGTTCTTAAACTCGACGTTCAAATTGAATGCTATTGAGAATATAATATTTAAGTCTTATTATGCCCTATATATCCCTGAAAATCCAGGGTTCTAGCTTTAGCCAGTACAAAATTACGGGAGGCTGAAAATGGCCTGAATGACTTCGAGAAAAAGATGGTACGGCCGTGCCTTTGTTTTGCTCGACTTGGCGGGGGCACTGTTGTGCCCCCAGATTACGGTTTATACAATTTACCTATTTTTTCAGTTTCATAGTTTCCTTAATCGTTATCCTGATTCTGTCAGTCATATGTAAGTTTAGCTGCACCGTTTCTTCGCGTGTATCTTGTTATTACGAGATCTATAATGAATGAATGAATAATGAATATTTACCTTTTTTTCAGTTTCATAGTTTCCTTAATCGTTATCCTGATTCTGTCAGTCATATGTAAGTTTAGCTGCACCGTTTCTTCGCGTGTATCTTGTTAATACGAGATCTATAATGAATGAATGAATAATGGATATTTACCTTTTCTTCAGTTTCATAGTTTCCTTAATCGTTATCCTGATTCTGTCAGTCATGTGTAAGTTTAGCTGCGCCGTTTCTTCGCGTGTATCTTGTTAATGAGCTCTATAATGAATGAATGAATAAAATGATTCGATTTCATAACACACCAGCCAGACATCAAAGCGAAAGGCTTTGCTCATAAACATGTGAATGAAAAGTTAATAAGCCTATTTCCGAATGCGAGTCCACGCATCGCGCAGCGATCCCACGACCGACCAAGTCGCTGCGTTTGACAAACATGTCGCTCTATACAGAATTCCTGTGACACATCAACTCTTCACCATTCATTTCAAAAGGGTGACCGTAACGCAGACGATAATCCCTTGTGGTATTTTATCGTTTTATAATTTCACAATGGCTTGATAACTTCTTTTCTCTTCAGTTTACCAAAATGCTTTCTATTGTATTGCAGTGCTATCAAGTCTTTTCGTTTCAAATGGTTTACGATTTGAGTGAAGTAAATTTTAACCGACTTCAAAACAGGAGGAGGATTGATCGAAGACGGCTGGACCGATTTTTTATGAATGAAAAATGAAAATGAAAATGAAAATGAAAATGTTTATTTCGTTTAAAGTAAACATGGTACAAAATAGATTTGTGGAGTCCTCCTAGTAGGTGTTTATGCACCTGTGTCAGGCGTCAATGATTATACTATTTTATGAATGGTTATACAATTTTTTTCGAGGTGGTCCCTTTGTTCATTGGCCCAGGATCTTGGAGAAGTTGAGAGAAATCTTCAAATACCTATAGGCACATCTATAGCTATTGGGGTATTTTTATCTAACCTGTGCATTATTTAATTGAATACATTCGTTTGATGTATCAAACGAATTAGGTTGATCGAATCAATTAGTTTGATCGTTATAATAATTGGTTATGATTAAAATGGTAACTATTTTTATACAACGTAATACGTCTGAATTATCCGTGTGTGCGTATGTATGAAAAATGAGTCATTAGTAGTATAATTCGTGGTAGGTAATACTTGATCATATTACATTCTCGGGTTGCAAGGAAACCTGTTAGGTACCTAATTTGCGTCGAAATTTAAGGTAATTAACTGTCGTTTGTGACCTATAATTTGGCAATTCAGTGGTAAACATGCGTGCAAACATATTTTCTTACAGTAATTTTGCAGATACATGTAGCCGTATTTTGTTTACACACACCTCATGTGATTAACTAATAGTCGAAGGTCATAAGTTCATAATTGGTAAAGTATGCTATCATAATTGTTGTTGTCTTTGCAAAAAATATCAGATTAAAAAGCGGTAAGTAATCAAGTCTCAATACAATTTTAAATTGTAGTAGATATGTTACATAATTATCATGCTGTTTTAGATTTGTTTCTTTGTGCTATTTGCTTTTGGTGCGCTGTAAATAATGTTGCATGTACAAACCAATCAGACTCTAAATTCTATTATCATCACGGTTTCGACCATGGTCCCCAATTTGTCTGAACAACTCAGAGCGACTGCCATCTGACCGCCGTAACCAGCTAATATGGAAATTTCTTCACGATGTCTTTCATCGCCATAGGAGTGTTGTTTACCACAGCAGTGCTCAGGTTATGCACATACGTTAGAACAAATGATTAGAACATCGTCATCACCAAGCGGATTCGAACTTAGGACCTCATCATCCACCTCTCAAGCCCACTAGGTCACATTTTAAATATCATGATCTAATAAAAAACTATTGAGCAATATTTATAATTTTAACCACACTCTTGTAAAGGAGTACCTTTATGTTGCTCAGCGGCCATAACCCTTTACAATATAAGACACACCTGCTCACCATTCAGAGTCCCAAACAGCGAGTACAAAGACGCCTATTCAAATGTTAAACAAAAATAGCGTTCGATAGACAGCAGCGCCACTATATTGAATTAACTTGATGGCGGAACAATGCTTACATCGATATCTCTACCTACTTTCTTTTTGAGAAAGACAACAAGGTTCCTTCTTGAGAGAACGCTGACAAGCGCGCCGCGACACAAAGAAGATCGACGGCGGTTGGCCGTAGCACAAAGGTCAACGCGGTTCGGGATCACCTTACATCGCTCGCAGCCGCGGCCGCTGCGCTGCGCTTCGTGAGGCGGCGAGCCTCGGAATACACTTTTGTGACTCGACGAGCATTATCGCGCGATCTGGGAGCGGAGATGCTCCTCATAATGCGTCCAGATAAACCCGCTTTGTGTCGTGTGCTCTCTATAACAAGAAGAATATTCCATGAAAGGAGCGCGCAACGCAACAGGTACATGCCCCCGCGATCATCTACTAGATTAGGTGACGTGTGGTGGCTGCATTTCACGTCTTTGGTTTTACATTTATTTTCAAACGTATACGTGGGTACGATAGTACTTACGACCAAAGCCTACTTAACCCAAACAAATTGTATCAATCACAGCCTCGTTTCACGAAGCTACAAGTTACAATTTTACAAGTCTACACTTGCAACATTGGTCAAATACAGCAACGCCATTGGTTGATTTGGCCAATGTTGCTAGTTTAGGCTTGTAAAATTGTAACTTGTAGCTTCGTGAAACGGGGCCCAGGGCGCACTAATTGAATGGATTAATTAATCGACATCTGTATCATCCGCAGCCAAATATACCTTGTGAAAATCAAAGAAAACAATCCACATCTTCTAGAAATTACAAATAACTGTACCAGTACGATTTCATTACATGCACTTTACGAATTACAACGTTAGTATGATCAATTTCTTGCTTTTTTCTTGCCTGCCAAATAAAAGATTTATTATTATTATAATTTACATTTGTTTACACACATATCATAATAACCCCCTATAATGCGTTCAAAAACCGCAAATTTTGACCAGCATAAAGGTAGACTGTTTTGTTACAACAGATTTCTTTTATGTGAAAATGTTATTATTGCTTAATAATAACATCGAAATCGACGTTATTATGACAATCAAATTTCAAACAAAAACAAAGCAATTTGATTTGACCTTAATTCTAATATCAGTCGAAATGACGTTTTATTCGAAATGTTAATTGCAAACAATTACCACAGAATAAGTAGGTATTGTACACAGAACTCGCACTGTCTAACAAAACCCACGTTCGAGTCACAAAAATGCGCCGAATCCTACTCTCGCTCTAACTCATAACGCGCGCACAAAGAGCTGGTCGCCACGCCCACCGCTAGGGTTGTCGAAAAAAATAAACATCTTACTACAGATTATGTTTCATGTTAAATTACATTTACAGGTAGTTATGGCGTTAATAATGGCATTTGATTTTATACATAGTCGAAATAATATAGTATTTCAAGTTTCGAGTAGGTTAGGTATTGTTTTCCGTGGTGCACGCACAGCAAAGATGTTTTATTATTATTTTCCTATAGGTATTAATTACAACCCAGTGCTTTCTACATTGTATAATATAGGACCTAAAACTAAAAGGAAAAAAGATCGCTTTTTCTTTTCAAAATAGAATGATTGTAAAATCATAATAATAATAATATTCATAAATTAACGTAAATGAACCAGATTTACCAACGGGCTAGACGACAAAAAAAATTGTTTAGTTCGTCAGTTAGATTATTAAAAAATATTGTACACGTATTTTTTCCTTTCTTTGACAAACAAAAAATGACGAAGATAGAGTGCTTAGAAGTTTCGAGTGACGTCACTCCTAGGTAAAATTTTCACCTAGGAGTGACGTCACAAGCCCCCACTCCAGAAGTTTGATAATCTATAACTTTGTCGATTTTTAATATTTTGATAAACCAAAAAATACGTGTCCCATATTGTTCCATAATCTAACTGACGGACTAAATAGAATTATAAAGTATTAACCCAGTCGTCATCCCTATTATTCGCATCCTCCAGTAATGAAAAAAAAAAACTTGCTTTATAGGTTTCACACACACACAGGCGCTACCGGGGGTCGGCGCGGCGCAGCCCTGGGCTTGCCTAATAATTACCGCGAAACAAAATCGCGGAGTAACGTACGCCTGACGTTACTTGATATCGAACGATATGTTAGTAGAGTAGAGGCCCACTCTAGTTTGTTTCTGAATTAAAAATAAAAACTGCGGTTGCGTGACATGCGTGAAAAAGTTTTCATTTACCGCTATTTGTCATTTTTAATTTGCAGTTTTTGACCACATCATATCAGAGAGCTTATAATATGTGTGTAGATAAAGCAGTGTATGTACCTAACTGTACATAGTTAGGCATTAAAATACTTGTGTGATGTTATTATAAAACTTGCCTGTCGGTCATTTCATAAATCCACACTCGTGTTTTAATTACTTTCATTATGTAACAGTCACATAAACTACTGTAAGTATTCCATCAACAAATACCTAAATAAGCCTATCGTGCTATAGCTTTACCACACGTGTGCTCGAAGTACACTTTCAATAAACCGTCGCTAAAGGTATTTCTTAAACTAGATTGAGTCTGACTGATGTAACAGGAGATTAACCGACTCAGGCATGAATCAAGCTTGTTGTTGGCGCATGCGCCATGACACGTTTAGTAGCACTGAATTAAACAATGACGGCTGACTCATACCTAATACCGGTTAGCTATAAAGACAACAGAAATTATCTTTGTCTAGTTTGTTTCGCAGACAAAATGCCATGTAGCTACGATAGCATAATTCTAAATGATTTAGCAAGCTCTATCACCAAGTCGCAATACGAAATTAATTATCGCTGATTCATAATTAGCAGATCTAGGGATTGGTAAGTGGGAAAGCGCAGAATCCTGAGATCCGGATCTCAATTGAATTCTCATAGTATCTCGCACAATACGCACATTTTTTACATCGTACAGGTAGAAATCAGCAGATGGAACAGCTCGCTAATAAAAAGAAGATTGCGGTGCGTGATTATTTGTTGGTAATCCTTTAACCAAACAGAATTAAGAAAGCGAGGCAAATTGCACAAGATGCATTGTCTGTCGGGTGTGTTCGTGGTGTGTGGTGCGGTATGGTGGTGCGCTGTGGTGTAGTGTACCTGCGCGGCGTGCAATGTGGAGCACGCGATAGAGCGGCCCACCCAACGCGGTAGACCAACAAAGGCAGTGCGACCGTGAACGCATTCACGCAATCCGCGAAGCAACCCTAATAAGTTATCTACCTACCCACTATCAGAGCACTCCTGGATACTATATGACACGCCTCGCATTCATGTTATTTACTCTTGCAGAATTACCGGCCATGCGGACACCGGTACCTACATGTAACGCTGCATGTGTACCGTGCATCGCTCGGTGTGCTGGTGTAATGTTACATTATGATTGGAAGATGCTGAGATAACAAAATAAGGCTCTTATAATCGCTACACGCGAGGCCGTATTTCCTCCATGTTTGGAATTTATTTGATAGCTTGCTCTATGGAAGCTATAAACATGAGGAGAATATTGTAGCTGTGTCTCAATTAGTTCATTCTGCTACCTACTGGAAGTTGTGCGTCTGCCGGCTTGAGCGCTAGTTCTTTATTACGCTCCTACAAGATGGTTGCAATTAAGTACCTACAGCTAATAATGCCTACTTGCATGTAGTATGGGTACGTAATTGATGATACGCAGTATAAGGCATAGTGTAGATACTAGTACAGGGCCAGTCTATATGCGTAAGTACGTTCAAATCTGAGCGACGATTACAACGATGTAGGTATAATACTTTATTTTGAGTCATGCATAAAGTAAATAACAAGGTATGTGTATCGATGGCTCTAGTTTGCATAGATAATGAATGACTCGTCTCTTCTAGATATTGATCTAATTACCTTTAACAGCGTACTATTATCTTCGATCAAGCGGCCGGCGGCTCACTAAATTGATTGAATGTGACATGAAAATAGTACACACATTCGTGTAACTGTAGGTATAACTAGTAGATGGCGTGAAATTGTGCAGTGATCTAGTAGTAAGGCGGCTCCAAAGCTAATGTTTGTGATCAATTAAATCGTATGAAATATTCTACGGTCGTCTAGCCACCGAGAACACCGATCAAAGAAAAATTCTTCCGAAGGAATAAGTTCAAGATTCCTATATCTTGAACTTATTAATTCGGTAGAATTACTTCCAGTTGTGTGTAATATAAAGTTATCATTTGCAGAAAATGAACGACCCCGCCAAAAGATATTGAAACTTACGTTATATATACGGAACTTGTGGATTAACTACTAAAATGATTAGCCATTTTTATAGTTAATCAGTTAGGCGAGATTTCAAGAGATTCGGTAATTTTGCTGTGAAAGATTATTCCGTGTTTCATCTGCCGAGCATCGATAATTGTGGCTCTACTTAGTTGCACAACTGCCCACTCTAGCCCGATGGTCGAAGAGGCCACTGTGCAAATCGGTCCAATTATGCAAGTGAATCGATTAGAAAATGAGCAGATGGCTTGTGCGATATTAGATCGCGACTGATTGTCTTACGTAATCAGTGCCGGAAACGATGTCAGTGGGTAAAGGTACGAATTTTAAAGTTCGATTCATTCAATTATTCCGGAGTAAGGGAATACATAGTTATGATTCTTTGCGTGCCCATACACCTATGCTGTTATTAAGTTCAGTTCATCATAAACAATAAGGACACGAAAACTGGAAGCTAAATTAATGCCCCACTAGTGTATCTACCTATAATATGATTCATACTTGTGTAGATTAATTAGGCTAACTATTTACACGTTTGCATGCTCTCTGGTTACTTATAGCACACTAGCATTTTCCCGCGGCTTCGCCCGCGTTGTTCCTGTTATTGTCCCAAAGGAACTCTTTACCGGGATATAATGTATCCTATGTTTCAATCCAGGACTTGGTCTACTTGCATGCCAAATTTCAGCTTGATCCATCCAGTTGTTATCCCGTTATAAGGTAACAAACATCCAAACATCTTCACAAACTTTCGCATTTATAATATTAGTGGGATTACAAACAGCAACACAGTTAACTATACACTTCAAAAATGGGAAATACTGCAAGAAAGAGAATCACACTTGAAGGCGTCGTGTTATGCATGTGTGCGTGTGTTTATGAGTATACATTGGCTATTATTCAAAAGAGTTTTGAAACAATAATTTTTCTTTTATGGCGGATCCAACGTCATTATTGACATTAATGCCATATTATTGAATTCGTGGAAAATAATGAATGAATAATAAATATAAATTACATTATATTGGTGCATCATATCAAAAATATGAAGCACCAATAAAAGCATTAGCAATATAATTAGTTTATTTCATCGCAAAGTTTGTCTGAAAGCTAAATCATAATTTTGACAAATTCACTTGTCCTGTTGAAATAAAACCTTTATTTACAGTATGGAAAAAAAAACTTTGCCCAAACAACTACAATGACAAAGCTCAAAGGCACATTACACATACGCAAACGTTATTTGATTTGAAGTTGACATAATACAAATATATATATCTCTTTCAATCGTTATCATTTTCTCTCTGCTCTGTCTTTAATGGGCAGTTAAGTGTGTTGCTGTTTGTACACAACTAGGGTGGTAATACAAAGAAAGGCCGAGATCGCAGATGTTTGCGGCCCGAGCTGCAAGCGAGGGACGTAAATATGCGATCGAGGGCTTTCTTTATTACCTCCCTCGTTGTGTACATCATTTTATGTCTACTTTTGGCCAGAAAGCGGCTTTTTCCGTACGCGCAGCGTGCGGAATAAGTCACTTTATGGCCAAGCGTGGCATAAATATTTAAATGAATTTGTTCAATAAACTGGCATAATCATTCACTTTGCAGCTATGGGTATAACTATGGTCAAATTTTAATTGCGTAGTCCGTCGATGTATCTTCATTGTTTGATGATGGCCGTAGATTAGAATTAAAACGTCACTGCGCCGCTAAGCTATAATTTGTTGATTAAGCGATTGGTAGGTATCGATAAATCTTAATTCTGTGGGACAGTTTAAACTGGCATTTACACATTTTATTTGATCTTTTAGGACGCTATGTATTTGGAGCCTTCAAGCAATATGCATGACCCAAATCAGACAGACGGATAACAAAGAGATCATATAATGCTACATTTTTTTCTTTTTCTACTCCTGTACTGTTATCTGTCTTTTACTTGGTCACGAACACTAATATAAGAACATATATAATATGAGTTCAGAGAAGTCTATACTCTATTCCCCATAACAGCACTAGTGTCGTTATAGCCACTTTACGTTATTGCTAACAACCACAGACTTCTAAATCTAGGTTAAACTGAGGTCAAGGATTAAGCGCTCAATTTTAACTTTACGGTAAAAATGCACAACTACCAACTTAACAAACAATTAAAATCCTACGGCTTTTAAGAAAAACAAAACTTTCTGAACTAAATTCATTGATGCCAACATAAAAACAAAAGTATTTTTAATATATTCACTGCGTGTCAACTTCATTTAAAAAATAAAAAGTTTACCATAGACACATACTGACAGTCATACGTCATATTTGCCTTCTTTGCAGGTTATGCCTTGTTTGTATTTTATAATTTTAAAACCTGTCGTAGAAAAAGTATTGTATGCAACGTTGTATAATTAAGTCAAAAAACGCTCATTGCGTCTCTATTTGCGATACTCGCCGCATTCGCGGCTCGTATCGCAACTCACGCAATTCGCATTTTTTGAACCTTCTTATACAACTGTTGCATAAAATACTATTTGAAGTGCCAAATCTTAAAAATAACTTTAAATAGTCATTGTAGTTACTTAAAAGCAATACTTGAAATAGTTTCCTGTTTTTAATAAGCTCCGGTTTAAATAGTAATCCTCCCTTTCTATTCCAGTAGGAAGAGACCAGAAAAAGTACGAGGAAGGTCAAGAACATGTGGTTCCGATATTTTTGAAATTCGTTAGGGGAGCAGGCGGCGAGGTCGTTGCCCCGTTTAACCAAAAGGAGGGTTGTCACCGGAGCGCGAGCGTCGTAGAATGTGAGATATGAAAAAGAGGGCCGTCGTGAGCCCACCCCGGGCATCGGAGGCAGGTGAGGGGACGTCAAGCAGACGACAATCTTTTATTTTCGGTACCAAGTTTGTGAAATTTCAGTCGTACGTAATAGTAAATAAATAGTAACAACAACAAGTGATTACGCAATTAACAGCCTCAATAATTAATCGCTTTCAATTTTATGCCTGTTCAAGCCATTAAGCCACTTAACTGTTGTAATAAACGTGGCTTGCTTTTCGTTATCGATACGAATGTATATTGTATACTGCTAAGAATTGTAAGATGTTCACAATAAAATCGTACGCCATTGTGAGCAACCATGTCTGCGATATAATCGACATACGTAAGATTTCGGAGAATTGCACTTATCGGTGATTTTATGCGTTGCAGCCTCATTGTGAACGAAGAATCATAAAACCTGATACAGTTTCATTATTGTTCATGTCATCTTCCTGTAAGTATGTACTACGTCTTACAGGTATGCACGTATATGGTATACATAAGGCTTATACAGGTATTGCATACTGTTAAAAGTGTTAAAACTATTAGCTTTGTCCTAGCTTTGGTCAAGATACTTCTCTAACTTGAGATTGGACGAAATGTCTCTGTCACTACCCGCTATCATTATCTAGATCGAGCCTTCTCAGGCCTACATTCACAGGCACATTAAGTAAGGTGTTTCTTTAGTAGTAATGGTTAATAATATTTGTGGATTTTTGGAGTAGGTACATACAGGTGTTGGTGTAGTTGGTGCAAGTGGCCTGCACTGATCCATGGTCTCCGCGCTCCAGCGCGGCCTCACCGACGGCCGCGCCCGCGCATGTCTCATCGAACGCCATAATCTTCGCTTCACTGCTCTTTATAATCGGTTCTTATTGTATTCGACTCCATTATATTGTCAGATATGCTCCTTCGATAAATTTAGCTGTTGTTGAGCAATATCTTGTTTGGTTGAGCGGAACAGGATACTCAATTTCCTGAGGAGTTGGTGTCATTACGTGTGCGCTCACCTTATAACAGTTCTTTATAATATAACCGTTTTACATTACAATAAAACGGGTATTTTAAGCCGAAAGGAAAGCGCAGCATTTATTGTGGAAGAAAGAGGTGTCTAGACTCGCCCTTATATGTGCTTTACTTTAGTGTATACTAGGCTTAATTTACCTGTCAAATGTCTATGCCAATTGTTTATGGTCACCTTGCTAGGCGCGAAACCGCTTCTGTCATTGTAGTCTTCACCAGGAAGAACTTCTTATAATGCTGCGCTTTCCTTTCGGCTTAAAATACCCGTTTTATTGTTATGTAAAACGGTTATATTTGAAGCCTTTCGGAAAGCGCAGCATTTATTGTGGAAGACGTGTCTGTTATCTGCTGGTGACATAAACAAAAACACACAATGTTGACATTCTCAGAAATAAAATCAAATTTTAATAATTCTGAGTTGTAGATATATCAGAAATATAAACAGTCTTGAAAAAATGAAATGTATATTTCTTAATTAAAACAAATAGCATATTGTTATGTTTCATCAACTCCTCATAACAAGAGATCAATAAGTAGTAAATCACTAAAACTTAAAAAACAAACAAATATTTGTAACTAAATACAAGAGAAATTATCAAATAAATCATCACTAGCCCGATTCTGCGCTTTATTTATTTCTCTGCAATAATGCTTTTGAAAGGTGTTAATTCCCTTCCAATTGCCCTTGGCTAGTATTTCTTCAATTGGTCTATTTTCCAACCAGGCTAGGGAAGCCACTGCTGAACGACAGCTTCCTGGAGTGGAATCTATTCCAGCCTCACGAAGTACGGATTTCACCCAACCTCCAATAATTGCCTTTGTTGCAGGCTTGGCTGTTCCCTTAATAGTAATAAATAAACTATGAATGTCAGTGCCTGATCTTCTATCTTTGGTTAATTCAATAAGGTCATTTAAAGATTTCACAGGGCATATGTTCTCACAAGGGTGTTTAAGTAAGTTCCAACCCGACTGCCGAAAAGATTTGTTGTCAGTTTTTGAACCAAAAACAGGCCAAAGTTGTATTGAATTTCCAAAATTTACAAAATTATCATTATTAACACTTAAGAGTGTTAAATCATGCAGTCTTCGTCCTGAAGCCAATAACATAATTGTAGCTGCTCTACGAGAGACATCATATAAAGTCATATTCGGAGGGTTTTCTTGGAGCCACTTAAATACTATCTTGGGATCCCAGATAGGGGATTTGAAGGAAGCTGGTTTAGAATTAGCGATAGCTTTAAGAGTGTGTCTAACTAGAAAGTCTGACGATATAGCCTCATTTTGTCCATAATAGGTAGCTATTGCAGATTTGTGCACTAACATTGTGCCATATGATAGCCCTTCTTTTAAATGAGTGTGGGCTAAAAATCTAGCAATGTCCTGCGTTTGAGGTGATTTTATATCTACAGTGCTCTCGGAGCACCATTCAAACCATCTTTTCAGTGGAGCCCTATATGTCTGCAAAGTAGATTTCCTCCAGCTTTTCGCCAAAAGATCCTTCTGTTCCTTCGACCAGGTCTCTAGCTTTGCAGCCCACCCCCAACCATCCAAACTTTCATGTCCAGTCGATGGACTTCTGGTGGAGGTAGGCCTGTTGTCAGATCCACTAAGACCTTCCGGAGATTCTGAATCTGTACTGGATGTTCTAGTGCACGGGATTGGAGATCTGCTCTCCAATACGGCTGAGTCCAGTCTGGGGCTACCACTAGGTACATGCCCCGTGCTCGGTTTAGATGAGTCAGTACTCTGGGGATGAGGCAGGGTGGTGGAAAGACCCATGCCAGGCTGTAGTCCCAGTCCTGACTGAAGGCGTCTGTAAATTCTGCGTAGGAGTCCCTCGCATCGATTGAGACGTATCTGGTTACCACCGCCGAGCGGTTTGAGGCAAATAGGTCTATTTCTGGCTTGCCCCACCGATTGAAGACCTCTGCGGTCGCCTCGGTTGTCAGATGCCACTCGGGTAACGCTCTGCCCCGAGACAGGCGGTCCGCGATGGAGTTGTATCTTCCCGGAAGATATTGTGCTGACAGAATTATGTTGAACTGATCGATCAGTTTTAAGAGTTGGAACGTCAATGCCAGTAGACCTATCGACCGAGTGCCTCCTTCTTTCCGTATGTATGCCACCAAGGTCCTGTTGTCTGATTGCAACATTATGTGAGAGTTCCTCAGATGTTCGCTCTGAACTCTTACGGCTGAGAAGACTGCAAACATTTCCTTCTTGTTGCTGTGCCATACCTTCTGTCTTTGATTCCATGAGCCTGCCATTGTTGTCTCTCCCATATGAGCACCCCAACCAACATTTGAAGCGTCTGTTGTTAGATATTGTGACACTTTCATCTTGTGTATGGGTGATGTGGTCTCCGTAGTTGTGAGCCACCACTGAAGGTCTTGTAATGCTAACTTTGGAATCTGGAGCTTTTTCTTCAGATTCTGATGGGAGAATTGCCGAAGAAAAATCTGCAGACGCCGGCAATGAAGGCGACCTCGTTGAATTAAGAAGCAGGCAAAGTTTAACAGGCCCAGCAGACGCTGTAACTGACGTATTTGACATGTTTTCTGTGTGATCATTTTGCGCAAAGACTCCTTGATGGTTAATTGTTTTGCTACTGGTAGGCACATTTCGTTTGTTTCTGATTTCCAGAGAAGACCCAAAAACTCGAGTTCTTTTGTGGGTAAAAGAATTGACTTTTGATGATTCACCTGCCACCCCAAGTACTCCAGTAGCTGAACGGCTTCCGAGGCCTGTTGTGCTAGCCTGGAGCGGTCCTGATGGACCAGAAGGAAGTCGTCTAGATAAACCAGCACGCGCATCCCTCTTTTGCGTAGGGTTTCCGCAACCCAGCAAGTTATGCCAGCAAAAAGCCGGGGGGCAGAGGCAAGGCCGAAGGGTAACGAAGTCATCTGAAGAACTTCTCCCTTGTAAATCAAGCGGAGGAAGGGTCGGTGTGCTTCGGATATTGGCACATGAAAATAGGCCTGAGAGAGGTCTATTTTCACGAGCCAATCCTGAGGTTGCAAGAACTCCGGTACTATGGTATGAGATATGAGGTGAAAAGTTTTTGTACCCACATAATTGTTGAGACCTCTCAGATCGAAGATAGGCCTCACACCTCCATCTTTCTTTGGTACAAGGAACATCTTTGAGAAAAAACTGCCTGAGACTGTCTGAGGACTTTCCAGAATTTTTAGGGACTTTAGTTCTTGAATCTGTTTGGACATCTGTACAGAAGGCTTGGTTGCAAAGTCTGGTAGTATTGTTCGCGTTAATGGGGGTTTTTGAATAAATGGAATACGGGAAGCTGTTATTGCATTCAAAATGAAATTGCTGGCCCCCAACTCCAACCACCTTTCCCGGTACTGAGCCAGGCAACCCCCAATGAAAGGTAGTTTGTCACTTTTGGTCATTTCCACTTCCTTTGGAACGAAAGGAACTGGATTTGCCTTTGCCTTTTCCTTTATATGTTTTATTCTTGTTATGAAAGGTCTTAAATTTTTTTGGTTTGACACCAGAAGGTCCTGGTTCTGGGTCCTTTCTTTTAAGATTTTTTTCTGTATCCTTTTTAATAGTTGGTGGTTGAAGCCAGGTTTGTGGGCCACCCTGAGCTTGAATAAAATTCAACAATTTAACCTTCTGAAACAGATGTTCATCACTAGGGGGAATATCTAGCAAGGCTGCTTTTATATTTTTATTCGGGATATCCTTTACAATTGCCTGTCTGCGTACCTCAATACACTCCGCCCTTTTTCCGCAAACTATTTGTAGAAGAGACTCACAGTTCTTGGAATAAGATGAAGATGAGCCAAACAGACCCTCGAATTTTCCAATTAGTGATGTGGCATTAATGTCCTCCGGGGACTTCACCACCCAATCAACTACTGCCTGCAGGCCCGACCTGAGCAGAGCTCTCTGCTCTAAAAGAGCATTTGATAAAGCTGCCATGATCCTCTCTGTACCTGCTAGGTAATCCTTACTAGGATGGAAATAAGTGAGTTCATCATTGGCCTTCAGTTCTGTGAAACCCGGTGAGGCCAAATGAGACTCCAAAGGTTTCTTGTACTTTATAGTTTTCCAAGCCGGACTATCAAATTGCTGTAATTGTTGTAGTTGTTTTAGTCTCGAAGGATCCGCTCCTTTGATAACTAACTCGAACTGAGTTTCAATATCGCCTAGGTCAAGAACCTTTGGGGGCTCGGTCGGAGCCCTTAAAAAAGGCGTCTCAGTATTAACCTCCGGCACGGGTATAGTAGGTTCAATTTTCCCGCTCGAAGCGTTCGAAGCGGTAAATCCCTGAATAAAGGAAGTCAGAAAACCCACCTGATTCATCAGGGCGTCGATCCGCGGATCTTCGCCTTTACCTCGCTTGTTTGGGGGCCGCGAAGACGAGCCCTCGTCTTCTGAAGACGAGTCATCGGAGCTGGACTGTGTCGAAGCTGAGCCGTCCGCGGAATCATTACGTGGTTCGGCTGGTGTTTCATCACTGGAGTCCATTTTGCTCACAAAAAACCCACACACGTGATAAATGCAACGCACACTAGCACTTTAGTGGTTTATTTAAAGGAATCCAACGTTATTTCCTCAAGAAACACCAAAATTATTAGTTTTTACTTCGAAAGTAACACTAACGATACGAGTTTAAAACACACAATGACAGAAGCGGTTTCGCGCCTAGCAAGGTGACCATAAACAATTGGCATAGACATTTGACAGGTAAATTAAGCCTAGTATACACTAAAGTAAAGCACATATAAGGGCGAGTCTAGACACCTCTTTCTTCCACAATAAATGCTGCGCTTTCCGAAAGGCTTCAAATGCCGCACCTACCTATACATACTTCAATTAGGATCGTTTAATAAGGACACAGTACAATATCTTGACCTTATCGTATACTAACGTAATCTGACCTATCACTTTTTTCAAATATATTTTTATGTTTTTACTGAACTAAGCATATATATACATATGTAGTAAAGGATCATTCTCCATGTTCATTTGAGCAACAATCATTGGTTTTTTAATAGATTAACATTACTGTTTATGGATGGCTAACAATTTTCCAAAAAGTGTATGCACAGTCAGTGAGTCACCAATCGAGTACAAGGTACAGGTACAGATCTTTTATCAAGAGCCCAAGGACAAAGAGATCCACGGAATAGCTGTCGCAAATGGTGATAACGTTTCGCGGTGACTGAATACTAGTTGGTACAGCGGGCGCAGAGATGGTGAGGCGAGGGTGACAGTAATTGACAGGTCGGTGCGCACAGGACACTTGACGCACGTGCGAGTGGACTGGGCCCCCGCACTGAGCAGGATGTCTTTAAATAGACTAAATGCCTTTGTGAAGGCATGCCCTCCGAAGGGTGGCGGCATCCGGCTACGATCGCGCACATGATTTGCTTCTTAAAGGAAACTTATAAATAACTTGCTTCAATTATTCTAAACCATTCAACTATGAACGTTACTTGAATCAACTAAATTTAACTCGTGTTCCAGATTGTTGCGAGTCTCTTATCCTTATATCGCTGACACACTGAATGACTACTACACGGAATGTCTATTGTTTTCCAATTCATAAACAAACCTCAGAAGAGCATTTACTCTTCATTGTTCAGTGTACACAACTAAACAATCATCAGGGCTTGTAACCGATTAATCTGAGTAACCGAAATCTCTAGCCGATAAATTTATAGGTTAAGGGTTACAAGCCCTTGTACTTGAACTGATCAATAGACTTATCTAAGTCAATAACTTAAATGCCATGAATCTAAAAAAAAAACAAATAAGGCGACTTAGAAGGCATCAATGCGCTGACAAACCGTCATTCTGCATTATATCTATCTTGTACACTTGATCTGTTACTTGATACTTACTGTGTGGCAAATTTGCATTAACTGCTGAGTAAATACCTACATTATTTATAAGCATATATACATTTGAAGAAATTATAATTGAATCAAATCAACGACGCATTAAAATCCGGATCTTGGTTCTTTAGGGGCCACGTATGAGTAGGTACATTCCCTCATAATGTAGCCCTTGCACGTGTTATTTAAAAGGGTCCCTCGGGACTTTTCTCAGCGTGTATGTACGCATTGTACCTTTAACGTACCTGCAAAGCGTTCAAACAAGTGTTTCCGGTCAGGGGTCTCCATATCCGGTTCGCTTGCGCAACTACCTCTTAGATTTGTGAGGCGATTTATCAAAAGCTAAATCTGGCAAGTTTGTATAGCATAATAACAGTGGCAATGTTATTGTTAAAGCACCAGTTTGGTTTAAAATGGTCGGTGAGTATTATGTTGGTACCTATGTATATATTAACTACTTGATTGAGATAAAAGCCATACCTTTTCACTGTCCATTTAGGGTACTATTTGACTGGTATTTAATTAGGAATTATAACTTCATCGACACCCTAGTGCTTCTTCCCGTTGTTTTCTGGATCCACTTCAGGCCAAGATTGTATTTTAATTTATTGTAATCAATGACTCCCACCGGAGTGTAGGTATATGCCGCGTATTCATAAAATATGTGCGATCCCCTACTTACAGGTTAGCGACTTGTTTACAGAAGTATAAACAAAAGTATTGCGGAACAAATTGCAATATTACGAGCGGTAAGCAACGGTGACCCGTGTCGTCTAATGACCTTCCGGGCCGGTAGGCAACCAGCGCCGACCTGGCCACAAATAGTAAACGTATGCATTTATACACAAACTAGCTCTATCCCGCAGTTTCGCCTACTTGGTAAGAGCATTTCGCACTCATACGGGATAAAACGCCTATCTAGATGTACATCGGTCTACGTAGGAGTAGATATAGACTAGGTATATAAAATTTAAAGGGGTATATATTGCGTATTTAAGTATTATATTAGTATGTCATGTGGTAGCTACGAGTAGGTAAGCACACTTGGGAAGAAAACGCTTTGGTTACACTTTGTATGAAAATTCTAGATAAAGTGTATTCTTCCTCTGGGCTCTTGACTACAGTGGACAGTGAGTTTGGCAAATAGATAGGGTTGAATAAGTGATTAGATCCATGAAGAAAAAACATACTGTATTTGAGTTTCCAAAATCGGAATTAGGGCTTGCAAATATTCGACTTTTTCAAATATTCGAATATTCGAATTTGATTTTGTAGATATTCGAATATTCGAATATTATTCGACTACTACCAAAAACTATTAAAAAATCGTTTTTCTTAGTATTTTTAGTGAAAAACATGTTACAAGAGATATTTTTTACGCTGCGATTACCTTAAGACTAATCAAACTTTATTAATAATACAAATTAGTCTTACTCAAAACCTATAACATTAAAAAAAGGCGACCGGTCAAACCCATCCAACTACAGGCCGATACCCACACACAACCTCTCTGTTCTCGAAGATAATGGGAGTCCATTATCAACTGCCAGCTCCTTCGGTACCTAGAGGACCACCAGTTGCTTAGTGACCCCCAATACGGTTTCCGTAAAGGCCGCTCAGCTGGTGATCTTCTGGTCTACCTAACACATCGTTGGGCACAGGCGATCGAGACTAAGGGTGAAGCATTGGCCGTTAGTTTGGACATGGCGAAGGCTTTTGATTGGGTTTGGCACAAAGCACTTCTTTCGAAGTTTCCATCTTATGGGCTTTCCGAGAAATTATGCGAATGGCAGCCAGATGCATAAAGGTCGTAGTTGACGGTGAGTGCTCTGAATCCATGTCTGTGAATGCTGGTGTCCCGCAAGGCTGTGTGCTATCTCCTAAGTTGTTCTTTCTGCATATCAACGACATGCTGCAAATCTGTGGCATTCACTGTTATGCAAATGACAGCACGGGTGATGCCGCCTACACCGGCCGCGCCAATATTTCTCGGGATAACGTCATCGAGAGCCGTAACAGACTTGTGTCTGAAATTGAAACTTCCTTAAAAGAAGTTTCAGAATGGGGTCTACTTAATCTAGTCCGTTTTAACCCTACGAAGAAACAGGTTTGCGCTAAAAAGCTAACGTTTGTTGCATCACCTCGTTTTGAGAGCACCCTCACCTAACTGCCACAGCCACTATTGCAATCCTTGGTGTCGACATATCGAGTGAAGTTTAGTTCCGCGGCCATTTAGAGGGTAACGCTAAATTAGCCTCTAAGAAGCTCGGTGTGCTCAACAGATCGAGACAGTATTTCACCCCGGCCCACCGCCTACAGCTTTATAAGGCGCAGGTCCGTCCACGTATGGAATACTGTTCTCATCTGTGGGCTGGGGATCCCCAGTACCAGCTTCTCCCTCTAGATCGCATTCAGCGGAGAGCGACTCGTATCGTCGGCTGCCAAGATATTTCAGATCGGCTCGACTCCTTGGCACTGCGTAGAGATGTAGCCTCGCTCTGCATTTTCTATCGTCTGTATGACGGGGAGTGCTCCGAGGAATAGTTCGTATTGATCCCTGCCGCATCTTTCCGCCACCGTCCTACGCGACAATATTTCCATCCGTACCACTTAGATGGTTGGCAGTCCACAACTGTGCGTTTTGCTAGAAACTTCCTGCCTCGCACGACTGAACTGTGGAATAAATTGTCGCCTGCAGTGTTTCCGGACCGTTTTCTCGTTTGCCCCTTATTTCATAAAAAAATCCTTTTGGGAGGCATGTCGGACTCACGCCCTCAGAAGGAGAAGACATACCCACTAAAACCACCTGAACCCGAGTTACCTGAGAATAGCAATCTGTCTAAAATTTCCCCACACATGCTCTGAAGGTCATGCTCTGGTGGCATGGACGTTAATTAGGTGGGGCGACACGGCCTTTCATGCAACAGAAGCGCCGGCCACATGGAAGCTCCGTAGAGCCCTGGTGCACATGCTGGTGCAACGTGTCCACAAGCCCTGGTGGGTAGTTAGTTGGCTGCATTCTGCATTCAGGCAACCTTTAACAGGCCGGTTCAGCGTATAACCAGTCCCAAATCATAAAGCTGTCCCGTCGCCGCTTTTTTGTACCTTAACTATTGGTAGGTTTATCCTTATAAAACCCGTTTCCTGAATTTGGGATATTTTGCTGAAGTAATTTTCGAGTTTATTAAGATGAGAATAGAATTCTAATTTCATAAATGCTCCCCTGCTCATCACTCCCTCATCGGCCTCACGACGATATTAGTTTTAGAAATTTTAACTAACTGGTCCATGCTTCGAGAGATCCCAGAGCTGGCGCATACTTCTCCCAAAAAATTGTCCTTGCGATTAAGAAAGTTAATGACGCATGCAAAAAGAACACCATACCACAGGCTGCAGCTCAGCCTAGAGAGGATATTCTATTTTTTAATTTAATCATTGTTTTTTATAGCGTAAAAAGTTACGCTGCGCTATTTTAGGTATATTTAGTTTGAAAAAAATTAATTGATTACTTTATCCTTCTTTATTATGTCCTTTGTTAGCATTTTAATTTAAATTCCATTTAATTTAAATAGGTAGTAAAATTATTCGAATATTCGAATACCTTACCAGGTATTATTCGAATAGCAAAATTGGCCGAATATTCGAAGAATTCGAATATTCGAATATTCGAATTGCAAGCCCTAATCGGAATCCGTTTATTGATCATCAGTTAGGTAAGTAAAGTACGTACTGCTTTAGCACTTAAATACGTTTTGACTATATTTAAATTAATTATACAGTAATAATTCAGTTTTCATAGTTTGCATATAATAAAATAAAAAACAATTCACAAGTTCATTCGTTATTCCACCAGGCCGGTTTGAAGTTCATCATCAAAAAATGGTGTCACGGTGCAACGAAACAAGGTACTTAGGTATGTTCTTTCCGTTCCAACTGATGACATCGTTGGAGCAGCAGTGGGTATTGTAGCGTAATGAAATTAATGTAGCTCATATTTAATTGCAATAATATAATGAACTAGAGGATGCCTGCAACTTCGTTCGCGGAGGTAAAATAAGTAAAATATTTCTCTTTTGTTTTGCCGTAGTCGGATAAAATCCAAACAGACACAAATTATATCAAGGTATACCTACGTACGAAAGAAAGTCAAAATATAGCCCTCGAAATGAAAACCTGTGGTCTAGTGGCTAGGTACCTCTAGTACTGTAATACTAGTACATTAATTGTGAATATTTAATTAATTGATAGTAACCACATTCGCAATTAATTATCACTTAAAACACAAATATCTGTTACCTAATTGGTCAACATGTACGACGATTGTTGTAAGCTCAGTTATCATTATCACGCATGGAATGGATAAAAGCACCCGCGCGGCCCGGGGCGTCATTCAACTCACGAATGGTAACAATGTAACAAGTTCTGCAGGTGGCGACTCCGTATCAATAGCGTTGATTACACCTCCATTCAACATCACTCCGTGTCCCTTTACCTGGCCAACCTGTTCCCACTTTGATAACTACATAAAGATTTTAGGATTTATTAATATCGTTTAGAAGTTCACTCAATTGTTTTAGAGATAAACTTTCACAATATGATACATTTTTGTATTTTAACGGCCATGAATATTAAAGGACTCATTGATGCGTTGGTACAGACGCGAGCGAACAAGATGTGAGCACGTCCTTACGTTCGGGCCTTAGAACTCATTTGAATAAGTTTACTTATGCGAGCTGAATTTTATGTTGACTACGTCATGCTCACCTTAGGGGTGATATAGCCAAGTACTCGCTGATAAACTCCAGGTAGCGATGTACACACACATGTGTAGTATACAAACAGGACCTACAGTGCTTTATGAATATTATAGTGAAAAATCCCACTTATACGAATACGATCCATTTTCATTATACATAATATTTCTTTCTTATGGCATATGAATACTTAGAGGTGAGGAATAGGTTACCAGCATCCACCCACATGACAAAGTGGCCACAACACTGTACAGATGTAGTGAATAATCCTTTCCTTTCGTATTTTCCCGGAAATGTTCGTTTTTGTCTTACTACTTCACTCGCACTCAGTACCCATCGAGACAAGGTAGGGAACGGTCGCATTGCAAGAGGAAGTATCTATATAGAGTAGTTAATACCACAGAAATATTTTGTTGATATTTATGTTAGATTTTGTGATAAACTTCATGGACTCGTGTATTAATGCAGGCCACCTATATTTTGATAGACTTTTTACATGTCACTCTTGTCTGTCATTTTTGTAAATAATAAACATTGATTTTATTCGATCCACATTAACAATTTATAACAGACATGCCGAAAGCACTAAGAAAAGGGAAACGTTTAGATCGGCAAGCCTGCGAAGTTATTTTTAATATTTATTTATATTTCCTAACTGAAAATGATAAATTCAAACATACCAACTATACTGCTTACTTTTGTAAAGTCCAAAAACGAGTTTCGGAGGCCAGTGGAATTTCTCAACGAACAGTAAATAAAATGTTGCAAAAAGAATACATAAATCAATCTACCTCCAATAGTCCGAAGTCTGCAAAGTTGGGTAGACCAAATAAATTATTTTGTCTAGGTCTTGACGATTTTGACTACAACGTTATACGCCGATTAGTGTATAATTTCCATTTGATACACAAACAAGTACCTACGATTAAAGCCCTGAAGTCCAAGTTATCCGAAGCCATAATTTTTAAGGGATGTGACTACTTAACTCTGACGATGATACACCAGAAAATAGTTCTGATTCTGACTGTGATATGGAAGTTGGAAGTATTGTTTCGCATCATACAGTCCACCCCACTCCTCCTCCTCTTATCCCGCTGTCATAATCGAAGTCGTTCATCCAATCAGAAAATCATATTTATTTATATTAATTTCTCTGCTGTTTTGTTTCGTTCTATGTTGAGGTGTCTTTTTTGTTATGTCATAGTATTTTTAATTAATTAAAAAAATTAATTGTTATAAAAAAGGTCTGCAAAATCCTACTGTAGTTTTGACTTATAGTTAGACTTTTGGGGTTCCAATCCTTATAGAATCATTAGATCATCCCAACCGGAATTTGGTTTTTATCAGTGCGTTTTATTGAAATAAAACATCCTCGGTAACTAGTGATATTTTTGTTTACCTAACGAATTCTTTATATGATAGAATCGTGGTGGTTTTAACATCTCAGTGTAATATACGTCAAACGGGCAGTTTGACATTTGACATTGATAAATAAAGTATGCGATTTATTTGATACCTACACGTAATTTAATAATACAGTAATTCATAGACACATCGGCAACATTCGTGTGTTATCGTTGTTCCGAGTTTTGCCGATAGGAAAGGATTATTCACTACATCTGTACTGTACATACCTGTCCCCTGAGTCTATAGAGTACCCTGTCTGTGTCTACAGAGTGATAAAAGCGGAGGCGAAAAATAAGCAAAGAATGCGGTAAATACAAATTTGTACTGCGTAAATTACCCTGTTCCTTACATTTTGTTGTGTTGCATACCATACAGATTATACAATGATTAAAGGGAATTTAGAGCACAAGCCCAACAGTGCCGGGATATCGGCCACTAATAATAAATAGATAGCGTAGATTTCTTAAAGGTTAATAATATCCTAGGTACTCAATCATCAGTCAAATTCAGAAATCCAATCTATCAGTTTCAGCAAATGGAATATATTGTACTAATTATTGTACCATGTTACTCTATCTATTTTGAAAAAGAAGTTTGAAATGATCATCATAAGATTGGCAGATTAAGTGAACGCTCTACTCCAGTGAGTTTAGGAGAGTGCAGTCGCGACGCTGCGCCCGCGCCCCTGAACGGACGCCATTGTCTTCCACTTCCATATTATTAAGGCCATTATATTTGCTTGGTCAAGCGTGTTTTTATCGCTTGTTTATAATAACTTTGATCGGTGGCTGACATCTTCATAAAGATTTTAAATAATCATTGTTTTATGATACGCAGACAATAGCTGTAATCACAAAGTTAATAATGAACTCGGCTCTTTGTAATTTGTTTAAGAGAATCGAAAGTGATACCGAAAATACGTAGGCAGAAGATAGAAAGTGGGTATAGGTAACATTTTGTTTCCATTGTTTCAAGACCTAAATGTACATGAACTCAAAATATTCAACGTCATTGTACTGTAAGATAGCCACTTACCTATAGATGGAAAATAAGGTGGCAACTACAATACAAACTGACTACTAAACAAATTGATAGCAAGATTGCATAATTACCTATGGATAGGAATGGGAGTGCACCTTACTGCCTTACCTCGCCATAAATATGCAATTCTTGTGCAATTTCAATGCAATTATGCACATGTGTATCAAATACATAATACCTTAAAACATTTTAATGATGATGTAACATTCACGGACATAGGTCACCGATTATAATATTATCATCACACAAGTTTGGCATCAATTTTATAATCTGACTCCGCTCATTCTTTGAAATAAAAAAAACCCTGATTCAGCTAAACTTAACAGGTCAATGGCAAAAGCAAAACGTTATGTAATGGTAAACAAACACTCATCTTGCATAATATACTTGGAATTCCATCTATGATATTTCAATGCAATATAGGTACGTATTCTGGGGTACCTATCCTCTTATGACAAACAATTATTTCCAAATCGTTCCATTAAATCAAACATAGGTACCTAAATGACATTTTTGTTAGAATCTTATAGGATACCAACCTGCAATGTTATATAACTTTATTGCGTTGATTTATTTTTTCATTATATATGTATCTATATCTAACGATTATATCAACATTAATAAATGTTATAATACTTATAGCCTTTAGTGTAGTTAACTTAAAAATCGAAATTCACGTCAAATCACAAATTTAAGTTCATGTCGCGTCAATGTGATTTACCTTTCTTTGGCACTTAAAATTCGAAGGCCATTAAACCGAACGAGATTTCGTCGGAGACGATGGCCCGTAAAAGTTTCGCAAGAGGCGGTCGTAACCCATTTTGGTTATAACTCGCCGTGACGCGCCGAGCTTTTACACAGCGAGCGGAGAAAATAGGGAGAGGGCCATCGCCGAAAACAACAATGAGGTACTGTTACCATAATGACACTTTATGGGCACAAACATCGGCTTGTGCCAGAACCGACACGACCCCGCCGCCGCCGCGGCGCTCGGCGGTCGCGCGATGCACGAATGTGGTCCGCGCATTGTTTCCGCATTATGCCGCCAACATCGAGGACGACATTGATGCCTCGCGGACAAAGGCACCCATTGCAACAGACGATCGACGTACCCGAACCGACCTCCTCTGACATTCAGCTCGATTCTTAGAATCGATTCGATTGCTGAACTCGTAACTTCCTATTCGTGGTCGCGCAATCACAACATACTCGTAAATAAAGCTCTCAGAAATAAGTCCCCAATGGAATGTGATTCTTCGATACCTACCATTTTATTCGATTTCCTGATTAGCTTATGCAGAGTGAAGTTTATTTTCGCCGTAACCGAGTCCACGAGTCTGACCAGTAACCGCATTTTATTATGCAAGTGCGATCTCGCACCGCAACCCAGCTCACGTCTGCATTTTATGTCCGGGAAGATGAAGTTGTAAATAAATGCGTACATAGCCACAAAATTGGACGATTTAATGTATTGTTACCAGTATAGGTAACAGCTTGGACTTAAGACATCAACTTTCTTTTAAGTGCACGTCGTGGGCTTTCTTGAAACTTTCTTTATTAATGACTTGTGGTAAACTTATGGACTTGAATAATAAAGCAATAACCTTTTCGAAATGTATTGTTGGAGTGTACATAATTTTAAAATCATCACACGAGTTAAAAAACGAATTAAGTTAAATCGCTGTGATGTCTTTATATGGAGATTTTGTGCAATTAAATATGAGTTCTTTAGTTTAATTTTTCTATGTTTTTATTGGAGGAGGTTAGGTATAGCGATGCAGTAAGATGTAAGAAGCATTGTTCACGCTGGGCGGTCTCGGTGTGACGCGCATCAACAAGCTACGCAGGACCACAGACAGCATCGCCGCGCACCGTTTCACGCACGCGATCGACGTCTAACAAAATCCCCTTGATATTTACAGCGTCTAGAAGCACCGCATCGCTGGCCCTGTGGTCCCAGATACGCTATCAAATGTGCCTTACGTCAACTAATATAACAAGTTATTGTAATACTATTCTTCTACCTAATTTCAGTTTTTTTACATACCTACATGAGAGTACCCAATAATGATAAAACTGCAGTATAAGAAGAGAATCAGGTAAGGATACCGAAATATTACGGGAAGGGGCCTATGCTTCAATTAAATAGATAATGCGTGTCAGGAACGCGCATAAATCAAGCAACAATAGGGCGCAACGTATCATCACATGCGGCAGCGGCGCTCTATGCGCGTGGGCCAGGTGCAACAATCTCGGCAGTTGTCGCCGCGCACGCGCACCCTCACTGTGCTTTTAATAAATTTCAATACATATAAAAAAGGATCTATCAAAACCGGTAAATAAACCGGTGTTTGGGTGCAACTATGCAGCGCTCTGGCGCAGATCGCTCGCCCTCCGCGAATAAAACACCGTTTGTTGGGTGTGCAAACAAGTTTTGATTAAATGAAAAGGTGTCCCGGAACGGGTGTGTTCGCCGGTTGCTCTAAGTAATTACCTATTACTCTCAATTAATACCAACGAATGACTGTTTTAGATACGAAGTCGGTTATGTATTAAACCAGGAAATCTATCGTTCATATGTTGATCCATTCGTCAAAGAAAAATCATGCGTAGTACCTAGGTAGGTAAGCATATTATAGTTAAGCCGCACCTGGATAGGGTAGAGAAGAGATATATTTAAACGGAATATGACATTTATGTACGTACGTCATGCTAAAGTTTATAGGCTAGGTACTCGTAATATGCTAGGCAAATTGCATAGGTACGAGCATATTTATTTGTAAAATTTGGAATTATATACTTAGGTATAATTAAAAAAAAATGAGGAATATAATGTGCGCTACGTAAAATATATGGACATAACTTATTTAGGTATTTAGTCACCTAAAACAAAATGTACAATTTAACGTGTGCAGTCACCAATAAAGGTGAATACTTTATTGAAGAGATTAGATGCCAAATTGTAATTGCAGGTGTAAAAACGCTGCATTAGAGCAATTTTTGGTTTGATCGACGAGAATCCATATTCTAAAAATATTCTCACTGAGTCGTATGTATTGTACCTACATGTACGCATATTTTGGAGATTAATGTATTTATTTTGTACACAAATATAACTAGTGGTCCTGTGAGCCATATACCTCTTGAGTCTCAATCTCCATGGTTCCACCATTTTGAAAAATCCGAAAACTGAATCGAAAAAATCTACATATATCTTAAATGGTTACGTAGCAAAATATCTAAGATCGAATGTCATAAGCTCAATACACATGTCTAGAATGTCGAAAATCTAAATGAATAATGTTCGTTGTCTATAAAGTTCGAAAAATACATCCAATACGATTGGTCGAAAGATTATAATATCGAAGTAGGTACAAAATGAATATTATTATTTCATATAAAATTTATACATGACATATGTATATATCTAGGATGTAGAAAATCGAATCGACAAAATAATTGGGGAACTCTCATGTTTTTTATACCATGCAGGATACCTGTCTGATAGTAAATGCTGGTGGTCGCCGCCCAATCGCCCATAGACACAGCCGCACTAATAAGAGCTGTTTATGCGTCGCTACTTGAGGGCTAGATGAAATCTCTTGTGCCAGATATTTTACAAGTCTTATTCAATCATTCAATCAATTCATTTATTTTCACGACCAACTTGGATCAATTATGTTAGTATACACACTTAATAATATTATTAGTTAGTACAATAAAATCAAATTACCCCTATTTATGTGAACCATCACACAATGGTTCACATACGGGCAGTGAAATTGTTCAGCGATAATTTTCAGGGTGCTGGTGGAACTGGCCCGAATCCTGCGCACCAGGGATGTTACACCTTTTGCGCATGTCGCGTGGAAGCAGTCTATCCGCGCCTGAGCGAACATCCTTGACGCACTGCAGTATCGGGGCAGCACCATCAGCACTCTGAACGCATTAATATTGAACTGAACTTTGAGAGCATTGTACTGTGTACTTACGTGTAGTATTAAATATAGGTTTTGGTTATGTCTGAATTTTGTAGTTACATAATTTGGCTTTATGTATTTTGAACCTTATACATATTCAGTATTATAAATTATAGACGTAATGAATTTAGACCCTATATAAATAAATAAATAAATATTAGGAGCTAATCTTACACAAATCGAACTAGCCCCATAGTAAGCTCAATAAGGCTTGTGTTATGGATACTAGACGACGATATATTTAATAGATACAAATACTTAAATACATAGAAAACATCCATGACTCAGGAACAAATATTCGTGCTCATCACACAAATAAATGCCCTTACCGGGATTCGAACCCAGGACCTCTTGCTTCGTAGGCAGGGTCACTACCAACTAAGCTAAAGCGGTCGTCAAAACCGTATCCGGTCGTATATATTTTAATCTTATGATAAATTATGTTATGAATTCCGTACGTTCTGCAATTTAACTTTCTGTTTTTTGTTCGTATGCAAAACTATCTAAAACACATGTTATAGGTACATAACATGTGTTTTAGATAGTTTGCTACGTAACCACTTAAATAACCTGCTCACTAATTTCATGAGAATCGGTTAAATGCGACTTCAAGAGCAGAGCAGACGGACATACGCCGGACAGACACACGGAAGCGTTTTTGCCCAAGCTAAAACGGAGACGCTTCGCTCACTCAGTCAATAGTGAACTTACGGAACTACAGGAGGTGCTTCCCGTTAAGTTAGATTTCAATACAAGTGCGATTTATAAGCTCGCTACAAGATTAGCATCAGCAACTATACATATAGGCACATAACACAGACGTCCGAGTGCTCGACACTGTCCCGGTAGTTGCCATATTGAATGTTAAGTCATTAGCAAGGTGTCAGATGGGTGTCAACTATTGGGCATTTAGCGTGCCGAGCACTGGGACGTTTACCTTCCATCATGTGCCTTATACCTACATGTGACGTATGTATCCAAAACAAACTAATACCGTCACATACCTAAGAACAGGTGGTGTATTGTATAAGAGTTGAGCTTTTTATAAATTATCTAAAGAGAGTATAGGAAAAGGCTGAACATAATGAGGGAACCGTTACCCGTCATGTTCGCTTAATCCGCGCCTAGCGATCACTTGTCCGGGCTGAGCCGGCGCATGGATGCAGCTGCCCTCGCAGCGACCCCAGGTCCTCGTTCCCCTTCTTACCATAACACTATAAATACCATTTTGTTGCTATGAAACGAAAAAAAAAATACTACAACGGTGTTAGTCTCAAAAAAATGTCGAAATGTGGGAAACTTACGATTTCTGTTTCCCTAAGCGGAGATGGTAGCATCTCAGCAGCTTGTTCACCCCTCGGATTTAAATTACGCAAGAAACCGTTACTAAGGTTTGTATAGATATTTATGAATATCAAACAATAGATAGATGAATATCGGTGTATAATATAATGTAATCTACACGTACCTAAGATATGCATGTCGTTTTTAGGGTTCCGTAGCCAAAATGGCAAAAACGGAACCCTTATAGTTTCGTCATGTCCGTCCGTCTGTCTGTCTGTCTGTCTGTCTGTCTGTCTGTCTGTCCGTATGTCACAGGCATTTTACTCAGAAACTACATGATGGATATTGATGAAATTTGGAATATAGGTGTGTTTTATGAGCCGCTACTTAGTTTGGTATATAAATAATTAAAATAAATATTTTTAGGGGGGGCACTCCATACATGTTAAAGACAGTAAAAAAAATTTTTTTCAGCAAATATCAACGTGTGGTACATAGTTCGACAGCTCTTTAAAAAACACTGTAAGGTTCCTAAGTAGTGTTTTTGATTAAGTGAATGTATTTGGAAATAATCGCTCCGAAAGTTGCGTAAATTGTGTCCCCCCCCCTCTATTTTCTAAACCGTGCATCCGAAAAATAAGAAAAAAATCACGAAGGTAACGCTTAATTAATACTTTCAACGAAAATTATTTTCAACAAGATCGAATTAACCGTTTTTGAGTTATTGCCGATAAATTGCGCTTCTCAACAAAAGGACGTAATTGCTATGAAGATAGGCTCTTTTGTTGTTGTACTTTTTTTACATCGTATTTTTTAGTCACGGCTATGGAACCCTACACTGAGCATGGTCCGACATGCTCTTGGCCAGTTATTTAAATAGGAACGGTAGAAGGATTTTGCTCTGGTCATTTTGTACCATCGTTTTTAGGGTTCCGTACCAAAATGGTAAATAAGGAACCCTTACGGTGCGACTCTGTCTGTCCGTCTGTCACAGCAAGATATCTCAGGATCTACTAATGCTATCGACTTGAAATTTGGAATAGTATTCAAAATCGCTAACCCGAACCTATTGAACAGAAAAAAAATGTTATACCTTTTTTAGTTTTTAGGGTTCCGTACCAATATGGTAAAAAAGGAACCCTTATGGTGCGACTCTGTCTGTCTGTCCGTCTGTCCGTTTGTCCGGCTGTCACAGCAAGATATCTCAGGATCTACTTACTGATGCTATCGACTTGAAATTTGGAATAGTTTTAAGAACCGCTAACCCGAGCTTATGGGATGTAAAAAAAACTTTTTTCTTAAGGGGTCTGTAATGAGACTTTGAAAATTGAAAGTAGGGCTATTATATTGAGTGGGGTATCAAATGAAAGGGCTTGATTTCTAGATTAAAACACTATTTTTGTATTTTTTTAAATAAGTAGTTTTTGATTTATGGTGAAAAACGTTAAAAAAATACCATTCCCCCTATTATCTTCGAAGTTACTGAACAGGAAAAACTGTAATAATTACCAATTATTAATGTCGTCTTATATATTACAGGAAAAATATAACGGTTTTCCTAACTAGCATCGTTTTTGAGAAATTTGCAAAAATCTTAATACATACTTATTTGCTCCTACTAAACTAATCGCCATACAGTTTTTCTTTAACTATGAATATATCTATCTACTTATGAGTTTGTACGGAACCCTCGGTGCGCGAGTCCGATTCTTACTTGACCGGTTTGTTTTTAAAGGGGACCGAAATGGAGTGTAGATAATCAAAAGTAGAGCTATTATATCAAGTGGTATATCAAATGAAAAGGCTTAATGTGTAGATTCCAAAACTATTTTTTTTCTTAGACATGTAGTTTTAGATTTAAGACAAAAAACGTTAAAAAACCCCCTATTATCTCCGAAGTTACTGAATAGAAAAATCTGTAATAATTACCGATTATTAATAGTATCCTAAATATTACAGGAAAAATAAAACGGTTTTCCTAACTTGCAGCGTTTTTTAGAAATTCGCAAAAATTGTAAGACAAATTTATTTACTCCTACTAAACTAACCGCGACATATTATGTCGATGTATGGGGACAACAGTTTTTCAAGATCAAAGTTAAGTTTGTCCCACCGTACAGTTTATATTGAATTATCCACGTATCTACTGACGAGTTTGTACGGAACCCTCGGAGCGCGAGTCCGACTTGCACTTGCCCGGTTTTTTAATGGGTTTTTATGAATAACTCTTTCATTTTCTCTAACCTGAAATGTAACCTACATAACCTACAAAATTACAATATAAACTACCTAGGTTAGGTATATATGTTTTATTTTAATTTTACAGCTTTCCTCTTTAAAAATAATTGGTGGTGTAAAGTTGATGTACTCAAGCGGGCCCCATAAAATAACAGCATGGAGCGGACGTGTACTTTTACACGGGCATATTCACTCACAAACGTGTCGACTGTCGAGATTTCGAGAAGTCGTGCACAGAGCAAAAGAGGTCAATTCTGCGAGCGTCCCTTCGAGACCATGTCAAAACGAGGACACAAGAAAAGGTCCGGTGTCGTTGGTATCGTGTGGCGAATGTGGCGATGCCTCGAAAGCGCTGAGTGGGTACATCTCAATGTTATGATTATGACTAGCCAAGGTAATTGATAATGCAACGCAATAATTATGTTTATGATTTATGGATCGGTTTCAAAATGGAGTAATCCAAGTACGAATAATGGAATAAGAAATAATAAAAGTTTGGGTCTCCATTTAAGCAAATACTCTCACATGTCTGTCTCAGATAGGTACATACCTTACCTACCAATGATGCGTGTCATTAGGGATCATCCATATATTACGACGTCACACGCATAGGGGGAGGGGCCTAGACAAATGTGATAGCCTATGTTAAAAATATGGAATATTTTAGGAAAAAGTGTGACATTGGGAGGGGGGGGGGGGGGGGTCTAAAAATCGTGTGAAGTACTTTATGAATGAAGTAAGTGAAACTCGATAAGCCGAAACACAAGGGAAACGCTAAAAAAATCGAGTTCAGGAAGTTTTGACTTATAAAGGTGTTCGACATACAGAGGTTTTCATAGGCCCATGTTCGACTTGTATGTAGAGGTTCAAATTTCTATACTTTTTGACATCGAGTTACAGACGTAAAAAAAATAGTTACAGAGTCAAAGATCAGATACCTCCCTGCTATATTTTTATATACTACGAGTGACAAAGGTACCGACATGGTCACAAACTTCGAAATACAGGGGATAAAACAATATGTGACGTCCTACGTGAAAAGGTACCTTATGAGGGTTTCTAGTAACGGAGATATGAACGGTTTTGTGAAATCCTTCAAAATCATCATTTTTTTCTTTTATGCAAAATTGTAAAATATAGGAATAGACGTGTATTTGTAGCTTGGTTTCACCGCTGTACGTTATTTTTTTCTATATAAAAATTGGGTTCAAAGTTTAGTAGAAAAGGTACCTTATGGCGGATCACATACAAAAATGATAAAGCTGTTGATAAAATTCATTAATAAAATTTACTAGCAACTTTTGCTTATTTCTTTTTTATAACACGACGGTGGCAAACAAGCATGCGGCCTGCATAATGGTAAGCAAAAATTTTCGAAATGATCCTAGAAAGCTGAAAATTTGGAAGGAAAGGGCCACTGGGTGCCACAGATTCGGAATTGAAAAAAAAATTAAAAGAAAAATAAATACATTTGTATGTCGTTTTTTTAAATTTTTAATTATTAAACATTTTTTTTAAACATATAAAAAAGTGTTTTTGACGAATCGTATAACTTTTTGACCATTTTTAGAAAGACCTTGTTTTTTTTTAAAAATTGACAAAAATAAAAAAAAACACTGGCGAATGCCCATCATTTTTGACCATTTTAGAAAAAGTTTTTATTTTTTTTTCAAAAAAACTTACAATATTAGACTTTTTTTGCGGTTTCTATAATTTTTTACCACTTTGTCATGTTTTCCTTTCAACCTTTTTAGAAAAAGTCTTAAAAACATTTTTTTTTTTAAACATAAAAACGTGTTTTTGGCGAATCGTGAAACTTTTTGACCATTTTAGAAAAACCTTGTTTTTTTCAAAAAAATTACAAAAATAAAAAAACACTGGCGAATGCCTATCATTTTGACCATTTTAGAAAAAGGTTTTTATTCATTTTTTCGAAAAAATTACGAAAAAAGACATTTTTTGGCGGTTTCTATCATGTTTGACCACTTAAGAAAAAGAATCTTTTTAATTTAAAACACGCTAAAATCCACGACGAACACTTCTCACAACTATTCGAACGAAAAGGTAAGCAAATACTGCTCATGCCGGCCGGCTGAGCTCCGAGCGGCCAGCAAGACCGAGAGAGAACGATACGTAAAGTGTTGGTGAGAGTAGGACAGATGCGTGGCGGTACTGGCGGTGTAGCCAAAATAATTTACTAAATGGAAATACATAATAAAAAAAACACAATTTTTACACAACATTGAATATCTCCGTAACTAGAAACCCTCATAAGGTACCTTTTCACGTAAGACGTCACATTTGAGAATTACTCTTAATTGGTCAAGATTTGAAGTAAATTTCTAATAACCTTTTTTCTTTAGTTTTCTGTCTTAATACAAGATTTGTCAATAAATAATGTAAATATCGTGCCATACTGTAATTATCAATAATTTTTGCTTATGGCCCGCCATAAGGTACCTTTTCTCAAATGTATGGGAATAATTTGTGATTTTTACGTAACTTCAATCGTTTATAAATAAAAAAATACGACTTGTAGAATAATAATGACACTTTTGAGATACTTGTGTAGACTGATTAAATATAATTTAGAACTCATTATACGAAAATTGTGAATATTATAGGAATGATGAAACATATAATAAAAATGACATTTTAATTAAAATAAAAATATTTCGTTAACAATGTGATTTTATTTCTATCCCAAAATGTGCAGCCTAATATCTCTAACTATATACAATGGTTCAGATTACAATATGTTAAAGAACAGGCCGAAATTTTTTTTTTTTTTTATTTCGTTCTCATAAGCGACTTGCTCTAATCAAAGGCTGATTTTTCACGACCTGGAAGTCACATTAAAAAAACCATTACTGATTTCCAAAGAAAAATACCTTGAGATACATAACCAATCATCACCTCCATAACTTCCAACGGGAACATACTTAAAATTAGTTTTAAACTTCTTTTGACGATTTCTCAAAAGTGCAATTTTAGCATGTGCAGGTTTGATGTTTTTTAAAAAAAAAAGTATGGGACTTAGGGTCGTGATTCTTTTTGTATTAGATAGCTTATTTAACACAGATTTAGGATCTGTGCTTAACTCAATACCAACCATAAGGTACCTTTTCCCGTGGAACGTCACATATAATGATTTCTTCGAAATAAGTACCTATAGAGGTAAAAGCCATCTTTTTCGAGTTATAGGTAACGGTAAACATTGTACTAAAACGGCTTGTAGGGAGGGAGTCAGTAGTAACTTCGACTTATGATGGAGGACTGATATTTCGAGTTACGAAGGTTTCCGGGCATGCACGAGATTTTTACTACCTATTACGAGTTATACACGATTTCATCTTATAGAGGTTCCTCTGTACTTAATAAATACGTACCTGTGACAATCGGAAAGTTACCTACTATGTGTAAGTAATTAATTAGCTGATTTAGCAACAAATTCATTGAAGTAACTTGTAATTGTGAATAATTAGGTGCTATACACTTAAAACGTAACGCAGAAATCACTTCAGAAAGCGGCAAGCGCCCGTAACTGCTAGTTTACTTTATCTGATTAAAAATTCTACCTTACTCACAAATTACGAGTCATAAATTATTAACTGTCAACCGGAGTCAGTCGATGGATTTGGGTCGTTGGGAATGCTAGAATGTCAGGTCGCTGCGGTGTCGCTTAGATGGATGACGGGTCATTTAGGTAATAGATACCTATTATTATTCTATACTATAGGACAACACATAAAACAAGTACTTAAGTGAGAAGCACCAACTAATTAGGAAAATAAGTTTTAAGGTAGACATGAAAATCTGGAAATGACAACTGATGACTAAAATACGAAGCTTTAATTTTGCTACAAATCGCTACATTGGAGATTAGCTTGTCATTTTTAACAATGCCAAAATTTTTAACAGGGGGTTTAGAATAGCTTGCAATTTATTCTACATTAGCAATAAAAACAAAGGAAGTACATAATTTAGGTATATCTAAATACATAAAAGCAAAAGCGGAAACCAACTAAATGGCGTAAAAATACATATACACACTTAAATTAAACACTCTTATTTTTAAACATTCAACGTAAGAATAGTTACATACCGGTTGGAAGAACTCCGTAGTATATTCGTTAAACCTTATATCAATGGACTAAGAGCGAATTCTGTTTAACGGGCTACTCGTGTTACATTTAATGCTATATGGGTACGAAGTTATTTGCGTCGCGCTCCTGTGCGTATGCGCATGTAAGAAGGCTGCGCAGGATTGCGAGGGGTGAAAGGTGGCCGGTGCGCGGCGCGACGCACCGGCCGCCGCGCGCTCAGCATAGCGTGTGCCGAAATCTCAGCTGTTGCCGCTTGCCGTATACAGCATGATATTTTTTAAATAGGTAGGTACCAGTGGCGTGGCGTCCGTAGAACTCGATTCCCACCGGGATGCCTAACATTAGCACCTTATCTTATGGATATTAAGGAAATCGTAAGCCGAATCTGCTCCGGCTTGCCCAAAGATATCTTTTACGCCACGCCACTGGTAGGTACATATATATATGTTTTAAGTAAATTTTGTAATCTAAGGGTAAATTGTGTGTCTGGATGTATAGAGGCAGTTACTTATATAGTATGAAGTCCTGCTGCGATATTTAATTGGCAATAACGAAGGGAAGGACACAAGTCATAATGTAAAGACACGTTATAATTATTCTCAATCACCTATCAGTATGCTGCTACAAAATTAAATAAGGTGTTAAAAAATAATGAATGTTTTTCCCAAACTTTTACATTAAAACGCCCAGTTGTACTCGCTTTTTATTCAAAAAGCAAATGATGATCTGTATTACGTTTAAATTGCTAAACACTCTGTATCATAAAATCGACCCATCTGTGTTAAAAGTGTTTATAAAAGCGTTGAATGGCCCCTGTGTGCTTTATATAGAATACTCCACAGCTATGCCATTATTCAAAATTAAACTACTCACCTACCTGCAAGCGCAGGCTGCATGATTCAAAACGTCGTACAGTCCTATTTTTATTTTAAGCTAAAAACGACTGTAAAGTTATATTTTTTTATAATTGCCACATAAAGTTATGCCATATTAAGAAAGGCGTAGAGTTCTTTTTACGAAATCTAAATGTACACTTTATAACCGAAATGTAAGAGAATTCCCCCGTTGAAACGAGACCGACACCTGAATCCGAACTTTGGAGTTACGACCTTACAGCGGTTAAATTTGGAACAATGAATGAGGGAGACCCTAATCGTTTTACTCGTAACCAAAAAGCATTATGCTGCGGAGGCTCGGTTGGGGTAGGGTGACGTTTACGTCGTTTTATATCACGATGTGGGCTCAGTGCAGATGTGCGATTCGGGTACAGACATGTGATTCTGCGACGCAGCCAGCTGCTGGCATAGCTGTGCACTGATTCAATGCAGGGTCAGGCTCCACTAGTGGGTGCCTCGCTTTGTGTAGCTTCTATGTATGTACGTTCTGCAAACAATGATACAAACGCACGCACACTGGCAAATATAGGTAGGTCCGCTCAGGTGTGCAGTAAATTATTATTATACATTTTAAATAATTATTTACATAGACATACGTTTTGCTAGAATACCTTGTATTAATATAAGCTATGGCTATTATTTAAATAAAAAAAAATATGCGATTTCTTTATAAATGTCTCAGCCCTTGTTCTTAATGTTAAGCTTTAGAAAATTAATTTATTCGTTGATATGTAAAGACGCTGTTTGAAACCTATTAAACATGGCAAATTACAGAGAAGTTTGTAGATATTATTGTCTAGAAGATTACGTGACAAATCATAGGAAATTCGCAATTGTATTTACGAGTAGGTGGATAATATCTGTCTTGTCTTATCACAAAGACTCACGCTATCTTGATGACACGAATAAATGTAAGATCACAAAAACAAGCGATTAAACATACATGTCCTCTGTGAAAGACAATTATTTAATACATATGAGACATTGTCATTGTGAGACTACAACATAACACAATCAAAACAAAACAGAATCTTTGCAACATTAAAGCAAACTATAATCATGTAGACATACTTACATGTATAATTATTATTAAAACTTTATCCATATTATACGCGGAAAATCTTGGTGAAATAACTAAAGCGGAGTTAGTTCAAGGTAGATACGTAACTTCCAAAAGCGCTTAATATGGAAAAAGAGCATTCCCATGACCCGGTACGAGCAAATCCGAAACTTTAAATTTTAGGAGTTAGGAAAAATTGTTGCTACAATTGCAATAATTCACACAAGTGTACAGTTCCAGATTCAGCACGGTTAAATATTTAGATATGTCAAATTTGGCTGAAAAATGATAACATGTCACACCAATTTATAATTTGATAGTCTAAGTTACAATTAATAAAAATGTCATTAAACCGTTGATTTTCTTTTTTTTAACGTTGGTTTTTCTATTTGAATTGGCTAGGTAAAGTTTTTCAAAGATGTGTAGTTTATTTTTCTTTTCGATAGGCCATGTCGTTAAGGTCCAGAAAATATCGCTACTGCATTTTTATTCCCTGTAATTTTTCCAAAATATTGTTTTAAATTCTCGATTTGACACTTGAAAAAAAGGGACGCCGATATGTCGCGTGTGTACATCCGTATTAACCAAATAGGTATCTGTGAGGTCGGTGGTGTGTCGGTCGACTGACAAGTGTCATTTGCACATCCAAAACAGAAAGAATTGCAAGAATTCTAGAGCTTCACCCTTGATGTCAAAATAAATACATCAAAATGAGTTCGTGCGCCGAGACTAGAATTTGCGAGATGGCTATGATCCTTGAATATTTTCAGACGAGCGATAAGCACAACATTGCATTGCACATGAGTAGGTATTTAAAATAAAATCAGAAAAGAGAAGAGTCATATCGAGAATTTAAAATAAAATTTTGGAAAAATTACAGGTAGGTAATAAAAATGCAATAGCGGTTTTTTTTAGATCATTACGTCGGATCAATTCGAACTAAAACTGGTATCACCTAGAGAAGTTCAACGAGAAATAAAACAACATGTCAATCCTAGGAAATGTCCAGGTTTTGATCTTATATCAGGACAAAAAATACTACACAATCTTCCAAGGAAAGCTATAGTTAAGCTGACAACCCTTATTAATGCTGCGTTAAGGCTAAAGTATGTACCAGATTCATGGAAAGCCACCTTCCGACACCACGTCGTGTAGGCCAATTTCTCTGCTGCCTGTCATGTCAAAACTCTTTGAAAAACTCTTACTCAAAAGACTAAAACCTATTATAGAAGATAAAAAACTTATCCCAGAACATCAGTTTGGCTTTAGAGAAAGTCATTCGACAATATACCAAGTACACAGAATCACAAATATAGTTGAAAATACCCTTGAAAACAAGAAAGTCTGCTCTACGGTTTTCTTAGATGTAGCGCAGGCTTTTGATAAAGTCTGGCATGAAGGCCTAATAATTAAATTAAAAAGATTGTTACCCAAGTCGATTACAGACATACTGCATTCCTACATTACAGGTAGAGTCTTCCGAATAAAGCAAGAAAATGCCTACTCAGAAATCAAAGAAATAAAAGCTGGAGTACCACAGGGCAGCGTACTAGGCCCGGTCCTGTACCTACTGTACACAAGTGATATTCCAGAACTAGATAACAACACTATTGCGACCTTTGCCGACGACACCGCTATAATGGCGGTTGGAAGTACCCATGCAGAAGCAGCGGAAAAGGTGCAAGTAGCTGTCAACAAAGTTTATAACTGGACAAACAAATGGCGAATTAAGTTAAATGAGTCTAAATCCATTCATGTCAACTTTACAAATAAACAAGATCAGTATTGCCCAGTTTATATAAACCAACAACGCATACCATACGAAAATACAGCCAAGTACTTAGGTATGACGCTTGACGCGAAGCTTCGCTGGAAAGCTCACGTTAAAAAGAAAAGAGAAGAACTTGAAATACGGTTCAATAAGATGTACTGGCTACTGTGACGACACTCCTCACTGTCAGTACACAACAAACTACTTCTCTATAAACAAGTCCTTATGCCAGTATGGACTTATGGAATACAGCTGTGGGGCTGTACTAAACAAACCAACATGCACATTATACAAAGATTTCAAAATAAAGTACTTAGGGTCATTGTGAACGCACCCTGGTATATAAGAAATGACGATCTACACCGGAACCTCAACATACAGTTCGTCGATAAAGTTGTAAAAAAATACGCCGAAGCCCACGAAAAAAGGCTGCTTCATCATGTGAACGTCGAGGCAATCCAGCTCCTCGATCACACGGACATCGTGCGACGGCTCAAGAGAGCCTTTTGAGTTAGTGTAAAGTGATAAATAAAAAGTGCTGTGAAAGTATTAACTATAGACACATGAACAAAGTGCCTTCCCCTTAAATAGAGACAATAAGAAAAGTGCCGATGGACACAATCTTATATCATAACTTTATAAAACTAGGTCAAATTTATATTACTCATTAGTCTGTACTTAGGCTAGATTGTAATTGTATACGTATTTAAGTTATTATTTTATACGCTAAATAAAAAAATAAAAAAAATAAAAATACGTCGGAAAGTCGGAAACTATCGAACAAATATATAAATTAGGTACACACCTTTGAAAAACTTTACTTACTCAATTGCTCATCCTCATTTTGTATATTATAGGTATTCGGTGTCTTCAAAGACTGCTCTTTCTTAAACTACCTGGTCTAATTAATTTCCATTCGATATAATGGTTGAGAAGGTAATGAGATGAATATATGTAGGCTGTAGTTCTAGTAGATATATCATTATATTAATTGGTTCATAGGTACCACACTTGGCTAATATTCTTAAGCTAGCCAAAAAATGAGCATTTCAGACATAGATATGAAATGACTATGACACGTCATTCTGTTCATGTTATGTGATGGCCAGTGATGGTATGATGGAATAGCGTCGAATTTAACAACTTTGCAAGCAACAGGGTTTGTAAAAATATGCCACTGCATGAAATCAGGCATTGAATAGTGATGTATGCGTGGAATTAACCGCCAATTGTGCGACATTGAGAGCGGGCTGGCATATCGGCACCACCTGCCCGCGGCGCCCCTGTCCATCGCTATTTCCGCCATAGCGCACGTCCCCCTGCGCCGGCGCAGCTCGTGCCCGACCGTTACGCACGCGACATAGCACCTGGCCGACGCAGCCGCCGCCTCTCCGCGCCCGCCCCACCGCTCCGCCCCGCTGAACACTAGATGATAACTGACTTATCAATCAGGAGATGAACCTACTGATGAAGGTGTTACTGATGCTACATTTTTTTTCAATATAAAACTAAAAAAGCTAGAAGTCTAGTATAAACCCACCTGAAGGATATATATATATCTTTCGTAAAATTGGGGGTGTTTTTTTAAGAAGTATCTGTTTATTATAGTAATGTACCTACTCATTTGTTAGACCGCTGATGCAACAGATAAAAGTGAAAATAACTTAAGCTTAATTATACAGAGAATTTAAAATAAGTCCTAGTACCGATGTAGGTACATAATGCAGATAGTAGGTATACGTATATAAACAAGTATATGTATGTATTGTTGCACTGACAAATAGCAACTTTGAAATTTTATGTCAAGTAATATTTTCTTTACAATAAAAAGGAAAACTATAAATAAATAAAATACTTGTCTTAGTAGGTAAGCTAAGTAATTACTCTGTTATGTGAGACGAACACGTCATAGTCGATATGATCAGCAGTAGAAAGAGGATGAGGTGGATAATGAGGATGGAAACTAATATTCATTTCATAAACTGTTGTCAACATTACTACGAGTATATACGGCTAAGCAATCAATAACTCATTAGGTATGTCGATAGTAATTTAGGCGTATTATTTGCTTAATGCGTTGTTTACCGTCAAGCATCTTCCGTTGAAATGTTTACGTTTCCCAAGCGTAAAGTGAGATAACAAATTATTCACAAGGTCTTAAACTAATTGACCACTAATGACTGACACCGCCTTGTTTAAACCAACGGTAGTTATTTGTTTTTATATAAAGTAATTACTTGTACGGCAAAAACAAACCATTGTTTATGATAACGAAATCTCGTAAAAATCCTAATACCTGGTCCAAATATTCCTTTACATAACAAACACTAGCCTGACAAAAAGAACAGCATCAGAAAAAAAAACAAGCTTCAAATTAACCCAGACCAATATCCGTTATTTTAATATTTTGATACCTAAATAAGAAATACCGCGAAACATAATCAAGGCAAGGGGACTTTTAAATTGCAGTCTGAATTAGGCGTTTATGTCGGCCGACGAGCATCGCGATTAGTCACGGCAGTACTGTATAATCGAGCAATTGATGTCCATTTCATGTCGATCCCTTGACACATATACCGGCTGAGTCATCCTGCGAATTTCTCCATACGCAGCAAGCACTCGTCATCGTGATGTGATTATCAGATCTGTGAACATTGGCCAGACTTGCGGAGTCAGCACTTTGCTCTAGGTATATCTACAATCCTTCGTATCGTAGACAGTATGTGTCATCACTCTTCAGTAGGTCTTTCGTTACCAGATTTATGAATTAGTTTACGCCTAAGCTGAAACCGACTACTAGGTAATAATAAGTCTATTACAACTGGACTACTATTGTTCCCATTATGTCATTCTTTACAACCAACACTTCTTCTGTGAGAATTCTTAAATTAACCAGTGTGACCTGTGAGAATAAACTGGGTTGCAAAAAACTTAACAAAGAACTTATGGTCGTTACAGTTCCGCGTTCCGAAGGGGTTGCCAACGTATCTTGTTTGATTTGATACATGAGGAAGTAGGTACCTTTGTTATCGTTTTGTGGCAAAAACTGGTTCCGAGTATTTCCGGTTACACAAATCCACAAGTTATTATTGTTATCGATGTCGTGGACTCTCATCGAACGTACGGTTCCCGCTAAGACGGGCAGTCGTATTCTCGCTATGATCAGATTACAATTATCAGCGACCATTAATAAAGTTTTCCCACAGGCCCGAGGCCTCCCTCTGAAGTTATCTCAACTACTTAAGATAATAAATTAGCTTCATCACTTAGTCTGTCATCTTTTGTGATTGAACTTTCGTATTGATTTGAATCTAAGTCGATTCTAGGTTGCCTATCATTGAATGGCCGCTGATTGATATTTATTTTAATAGAAAGTGGGCTCCTATCGATGTAGGTATGCGAGTCCTATATGATGGTGCCTTCACCATCATATTATAGTACTTACCATACGGGCTATCTAAGAATAGTATAATTAGGCACCTACTTTACAGACCACAACGAAATCTCTGATCATCACTGGTAATAAGGCAGAACTCCGCTGTTTCATAAATAGACCACTAAAATACGTATTAGACCTATGATTATATAATATTATTATGCGATATTAATAAGGACCATTTCATCTGTCAGTGTGCTTACAGTTGCATGTCATAATGATGTAGTTCAAACTAAAGCAAGAATTTACCCACAACGACTTCAAATAGATGTAGGTACCTACTCTAATTTTATTAGGCCTTTGGATCAAAACTATATCGGGTTCTGTTAGTACAGGAGCATTACTAATCTTTCGTACAGGAAGGAGGACAAGGTCAGACAGTACGATACGATGTCCCATATCACAAAGAACTTTATTTAATACTAGCCATAAGACGGTTGATCGTGTGTCATCGTGGTGTCAAATGACTTCCATTTTTGCTTAGTTAAGCATATAGGCACGCTCAACGCAAGCAGTCTATTGTGATGATAAACACATCTTTTGTTTCAATTAGAAATCATACATATTCATAACGTGAGTAAAATTAGTACAATATTTATTTCATACGTAAAATATAAAAGTTAGTTGTTTCACAAGGGACTATAAGAAGCATTCTCATACGAAATGCGTGACAAATCCAGGACAAGTTCTTACAGCCTGAGTGTCGTAACGTAATAGCTTTTTCACTGGAGTTAGCTAAAAGGTTTAACTTTATTTTTTGAAAAATATTAATTAGTTACACTATATTAATATTCGTAATCAAGGCTGGGTACATTTTGATTTTAGTATTATCAATACATTTTTTTAATTTTTAATTGTGTTTTATTATTATTTTTGACAAACACAAACGTGGCACGGTTTCAATTCCAACAAACTCAATCATAGGTATTTCTTAGGTTAGCATAAGTTAGTTAATAGGCGTTGAAATGGTCACTGCTTACATGAACACTAATTTTTGGTAACAACTTGGAAATTTTGTTTTTTTTTTGGTAATTTCTTCTGTTTGATTTTCTTAAGATTAGATCCTTACGAACTATCGTAAGGATTAAAAGAACCTAAATAAGTACTTAATATTTCTTTAGCCTTTCCGCTCAGTAATATTTTTGGAGCATGAGAAGTAAATGCTAAAAACCTAAAACTAAAACCATAGGAAATAGGTTCAAAATTATTTTCATCACTCTTGCTCGAAAATGGTTTTGTTACATGTAATTTCTGCGGGCCGTAAATTACCTATTACGCCCTAGGGCGTAATGTTTTTTTTAAATTTGAATACGCTGGTTCTGTTTTACTCTTATTTGTCAAGTTCAAAGGAACCGCCAACTTACTTTTTTAACTTTTATCACAGAAATATTTATTTAATGAGAACTGTTATAGCAAATACATGTAAACACATATTTCGGTAGCATTAATTAAATGCTTAAATAGTGTATTTCAGCATTTTGCAAATATAATCAACTAAAATGGCTGTTTTAGGTCTTTATCGCTATGGTTTCCGAACGTGACTTGACATTCACATTAGCTAGGATATATATCACTATTCTGTTTTCAAATTTTCTTCTCATACTGGTTGGATTAGTAAGGCTATTTATATAACATTGTGTTAAAACATTGCGTGTGTCAGGGGTGGTAAGTAAGGAACTACAAACGAGTGTTTGTTACAAGCCCGAGCCGAAGCCGAGGGCTTTAATAACACGAGTTACACAATGCTGCCGTGCTAGCGATATATGCAGTATTTGCAGTTTAGAAGTATAGGAAATGTCAACCTTATTTCATCGGAGTAAGTTTGACATTTCCTATAAGTACTTCCGGACTGTAATTACTGCATATATCGCTAGCACGGCAGAATGTACCTACTATTGAGTTCTGTAATAATGATAATGTAGAATAGCTTAGCTGACGAAAATTTCGTTAGGAAATCCGATCACTTTATAGAGCACGCGAGTGCGTAGTTCAAAGGTGCTTAACCTCAAGATGGACGAAAAACAGAGTCGGCTGGTCTGAATGTGTGGCTGCAGACCGGCGCACGGTGGTGAAGCTGGGCATATCGCACGAGAGGCAGCTCGCCGGGTGCGGAGGCGCAGGTGCCGCGGCCGCCCCGCGCCGCGCCGCGCCGTCATTGGCCGCGGTCCCGCGCCCGCCGCCGATTGGGCACTGCGCACGTGCGCGGCCTACCCGCCGCCACCTGGCCGCCGCCGCCGGGGAGCGAATATAAGCGTGGCCTTCCCTCACCGCACCACACCCGAGCTCCGGACGCCGACGAGAGCGCACGTCACTCGCGTCCCGAACACGACACCGCTATTACGACTCCGGCGCAACGTACATGTTTGGACTGTTACATTTGTGAACTTGTGATACGATTTTAATACGGACGTTTATCGACAAACTTTATCTGTTAAGTGCTTGTGAAAAAGTGAAGATGCTCATTGAGGATTCGCAAAATTCTCGAGCTATGATGACGAAAAAGTATGCGCACTGTCCGCTGAAGAAGCGGCCGGTGTTAGTGCGGGAGGAGCGGCCGGCGACGCCGCCCACCACGCCGCCGCACCCCGCCCACCTCGCCACTACACTTTATTACGATTATCCCTGTAAGTATTTTAATTTATTTTTTAGAATTATTATAAATTGTATAGTTTAACATCAGTTCGAAAATTAATTACGATAAGTTACAAAAATCTTGTTCAAAACTAGTGCTAATAAATATTTTAATTAATCTGAAAGCATTACCTAATAATAAATAATTAAAAATAAGAAATACGCACATTTATACTTAAACATTGAATTTTAGATATTTTTTATACTTTTTCTACATTACTTGTAAGTTAATATTTTGATTAAAAATTATACTAACAATAAATTTATTTTTGTAAACAGGTGTTACGGAAAATGACGAACCTGAAAACTTAAGCACGAAACCGGAAGACCTATCAAAGACCGGAAACTACCCCAACAAGGCTTCGTCTCCCGTGGCGACCGCCGCCGTGAAGGTGGAGCCCCGCGACTGGCCTCAGCACCAGCTGGAGTACCTCGCAGCCTGCAGAGCTCGCCTCGAACCAACTCCAGCGCCGATCGAACTCGCACGCCCCACGCCTCAGTACGCCTATCTACCTGCACTTTACGCCCCCTATCCGATGGAAGAAATCTATCCGACAGCGCCTGCTCTGTCCCCACCGGCTCATCCGCACCTTTATTCGCGATACTCGCCAGCATCCCCACCGTCTTCAATCTCACCTCCTCCCTGTCCCGAAGATCTCCGATCCCCCGGCTCCGTATCTTCGGATTCCGGCGTCTCCGTTTCCGGTCAAAGGCGTCCGCGTTACCAATGCCCGGACTGCGCCAAATCCTATTCCACATATTCTGGTCTCTCGAAACATCAGCAATACCACTGCGCGGCGGCCGAGGGTAGCCTCGCGCGCAAGTCGTTCAGCTGCAAGTATTGCGCGAAAATATATACGTCGCTGGGAGCCCTCAAGATGCACATTCGCACTCACACGCTGCCTTGCAAGTGTCACCTGTGTGGAAAGGCTTTCTCGCGACCGTGGCTTCTGCAGGGTCACATTCGAACCCACACTGGTGAAAAACCGTTTTCTTGCCATCACTGCCGCCGGGCGTTCGCCGACAGATCGAACCTGCGAGCTCATTTGCAGACGCACTCTGACGTGAAGAAGTATTCGTGCTCCGGGTGCGGCAAGACGTTTTCCCGCATGTCTTTGCTGAGCAAGCACCTGGAGAGCGGGTGCGGCAGCCCCGGCAGCCCGCCCTTCGAGTACCGTCCCGAAGCGCTGCCCACTGCGCATCCGCATCAGGCGCTCGCGCCGACCGCCACCGTTCACGCCTACTGAAAAGACTGAGTTAGCCGTATTTGCAGGAGTTTAGATCTCGTATTCAAACTATTATCACTCGCTGTTATAACCTTTAAAAATCTAAAGCTATCGTAAAATATTAATAACTATTTAAACTTTGATAAATTATTTTCAAAATGTTTTGAGAAAAAATTCTGTGCATAGATTATTTGTAAATAGTAGTTTTAAGGAATTTGTTACAAGCGTTGTAAGGGACCAATATATATCGCATACGATAATTATTGTAAGTTAGGTTAAGTCTGATATCGTAGAGATATCTTGCCGCCCCCCCCAGCGGCTTCGCTAGTCATGTGGCATTTGCCGAGTGTCATACACTTGTTTAATATATTCATATCCTAAGCCATGTACAAAGTGCCTTAATTTTAATACAATAATATATTTCATGAAAAATTATAGCAGTATGTAATAAGACGGTATTATTTAAATTAAAGCTATATGAAAATAGGCGCCACCTACTCATGAGGCTATATTTAAGCCGACTGCCGAATTGCGTTCCTTTCTGTTACCTCTAAATCACAGAAAAATAAATTTACATTCAAAATAAATAAATTGTTTTCTATTTATTATCACCCAAGCTTCGATCCCCACTCAATGACATCGTGGGAAAGTTCCATTAAAACAAACAATAGAAAGTTGGGGAATAAGGCCCAGCGCTCAAACCGCGCCTGTATTTGGTAGGGTTCCATCCATGTTTTGTTTGCAATACATATAAACCCAAGGATCAGTGGCGAGGCCATGGTCGAATTGACCGTTAATAGTAGGTGACCATTTAAAGGTGTATTGTAGATGTATCGCTCTTCGGAAATTAAATAATAGTAAAATACAACTTACATCTGCTTACTGATCAGAAAATTTAGGCAGAATAAGCATAACCAGGTCATGCTATACATAGCCGGAAGCAAAAAGATGATTGACCGCAGAATAAAAAAATAAGAGTTCATTATTTCAATGACGCACTCACTTGTCAGACAAAAGCTAGGTAAATAGTATTAGTAAACAACGATCAAACACGCAACCACCAGACATTTAGGTATACCACGATTAAAGTAAAAACGGAAATTAATCTATGTTCAAGCACACGCCAGAATAGTCTTACAGCAATCCTCGTGTCGTGCCTGTATGTTTTAAAACCTTTTAAGTAAATTAGGTATCCTCATCCCTTATTAGAAATTAACAAACAGTGTAAGTTTCAAAATTACAAGCGATTATAACGTTAGCGTTAGTTTAGCGTTTCTACATCGTAGAAATTTTATAACTAATATTTTGAACCATCGAGTCGGGCCGGAAATATGATACAGTAAAATCATTATAGGTAAATCAAATATTGGGTTCGTGATGATTCATGCACTAGAAATGGCAACGTTCGAAGGAAAAGCACAGGCACAGACGAATAGATATACATGACCAGAATAAGTTGAAAAAAATGCAATTGAGCTTATTCTAGACGAGTCGAAGAAGGAGGGCATTATTAAGTTTATTATCAGACAACGGAACTCTGATGGAAAGAAATACAGACAAGAGGGATAGAAAATTTCTTTATCGACCATCGACAAGTTATATTTACGCGCGCACGACATTGTTAGTTACATTGTTTTGTATAAGTAGATCTGCAGTCTGCATACAGGGTGTCCCTAAAACCAACTTTGATACGAAAAGGGCTGATAGACCAGCTCATAAGACATCAAATTTAGTAAATTTGACCTCAGTAAAAATCTCTTAGTTTTCGAGATATTGACGTTTTTGCAAAACTCGTGCTAAGTGATACCCTGACTCGGTTATTTGAGTGTCATGACTAAAATATCAAGTATTTTTCAAATCTGTTTTTTGATATGGGTAGCCAAATAACTATGCTATTGGATGTAATTCCTATTTCTGTTAATTTCTTCATGCTGTGGCCACAGTAGAATAATTAGTATAATTAGTATTTTCAATGTACATCAAAATCCGTCTAATTGACATTGCTTGTCAATCTTGTCACCCTACAGACGTAATCAATTTCGCAATACATTGCGTGTTCGGATAAACTTTAAAGTGTGCTATAAATCAAACCACAAGTTATTTTTAAAAGTCGCTGAATAAAAGTTGTCTAGTTTGAGGAGTAGAACCTATACGGTTTAATTTTTTGCTCGTATTACAGGCCACACCCTGTATATGTACCTAACTTAAAATGTGGTGTAATTTACCCGCATTAAAAACAAATAAAAAAACATCATGTTTCTTTCATATTTAAGACAAATAAAATTTTAATAAAATAAATATTACGGGGAGGAAAAAATAATAGGACATTAATTTGAATAAGGTAAGTTGGGTAGTATAATTATCAGAACATATAAAATAAGTAAAGATTATTTTAATTAAAATATCAGCAGTGAAGGATATGGTAACGTTGTTTCTTCTTGATTCTATACCCGGTTAACTTTTGTTATTAAAATATATATTATTGTGTACTATAAGATATTTAAAAAAATACGGGAATGGTTTCCAAAAGTCGAAATGTTTTATCGTTAAATATTAATATTAAAGATACTTTTCCTTCATGTCTCAGTGAGTTTTCCATCGTACCTATTATTATATTCTTATATGAATTTATATTGTGCAAAATCAAACTAATTAAAATGTTTACCTTAAACTCCAATTCGATTAGGTAGTAATTGGAAATGTTGCATTATATAAACCAATAAGACTTGGGTACCGGATCTAGCAAAAAGCTAGTGCGCCTACAACATCTTTCTAGCAAACAATTAAAACAACGTGTAGCGGCACTATAAATTTCTAGTAAACAAAGCTTGTAATCATTTATAGCCGCAGCGAGTTAATAGGAGACAATAGGTTGGCGGTTAGGTTAGAGTACGGATGTGGGTCGGACGGCATTAGTCGGTGGGCGCCACGGCGACGGTCACCCGGCCACGAGGTCACCGGGCCTGCTCCCGCTTACCCGGGCCCGTGCTTACCTACTCCCTTCATTTCTATATGTATTGCTTGCTAGAGCATTATTTCTACCACGTTGTGCCCAGATATGGCAGCCGAGTGGATCGGACATGCGCCTTTCAAGTAAAGGTCGTGGGTTCGAATCCTGGCTCGTACCAATGAGTTTTTCGGAACTTATGTACGAAATATTCTTAGATATTTACCATTCGCTTTTCGGTGAAGGAAGGACATCGCGAGGAACTTGTGTACATCCGCGAAGAAATTCAAAGGTATGTGAGGGCTTGCGTGGGGACTACCAGTACCTACTTACAGCCCATTCACTCTCGTCTATGAGAGTAGGCATGTGCCCACTGCCCAGCAGTGGGACGTATATAGGCTGATGATGATGTTGTTCACTGACCAAAAGGATACCGACCAATAAAAAAATAATCAACTGACATAGAACCATGCGTAGCGTTCTTGTGTTCCAATTGGAAGATTAAGAGGTCTCATCTTAATACTCAAAAGTTAATTAGGAATAATCTACTTTGAAAAAATGAGGATTTCAATTTACCTGTTCTTTTATGTAGTTGTTCGCTCAATGATATGTATCATCAGTACGGTAAGCATTATCAGAGTCAGGAGCAAACCCATTTAAGGTGAATCAAGTCGCTCTTCATCTCCATACAAATGAATCTACTTTAACGACGTATAGCTTTGGTTGAAATGGGTTTCACTTTATAGCATAATACAATTTGAATCCGCAAAGCTTTTTGCTTTATAGTTTCGAATGCTAATAAATATAGTACCTATGCTTATAAATGGCGCTTACCATAAACGGCTGATTAGATGTTTTTTCTGTCTTTCTGGGGCTTCTCATGTGGTCTGCGCGGATAAAACGTATCAGGCTATGAAATGAGATACATTTCATCCAAATTTGATATTGTTACGTCGATTCTATACCCTCTTTTTGTATGTATGGAGAACCGAACGACTCGAACTACCTACCTTCATATATAAAAAAGTTTTTCATAAAATTATACTTATTACCTATTCGTAATATTGTCTTTGATTACCACAATTGTAATTCATTCCATTAAGTTGTCCGTATTTGTGTTCTGCAATTCGTGATTTAAGTCGGACAGTTCAATTCCTTTCCCAATAAACTTTGAACTTACATATGGTCCTTAGGTACATTGTATCAGAGACTGAGTACTACACATAGGTTTACCCTTGAATTGCCGACAGACATTTAATCGAATATTATTTCAAAGGCAACGTTCCAAGGATTTTCATTTCATCGACAAGTCATTGCGTCGATGAATCATTACTAGTTCATTTAAATCAGTGTTTTTTAATTGGTACTTGTGTTATTTCGTATACATTTTATATCATGTTTTTTCTTTACGGGCATTTTTATTTCATGTTGCTTTGAATGTAATAAAATTTATTCCGCATGAAATTATTTAAATTTGTAATCATTTCGGGTTTACCCTTGAATTGTCGACAAACATTTCATCGACATATCATTTCATCGAAATATCATTTCATCGAAAGTTAATTTTCTCTGAAACCATATTTTTCTATAAATTAATATAAAACAAACCTAACCTAATCTACATGATGACTCTTTAAAAAATCCTGAAAAGTTAACGGTTTCGGAGAACAAAGTTGTCGACAAAATGAAAATTCGATGAAACGTTTGTCGGCGAAACAAGGGGACACCAATGTTTCGTTATCGAAACTAAACGCAGTCACGTCAATCGGTTCACTCTGCACGGTTATAGTGTGTGGGTAGTGGGTAGTTTTATATTTTCGAGTTTAGGCCAGACTTACACCTGTAAGTTTTACTTACGTAAGTAAGGACGCAGATAGGTTAGACTGAGATAGCAGACTCACTATCCCAGTCTAACCTATAGCTGCGTACTTACTTACGTAAGTAAAACTTACAGGTGTAAGTCTGGCCTAACAATAAAATAAGCATATTTTATTAGAAAAACTTTTTTCTGAAATAAAAAATGTCCGAGATATTCGACTTCAAAGTTGACAATTTTTTAAGACTTGTAAAAATTTCGATGGATGCTGGTGTCATTATAACACCTATTTATTATTGTTTTATCGTATAGAATTCGCTAAAAAAAATAATAGTGACTTTCCGTATCTCCGGCGCTGCGGGAACAGCAGCCCTTCCGCCCTTGCATGACGACGCACGGTCACTTCGCTCGGCTCCGCAGCTTCGGCTTGTTGGTCGCCTTCGGCGACCAGCCTCAGCCGCTCGCTTCACTCGTTCCCGCGCTTCGTCATGGCGGGCGAGGGCTGCCCTCCCTCCGCGCCTCCGGCTCTATAAAAACACTCTAGGGCGCGCAGTGTCGGCACGCGTCCTAACCAGCGAGAGCCCTAGATTCGGACTTTCGCAGGCTAATATTGTATACATAAATCATTATAGACCGGATTTATGCCACACTTGGCCAGAAAGCACATAAAATGATGTATACAACACGGAAGGTAATAAGAAAGCCCTCGATCGCATATTTACGTCCCTCGCTTTCAGCTCGGGCCGCAAACTTCTGTGATCTCGGCCTTTCTTTGTATTACCACCCTAGTTATGTAATGTACTATTGACAATTCTTACAACAGAAAAATGTGACAATGTATAGTACGACATATAAAAATGTATTAAAGTAATACGTCGAATAAATGAATTGCAATGTTTAGTAATTGTGCCAATTAAAACAATTTGAAACAAATCAGCGATCAAGTAATATTCGTTGAATAGTATTTCTACGCAGTAAGAAAAATTGAAATGAATAGTAAATGAAACAAAAAAACGCCAAACAATATTACTAGTACTAAAGTTTCGACGAATCGTTGTCGATGAAATAATATTCGATGAAAAGTTTGTCGGCAAAACAAGGGTACACCACTACACATATCACTACAAATGATCTGTACCGTGTGCCTTATTCTAGGTATACCTACCTATTGTAGGTAAATCAGCAGGGTATTTTTTTTTTGTTTAACGTAAGCTTCCAAATAAAAAAACCGGACAAGTGCGAGTCGGACTCGCGCACCGAGGGTTCCGTACAAAATCGTAAGTAGATTCGTGAATAGTTCAAGAAGAACTGTATGGCGCTTAGTTTAGTAGTCAAATAAGTATATGTGTTACCATTTTTGCAAATTTCTAAAAACGGTGCAAGTTAAGAAAACCGTTATATTTTTCATGTAATATTTAGGATGATATTAATATTACAGATTTTTCTGCTCAGTAACTTTGAAGATAATAGGGGGGAGGGGGGTATTTTTTTGACCGTTTTTCGTCATAAATCGAAAAGTACATGGTTAATAAAATAAAATTAGTTTTGGAATCTACAAATTAAGCCCTTTCATTTGATACCACACTTCAACATCCCATTTCAGCCCCCTTAAAAAAAAGGGAGGTACAACATTTTTTCTATGTCCAATAAGCTCGGGTTAGCGATTTTTAATACTATTCCAAATTTCAAATCGATAGCAACCGTAGCTCCTGAGATACCTGGCTGTGATAGACGGACAGACAGACGGAGCCCCACCATAAGGGTTCCTTTTTTACCATTTTGGTACGGAACCCTAAAAAGGACGACCGCCGCGCCCTAGTAGCGTTATGTTATGTAACACTGCAATGCGTGGTATCGGAATACAATATAATTTCGCAAGCACTTTATTTGTGTTTGCACAAGATATTTTCCATTATGCATGGAATGCTATGTTTTCCAATTATTGCCAAATACTTTCTTTAGTTCTTGAGAAGGAAACGAAATATTCCGCTTAGTTCTAAATATCTATACGTAAATGCTCTCAAACCTATAATGGACGAAGCTAAGTCAATTGTTTTGCGACTTAAATATGTAGGTACCTAATTTTATCCTAATCAGAACGTAATGTCATTATCGTGTTGCTTGCCCGTAAGAAAGTTGTCCAATATGATCACAATCTCCGCAGTTAACCCCTGACCCTGTCAGGCAAATGCACGTTTCTCAAACATTTAGATATTGGAACTTTTCTGTGGAAATATTTGGAGTTACGATATTATCTGCGAGTCGTTTTAACGATCAATTGCGTAACTAATCACTGGTAAGGCAGATAGAAGAGGTACGTTTACAATTCTGACGGCACTTGTAGGTAATCAAGAAACAAACACCTGACTGAATATCTCTTAATTTGTATAATTATATCTAATATAATGGGTAGGTCTCACAATATTACAGAACCAGAACCTGTACCCACTAGTGTCCAGCTACTTCAAGCTTATAAATAGAAATCTGGGAGATGTCTCATATAGATACTAATCAGATAGGCAGCCAAGAGAAGGCCTTAATAAAACTAATTACTTAAGATAGCACCGACGGGACAGATAAGAGCCGGTGGGAGCAAATGAGGCGGATGGTGCATTAGTTAACACCGGCGGGTGTTGTGTTGTGTGAAGTAGTTAGGAGTCGCGCAGAGACGAGGGACATTCACACGAGTCCACGCACGAGTGCCAATTAGAGGCAACAGAGATGTGCTGCGTGCGCCTGCGACGCGCCGTGATTGGCCGCGCCGCCGCCGCCGCGGCACGTGCGCCTTCACCAATCCAATGCATTCTCATTAATTAATTCTGTTCCTATTTGCATCGTGATTATCTAATCTCAGATCGACCGTCGATATGCCGTACCAATTAGAGTTCACACCTAATAGCCTAATAGAACTTTGAACTTTTCTATTAGTTATAAACGATCGGCTTGCAGATAACGCGAATGAGTTTCGACACCGTTCTGACCTCGTTGTGAAGAACTAGTTGCTATTATTTATATCTGTTTTATTGTTTGTAGCCTTTGATGCGATAAGCGTCTGATCAGTTCCTAGGTTATGTAAGTTTACCTGTATGGAGACGCGTCGGGTGCTGAGGCTCTGAGCCTAGATCCGTCTAGATTTAGGGCCGGCGGCGGCAATGGGCCGAGTCGCCGCGCCGATAAGCTTGATTTGTAACGTCGCGCGTCGACGCCGGCGCGTGCGCACAAATAAACGTGATTTCAAAGCGCACCTTTCAATAAATTACCTAACCCACTCGTGATATGACGTGCTACAATTTATACTCTCCACACTTTCGGAACATTTCGACGTGATATCGATATACTGTTTAAATAATAACCGTGACAAGTGCCATTTCCGGCACTGTCTTGAAATTCACATAGATACGAGTACAACCTACTATTATATTTTCACTCAACAAGCTTACTAGGTACTAGCTAAATGTTACTTTAGTGACTCGGTAAAAAGTCTTCATAAACATTTAGCATAGTATCTTAATATGTATGGAATTCGGCTAACTAAACTTCGGTAAACGTATCACGGTGGTAGATAAATAAACGCGATTAAATATAACACTATTAGGTAGGTACTTATGTACGGGTATACACAGGTACCTAACAAAAAAATAGACAAACAATAGCCGAAATCTACCCATTGTGACTTTTAACCTTGACACTCGATCAAAAGGCCCAACTATTTAATTTAATCCAAATAATTTCAATTAAAATTAAACCATATCGCTATGATAACAATTAACTATCGGATTTAAATACTACAGATAACTGTTTGTATGTAACGAACGTAATAAGTACCTATTAAATTGTGGTTACGAAACAAACAATGTCTTAATGCTAATTAAAAGTCTTAGTACAAGTACGCGTTGTTAACATGCTCAATAAGGCCAAGTTTGTGTCCTAATGCTAATCACATTTATTTATACCTTCATATTTATTGGTCCACGACGGAACATGCCTACAAGAATATCATAATCATTTGCCATAGTTGTAATTGGCTGTTTGCGAATATTGTAGTTTTCAGCACAGTTATAAGCTATCATCATAATGACAAATATTGTAAGTGCTAAAAAAGATTTTCATTAACAATTAAATGAGTTATTATTTAAACTAACCGAATTGTTGATGTATAGCATTTGTAGGTAGATCGGTCTAAAAAATCTCCTTGGGATTTAATCAATGGAAACACTATTATTGAATTATTTTAGATTCATTTATGGCATGGTACCTGCCTACAGTAAATAGCTATATAATGCACATCATAGTTACCATAATCATAAGAATGAGTTAAATCATTATTTTCAATGCTAAATCATTATTGCGTATTGGCGTATTGATTAAACTGTCCGTTATTTATATTTCGTAAAATCTTTACGATAGCCGTAAATATGGTTCGAGATTGTTTTTAAACTAATATGCATTCACAAAAGGCGGTCATAAAATCATTGTTTAGACACAATGCCGACGCGCTGGTTACAGCTAATCAATATTTATGCACCTTCCGGGATTTAGTCATATCGCCTAGGCCTTATCCCGCGGCGGAACATACTGACATTATGGTGGGTGTGTTAGTACACTCGGCATCATTATAATCAAGGTTCGGAAACTCGGGAGCTATTATACCTAAATTTTGTGCTCTGGGACATATGTGTAGTATGTATGTATGTGTAGTATACTAGTCAACATCGACGCGGCGTAGGCACTGAGCCCAAAGTTTAGGTATAATTGCTCCCGAGTTTCCGTACCTTGATTATAATGTAGGTACCTTCTGTTTATGGTTGAAAATTCGGGAACATGGTTTAAAATCCACGTGCGGTGCAGATTCAAATAATGGTAACACCAAGGACCTTAAAATAAATAGCCGGACGTAGCCTCGCTAACAAAGAACTGAAGCACCTCTAGTCCGCCGGTTTCTTTGAACGCTGGTTGGTTACTTTGGTTAGGTTAATGTGTGCGTGCTGCGGTTAGTAGGAAAAAGCAACCGGCCCACTACAAATGCTTAAGTTATCTGTTGGCGAGGCTCCGTCCGGCTATTTATTTTAAGGTTTTTCGATATGATACCAAATGGGACGGATTTGTTTCGATGAACATAAGTATAGTAATTAAAATTAAAAACCGTATTAAGGAATAGTTTTTAATCCAAATACCCATTATATTTATAAAATAATTTGCTTTCCGGAAAAATATGTTGGTGTTTTCAGGCAGAATCTACCAAGAGCACAGGTACCAAATTCGTACGTCAGCGAGTCCGCGATATCTGTTTGCGGCGTAAGGAGCCGTAATAAAACGTTGGTTATAAGCAGTTACTCAAGTTTCTTCTATTCTGTATCAAAATACCTTCATAAACTAAATATACCTCCATCACTCTCTTAGATGCAACTACGGCCTAATAGTAAGCTCATTGGCCATAAAATAAACGGTATTGGCTTGATATATATGACACTGAGTGTATATAATTATATAGCAGCGCATAGGGCGCTGATAAAGCATATTGTTGGTGCGCACAATGGCGAAGGTGCGAATGTCACGGCACGTGTGGTTATAAGGCCGGGCCCCGGGTGCAGCGGCGACCCACTAACTACACGGATGTGACAGAACTCGACATCATTACTACGAAATTTGATCGTTATACTATCCGAACCTTTCATAGGAATACTTAACTAGCAACATCAATTCAATAGGTACGTAAAAAGGAAGGAAAATCAAGATCAAGTACCTACTAATTTTGGTAAACTATCACTTTAAATTGTTTATTAACTTTTATCATCATTATTATAGGCTTTCATTTGCATGTATTCAATAACTAAACAATAAATACACTATGTACAAGGACATAACTAACCTAAAAGTAAAAACAAAATTAATTTATTTACTTAAATGATACATTCTGGCTACTGTATCGTTATGGTAGTGCACTAACTAATCACATAAATTATTGGCTACTTTTTACGTTGACTATACTTGAGTGCGTCACACGTAAATATATGTTGAAATAGGTACTGTAGACTGTATAACAAATTAATGCTAATACACTCCAGTCGACCCGGTGACCACGAGTAAATATTGCCAGTCGAGACTACGAGACACAACAAAATCAAAACATAAGACTAAAATTATAATAAAAATTATACAGCAATCAAAGGCAGCTCAGTTAAACATGGCATCAAAATCAAAGTGGGTTTGGTTGATTTCAAGTCTATCAAAATAACAGGTACCTACAATCATATACCGTTCCAAATTGTTTCGCGCTTGTTTAACATCCCATGTAACTTCATACTTAGTTCTGAAAAGACTATGAAGTTATTCTAGAACCGTTTAGTGGCCTTTCCATCGAATGATGCTTCTAGAGATGGACCCTCGCCGCTGCCGGTCGCGGCACAGCTCGCCGGCGGCGCGACCCGGCCGACGGCGCGGCGTCGCTCGCTCGGTGATAAATCGCGGGATCCAGTGCCAATACTGCGCCTGCGACTGAGGTATGCATCCGCCCACGCGTGGGCGACGCTTCACCTCAACAGATTATTCACTAGTAGCCAAGCTTTGTAGATCCGCGCAAATGGATTCTGATACTTCATTGCCACGACGTTCGATGTTTTCATATTCTCACTTGAATTTATAAACAGAGAAACGGCGGAGAAAGGAGGGAATTGCGAGACTGTAACGCCAGTAATGTTCGTAGCACGTAGCGCGGATTGTGCGTCGCGGGTGGAAAAGAGTTCAACGCGTCGCTCTAACCACTTCGACTACGTGCCGCATTTTCATTAATTTGGATTTATAATATTGATGTATTGGACCTGTTTTAATTACTGCATATGTCATATGATTAAATAAATTAATTAACATGGCAATATTAATACTTGGTTTCAGTATTTCCTAATTTAAATGTATTTAAATATATTTTACTTAAGTTTATATTAGTAAGTAGTTATATTTTATTTGTAATTTCAGTTATTAAATAAACACATATACCATTAAATAGACGAAGACGAAAGTAAACAGTAAATACTAATTTTAACTACTTAACTAAAGTAAATTTCTGTTTGGATAGGATATTGGAAAAAATATAATGGGTAGGTATTATAGATTTTCTTTTTCATACATAGGTACTTGAATGTTATGTAGTTTAATAGAATAAAACAGTTACGTTAGACTGTCACTAGTGACGAATCCATCTTTAACATACCAATTGAAACTATTCGAAAAGCTCATGTTTCCGAAAACCTTTTACGCATTTCCGCTGGTAATGAAATAACAATAATAGTTAAAACGAGCATTCTTATAATGAAAGCATATCGAGCGTACCATAAAGTATCTCGGAGCAGCTCGCTCGCCGCCGTCACGATCATTAGCATGGAATAATAATCACGGTAATCTGTCACCGCGTAATGCTATGCGGGTGAGGAAGAAAATAAAACACGACGACTCGTTACAAGGCGAGAGCAGACACCACTGAATGCGATTATTTAGGGTTCCCGAGAATTCATTTCTTGCTAAGTATATATTTTTTTTGCTTTTCCCTCTCAGCGTATGAAACCTAGGCCACTGCTGCATGTATGCTTCTCGCTTGGATTTATAATATGTAATCCTACTATGGTATCCTACTTAACATCACAAATGTGAAAGAGTTTGGAAGTTTGTTACTAAATAACGCGGTAATAAAATAACTGAATGGATTGAAATACCTACAATTTGGCATGTAAGTGGACCAAGTCCTGGATTGGAATATAGAATACCTGATATCCCGGTAAATAGTTCCCTTGAGTTAAAAAGAATAGGAATGACGCAGGCGAAACCGCGGATAAATGCTATTCCTTAATAAAAATTCTGAAGAAAAAAGCGCCGAGTTGTTTTTTTTTAGGTCGGTACATCAGATGTTGCACGCGCCTTTCCTTCGCATGACTTGTTTTGTTTTATATCACTGCAATGCATTCGATATTGCACAGATTTATACAATTATACCTACTACTACCTAAATATCGTCTATTTACTGTGGTCATAAATCACCTATAGAATTTACTTTAGAGGTACAGATATTCTTTCGTATATAGGGTAAGTATTGGTGTATTATCTTATCTATGCGTTTGCGACCACACGTCTCCGTTAGAATAGGTACAGATATTAATCATCTGTATGAGTATTTTATATGATAAATCCGGGTAGTAGGTATCCTGCAAATTTAAGGTTTTTAAACATGTCCGTAACCTCAGATAACCAAACAGACACATTAACTGTACTTATTCGTAAATTTACGACGATAATAAATGTTTAATTAATAACAATTATTTGATCGGTTCGAGATCAGGTGGTCTGCAGGTAGAAGTTTATACCGCGGTGACGCATCGAGCAATAGTCCTCTTAAAAATGAAGCAGTGTAGATAACGGTACGGCGCGTGGGCGCCTGCGCAGGCAGGCTCTCACCTCCGACCCGCGCTCGATTACATCATATTTGCGATCTACTCATTTCCCTTACCATTTCTACCATTCATTATTTACTCAATAAGTCATTACGCGAGTTAATTGTCTAATGGAGCATTTATTAAACATATGGTTTCAATAGTGAAATCGTTCGTATCTATGAAAAAAAAGGTTCTTGCTCTACTTTAAATATTTAATTTCCTAGGAATCAAATAACATTTTATTACTAAACGGACGGTCTACGAGCACATAAATGCTAACCGAGGTCACTCCCACCTGAGCTATTACTTCTTCCAATAATAGCAATAAAAAACGGCGCTCGCGCTCGATGTCGCTGCGGGCGAGATCGATTGGACTCAAACTGTATCTCAAAAAACCCTAAAATAAAAACAATCACGATCTGACATCACGAACGTTTATTATGGTAGATACCTACCTACCCAAGAAAGTGGACCGTAAATGGCGAATACTCTTATACTTTCCTTTTACGTGTACATCAAGAAAAACATTAAAACTTAATCATATCAATTAAACGGACGCCGTTCACTGAGATGATCGTTACATATGCGTGTTTATAAGGAGAAATCAGCGCTAAGATACTCTCATCATTAAGCACATTCGTTAAAACCTGCAGTCAGTAAAATCTGTAACAAGCAACGTAATAAACGCGATAACAATGAATAAAATGGCAATAATAGCAGGTGAAATCGCGACAGGTCCGGGTCTCGGGTCGTAGTCCGTAATTATAAATAAAATACGGCAAGTGTGCGCGCGGCTCCGGTCCTTGCGGCGCGCCCGCATCCGCGTCGCAGGCGCGCGCGGGTTGCCTGCCTCGCCGGGCGGCGCGGCGCCCCAGCGCTATCATTACCATCGCACATACCACACCCTCAACTACTAACTCTGCAAATGTCTTTCCAATTTATAATCTACGCAATAGACGCAATCATTGGCTGTAATGATTGGTGATTAAACGAAAAGCGAATGGCAACTGTGAGACTATGGGATCTGTTTTCATAGCGGACATTTTTTGCATCCTATTCCAAGGGTGTGAAGTAAAAATAGTGTTTAGGTACCGCGTATTGCGGTATTGCGAATTAAGATAATTAGTGGACAGTTTTACACTCGCAGTTCTTAAAGGGGGTGATTGAGAGGAGTAAACAGGTCAGGTGTAAGGTAAGACATCTTTCGTTTGTGACCCATATAGGTCGGATTATTGGTTCTCGAAATAATTGGCAATATTTTAGTTGTATTTATACAACTGCATCATAAATACAATCATTTATTAAATCACCATCAAAACGCATTGTCTTGTTATTGCATTGGTGTATATGGCCAAGCAAGTTGTGAAAGTTATAATAAAATTTGGAAGTTTTATGTTTATGAGTTGCCACCCAAACGGGCACTATGGGCAGGATTACCATATTACAAATGTACAGCAAGAGTTGAGTAATGTTACGAACTTTTGTGAAGTTACAGATAGTTATCGGGCTTTTGTTTTAATTAGATGGTCATGTTAATTATTGGATTGAATTGTTATCTACTTCTAACGCCAACTGTCGTGCACATGACGGTTAGATGAGTGTTAGCGTTGTTGTAAAAAGTGGTAATGTCACGAGGATAGGGGTAGAGGGTGTGGCGCGGCGGAGCGTGGCGCGGCGCGGGCGCGGGCGCGGCCGGCGTTGCGCACGCGGCGGCACGTGCCCTGTATAAATGCTGAATTCTTAACTTACATATTTTTTTCCACGACAATGACCGTTAATGGTGGCTATGATGTTACCAAGGGTAAGTCAAGTTTTCATCAAATATTATTAAATTGATTCATACAAACATTCGATTTTTTTCTCTGGAGACGGTACATTATAAATTAATCTAACTTAAAATAAACCTACCTAAGTATCGTAACTAACCAAATAGCATCAACCGAGTGAAGTCGGCTTATAATATGTATAAGAAAACACTTATAAATATTTGAAAGTCCTTAGACCATCGTTCAAAAATATCTGTACATCGTGTGCACTGTTCAGATACCTTTGGACACATTTTTCTCATCTCACACCTAAAATAACTGCAAAACAACTGCCACTGTATATATGTTGGTCCATATTTAGGTATGCTAGTGTAACCAAAACTGCAAGACATTTTATTTCCTTTCATCATACGTACCTACATAGTATTGAGAGCTGCGAGTCCGGAATACACCTGTAAGTTGCGAAATCTGCTCGGTCTCTGATAACCTTTGGCTGCGACTGAAGCGTAGGCGATCTAGTTGCTCGCCCGCGGCCACCCAGTGCGTCGTTATTACCTACATCCTTAATATTTTCGTATCTCCCACTGTGCTCTTCGACTTACTAATATTCACTCTTGAGCTATATAAATGTCTCATTGTCTCATATGTACAAGTAATAATAAACTGAGCAATTAGCGGCAGTAAAGCCCTGCAGATACAAATTCAGGAAATATAAATGCAAAAGTGAGTTTAGGAGTGTCTTATTTCTCCCAGGAAGGATTAAAATATTTTTTCATGGGGATTCCTAGATTATGTTCCGGAAAGTGAAATAAAGCAGTTTCTATCCTAGGAAAATCTTATTTCGTGGGACGCAATTCTAAAATAACCGCGTTATACCTAACTTGCTGAACGAATTATAGTAAAACCTGTAACGTAAGTATATTCACGTAGATTAGATAGAAATTAGGGATAATGTTTAGATATTACACACCCACATCAAATGTTATAATAATGCTCGTATCAACTACTCGTAGATCAAATAACGTTCGTCATGTCTGATAGTTCCTCGACAATTATAAGCATAAATATTAAGCTGTTCACATAGTAGAGGCGGCAGTTTTTGTTAAAGGGTCAGTCAACACATACATTTGTAGTCAGGTATCGTCATAGAAACACGGAGTGTGACACATTGGAGGCGCGTCAGGTGCTGGGTCGCCACGGTGGGTGACGCCGCGCGCCGGTGGTGACCAGCAAGTGCGGCCACGCTAGTGCGCACGCCGTTGGCAGTTGCGGCGCGCACGCGCCGTGCACGCGACAGGTGGATGTTACGCGCCGTTACATCCTAACCTATTACCACTTAACTGATGTACACTTGAATTATTTATACAAAAGGAAAATTTTCCGAACCTTAAACTAAGAAAAAAAAAAGACCGGCACCGACCTTTGCAATACGAATGTAACCGTTACATACTTAAAACTACTTTAAAATGATGCCTCTTAAATATCACAAAAGTGAATCAGATCAATCGTGACCTCTCTTGACAAGTGCATTTGCCTCAATTTTTTCGGCGCCTCGGCGGCAGGTAATATCCATCAATTGGCGGTGGACACTCAGTCCGGGAGCCACGACTGTCGGTCGGGTGCTTCGACCTCACGCACTCGCAATTTACAGCTTTATCACCCGTTATTATTCTTAATAACATGCTGGATCGCGACAACGCATTAGCCTCATCAAAATTCGCGAACTTTTTTTAATTATGTTACCATTTTATACAGCCGGAGCCGAACATACGATAAATGAATTTAAAGTGTCCCTTTCTGACATTAAACGTATTACTTATATTGTAATGATTTTCGGAATACGGTCATAAATCACATTCAACGTCAAAAGAATGTTTCGAAGAAAATCCGCTGAGAGAAAATACGGAACGATAAAAAGTTAAGTAAAATATCCGGCCATCTTCAATCTTCAGATTAAGATCCTGCCTGTTTGCAGAGATTTTGAATTCCACGGGCTCAAAAACCTCTTTAAAACTCATTACATCACCGTTATGGGTCGAAAGAGCGTGAAATTTCCGTAATTGGTAATGTGGTAGGATAATTTTAAAGGCTAAAACAAAAATGCTATGCATTTTATTGCAACAATGCGTACCTCGAATAAAGAATCAAAAACCTTTGTATTTTTTGTAATATTCCCAAGACTAAAAATTGTAAGTGTATTAAGTACTTATTGTGAAGTAAACCACTGACCATACCAGCATACTTACACTAAATTACCAAAAGCGCGACTTATAAATACAACAGTGTCGCATCGGATTTTTTGTGAGCTCCCAAGTGTCAGTATCCATTACGGTGTAATCAATCATCTTGAACATTCAGGTTTCAATCTGCGTTTGCGCCGCTTTTGGCCAGGCGAGGCTTTCGACACGGGCGCAATCAATATAGCAGATAAATGCGATAAGATCCGACGCAGGCTCGCCCCCCGGGGCCCGCGCCCGCGCCGCCGCCGGCTAGCTGCTGAATGCGCATCCCAGCCGAAGACGTCTTCATCCTAATAAACTTCAGCCCGCTTCACACATGTAAGTGTATTTCACTTGACCCCACTGGATCGATAATCAAATAAACTACAGAAGTACCTGTGCCGATGCTGCTAATATTTGCGGCTTAGCGTTTAAATATAAGATATTTTAATTCAGCCGTGATACGTAAGTGCGTGTTTGAAGCGCGTGCGCTGTATTATGTGAAGTGCCCTTAACAACTTAAGTGTTGATGCGCCGGAGTGGGATCATTTATTATTTTATTGTATGATTGCATCTTGTTTTTGATTCAGCGCAATGTGAACAGCAACCTACCGATATTTCAAAAATAAAATGTGAATATATGCTGCTCAGGTAGGTATTAATCATGCCTTACGTATTTATCATAGCAGGTTATGTTGTTTGTGATTTAAGAACTGATTGTTGAGATTTGAACGGGCCACAATGACGCAAAGAAGTGACACAGGCGTCCGCAGTGCTTTTTATGGAACTGCCGTAACGAACTAATTGTCATACGCTGTATCACATTCCCACTTATATGGTTCTCTGCAAGTCTGAGTTTGAATGTGTTTTTTTTTTTAATGCAGTAAATGGAGGCTCAATGTGTACGATATAGAGTGGTTTGACATAGACTGAACGTGGCGTGAACACAATTTATTAAGCTATAGGCTATAAGACGGCATGCGGGCACAGGTGCGCACACGACGCGATTCCGTACAGGTAGAGCCCCTATCCTTTGCTACTCGGCTATTTCTTCGTCCACCTGTGTCCTTTATATTGACCAATCTCGTTAAAACTAAGAGACCTCCACAAAAACTAATTGCTTTAACAGCTGTTACTGATTAACAGTTTACGCTTTGAGGGCGCTGTAAGATCAAGATTAAAATCTTAACTCATAGTTCCAATCGCAACAATCTAACTATCCTATCTATATAAGGTGCTAATAAATTAGATACCAATATTTTTAGGGCTGATAGTACTAAGCTTTCTGAGTTTATTTATGTATAAAACAATAAAAAATATGTATGTTTTATAGAGAAAATTAGGTTAAAAAATTAATTAAATAATAATTAACCTGTTAAACGAGATAAACAATAATCAGTGATTAAGACCTCTTTGATTATCTTATGGTTACAATTTTTTTAATATGACTGAACTGGCCACTTAACAGAAAATTACGTCCACTTGACAGAAAATGTTCTTGTCAGTTAAATTAACAGTATGATTAAGTTTGGGTAGAATTTTAATGTATTTATTTTGTATAAATATCATAAGTATAAAAAGGTTCTTTAATTTCTATAAAAAGTTAATTGTGTTGATGTAGGTTAACATCTCTTAAAATATTGGTACCTAATTTGTTAGCACCTTATATATGTATATATAAATAAAGGTGACGACTGAATAAGCTGCGCAAATGGTTTAGGGCCTACTGAGAAAAATAAGTATGACCTAGGTTAGGTAATCATTTCTCGAATGAGATAATTACCTCTTAAATTACAACGTGAGACGTTGTTTGAAGTGTATTAGTAATGGATACTATCCATTAATGAGCGACACGAGACGGCTGCTATCGTCGACCATAAGTTACACGGGCATTAGTAAGCTGGGAAGTAATTGCGAAGGCGGGCCGATTTCCCAGCTAGTGCTGAAGCAATTAATACTCCCAATCTTAAAGTAATCTCGCTTACTACTCTTACTGCAGTCTCATTAACAACCAAGTTTCTAGACAAAAGTCATTACGATCGTATTCGTCGCGTGATTCTTTTATTTTTTAGTTTGAAATGCTGCTGTATGTTATGCGAAGAGACTTATATTTAATAGGGAATATGCATGAATTTTTTTAAACACATTTCTTAACAAAATATGAAAACACCGTAAAAAAGATGACATAAAGTGAAAATAAAATTTAAACCTACCCAGAAATACGGAAGATATAAACATTTTAAAGCACTAATCAGACCGGGATTAGACAGAGAGATCCGATATGGACTATGACGTCATAGTACACGGCCGCCATACAATCTCCATACTATATTCTGTTTTGCTAGAAAGAGATAGAGATAAATCTTTCTTTTCTTATATGTTGGTTATTTTTATAGTTATTCGAAAAATATTTTTTTCCTACTGTTTCTTACATTAATGAGCTTTTATTAAAGTAAATAAAAATATCATGCATATTCCCTATTGATTAAAACAAAATTAATTAAGTTATTAGAAATAACGATAATATTATAGATGTTCGCACGTTACCGCCGCATAGTCTCCTTAGAATATTTCGATTGGTTAATTGCTAAAGAGATTTCGAAACCATTTTCCTCAGATGTTCACAACTTAGAAAAGATTTTTTTTATTAAAACTTCTTTTTAAACGTTAATTTAGGGCTTATTTCGGAATGGGGATGACGACTGGGTTAAAAATATATAATTCTATTTAGTCCGTCAGTTAGATTATGGAAAAATATGGGACACGTATTTTTTGGTTTATCAAAATATTAAAAATCGACAAAGTTATTGATCATCAAACTTCTGGAGTGGGGGCTTGTGACGTCACTCCTAGGTGAAAATTGTAACTAGGAGTGACGTCACTCGAAACTTCTAAGCACTCTATCTTCGTAATTTTTTGTTTGTCAAACAAAAGAAAAAATACGTGTACAATATTTTTTAATAATCTAACTGACGGACTAAATAGTTTTTTTTTGTTGTCTAGCCCATTGCGATAGGATACTGTAGGTATGTAGTATGAAGCTGGTATGGTACTGGATTCCACAGGTACGTTCAACATTTTTTTATCTATTGTTGGAAAATAATTACTTATAATTATTATGTACTTTTTGAATTGCCTAAATGGTCTTGGAGAATTTAAAGTATCCGAGGCACATTCTGCAATCATCAGATATAAAAATTATTATGACAGACAGACAAACATCGAGATCATTCCGTAAAGTGTTCCGTTTCGCCAATTTCAGTACGAAACACTAAAAAAGGGACTCCGTATGACGTGTTAACACCTCCGTATATTCGCTCCGCGTGAAGCCTCGCCGGAGTCTAATTTGTAAAACAGTAAAAAAGATAAAAGAAAAGGAACAGGAACTAAGGTGATGAGATGACTTGACACATTATTTAAATTTAAAACAGGTTGGAACGTCCGATTTTTTTCTCCGGGTGGTTATTTGATTGTTTTGTCGGTTTAACATTTCCAACATGTTTTTGCGATCAAAAAAATATTGCTCCATATGGGGTCTCGTCTTTTGAAAGAGACTGTTTTAATGAACAACGTAACGAAAACATATGGCCAATTAATTTCTGCGGAGCCGCTAAACGAAGGTTGTTGGAACAAATTCTTCAAATAGATTGCGAAGGTAATAAAATGATAGACTTTTATGTGACTCGTGCCGTATTCGACCAAATGGGAAATTATGACCTAATTTACAACGTCTGCTGTAGTGGGAAGATCACAGCGGTGCACTTATTGCCGACCGTAAACGTTAACATACTCATTGTCAGTAGGACCTGCATAATTGACTAAGGCGATATTTGGTAACTATATTCGTAATTTATTTTGAATGTCTGGACATGATATAATAGGCTAAGTGATTTATAGTGATTAATATGTATGTACCTAATTATAATATTAAACTTAAAGTTGCAATAAAAAAGCGGCTTAGTAGTTGTACGTAGGTTGAGGTACCTATATTCAATAGGGATGATGACTGGGTTAAAAATATGTAATTCTATTTAGTCCGTCAGTTAGATTATGGAAAAATATGGGACACGTATTTTTTGGTTTATCAAAATATTAAAAATCGACAAAGTTATAGATCATCAAACTTCTGGAGTGGGGGCTTGCGACGTCACTCTTGAGTACAATTTGTACTCAAGAGTGACGTCACTCGAAACTTCTAAGCACTCTATCCTCGTCAGTTTTTGTTTGTCAAACAAAACAAAAAATACGTGTACAATATTTTTTCATAATGTAACAGACGGACTAAACAGTTTTTTTTAGTCATCTAGCCTATTATAATAAAATGTTTTTTTGTTGCAATCTAAATAACTAAAATTTATCTATTTCATTTCATGCGAAACATTATGGTTTTGATTTGCTACCATTAATAAATAGTGGGCAGTTTCAACAAGGATAGCCGATTATCTCTTTCTTCTTCTTCTTCTTTAAGTGCCTCTCCATTGCTAAAGGTTGGCAGTCAGCTTCTTAAATTTTTCCTTGTCCAGCGCCAATCTGAACAGTTGCTCAACGGTCTCGGGGTCTCGGGTCTCGGTCGGATTATCTCTTTGGACTTCTCTATAATGATGTTGTGTATTAAGTAGGTATTAAACTTAGTGAACGACGTTCACACTTAGCTAAATTCAGAACATCATCATGTACACCACAAATAGGTAAAAAAGTCATCTATCTAGGTACACTCGCGGTCAAAAATTTCGGGTTAGTGAAATACCGCCATATTTCCTAAAATAGGTACTCCAGGGTTGTGAAATTATTGAATCCCGTTTTGATCTTTAGTTAATTTTACATATTATCTGCAAAAATAATACTGAAAATACCCATGAAAAATAAAGACGTTAACGGAGTGAATTATCGCAAAAATCACCATTTTTAGATAATAACATTTTTATGATGGGTCTCCAAACTACGGCCCGCGAGCCTTTCCAATCCGGCCCGCGGTAAGAGATCGGGAGGGCCTATGATCCGGCGCGCGAGGCATTCTATTCTAATTCGGCCAGCTGCCGCTGAATAAATGAAACAAGTGTCAAATATTGAAAAACACCTATTTCTATTATTTAAATCAGCGGTCGGCAGCCTGCGGCCCGCGGGCCGCATGTGGCCCGTAAACTGCTCACTTGCGGCCCGCGAGCCTCCCTGGTTATTTTGTATATAAAGGTCGCTACATTCAGGATTGAATAAAATCACAAATTATTAACGAAGTGCGGCCCGCGTCAACTTCATTAGCTACTATGTGGCCCTTGGCTGCTAAAAGGTTGCCGACCGCTGATTTAAATTACGGTGACCCGAAAGTTGTGCTCTTGAGTGTATTAGCATATATAATGATGAATAACAGGTGGTCTTGTCGCGAATCAGCGATCTCTTCAGAACAATGTCAGGGTACCTAGTAGATCAGGCGCAAAATAAAAGCACAAGGAGATATAAAACCAATAGGGATGATGACTGGGTTAAAAATATGTAATTCTATTTAGTCCGTCAGTTAGATTATGGAAAAATATGGGACACGTATTTTTTGGTTTATCAAAATATTAAAAATCGACAAAGTTATAGATCATCAAACTTCTGGAGTGGGGGCTTGTGACGTCACTCTTGAGTACAATTTGTACTCAAGAGTGACGTCACTCGAAACTTCTAAGCACTCTATCCTCGTAAGTTTTTGTTTGTCAAACAAAACAAAAAATACGTGTACAATATTTTTTCATAATGTAACAGACGGACTAAACAGTTTTTTTTAGTCATCTAGCCTATTGTAATCTTACTATTTAAGCAAGTATCATGCATGTCACTTGAATATGATAACACAAACAGCACAGCAGAATATTGAGTAAACACGTCATATTCGCAACAGTTGTCTATATCATATTATAATAATGATAGGCAAATGCTCATAAGTAAGTATCATTAATTATCTAAGTTCGGCGGATAAACGAAATTACTAAGGTCAGGTAAGGTCATGGTTTACGACGGTGGATTGCACGGTCTGATCAAAATTGATTCCTATCGTTGAACATACTCTTGGTTTTTTATTCTTTGTACGAGTAGGTAAGTGAACTATATATGGAGAACTAAGTTTTAATATAGCGTTACCTAATAAGTTGCGTGGCGTCCAAAGAACTCGATTCCTTACCGGCTAGCCTAGTATCAGGCATTTGAGCACCTTATACTACAGCTCTTAAAGAAAATGTACGCCAAATGTGGACAGACTTGCCCAAGGATATCTTTTACGCCACGCCACTGTACCTACTTAATTTGCTTACTCTTTAGGCAATCTCTGCGATATTTCGAATTAAAAAGTAGTATATTGCTCATCGGTCATTCTATCGCTATTATATATATAAACATAACACTCTTGTTTTGGGCAGTCGTGTAACAATAACGCCGATCCACTTCGTTGTTCCGTAAAAGAAAGACAAACCAACAAACACACGTTCGCCTTTATATTATGCTTAAGGATAAGCTTATTGGAAAGTAAATAGTTGAGCACTGAAGTGCCTAGATTATCATGGCACATTTCAATTGGCTTTGTAATTCAATTTTCACCACATTCAAAAGCGCAAATGAATATGCGTGGTAAGTCACAATCACAACCTGCTCAAAAGCGGGTTTCTCGGCGCGTCGAGGCGACCATCTGGTGGGCGAGAGCTTTTTTTATTTTCCAAACGTGTCGTCTTGGATTCTTGTTTTTTGCACTGGCTGGCGCTCGCTCTTTTTCTTTTTTATATTGCGGAGTTGCAGTTAACAGGTGGTTGCCTGTGTGCAGGTGAGACCTGAGATTTTAACACACATTGGATTAACCTCGGTGTGAAAAGTCAGGTTACATGATTTAACCCTAAATGAATACATTTATATGCGAGTAACCATCTTGCATATTAAATTAATTTCCCTCTGAGACTTCATGGAAACGGACATAACCATCAAATACAAGATTTTATCACAAAACAATTTTTTTACTCGGCGTAATTAAATTATGTATTTCTATAGATATTTGTTAGATATTCAGGATACAAGCTGTCATGGGTATTTTCACTTATGATTCATTTCACAAGGCTCAGGTGTGCTTGTGTAATTTGATTTACCCTTACGACTGTAGGCAGGTTGTTATGGCCAATACATTAACAATATCGTTAGCGGTAAGCTACCTATTGATACATGATAGATCTAAAACAAGTTACCTCTACCAGCTATTTCGTCAGAAACATTGTGACTTATTAGTAAAGTGATTTAGCGCATTTACTGCACACAAATACAATCGCAACAATAAATCATTTCATGGGTTTTTGGCTTAACTTAACAGGTATTAGTAGAGACTTATGTGAAAGCTTGAAAAATTGTGCCTATTACTGAGAGTGATCTCAATAGGCTGGCGGACCTGCACCGTTAGACTCCAGATCACGACGCGGCGGATTATTTGAGAGCACAAAGAGAGCGAGTGCGGAGCGACGGACGGACACAATCAGTCATCGCGGGCGTTGTCATATAGCCTGCGACAGGCGACGCGCGTCGCTCACGCCGCGCCGCGCCGGCAGCGTCGCTCGCTCCGCACTCTACTCGCTACGGTGCGATTGGTTTTGTCACCGACCAGCTCCGATTTGTTACTTCTGAAACCCACTTCCCCTCCAACCAGCCCTGTGACAAGCGTGCGTAAATACCTCTACCAAACAAACTGGACAACAAAACACGAAACGAAAAGATTATCCACATGCTTATAACTCCAAAAAAGCAAGTCAATGAAACGAAGTTTTAGAGAGTTGTTTGAATTGTACTTTCTTTCTTAGAAATAATAAAGCATGCTAAAATCCCTACACAAGTATGTGATTTCTTTAAAATAAAGAAAAGGATAGAAAGGGTTATTAACTTTCTACAGAGTCGTTGATGTGGATTGTCCGGCAGTAGGTTGTAAAAATCGTTCACCCATAAAGTGAAATATAGGTTAAGACGGACTCTCTCGAAAATTCATTCAAAGTACCGTAATCTCGTCCTTTTATTTTGTAATTTCTTCTTGCCACCAATTTTGAGCAGTCGTTTAACATTTTAGGGCTCGTTTTATGATCTTGCGTCTGATGAACATCATCTTTCTTTTACTTATTTCTTGTTATGGCTCTTCGTATACGACTGTCGACCGCCTCAGGGTGCAGAACTCCCTTAGCCAAAATTCTGCAGTGCTACTGTTTGAGAAGTACTTTTTTGTAAATATGTATAGCAGGTTAACATATTTCAGATCAATGTACCTAGTTGAGACAGCCTGTAGATGCTGCTCCTGCATAAACTAGTAAATTATACTAGAGACTATGGAGTAAGTCAAGCTTTAATGAAGGCTCAGAGGCTCGGTATGGTACAGCACAATGGGTTTGTAGTTTTCGCGGCGGCGGCGCGGCGCGGGCGCAGCGTATTGTCGGGGCGGTACGGGAGCCGCGCGCCCACGCCGGCCGTCCCAGCGCCTTGTCCCTGTCAACGGTACAGAGCTCAACCGCTTAAATATCTTACTTTCACAATTGTAATAAGCCAACGTCAAGAACTCATCATGTTCAACAGCGCACGCGTTTCGCTTCGCTCATTTAAAAACGAATTTTGTAAGTGTTAACGAAATACATAATTGGTTTGTTGCACTATATGCAAATTGATTTAAAGTAACGAGAATGGGTTCGAACTATACTTACGTATACTTTTTAGTACTTAAAGACAGAGAGTGGAGTGTGGGTGGTGGTGGTTTCCTACTCTCTAGTCTACTATATTTAAGTAAAGACAGGTAATATCTAGAGATCATCAACAAATTATGTAATAGGATGGATCGTGGACATGGATAGACATAGTTTATGCCAGGGTTACAAATATTTTGTTCTGAATAGACATAAATTACATTCGTTCGTTCCTGCCTACATACCTATTATGTTTGACGAGATAATCTACTGACTCGAAGATGTAATATGCATATAAAGAACTTTCATTTCGGTATCGGAACAATGGCGATGATTCGCGAGAGGTTAAATAGTTAACAGTGGAAACGATGAATATTAATAGGGTGAAAGTTCACAGGACTCTACATCGACACCTACTTAATATTAAGAGTAGGTATGGGTGCTTAAAACGATCTGTAAAATAGTAATTGTACATGTACACATTTGAACATCTGTATCAATTCAATAATGTATAATCCGATTGAGTCATGAGTCTGTGATTGTAAATGACTATATTATTCTGTGTTATATCTCTGTTCATTATGTCACTAGTAGGATGATCCGAATCTATAACCGTTAATTATTATTGCAGCGATTATTTTTTTAATGAAAAATATGAATGAATAATATCAGATTAAGGGAGTACATCTACATAAATCATATACGTTCAATGAACCCAGGTGCTCTCGAGAGGTGCTCCGTCGACGACGCAGGCTTACAGGGAGAACACAATCCCGACACGCCCGCTTCCTTCGACGAACAAGTGACTGCGCTAATGAAGCACTGCTCATCTAAATATTCATGAAGCCAGTCATCGCGTGCGTGCTCGCTCCCAAAACTGGAAGCTCTGCGTCGACGCACATAGAACACTTTCTACAAAAGGGCTCGAATTCACATCAACAAAGGCCTACGCGGCCGTAGACAGATACAGGAGCCGCTTAATGGCCTTTCATATTAGACTATAGCATATAAAAACTTAGTTTCAACTTGTTTTGAGCTCAAACATTCAGAATCATTAAATAAAATAATTATTTTAGTTTTTAGTTAAACACATAAAATGAAAGATTGAAATATGCATGGCGTCCATTTGTTTACAAAATCAATCAGTATGCTAACTGCAATCGAGATATTACTCGTACATTTTCTGTTAGTGATCCGGAATATTTGCTCTTCAGTGTACAAAGGCATCCCTCATAATTGAGTTTTCAATTTTAATTTTCGTGACTGCAATAAACAGCACGTATTCCAAAATTATATATTCCGATGACGTCATACAATTTTCTGGTAAAGGATGGATGAATGATGCCAGAGACAGAGAACACTGGTCGTCATTGGAGGAGGCCTTCACCTTCACAGAAGAGAGAGGGGTTCATGCAAAACATTTATTTTTATTTAATGATTTAATTAATTTTTATTTTTTTATTGCTTTAAATAATTACACTAATATAATATATTTAACTTATTGACATACTAAAAATTAATGTAAATTTTAATGTACTCAAACTTAATGTGTTCAAAAATGTAATATGTCAAAATGTTTATGTATGTATGTACTTTAAATTGAATTTTCATATATAGGTAATGGTATCAATTTAATTTAAAATTAATGTAAATTTTAATGTACTCAAACTTAATGTGTTTAAAAATGTAATATGTCAAAATGTTTATGTATGTATGTACTTTAAATTGAATTTTCATATATAGGTAATGGTATCAATTTAATTTTTCCAATTTGCTTATGCCAAATTCAATTTATCAGTTTTTTAAATTTTTTATTCTTGATATTTATTTTTGTTTTGCAAGGAATAAATGGCTTTTTTTATTTTTATTTTATTTATTAGGTATAAAATTAAAATTGCGAAGAACTGTAATCTCTTTTAGTGTTTTGTAGAAAGTAGAAAACAGAGGATCCAAAATCTATATTAATAATTTAGCCGGGGCCTACGGTAGACCTGAACGAAAAGCGCCTCAAAAATTAAAGCGTAAAAAAATAACACTTTCGAATCGACAACTTATATTCGCAAAATTCGTATAACGGAGAAATAAGCGTATAAAGATGTCAAATAATTCGAATAATACCAAAAACAGTCGGCCATGTTTGCTTGCGTCAATTCGAGTTCGTTCTGAAATTGTCACAGTTTAGTACAGGGGCACGTAGCATGCGACTATAACTGCGGGCGCGGCTGTACAAACTTGGCATGGGTAAGAAAACCATTATTTATTTTAACTAGAAAAATCATACGTTTCCATAATTTTATTTCAAAGAAAACAATCTTTAAACGGGAATATAATTAATAATTTACTGACATAATTGAAAAATAATGTAATAATATTGGCAATAATATTGTACAATATTATTGAAACATAACCCAAGAAAAAGTAACAAGCGTGGGCGAAGGTGTCAGATAAATTTCTAAACGAAAAAAAAGGAATAGGCACATTTTTTTAATCCCTCTGAAGGTGAAGTTGTAAGTTAGGGGCGAAACACTGTAGGTAGCTTTTTAAGTTTTCTTAAATTTATTCTGACTTAAAAAAACACATTAAATTATACCCGTTTTTAGTACAAAGACAGAAAAGTGAAAATAAATGTTTATGATTTAGGTGAAAACACAAAATTAACCAGGCGTTTGAAATATTCGACCATAATACAGATAAACTTGAGGATGCAGGTCTCAATGTTTTTAGGGTTCCGTATCATAATGGTAAAAAAGAAACCCTTATGGTGCGGCTCTGTCTGTCTGTCCGTCTCTCACAGTCAGATATCCTAAACTATTGATGCAATCGATTAGAAAATTGGAATAGTTTTAAAAGTCGCTAACCTGAGCTACTGGGCGTAAAAAAATTCTAATACCTTTTTTACTTTTTTTAGGGGGCCGAAATGGGAGGTTGAAAATTTCAAGTTGTGCTATTGTATTAAGTGATATTTTTTAGAAATTTAGAATAAATCATAACAAATACTTATTTGCTCCTACTAAACTAACCGCCATACAGTTATTCTTAAGTTCTTCACGCATCTACTTACGAGTTTGTACGGAACCCTCGGTGCGCAAGTCCGACTCGCACTTGACCGGTTTTTTTTTCATGTTTGAGGTAGGAATAGGAACGTTGAAATAAGGTTTTCGAATTTTTTTTTCTACCTACGGGAAGCAACATAGAGGATGCCGGTTAATTTTACCTCCATAAGATGAGTCCGTAGTTTTTGAAGAACATGGTAAAATTAATAAAACAAAATTTAAGGTTTGTCAAATCACGCACGCAGCAATGAAACCCAACGTAGTAAGCTGGGAGTGAAAAAAAAACCGACAGAGTTCGGAACACCACGCTGCGCACCGCAATCTGCATTGATGATGTAGATGCTAACCCCTTAGGTTGAAGTAAGACTAGGCCGGCCACGTCTGTAGTATGTATCCAAATAGGCGGGCTAAACTGGCTTCGAAGTAGGTGCGACATGCTGAATGGACAGGACCGGACTGGGCTCCCTGACTTCCCACGAGTACGGGGCCCAATAACAACAACCACAAGCCGGGGGCCAGGCCCGTGGGGGCTCCGCGGCGGCTAGGAAAACTGGAAAATACCAACTTAACTATATGGCCAGTCCGACGACGCTAGAACAGGCCGCGGCGAAGATGGTGAGACGACCTGAATACATTTCTTAACGGCTGTCCAAAATTAGCTCGGAATCGGGACGGCTGTCATATTTTGTAATTCAAGGACGAGGGCTTAAATTAAAAATTTAGACCATGTTGGGGTGGGGTGAGCCCGAGGTACAGGCTGGGTGGCGAGGACGTAGCATGCCACGGTGAAAATGGCAGGACAACCTAGAACCTAGACGTATTTTTTAACGGCTGGTCTGGGTGGTCCTTTGGACCAGAACCATTGCAAGCGGGATAGATTTACCCTTCAGTGGGACATTAATAATTAGACTAAAAAAATGGGATTTGGCTCCAAAAGGGGTAAAATTTTGAATCGGAATCTATTATTTCAGATATTTGAAAGTAAACTTTGATATGTAAATTACATACCTAATATATTAAATGTTTGTGAAGTTCCCTGAATTTCAACAAAACATAACTACATATAGAACCCACATTTCTTAGATGTCGGTTAAAAAGGCTTCGAAAGATAAATAACAAAATGTACCTAACTAAAGAGATTCTTGGTAATGCTATTTCTGACGAGGTGAAAGGGTTAAATGGGGTTTGTAATTTTTTACATTTTACCCGGGCGAAGCCGGGTTTTCAGCTAGTAATATTATAATTTCATTCTAAGAAAGCAACGCAAGATCTTCTAAAAAAGTAACTAGAGTATAGAATAGAGAATCAAATATCTGCCTTAGTATGCCCATTATATTGATGCATATAGAAGCCCTGCATCGAGGAATCGAGATTGCAAATCAGTGCGGAGGTCGCTCGGCCTCACACCGGCGACTTGAATGACTCATAAACACTGTGATTTACTGAATCCACTAGTGATTTGTAGTCTATTAATTTCAGTGTCGCTGACCGGAAGATAACACTAACCCATTACAGGACTCACAGACAAAATACATTGTATAACTTGATCAACATAAGATATAAAAATATCGTTAAATCACGGGTGGCACGTGTTCTATTCAATAACATAAAAAGTCTTATCTTTATTATCTAAGTAAAACGAACAGTAGGTAATACATCTACTACGAAGACAATATTTATGGCCATGATTTATGACAAAAATACTATTTCGTATCGAATTTTGTGTAGTTCATCGTAAACCGTCATAGGTATTGTGTCACGCGGCGTGCCTGATATTTCTAACAATAATGATAGGTACGGTATAATCCAGTAAAGTGAAGGCAATACATGCACAACAATGTAATATGTTAAGTGAACGTAGCATGGAGACCGTAAATCGTTGTAAGGGTAATTTATTAATTTATTTGTAAGTCGCCATTTAGTCATACAAATAAAATAAGATTAGTCAGTAAATTCATGATATGATAAAATTGCGATGAGGCGTGACGGTTATGGCAAATGAAATAGTTCGTATTAATTTTATAGAGTACAAGCCGCAAACCAACGAGCACATGCCTTCAGTCGAACATTGTAGGAGCGAGAACTTATGGCGCGCCACGCAGAGCCGCGATCAACTGCAACACTTTTATACGATGTCATCAATTTGGACGACAAACTTTCAACCAGTATTGGCTAAATTAGTCCACCTTGTATTTAATAGTGTTTACCATACTGAACAGAGTGAACGGGTAATAAATCTGGATACTTTATATGCTTTTAAGTTAGTTTATATATAAAACTCTTGTGTTATTGATGGTGATAGACTAATTTTGTACACATTTCATTAGACATTGAGGAGGAATTGAATATGACGATTTTTGTCAAATATTGTTACCTATATCGGGGCAACCGTTTAGGATTTTTTTACATAGTTAATAGTTCTCTTTTAACAAACATTAGAACATATTTAGCAAATAATGTTTATTTATCTCTGTGTTTACATTTTATTTTATTTAATGATCGAACCAACTGAATCATGACCCACCATAAGCTCATTTTGCTAAAACTCCTAAATGCAAGTAGGTCGAAATTTGCTTAAAGATAGATTTCCATGGTGAGGAACTTGTTATCATTTTATTAGACACTGACATTTATGGAGCGCACTGTTTGTATTCCGAGATATATTCTAGTCGCGTGATTTTTTTCGTATGCCATAGCCTTCCTCACTTGAGACTATAATCCGAGCTCTGTTCTTCTAAATTAGTCATCATTTAAAATGATTAAGCATTTTACAATTTAGTTTCTATTTTTTCACATTGACTGACAACTGATAACTTGACATTTGACGCACATTTAGAACATTGTATTTATGAAATATTATTTTTACATCATCAAAAAGTTAAGGTTATCTAAGCGAGAGCTAGCTCGAGATTCAAACATTGACTGTAAAATGTGTTTCTATTGCAATGATAACAAAGGTTAAAATTGTCTCCGACCTATATTGACGTAATTTTGCTAGGATCTAAAACGTCCTAAGTGTGTCGATAGACCTTACAAGTTGGAAAGTTTCAAACGAATTGTCAGCAAAGTGGGTCATGATTCAGTTGGTTCGATTGTACATTTGTATTTCCAAAAAACGTATAAGACAGTAAAGGTGAAATGTAATCGGTTACGGATTATCGCATTTTTTCCTTAAGATGCAACCAAATTCATGCACATATTTTCTCTTATTTTACTTAATCATTACGTGGTGAATACTGATCGATCGATGTGTCTTACGCAAAGTTAAATATTTGATACACGAGCTGGTTCTAGCCATGAATATACGAGTACCTATAGTAAAGTAACAGTGCTCAAGTGCGGTTCACGGAATGCCATAACAATTGCTTGACAGCCTGTGGAAGTTAGGCGTTCGTTAGTTTGTTGATGGCTTCATTCGATATTAGAATATTTGTTAGTTATTCAAAAATGTTCGCCCTCGTTATACTCGGTGGCCGCGGCGTGAGCTATTATTGCCAGTTGCTTAAGGAATTCAGCCAGTGCTGCATTGATCGCCATCTATATTTATGTTGCCCATTGACTTTATATACTTTACCTTTTGATGAATAAATATTAAGATAACTTACTCTTCATCTTACATCGTGTATATCAAGAACTAATGTATAGATTTAACGCTATTTTTATAACACGTCTAATGGTGAGTTGTCGCAATACGACACCAGTTACTTATATATTAACAGTCAAGTCAGTCGCCGTTAGTTATAGCCCCGCTTGGACTACAAGCAAAGCCGTACGAAATATAAGCTTTCACAAAGCGAGTAGATAAGAGAGTCACCATTAAAATGATAGAGGGATGATTTTTGTGTCGGTCAGAAAGCATTAAGTGTGCGGCCGCGATGTTTATCGAGCCGTACATCGAGATCAGTCGCCATTAGCCTGCGTGCGCCCGCGCAGGCCGCGACGCCGCGCCAGTGAGAAATCGTCCACGCTGCGTGTCATTATCGACTATAAAGAAAGCAAACACTATTACAGATAGTTAAACAACAATTACTTTAGTTACGGGTGACGATGGTTAAGGATTGCATTTGCAATTTCATAGCGCGTGAACAATCGGTAGGAACCTGTAGCTTTTGAGCTTTAAAATGCAAAGCGTTTACATGCCTTTTCAAATATCTGGCCAAAACAATGTCCAAAGATAAGATGCGTAGGTACATTTATATAAAGATGGAATGGGGAGATTCGTATGAATTCATTACATTTCGACTGTCAGAAATAAGACAATTGAATTGGTTTATTGACTATGACAAAGTGTCAAATTTACTGTTCTCAAATTTCAGGAAATACATAATTACAAATTATCCGTGCCAACTTTGTTGCTGTTCAGGATATGTCACTGTTCTGCGCATGTCGGTGAGAGAAAGCAGTGCATGTAGCACCGCGAACCTGACACGTGCTTATCTAATTAGTATAGGGTGTCGGGAACCGGCGGGTGCGACCGCAGCAACGGTTACCTGCGGCGATGGCCCGTAGCCGGAACGAAACAGGAGAACGCTGCTTACAGGATTGGTTACGGGCGCAAATAATTCACCTGAAAAACTATCGGCTTGATCGTTTACTAAGTAATATTACTTTTTATAACAGGCTAACCCCCAGGTGGACGAGGAAAATTTCAGGGGGAAAATTTATTTTCTTTTTAAGGTTTCGTAGTCATAGATTAAACGGAAGCCAATTGCTGTTACTTGGAAATCGGTCCATCCAAATTAGAAATTGTATCTATATAATTTAATTTGGAACGTACTTCTGTTTGAATCGAATATTTAGCTTACGCTTTCAAAAACTGTATATATGCAGTTCCACCCTTGAAAGCATAATAAGAAGGTTATTCGGACCTATTAAGCGATATAAGTATCTCAAAATATAATGAATATGATTGCGCAAGTTCACACAAAGGCAATTCATTATATGTTAATTTTCACTGATGCATATTTTAAAATTAATGATACAAATGACTTTAAGATTATCTGTAACGTCTTTTGTATTAATGCCGAATTGGTGGCCGTTAAGTAACAAGCAGAGTTGGCTAAGTCACGTTTAACTTTATCGATACAACATCGCAAAAATTACGTAAGTACAGAACAATTCCACTTCCAATCACTAGGAATAACTGCGTGGTTATCGAATACTGCATGCCTCTTTAGCATCTTTTAAGGGGAGAATCGAAATTCTGTTGTATAAGTAGGTACGCAAACAAAAACACAATTTCATCAAGTAATCATCTCACACTTGCTTGGTGAAGTGTTTGCTTTTTATGCAAAAAAAACACATTTAGAGGTTCAATAGTACGTATGCCAAACTTAAAACTTAGATTTTTTGTCAGTAAGTATTGAAATAATAGGTTAGAAATCATTACCTAGTTGATTACAGTTAGAGCGCCATTACTAACTGATGCATTAGAACAAAGATGAATGGAGCCGTATTTTAAAATTCAAAATTCCTGGCACTACCTTCAAACTGTATAGATTAAGGTAACAAGTGCAAAATAAATTGTATGTCATGTCAATATTGATAGTACAGTAAATACGGAACCCTAAAAAGTGGTAAAATAATAAAGTTAGTCTATTCAATCTGGTTGTCGATTAGGGAGGTCAAATGGCAGATGATCCAAGGTTCTGCCAAATTAGGGATCGTGGTCAAAATCATACCCCGAGAAAAAAAAAAGTTTTAGGGTAATTATGCCTATAGCTGGTGCCCGTGCCTTTTGTATAATAACTAGACTTACTTGTCACTCCGGTTCGGGCATTTCATCCGTGTTAAAATATTATAGAAATAACTCTAGAGAGTCATCAAAATCGTTTCAGTGGTTTTTGAGATAGATCTCAAAAACCACTGAACCGATTTTTACCAAACTTGCACAGTTACCTAAGTTAGACTATAGCTACGCCAAAAGAAGAAATTATACAATCCGACATTGAGATATGTGCGGTCAAGCATATACATACAGTTATGAAATTTGGCACACATGTTTAGAGGTTGGTATAGTGGTTCCATCGGGCATTTGTACGATCTAGGGTACGATGTAGGAAACAAAGCGATTGTTTGTCAACCTCAAAAACACCAAGATGACGTTATTGTAAAAAGTCGTTACAACCACCTTTAAAGTTCAATTGATTATCAACTCTATCTCCATGAATGATAGTTTACAAGTGCGTTAATAGAATAATGGCATTCCAGCTGCCTTCGCTTTGTTAAAACCACATAATAGTATTGTTTCCTTTAAGGAGATCGTACAAATGCCCGACGGAACCACTATATAAATCAATATATACAAAAACTGGAATTCTGACCATATTACATACATACGGATTGAATTGATAACCTCCTCTTTTTGAAGTCGGTTAAAAATGTATTCATATTTTTTACTTGAGAACGCGATATATACTTATCCTTAGATAAACTGTATACCTATAGGAGTAAATAGACGACATCTTAATTAAAATATAAATAAATTATACCTGTACTCTTTGGAAATATAAGAAATACAATCACTTACGTTAATATTTTATCCCACAAGTAAGGAGATCAAAATAATAAAGTACAGTCTATTCTACTTTATTTTCTTATTCCATTTCCCACATTGACGGAGGTCTGCGCTAGAAAAAAATCGAAGGTGGTTAAGCTCAAATCGTGGGAAGATCTACATAGTTAGCGGCGAATCGGCCGGCGCGTGCGCCCCGGCGGACGGCTCACTTAGCTGTGCTCGTGCACCTGAGCTTTTTGCTAAACTTACTACAACTCATTTAAACAGATTATTGAACTGCGAATTTCAAATTTACAGGAACTCAATGATAAATACCAACATACGTTTCTTATTCATACATGTATCTTACTCAAAGGATTATTTGAGGTTAAGAGACGAATGTTTTTGGTGAATTTAGTAAATTTGGTGAAAAGTTTTTAATATTTAATTCTAGTCTATTATGTTTTGTAGTCTCCTATTATTATAGGTTCTATTTTATCAGATTACAGATAAATTCGCTGACGTACCACGTATCCACCTGTCGTTCCATTTACCAAAACAAAAGTCGTTCGAAAGACATCGCTCCTTAGCGATAACACCTTCTAAAATTGTTTACTTCTGAAATTAATATAACTGTGATATTTTTCTTTTAAAGTATACAATAATGTGTTACTACTCGCTATTGTATATAATGTGCTTTTACTCATTAAAGAAATAATGTAGTGGTAGTGCTTATTTTAGTCAGTAGTTATTATTAAACTTCTGATCAGACCCTATTTCCCGTTTAAAAAAACGTTTTCCTTGGAATCGCATTACCGATAACGCATAACTTTTCTAATCTGAAACAAATACAGAATAAATGATTTCAAGACACTATATAACATTTAGTATGAATTTAATTAATACATTAAGTACTAACTTAAACATTTCAGTTTAGAAATCACAGTTCGAAAATGCGAGATGGCGGCAAATGTAGGCTACAGTAGTTATAAGAAGCCAGACTCTTTGTTTGGATTCTCGGAACTATAAAAACCACATGCTATTTTAAAATCAAATGCCATAAGATTTTTTTCGAATATCTCAACCGTTACAAAAGATGTAGAAACAAAGCTCGCCTAACAATTTTGCGATCATTAATATTGTTAATGACGTTACTAAATGTTAAACTTTTAGGTTAATTTATGTATCTATTTAAATAGTACATACAATACAATGTTCATGGTATGTAGTGACTTGACCTGTATTTGTATGAATGTTTTTTACATACAATCAAGAGGATATATCTTAGACTTGTTATATACTATATGAGCAATAAAATTAATAGATTATTTTCCACATCTAATAATTACATAGTAAATGCAAGTACTCTATGCTCGATTCCGCAAGATTTGCATGAATGTACTAGCAAAGTACCGCATTCCAAAGACTATACTTAGTAGCATTCCGCACAAAAGAACTAACGAAATATGCATGCAAATGAGGTGAATTGTAGATCGATTGAAAATAGATCGTGTGTCAGCGGTCGGGGAGGCTGCGGGGCATGATCATCGGCCGCGCACGCGCACGACGCGACCCACACCCGCCGCCAGCGACAGGCTACACACACAACTAAACCAAACAATGTACTAAACACGACTCTTCCGACTCTAATACTTTGTCTGAATAACTGATTCACTTAAATTAAGATCTTTTATATGACCCGTGACCACGAACACTCAGGGATACGAAACGTCGGAATGTAATAGCATATTACATGCCAAGGGCGGAAAAAACGTCGCCGGTGTTTATAAATATGCGATCTGGAGCTTACTTTTTACCATCCGTAGCGTGGATAGCATTTTACGTCTTTCCCTGGCTAGGAAGTGGGATTCTCGCTCCTTGTAGCGAGTAGAACATGGCCACTTACGGCTGGGGAGACATTAATGAATATATGCGATTTAATCTGTTTTAGTATTATAATCCGTAATATTCGCGAATATCAAAAACTTCCTTCAACAGTTTTAAGAGCCTTTTTCTACGACATCAGCTGGAAAGCATTTTAAAATGTGCTCGGTACCTACAACAATAACTGCCGATATCTTTAGTACCTACCTTACCTACAACGAACGTAACCTAACCTAAACGGGCTTAGCGCCGAATTGTATGATTTTAACTCTAGTGAAAAATTAAATCGTCAGTAAATATAGGCGTGTAACATATTTTCTTACGAAGAAGTAACAACATTTCTTTCAAATTTCGCAAAATAACAATAAATGTGTCGTTGCCAAAACTCAAGGAATAAACGCTGTTAAGAAATCAAGTCGATCGATTGCTAGTTGCTACGTGAAATGATACACTTTTGCATTCATTAAGTAGGTTACACACTCCTTTCGTCGGTTTAGGACCACAATCAGAAATGACCACATCTACAAATGACCACGTCTATAAATGACTGCTCTACAAAATACCACTTCCCGAAATGACCACTTTTAACACTGAGTGCCACAGACCCAATAGGAGTTAAAAAAAGAAAAATGCGGCGGGCGGGCAAAAATATGGCACTCGCGCCCGCTTCACTTAGCGCTGCTCATAATATTTTAAATTTGAATCTCAGTTTTGCAATGGAATTGAACTTGGTGCCTATATCATGAAATGAAGGGTATCCCCTTATTTGGTATAAAACCAATCCGTATAAAATCACTTCGTCGAAATTCATTTCGGATAATGATTCATTTCGTATAAATTCAGATGGCATAAAAATTAAAGTGTATAATTACATTTCGTATAAAATTCAAATGCTCTAAAGTCATCTTGTATAATTTCGTATGATATAACATTCATTTGATCGAAACGTTATTTGTTATAAGTATTATAAGGTATAATATTCATTTGCTCGAAACGTTATTTGTTATAAGTATTATAAGGTATAACATTCACGGGGTATAACTGTTAAAAGGTCTAATTTTTGTAAACCCTTAATATTATTGAAATATGAGGCCCAGGTTTCACTGTAATGTATACAGGATGTCACTGTGATATATACAAAATGTCATTGTGGTATATACAGGGTGCCATTGTGTTATATACAGGGTGTCACTGTGATAGATACAGGATGTCACTGTCAGCAGAGAAAACATGTCTGTAAGCAGTTTAATTGAGATATACAGGGTGTCACTGTGGTAGATACAGGATGTCACTGTGATATATACAGAGTGTCACTGTGTTAACTACAAGGTGTCACTGTAATGTATACAGGGTGTCACTGTGATATATATAGAATGTAATTGTGATATAAACAGGGTGCAGTTGTGTTATATACAGGGTGTCACTGTGATAGATACAGGGTGTCACTGTGATAGATACAGGATGTCACTGTGATATATACAGAGTGTCACTGTGTTATATACAGGGTGTCACTGTAATGTATTTTAAGTAATATTTGGTGTAATGTATGTATATTTCAAAATATATCGCAGCTTAGTCATAATCTAGTCATATATATTTTTCCAAGTTCACATTTTTAAACAATAAGCTTTTCCAAATTATACTGCTGTTTATGAATGACCCTAAAAACGAAACAGCTCCCAAGAATAGGTAGGTTAGGGTTATTTTTTTTTGATGACCCTAAAAACGAAACGGCTCCCAAAAATAGGTAGGTTAGGGTTATTTTTTTTGATGACCCTAAAAACGAAACGGCTCCCAAAATAGGTAGGTTAGGGTTATTTTTTTTTGATGACCCTAAAAACGAAACGGCTCCCAAAAATAGGTAGGTTAGGGTTATTTTTTTTGATGACCCTAAAAACGAAACGGCTCCCAAAAATAGGTAGGTTAGGGTTATTTTTTTTGATGACCCTAAAAACGAAACGGCTCCCAAAATAGGTAGGTTAGGGTTATTTTTTTTATGACCCTAAAAACGAAACGGCTCCCAAAAATAGATAGGTTAGGGTTATTTTTTTTTGATGACCCTAAAAACAAAACGGCTCCCAAAATAGGTAGGTTAGGGTTATTTTTTTTAATGGCCTTAAAAACGAAACGGCTCCCAAAAATAGGTAGGATAGGGTTATTTGTTTTGATGACCCTAAAAACGAAACGGCTCCCAAAAATATGTAGGTTCGGGCTATTCTTTTTGATGACCCTAAAAACGAAACGGCTTCCAAAAATAGGTAGGTTAGAGTTATTTTTTTTGATGACCCTAAAAACGAAACGGCTCCCAAAAATAGGTAGGTTAGGGTTATTTTTTTTTGATGACCCTAAAAACGAAACGGCCCCCAAAATAGGTAGGTTAGGGTTATTTTTTTTTATGACCCTAAAACGAAACGGCTCCCAAAAATAGGTAGGTTAGGGTTATTTTTTTTTGATGACCCTAAAAACAAAACGGCACCCAAAATAGGTAGGTTAGGGTTATTTTTTTTTGATGACCCTAAAAACGAAACGGCTTCCAAAAATAGGTAGGTTAGGGTTATTTTTTTTGATGACCCTAAAAACAAAACGGCTCCCAAAATAGGTAGGTTAGGGTTATTTTTTTTGATGACCCTAAAAACGAAACATATCACACAGTGACACCCTGTATATAACACAGTGACACCCTGTATATAACACAGTGACACCCTGTACCTATCACAGTGACACTCTGTATCTATCACAGTTACACCCTGTATATAAAACAGTGACACCCTGTATAAGGTCTGTATATGGAGCAGCCTGTATATGCTTTGATACGCAAGGGCGAAGGGGCTGCTCTTCCCGCAGCGGCGGAGCAGTTGCGGAGCCCGACCGACTGTTTTGTATACATTGTGATGATTAGATATTTTGAATGTTCTACGTTTTAAATATGCGATCAAGTAATTGTTATACAAAATGAATATTATGCGTAATAATTTTATACATCTTAAATGTTATGCATAATGATTTTATACATTTTGAATGTTAGACATATTGAAGAATAGAGATTTCGTATTTAGAGCTTTTAAATGTTATACAAAATGAATTTTAACCGAAATGAATGATTATACGAAGTGATTTTATACGTTTTGAATTTATACGTTTTGATTTTATACCATTTAGTTTTATACGAAATAAGGTAGACCCGAAATGAAGTTGTACATGTAAAGACCTATTTAATGACACAACTCTCAGCTCTGTTGGTTTTTGGTCCATTTTGAAGCATGGTCCTTTCAAATCGATAGCAGCAGTAGTTACGGAGATATCTCGCTGTGACAGACGGACAGATAGACAGAGTCGCACCATAAGAGTTTCTTTTTTATCATTTTGGTACAGAACCCTAAAAACCAACACGGTGGCTCCGCCGAGCCCGCGCTGGACCGAGGCTACGTGTGCGCTTGTCTTAGCCGAGGCACGTCTACATAGGTCGGCTGGCTTGCGAGGCTGCTCGCTCTGTGTTGACCTGCCTATTATCCTAAATGTACCAAAACAGCCAATTTCAATTAAAGTGGTCATTTCGAGAAGTGGTCATTTTAAGATGTGGTCATTTTTAATTGTGGTAATTTATGATTGTGGTCCTAAACCTAATCTATTCATACACCCATCGAGAAGCATGTATGTACTTAAAATCTACTAGACATACTAGGTTTCTAGCCGTTACCTATTTTATAGCCGTCATTAATATTTATTTAATTTCTCAGATACTGCTAAGCACACGTGAATAGACATGGTTGTTGTTACTACCATTAGGTAGTATACTATTTCACAGACAACACAGTAAAACAACGAAAAACATATACGCCCATACGGTCATTAGATACGTTTAGTATCCGTATGGGCAGTCGTATTTTACTAGAGAAAGTACATTTTACGAACACAGGGAGAAGTTAAAACGATTTCACACTGACCTTTCCTATTGTTCGTGTTGTGAAACAAAGGAGATCGATATAACGACGCAATTAGTGATTTCTAACGCAATAATTTATGCTTTAATATTTCAACCATCTCGTTCTGTGAACGCACGACGTTCCCTCATTTGGGCCATAAATTACTTGTGTGATAATATCTGCGCTCGAGCTTCTCCGAAGTTTATTTTTTGGATCATCAGCTTTGATATTTTGTTCCACGCCATAATTAAGGCATAACACTAGGGGTAATTATGATTAGGTCATTTTTATACGTGAGCCACAAACGCCGTTGCTTTAGTCGACGACAGAGATCATAACTTGTCAAAAATATTAGAGCAGGCTGACCTTTTGAGGTTCCGTTATGCATCTGAGACCATAGAACAGTTTCTGTTCAGTAACGACGTACGAAACAAGGAATATTTAATAACGCTTTGTTAACAATTGCGTCACTAAAGTGCCATTTAAGTAGACAATTTAAATCTTTGTAAGTTTTTGTCACAACAACAATTCGTCCTCATTTGACACTAAAAAGTAACAAGCGTCTAGTTAGAACAGTACTTTATGATGAAACGTAATTGCCTATTTCATCTAACTGTCCGTCTAAGGTGTCCGAATGTAATTACCAAAAGTCAAAATGGTCCCGCCCACGAGTGCTCTCACGAGATGTGACGTCATCCTTGACAACCTGCTCACAAAAGTCAATTAAGGCACTGTATTTAGTGGGTCTGCACTTCGACTATTATCTTTATTATAGCTTTGTAATGGTTCTATTTATATTTGGCATTACCGCTTTTTACTTCGAACGTACACAGTTTATTTAGCGTGCAGCGCGTGTTCGTTTTATCTTTGCAAGGTAATGTAATGATAGATAAGTATATCGCTTTTCTCTTATTGTAGTAGGGGGGATTAATGTACCTAGTTATTAATTGCTTAAAACAACAAATAATTGTAAACGTACGAGTATAAATCGGCCGATCGCAACCGCGGTATATTATGCACTCGCCGCATGCATCGCTTCCCAGGATCGGTAATCTCACATAAAGCAAATGTTCCGGGTGGATGGAGCGCGTAACTCCGGTAGAGTGACAAGACAATAATTGCACTGAACCATCGGACGACGCCCTCTGTATATCTCCCAAGACAAATTTACGTTAGCTTTGATCAAAGACAGACAATTCAACTATTAACTTTAGATAAACTGGAACAAGAATCTTTAGCAAAAATGGACGGGCGCATCCCACAGCGAATCTTAAGGAACGGGGTTCGTTCAATAAACATATTAATTAAGTTGGTGGACTTAGTTGCACAAAATTAAGATTATTGGAATAGTTTTTTGTTCTGCTTTGGTCGGCCAATGCATTTCTTTACTTCACGAATTCAAAGTGAGCACGCCGTCCTGTTTATCAAATAGACGGGTCATATACCTAGATGCATACGGAACGTATGCGTATTCCCTGTGAATTATTATAACATTATAGTTAACGGCTGCGGCGGCGGTTTATCATAGTTATAAGTGTAGTACCCAGTATAGGGTTTGTACACGCCTATAAGGGTCCAGTAAGAAAATTAGGCTTTTAAAGTCCATAACTTTAGATACACACAGGAGATACACTTTTAACACTAACTCATACTAAAAAGTCCTTTTGACCTAGGTTTAAGGCTGCGTTTCTACCGGAGCTGTGCGAGGTAGCTAAGCGGTGCGAGGCTGCGTAACGAGGATGTGTAACGGTGTGAATGTTTCCACCAAAGATGTGCGAGGATGTGTAGCGGGTTCTTTTCAAATGCTTATTTGAAAAGAGCCCGCTTAACATCCTCGCTACGCATCCTCACACCGCTCAGGCGCTTGGGCGGGGTGCAGTGAGGCGGGAGCTTTGATGCAGTCTCTATAGTTAGTAGTGTTATTCTTCTTGATAATATTCTCAATTAAATTAAATACTTAATACTTATTTCAACGTTATTTCTAGACACCCGATAAGAATTTTCGAATATTTCATCATCAGCCGTGGCAAAAAAAGTAAAAAATTCTACATGTTGTCGATGAAATTTTATTTGTTTACGTATCCAAAACCTGTGACGTCTTCTGTGTGTCAAAAGAGCAGAAATAAATTCTGTACTCTCTGCTTCCCTTTCTTCATTGCAAATTGATAAATATAAAAGTATTTTTCTCCGCTGATCCATGTCACACTACACATCTATCTGCATCTGACAGTGTCCAGTGACTGCGCTCGCGTCCGCCAGCCAGACGCCGCCTCGCAACACATCCCTCGCAACAACTTCCTCGCACACATTCCTTGCACACATCTTTCGCTTTTTTGCATGTAAAACCTCGCTCCGCTGAGCTGTTTCCACCAGAGCTGAGCTGAGCGAGGATATGTAAATGAAGTGTTTATATTGGTTCATGACAAACACATCCCTCGCTACGCATCCTCGCACAGCTCCGTTGGATACGCAGCCTAAGGCCTTAGGCAATAGCAATAGCCTCCTTGTGCAATAAATGAATCGAAATGTTAATAAATGAGTACATGAAGACCTAATTACAGATCCACAAGAATGGACTATGTATAGGTATCATAGAATACTACTATATTTATATCCATCCTTATTATGTGCGTGGTTTGGATAATGCACATGCCATAGATAGAGAGAAATCATGTTACGCGTTCAAATTTTTAGCCATAATTACAAATACTAGTAGTAATATGTAGTATGTAGGTAGTAGTTGTATTAATAAATCTGAAGTATAAGTATAAGTATAAGTATTTGGTCAAAGTAAAACATTAAATTGTAGCGCAGAGCGCTTGGTTACATTCTTTACTCCACGGTTGACTCCATCAATTAAAGTGAGCATTTAATCGGATAATGATGACAGATAATAATCTCGGCACCGTTACAAATATTCTAAGCATTTTAAAATAATAATAGCTTAAAAGTATTGGTCTGGTTTTAACGCAACAGGATTATAGAAATTAAACAATTTACAAGTCTTTAGTTATACGTTTTGTTATCATACGAATTAGTTAGACATACACATATATCTCAAGATTTAACTGAATTTAAGAAATATTTCCCAATTAGAATCGTTTTTAATCATTAGAATTTTTGTTAAGTGGGCTGTAAGATGTACAGAAGAGTACTTATAATTAATTTGTCTACAACAAGGACTTCATCGCTACACAGTGCAGCATATTCACAGGTAAATTAACTATAATGCATCCGAATTATTATTTGGCGCCAACCTTAAGGTTAATGGTAACTTAAAATCACTAGCCATTTACTTTCTAGATCATAGCTTAAAACATCACGACATTGTCTCGTTGAAAAGTAGATCGTATCATCGCATCAAGCAGAGAGCGGCGCGGAGAGCCTCGTCACGCCGACTGGGACCGACCGGCGACAAGTGATCGCGCACAATCACTAATTGAATCAGTCGCTAGTCACAGCCACTGGCACGCAGCCTGCATATCACTTTCAGTTGACGAAATTATGATTTCTTCCGCGTTATCGCTTCGTCCGATTTTAAGGAATCTCTGATGAAACTGCGATACCGGGCTAGAACAGCAACCCGGTAGCCCGTATGTAGTGTATGGTAAACAGATGATCATTTCATTATCTTGAATTCACAATAGTAACCAATTGTATCGTGACCAACAGATTATCCACTTCAGTAGGTAACACTTCAAAAATAGGTATTGTATTTGCAAACTCCTTGTCTGCCTAATCTGTATCTACGTTCAAACTTTTAAAGTCAATTCGATAACTGTAGATTTGGATATCTGGACTGGACTGTTAAAAAGTAGCGGTACGTCAGGTACGTGATATTTTCTACAGTGAGTTCTGCATTGTATTTTATTAGAAGAGAAAAAGAAAAATTGAAAAATTATATGTCTCAGGCAGGATTTGAACCTTCATCTGCATCACCTCGGCTATCCGGGCCAAACACAGGCGAGTTATGTTATGTTAGGTTTGAGTTCTGCATCTGCACTTATGAATTTAAACAGAAATAATTGAATAGGTTTGGTGTGATGGGAAGAAATTATGCTTTAGTAAAGGCATCGCTTTGAGACAAGTAGTTTATTTATTAAACTTCTTTACATGCACTAATATAATAGGGCGTCCACCTACGTGTGCCAACAGCCGGATCTACTTGCATTAAGTATTTATTACATGTCGGTGATAATTATTATTGGCCGACAAATCTTCACTTAACAGAACCGTTACTCTGTTTTGTTGCAGTGAAAACATTCATTTGTTCATTTGCATACAATGGGCTGGTGCCAAAAAATATTGGAGTGTAAACGCTTACCACGAACATATTTATGAAAGTTCTCTAAGCTTTATGGAGATACGACACGAGAATACCTGATATTATCATCTGCTTTTAATGTCGTAGTTGTAACAGTTTTATTTCATCGTAACAACCTATATTTAATAATGATTTGTTGCTACTATTTAAATATAGAAATTTTAGCTTAGTATCCAAATGTTAGCTAAAAACAATGTACCCAAGACAAATCCTCAAAAAAGAACACAAACTGTAAAGGGCCTGTATTACCTTATAATATAAAAGACCAAGGCCCTCTCTCTCATATTTAGAGACCTGCTATTAATTCATACAAAAAATGAACCGTAATTAAATCGACCATTGTGGTTGTCTACATGTGTATGCAAATGTGGTTTTTATGCGTGGCACAGATAAAACAATATGGAAACTGATTTATGGCAGACGAAGAAAAGCAAGTGATCCACCCACGTACTTGAGACTTACATAGTGTGGATATGTTAATTAGAAAAAGGATGCATAACATTATTAATTAGGTACAAAACTGTAGAACCACACGAAAATATACGTTGTGCCATATTAAATATCATAGAGCGATTAATGAATGAACATTTAGAAACTCTCCAAAATACATTATTAATTGGAATTGTCGATTTCTGTACATATGTAATCATTTCAATTACGCTATATATGTAGGTTTTGCTATAAAATGTAAGTGGAGTCCATTAATTATATTTAGCCGGGGACCTCACGCCAATTCTCAGCCTACTTGGTTAATTTTAGTAAATTATCTGTTTCTATTAAATATGACTACATTCTACACGTTCATTTATACAACGTGTCCCAAAACTCAACGATAAGCCGGCACCAGAGGATGCAGCTACTTATGATTAGTCGAGAAAAAATTATTGAGATATATATTTTTTTCCTTATTTTTTCTCGACTAATCATAAGTAGCTCCATCCTCTGGTGCCGGCTTATCGTTGAGTTTTGGGACAGTATGTATATAGAAACTGTAAAATAATATTAATTCTCACGTAATATATTTATTAGTCTGTTCTTGTTTCATGAAAGGATAGAAGTAATTTTGACATAGAGATAGGATATATCCGGTAAAATGACATAGGATGCCGTTTACCATAAGACGTACTTTACAGTTGCACTTAAGCAGCAGATATATATATATATATATAAGTATATATGCGAATGATGGGCTTAAAAAGTTCTACAATACCCTCCGCAAGTGAAGACTGTAAAATCTTAATTAATGTTGAAAGCCTTTACAACTATGATTGTTGCTGACCGTACGTGTGATAATAAATACCTTAACACGTTGATGGACAAAACGCCTATAGGCGGCGAAGGTTTACTATGGGATTACTTTGCCCAAGGACGACGCCTATAGGCGTTTTGTCCATCAACGTGTTAAGGTGATTCGAATCGATTGCTGTTCAAAACAAACATACACAGGGTCATTATTTGCTTCCACGGCTTCAATTATGTTTAAAATAATATAATTGTTTGCGCATAATGACATGAGACGTCTCAAAAAACCAGAATTGACATGTAATTGGGTCTTTAAGGCCAGCTCCATCTATGAGCATCATTTAAAACTAGACGTTCTTTTGCTTCGATTATGTATTTTCTTGGCTTTTTGAGAGTACTCATGTCATTTCGTGCAAATAAAATGCATCAAGCTATAAAATAAAAAACATCTGTAATATCATTGATAGGAACAATGTATTTGTTATGTTTGTATAGAAAACAGATCGATACGAATCACCTGGATCGTGGCATCGTATGACAAAATAACATAGATCTAATGAATCAACATGGGTGATCTAACCTCGTCTACAATGCGTATATGACGGACACTCCATTTTTAGTTAAATAAATAAATATTGAGGGACAATCTTACACAAATCACCAGTCCCAAACTAAGCAATGCCTGTACTATGGGTACTAGACGACGATATAATACTTATATAGATAAATACATAGGTACTTAAATAGAAAACATCCAGCATCCAGCTGCGAAGCCGGTCACCACTAATTTCCCACTTTTACGTCAATTGATTTCGTTTTTCACGAGGGTCAAGTAAGTTGAGATTGAGAATCTAAGATCGGGCAACCCAAAGAAGCATTGAAAACGCCAATATAAAACAACAGATTAAAAAGTGACTGTGCTGTATGGGCAAAGGATTCCCTGTATTTGGCATACGTTTTATTTGTCCGAAAGTATTGTTATTCCGACATATTTTACCTAAGTCTCTTAAAATAGGTTTGTTTAGGTTACAGTGGCGAGGCATCCTTGGGCAAGCCGGTGCAGATGTGGCGTACATTTTCCTTAAGAGCTGTAGAATAAGGTGGTCAAATGCCTGGTATTAGGCAAGCCGGTAGGAATCGTGTTCTTTGGACGCCACGCCACTGTTAGGTTAGGTTTCTTTTATAATTATTCTGAAAAATCAATGGTACCTATCTGTAAAAAGCAATTATGCGTAAATATTATTTGGATAAATAGCAATAGTACCTAATTTGACCAATAAAATTATGCCAAAACAAGGGTGAAGTACGAAAAATAATAAATTAATCATTTTGTACAAACCTAAACTGCAAGTACATATTTGTAAAACTTTTCTTTCATTTAATTATTTGTAAGGTGACTTTTGGACAGTAAACCACACCATTAATTTTTAGGAGATTTTATATCCACACCGTCTAAACTCAAATAAAAAGTATTGTAGGAAGCAAACCTATATACCAGACTATAAATAAAAATAGCAGAAGCCGTCTCCTTAGTTAGCTACCGTCGGTGTCCGAGGACTCGGTGCTCGATCTGGAGATGGCCGATAAACACATTTCGGCACCGGCTCTTGACGCAGATGAAGTGAACTAACGGAGCTTTTCCCCATTGTAAAAGTGATTGTTTTAAACTATTAATTGTACCGATAGTGCCACGACCGAACAATGCACGAGCTAACTAACAATGAAACCGGAAAAAATCTTTTGCACTAATGTGAGGCGTCGTGACCTCTTAAAACGTTTTACCATCCAATAAATTATAGCCATGCGAGCTGGTTCACTGTAGACACCTGTTATTATAATATAGACACTGAGTTAATGTCGTCCTCTTTTCTTTTGTGGCCTGTGATGATGCATGCCCGTTATATTGGAGCTAAATATTCATACCGACACTGCTTTGTTCACTTTCGTTACAAATAAGCTGGAGCTAAGAATCACCGAATTGTATGTAGGTTACCTTCTTTTTATTTATGATGTAGTTGTAGTCAACCAGACATAAAAATGTTAATAAAACAGAATCGTATACATGGTAGGCACTCATACTTTGCAAAAGAAAAATATTTTTAATTAAAATTTAGTAAGTAAACAATCGATAAGGTCATAGAGGACGCTTCACCCAAGGAATGTCCTTAGCTTAGACAATAATTTTGATTTAAACGATACTTCTTCTTTTTGCACGTGGTGAATAAAAGAAGCATTTAAAAGTATAGATACTTAGTAAAACAAAACTTCTTTCCTTACCTTTAAGTATATAAAACAATAAGGGACTTTCCACCGTTTCCTTTCAATCTTGAGTCAAATGCTGATTATCTTCTTATTCTTCTTATAAAATCACATAACACTTGATTTAGTTTAGCTGGTATATTATGATAATATGGGTATCTCAATTATTTAGCTAGTGACACAGCCTATTACAGTACGACGGGGTCAAGTCGGAAGTCACGGCCTTATCTTAGGTTAGCTTCCTCACTACGCGAGCCCACGAGACCAGACCGGTGAGTAGTTGATGTGTGTAAATTGAGTGCTATATCTTCAGAGATTAGGAGTGCTGAGCGCAATGATTCGGTTTCGCGGGCGGAAACGGGCGCGCCCACGCGCAGGTCAGAGCAGTGACCTCAAAGCTCACCTCGGCTGCGCAGCATCGCGCTCAGCCTGCGCGAGTGCATATATCCTCGCGCATACACCTCATTGTTCCACCTTCCAAGCAATGACGAGCACAGGTAATTGGGTATCAAGTTGACAGGTTCATAGTGTAGCGTAAATCTACGCTAATAGCGTAATAAATTTGAAGTGCTTGTCTTTTACACGCGTTTTCGTCGTAATTTAAAATGAGAAGGAATCCTGTTGAGTTGAGTATAATGCTTTACAAGTTCAAAATGTCTTGTTTGTTCCTCGTGCTTTTATTTCCTATGGTTTAATTGACTTTTGACTTGGAGCTAATTACAAATGGATAACGTACCTAGATAGAATGTTTTTATTAAGTGCTATAAACTATAAAAGTGATAACTAGGTGCATAAAACCCGAGTGAAATGGTATGTTTCGATAGAGAAGATATTTACGATCGAAGCAATTACACCTAAGTACTTCAAATCACTCGGGAAACTCCTTTCCTATAAATCTAAACCACTTACCTATGATTATACAAAATAGAACTTATTGACTCAGACAATCCGATTAAAGATAGCGCGAGAGGCGAGCGCAGGCGCGATATGAAGCGGTTAAATTAACTTTCATAATTAGAAACACCAATAAGGCAGAACGCCCAACACTACACAAATTACACCTGCGTTACTAATTATGTCGGACGCAGATATATCATCTCGAACATGATTCTTTCTTCTAACCGTGTTAAAATTGTATTTATTACACACATCTGTCACCCCGGTAATGACTACCGTGCTTGAGACCTGCCCCATGAACGCATCAAACATTTCAAATCAATTAGACTGTTTGAGAAACATCGTCTTAATGATACCCGAAAACTTTTCCAATCGGATTCGTATATTAAGAGAAAGGGTTCTTTATTTATACACTCATAGATAATTAATTCGGGTCATTTTCTATATAATTGTTCATAGAAAATTACCCGATTCATTGCCCTTGAGTGTATTATCATTAATTAAATCAAACAACATTTCGCCGGTTTTATAAATAATTCAATATCATAAACATCTTTCGCGTCTGGATTTTATTAAGTTGTAAATAAATACAGAAAGGTAGTCGTCCTAAGTAAAAGTGGTAGGTACGGTTGGGTACAATAAGTACATACCTCCTAATAGTATAATAGACAAAGCCCAGAAGATCGAGCGCGAAACTGAAAATCGTACAACACAAACTAGAATCACTGTGGATGTCCTATGCACCACTTTTGCACAATTATGTACGAGTATCAGAGTAAAAGTTTGAAAATAGGGAGTCTAATTTTCAGGTCGTTTGTGTAGAATCTCAATCAGAGACGCATCTGGATTAGGGATTGCAAACGAGTTACTCGAAACTCGGTTAACCGAGTAACTCGATCGAGTTTTAATCGAAATAGAACTCGGTTAATAACCGCGGTTTTTCGAGTTTTTTGCGTCCTTATAATATTACGGATTTTTATATTTTTACTTAAGTAAACCTTAAAAATAGGTTTTTAAGTTTCGTAACACGTAAGTAATCGACGTAATAACTGATTACTGCATAAAAAAATGCCTTTAATTCGATAAAGACATATTCTGACTTCGCAAAATGACACACACGCGAAACGACAGAAAAGCAAAATGACAGAAATACGTTGTGTATACGCACCACCATCATCATCATCAACCCGTATTAGTCGACTGCTCGACATAGGCCTCTCCCATGTCATGCCATCGAGCACGATCCGCGGCCACTGGCATCCAACCTCTGCCAGCCATCTTGCGAAGATCATCACTCCATCTTGTCTGAGGGCGCCCCATACTACGTTTGCCGATCCGTAGTCTCCACTCGAGAACACGCTTGCTTCAGCGCTTGTTGGTTCTGCGGCAGATATGACCAGCCCACTGCCACTTCAGCTTGCTAATCCTTTGGGCTATGTCGACGATTTTAGTTCTCTGTCGGATCACATCATTACGGATACGATCCTTCTGAAATACTCCCAACATGGCCCTTTCCATAGCTTGCTGAGTGACCTTAAATTTACGTAGGTACTCAGCCTTCCCGTGAGCGACAACGTTTCGGCTCCGTATGTCAAGACTGGTAGGTAGGATGCACTGGTCGAAAACCCTTGTCTTCAGACATTGTGGAATGGACGACGAGAAGACTCGACGTAATTTCCCATACGCAGCCCAACCCAGCTGTATTCTTCTATTAACCTCTTTTACAAAGTTATTTTTACCTAACTGCAGAACTTGCCCGAGGTAAACGTACTCCTGAACAACTTCGAGAAGGGCGTCCTGCACTGCAGTCAGTTTCGGTAAAACAATATCGTTGAACATAACCTTGGTTTCGTCCAAGTTCATCCTAAGACCGGCGTGTTGAGAAAAAGCAGCTAGACCGTTCAGCATGTATTCTAAATCCTGCAAAGTTCAAGCCAAAATGACGGGATCGTCTGCAAATCGCAAGTGTGAAATGTACTCGTCGTTTATATTAATGCCACGACCCTCCCAAGCTAGCGTCATAAACACATCCTCCAGTGCATTCGTGAACAATTTGGGGGAAATGACATCCCCTTGTCTCACACTCCGCTGCAGGAGAATGGGCTTAGTCTGCTGGTTCTGTACTTGGACGGCGTAGAGACATCTCAGCACTTGGATGTATCGCCAGTCTATTTGGCAACGTTGTAAGGATTCCAGAACCAGACAGAATCAAAAGCTTTCTCATAGTCCACAAATGCTAAGCACAGGGGCTGATTTTACTCCTCAGTCTTCTGTATTATCTGCCTCACTGTGTATGTGGTCTATGGTGCCATATCCTCTAGGAAATCCGACAGATTGTAAACTCTTTGTCGGTAAGTGCAAGGTCGTTCACAATTTGACGGTTTCTGATGGATAGATTAAAAACCGGTCAAGTGCGAGTCGGACTCGCGTACCGAGGGTTCCGTACAAACTCAAGTAGCTACATAGATAGTTCAAGAAAAACTGTATGGCGATTAGTTTAGTAGGAGCAAATAAGTATGTGTTACGATTTTCGCGAATTTCTAAAAAACGGTGCAACTTAGGAAAACCGTTATGATTTTTCCTGTAATATTTAGGACGACATTAACAATTGGTAATTATTACAGATTTTTCTGTTCAGTAACTTCGAAGATAATAGGGGAGGAATGGTATTTTTTTAACGTTTGGCATTATAAATCAAATACTACTTATTTAAGAAAAAAAAAATAAACACGGTGTTTTAATCTACAAATCAAGCCCTTTCATTTGATACCCCGTTCAATATAATAGCCCTACTTTCAATTTTCAAAGTCCCATTTCGGTCCCCTTTAAAAAAAAAAGGAAAAAGGTATAAGATTTTTTTACTGTCCAATAGCCTCGGGTTAGCGATTTTTAACAGTATTCCAAATTTCAAGTCGATAGCATTAATAGATCCTGAGATATCTTGCTGTGACAGACAGATGGAGTCGCACCATAAGGGTTCCTTTTTTACCATTTTGGTACGGAACCCTAAAAACTACCCTACTACCCTACTTAAGCCCGAGTTTACAAACTAATTTAATCATTATCATAACACAAAAAAAAATTAAAACTACTTCAGACAGTTTCGAGTAAAAATCGAAACCGAACTCGGTTTTCGAGTTTAATCGAAAAGTACTCGTTTTTCGGTTTTCGAGTCTGGCTGCAATCCCTAATCTGGATAGCGTTTGAGATTGGGCCTCAAACTACATATCTTCTGAATATACTCACGGACAATGAATTCGGGTCATTTTCTATGAACAATTTTATTATATAGAAAATGACCCGAATTCATTGTCCGTGAGTGTATGTCCAAACAGCACTCAACTAAGTACCATATTACAGCTAAGATAACAGGTAGTGCAAAGTTGCAAACAAACAGTTCAAGTGGTATTTTATATTCATCAAAATTTTATAAATAATAATTAGTACGTAATGTCTGATCTAGCGAGCCTAGGGCATGCCCCCGGTACTGGATTTCCATACAAATACGGTACCGGAATTGGGAATTCCCGGTTCTCACCATACAAACTCAGTACCGGGAGCATGCCCTAAGCGAGCCCGACCATTTCCATTCTAAGCAGTGGTCCAAAACATCAGGCCAACCATACATTTATAAATGTGTTTATAGCTAGCTATTAGTCTAATAACAAAAACCTGATAAGGGAGAAACCATTTCATATGTTTGATAATATAATAAAGAATTAATGAAAGGAACCCTAAAACCAATTAGTCACATGCGAATCTGACATTAATATTCTCCTAATTTTTCATCAGAGCGAGTGCCGCCTGAATAACGAACTTTCCAGGCTTGAATTTCGGTTTCCTTCTTAGTTTAATGAGGAAAGATGCTCTTTCCGAATGAGCTACGAGTATAAACATGTATTGTAACGAGTGGCTTGATGACATATTGAGATGGACGGTGTAATAGTTTTTGGAACAATCAATAAAATGAAGGCATGTTTTATAGGTAAAAATACAATGTATTGTACAAGGTACCTTGTGTACCTTGTGTAAAATTACCACTCATACTTAAAACAGTAAATTAAATACAATGTAAATATTTTGTGTCAAATTCAGTTCGATGTTGTTTGTATAATGTACCTGTATGTACCTTTACACCCCAATATTTTAAATCCTAGTAATTATTCCTATTATAAATCTGAAAGTTTGTGAAGGTGTTTAGATGTTTGTACTAAATAATTCAGTAACAACTGAATGGATTGAGCTGAAATTTGGCATGCAGTAGACCAAGTCATGGATTGAAACATAAGGGAAAGAGTTCCCTTGGGTTAATAACGAGAATAACACAGGCGAACCGCGGGTAAACTAAATAAAATACACACCGGACACACAAAACCGGATAAGTGCGAGTCGGACTCGCCCACCGAGGGTTCCGTACAAATTTGTAGGTATAGTAAGAATTATCTAAGGAGTCCGAATGTTTGTAAAGAGAATGAACAAACATTCGGACACCTTAGATAATTCTTTTTATATATTTTTTTCCACGTTAACTTAGAAGCTCGATTTTCCACAGCTTCAAGGGACTGTAAACCTGAGTATATGGTTTTATTTTCAACTCTATACCTCCACGCGTTCCCGAGATAAAGGGTCTTGACAGACGGACAGACAGACAGATTGACGGATGGGCAACAATGTGATCTTATAAGGGTTCCGTTTTTTTTTTCTTTTGAGGTACGGAACCCTAAAATTGAGATGTATAGGAAACATTATCAATAGAGTTAGAGACCGGATCTGATGTAGCGATCTCAATATTAATAGGGATATGACTAATGCAATTCGTTAAATACATGTCGTGTTGGTTATATAAGGTCTTAATTTTTACTGTGCATTGTGAAGAAGAAATATTAAAGAAGAAGTTACGATAAGTTACATTGTTTTTGTGTGTAGAAAAAATAATAAATTATACCAGTCATATCCATATTAATATTCAGATCGCTACATCGGATCCGGTCTCTATCAAATATTTCCTATTCATCTAAATGACGCATTTACATGTACATACAAAAGTGACAGAGTTGGATAACTTTCCTATAAAAGAATCTGGATCCTTTTATATGTTCCATAAACATAGCGCACCACCAAACAATAAAGTATAGAGTATTAAGGTACAAAATACAAAAAACGGCGCAAAAATCTGTTACATATAAATCGCAAACCACGTAAACCGGCATTATAATCAATATTTTCGTTTTAAGCTACATTTCTGATCTTGATTTATAGCATGCGGTTTAACTTGCGGTATTATTAACAAGTTGTAAATCATCGATCGGAATTAAGACCACGGTGAATCGGCGACTTGAATTTGTTGACGAAGGCTTTAATAGTACAGGTCTTCTGACCTAACACTTCTATGCTTCACAGTACTTATTAGATATTAGGTAGATACATCTACGGACCTGTAAACAACGGAATTTTAGTGTTTATTTGCAGAGTTTTCCTTATGGATTACCATCAGCCATGCTTAGCATTGGAAATCAAACAGAACTTGAAAATGTTTCCCAAACAACACCTACGTTGTTGATGCTGTTAACCTGATCCTTCAAAACAATATGTCAATCATGAATTATTAATTCAGGAAACGACCACAACCACACCATGTTTTCAAGTTTGTTATGTTCTAGTTTTAATGCCGCTGACGTACTTGTGAGACCTAAAAAATAAAATCTATTTTCGGGCCTATTTTGCAAAATAAAACAATATTTAATATCCGTTTTGACAATTGATAAGCCCAAAATTAAGTAATTATGAATTACATTTATCGATTGTATAGAGCAAGCGGCGATAAATCTAGTTTCAATACTGATTAACTCAATAAAGATTTAATTCGGTTGGTGGGCTTACGGGACGCGGGAGGCGGCAGTGGCAGCAAATGCATCACGGGCGATAATGAACCGACTCGTGTGCACGACTGCGCCGCGCTTGCGCACTCACACGTAATGCACTATCCTGGCCTCGCAGAGTCGTGCAACACTTACTCGTTGCCATATAAAACAACCCTTCTTATAATATTTGACTGTGTGAACGTTACCTTGGGAGTACTTTACGATGCGTGATTGTTTATGCACTAGTTACTTTACGATAAATGGCCACCGATGGGATTCTGATTCGTGCACAATTACTTTACCATATGCAATGCACAATACTATATGCTATTAATTTTCTAGAGTAAAATTTAAAATAAATTTAACATCCCCTGTCAGAGACTACAAGGGAAACAACATTGAAGCCCTTGTAAGATTGGAGACCAGAACGATTCTTAGGCATATATATACTACGTAAAATACTAGTACCTACCTATACATTTGTAAATGTTTGGTACCTGTTTAATGTTCTTGCAGGACAAAGTTGCAGTGAAAATGGACGCCATTTGTGAACAAGACAGGATCTCGGGTTTCTTAAACTGGCACCTCCCACGTGGTGTCTTGTGCCCTTAACCTTTCGAGCGGCCGCACCGCAGTTTATGCGCCTTATAATGCGCTCTCCGCACTGTCTTATACGGCCGCCCGTTTGTCTAAATTTGGAGCATAAGCTACCAGCGCACAATTAAGTAAAGAGTTCGCTCACTTGGATTCTCTCCTTTCAGGATGACCACTAGATGTTTCAATAAGTAATGGAGGTTATTTATGCTATAAGTATAACGATAATCGGGCATTTCTCCAGAAATATGTCTGCGGTCACCTCATTCATCTGGCCCTTTTTCATACTAAATGTATGGAGACAGATGAATGAGTCGCAGACATATTTCTGGAGAAACGCCCAATCAAGCTTATTCTATATACACACACAATTTTGTCATTAACGAACTAAAACGGAAACCTGCTGGTGAAAAAGTTAAAAAAATGGATTCCGTAGCGGACTAGACCTTTAATGAAAATGACTACCCAATTTATATATATGTTAACGTACTTTTCAAGAGCGGTAATAAAATCAAATGTGCACGATTGAAGTTGTGTACCTACCTACTCAGAACATTAAAGGTTTAGTAGTATCGAAGCTCGCGACTCGCGACAATCGTGCGCACCTGCGGCTGCGTCGGGCCGGCGCCGACGCCGACGCACTTTCAAAAAAGGCTTACGTGGCTCGCTAAGGAAACACAATCCACTCGGCGCCTGCCATTTTAATAAAGTTAAACGCTTACTATGTACAACTGCAATAACCGATAAAAATATAACTAACGTTCCTTAGATAGGTGTTCATGTGATGTGTGCTACCGCAGATTTGAGTTCTTCTCAGGCCGGAAAGGATTGCAATTTAAAATAAAAAGGATAGGTTAATTCCCGTGTGTTGCTTTTGTGTGCGCACATAATATTAACTGAAAGTTTTAAGACGTAACCGTACATTAAATAATATATGTTTTGCAGGAAATAAATAAACCTATAATTACCAATTTGCCAAATATATCAGTAAAACGCTGGAAAAAACGTAGCCAAGCAAAACAACTGACTTGGCGAAAATTATTTTATCGGTATCTGTGGTTTGAAAAGTTTTTAGCTATCTACTAAGATCTGTTTTGCAATTTATAAAACTATCCACTTTCAAGTAGACAGCCAGATATAATAAACAAACGGAAGTGCATGACGGCAACAGATGGATTAATCTGACTGTTCACGGAACATGTACAGTTATCCAAAATCTAGTACCAATTGCTAATAAGTATTAAGATTTTGTTTGGGAGACAAAAAATAGAAAAGATTAACTCTCGTACTACTCACGAAGGGTATAGTAGCAACGTAGGTATTATGTTAAACGGAAAAGTGGAAAGAGTTAATTAGCTAAGATATTAGTGTAGGTGCTAATTACTTATTTTACGAATAGTGAGACATCACAGCACAGGTCACCTTTCATTCAGAAACCATCACGATGGTTAATTGTGTATTATGGTCCATTGTTGGTCGTTGTTATCTATCTATCCTCCTTAATCCAACGTAAGTTGAAAACCGAGATGAACCCACAATTTATTGTAGCAACAAAGATTATTGTTGTCACAACAAAGTAAGATTTAACAATAGTGCAGATATGGAATATTTTATTTAGCCGTGTCGAGTCTCCCACGCCATTGGATTCAATTATGGAGGAAAAGCAGATAGGTCGGCTCGCGAGTGGTCCGCTCGTGACCCGTAAATTGGAACGGTCCGTCGCACGCCCTTGTCGCACCTTGGTCGCCGACCGCTCGGCCGTGCGCCGAACACCGTCCCGACAACATAACACTGTAACGGCACCCAAATCGACGTCCCTACAACACTCACCAGATTTTACTTCTCACGCACATCCAATTTAAGAGCATCGACAAAAGTGTACCCGGTCCTTTTGCGGCCTTAACTATTTCTCTATATACGACAAACCGCCGTTTGCACATGGTACTTATTGATAGAAAATTAAAGGCACGATACGGATAGAAACTAAACCTTGCTTTCTACTATTTGTTGGCAATAGTTTGGTTGGGTACTTTTACTAGATATTAGTAAAGTAGGTAAACTAGTTCGGTATTATCAACTCGAACGAACAATTGTGTAGTTATAGTTAACCTCGGTGTAAAGTAGTGAGACAATAAAGTAGGTTAAGTTATAGTATCAAAGGTATCGGATTAGGGTGGTGTTAACAGGTGTGCGCTCCGTATTTGGGGCATAATGTCTTACAAACAATAGACCGCGCCAGCGGGACTACTGCCATAACGGGAATTCAAATCATAAGCATTCTTTAAACAAACAAACAAGTGTTGATATTAGCATTTCTGATATTACTTGCAACCGAGATTGTTTACCTTTCAGAGTCTCTTTATATTTTTTATCTACAAATTATTTTATACTTTACCTGGTGTGAAGTGGACTGAATGTGAAGTGGTCTTAATAGTAACTGTAAATTAACTCAACTCATATGTGGGACGAATGTGCAAAAAAGAGGAAGGGCGCTTTTAGCACCGGGGAAAAACGTTATGTCATATTTTATTAATTCCGAAAATAAGATCTCACAAAACAACCATTATGTAATTTTTATCCCGTAACTATAAAAGATGAAGCACGAAAATATTGCCTTCCTTATCCTAAATATACGTAAAGCTAGAATACCTACATAAATATCCGGTTCTAACGAAACACAATGCACTCTACTTAACTAGTGTTTTCAAACATACGGAACACACAGTTAGTAAGTCATAGTACAGTATGGCCCTCGGAACAGAGATAACAATCTCACTAAAGCAACCATACAGCTCGCAATATTTACGGAAATGTCTTCGTATGGTAATATAATAACGCTTAAAAGGGGTCTTTAGCGCTAAGTAGAGCTTATTCTTGTTTTGTTTAAATTATGATTGCTTTAATTGCCGTCTCCTGGTGCCGTGGCGGGCAGCGAGCATACTTCTAAGTTAATTTTCCAAGTGCGCTAATCGCACCCGATTAAATGAGAATGCGACAGGTCTCGGCCGTAACGAGTACAGAATGGGTATTCTGAGGTAGAGATGCACAAACCGTTTACTGAACTGTCTCTTTATAAAAACTCCACATAACTATCCTTTGTAAGTAAATATATTTACATCTTTCGTGCGCAGGAAAACAATCGAGGGCAAAAAACATAATAAAATTTAATGAGCCAATTAAATATTCCGCTAGCTCCTTTGGCGTCGTTCTATTCTTTAATGAAGTGACTATGACTATATTTGGAAGCGGATTTAAATTTAAATATTTTACCACTCGACTCGATAAAGTAAAACAGGTGTGACTAAATATAACTAGGTATCTAATATTGATATTATATTTAATGATGTAACGAATATTCGTATTCGCATTCGCAAATATTCGCAAGATTTTCAATATTCGCGTTCGCATTCGTATTCGCAAAAATCGATGCGAATATATTGCGAATATTTTTGGTGCATTTTAGATCCTAAAATTCATGGAAAAGAAAAAAATACGGCCAAGTCCGAGTCGGATTTCGAAACTATCAATGAGTAATTAAAAACTCTGTTAGATAAGTACCGAAATAAAATGAAAATAAGATATTTTTAACTTCCACCGGTTCCAATTTTTCTACCACATGCATAATCATTATCTTTAGCTGACAAATTATTCCAACTTAAACTTCAATTACTTATTTTATTGCAAAACTGAATTAAATTTAAGTTAATCGTAATTGAAAAAGAAGTATTGAATTTTCATAGTTATTAATTTTGTTTATTTCTAGTATTATAAAATTTTATAACCAATGTTCGCATTCGCATTCGCATTCACGAATATCAACGTTGATTATTCGTATTCGCATTCGCATTCGCGAATGTTCAAAAATCGATATTCGTTACATCCCTAATTATATTAACGCAGGGGTCTCCAAACTACGGCCCGTGGGCCGGATCCGGCCCGCGAGCCGTTCCAATCCATCCCGCGGGAAGAAATCGGGAGGGCCTATGATCCGTCCGCTGGGCATTCTAATCCGGCCCGCGAGGCATTCCAATCCGGCCCGCGGCACAGAATACGAATAGTAGTACGTACAGAAGTCTCCTCACAGAAGTCGCACAGTAAAGTAGCTACAGATCTACTTAGCTAGTCTAGTCTGGTCTGAGCTGACGTAGAAAGAGTTTTGCTACAAGTTGAACCAAACAGATTCGATGATCCCGCAATATTTATACATCACATACATATATACCTATATGAGATTTTACTTGGTTGTGCTTTGATTATCCAGCGTCTATATTTTCATACTCGTAAATTTTACCCTAATGCGTTTCACGGATTTAGCTCTCTTTTTTATATAGGTACCTAGATGTTATGTATTTCTACTTGTTCTTTAATACCTAGTCGCGGCCGTCAGATTCTATTTCGTAGCTATGGGGGTCAATCCTATTTTTTTAATCACGGTCAAGTCATATTTTATTTCCAAATAATTTTATAATAATTCAGATATATTCTGTGATACTATCACTTGATTGCACTTGAGATACGAAGAGACACTTAAGACTAGGTAGATATATTCAGAAAATGTAAACTAGGTACATTATGCTAACCTGTTAATGCGATGCGATGTTGTGCGTATTATTTTCTCGTGAAGTACATTTAATTATAACAAGTTAGAATTTTCTACCACAGAAAGTAAATACCTAGCAACTTGCAATTCAACGTGCGCTGAATATTTCCAACAAGTTGAATACTACTAGGTACTGAATAAGAAAATTTTACAAACGACATAATAATCTACTATGGTATCTGGCAAATCTTATAAACCCGAAAGATTGTGAGGTTGTATACCTCGGTGTATTACCCTGGTAAAGTTCCCTTGCTAGGGATAAGCCGAATGAAAAGCCGATGGTAAATGCTGGTTAAATATAAATGGATAAACGTGTGATTAGAAAAAAAATAACTGCTAAGCAGGCATCAACGATGTTTGTCTGCTCGTTCATCAACGTTCATTTTAAACCAAGCTTTTTATTTCAACCAACGCATATAGACGACACCTTCACTAACTTAGTCGGAAGTGTATAGGATTAACGCATAAACAGGAGCTACGAGAAGGTAAAATTAGATAACTATTAAATTAATTATACCGATATTTAGAATGCTAACTATTCGGAGTCCTTACGCTAACCATATGAATATTGTAAGTAGGTACTACAACTTAAAATAGTTCTTATTTAGGTAATAGTGGCTGATGGACAACAGCAGGCGGGGTACGTGACATTTTACACAGGTACCCCTTTACAGCGAAGGCAAGGACTGAGACAGAATTTTGGAAAATATATCTCCAATACCTACTGAGGAATAACTTTAAGGAAAAACATGCGTGGCTTGTACTTAATACAAACTTATACATGTAGATATCCGGCACGAAGAAAATTAGCAACGCTCAAGACACTAATAGTCGTATTGAACGCTGAAAACGCTTACTAAGCGATCGTGCATAATGAACACCGTCTACGTCTTAATTATGTTATCATTCAATGATGTGACGAGGCTCCGAACGAACGCATACATAAATATTTAATTGAATGAATAACACGTTTATCGTCGTCGAGTTGTTCGCGGAAAGCGACAGGCGGGGCTCAGCGCTGCGCGAGCGCTTGTTCTCCTCGCACCTACTTATAGCGTACCGCCACTTGATTGCCTTAAGATGACTTCATTTCAATCATCTCATGGCTTAAATTCAATAAACACTAGTCCATTCCAAGAAGGAGATGAGCCTACGCGGGGAGAAAACCTAACTTTCTGGACAGGGGAAGACGTGAAACATGAACAACTCGTAAAGAAAGTCTCTAATCGCATATTTATGGCCGTCACTTACGGTTCCTGCCACAAACACCTGCGATCTGGGACATTCTATATTTTTCATCACACTTGCTCGAAAATGGTGTCATTACACGTAGGTTTTGCGGGCCGTAAATGACCTATTACGCCCTAGGGCGTAATGGTTTTCTTTTTAAATTTGAAACGCTGGTTCTGTTTTACTCTTATTTGTCATGATCAAAGGAAACGCCAACTTACTTTTTTAACTTTTATTACTGAAATATTTATTTAAAGAGAACTGTTATTGAAAATACATGTAACCACATATTTCTGTAACGTTAATTAAATGTTAAAATAGTGTATTTCAGTATTTTGCAAATATAAAATCAACCATTTTAAGTCTTTACCGCTATGGTTTCCGAACGTGACTTGTCGTCTTGATATATGTCACTAATGTCACTGTCAGTTTTACAATTTTATTTAGGTTAAGTAAGGTTATTTTAATCAGATTTCCTCACAAGTGTGATGAAAAACATTGTGTGTGCCACGGGCGGTAAAGGAATTACAAACTCGTGTTGTTAAAGCCCTCGGCTTCGCCTCGGCCTTGTAACAAACACTCGTTTGTAATTCCTTACTTACCGCCCTTGATACACAATGTACTATTACCGCTCCTAGGGTGTAATATACTATTATTATAAAAAGCAATATTCAAACAATATATTCAAATATAATATGTCAACTTTGCTGAAATAAAACACTTCAAGTTCGCAGACGGTTTGGCTGCTTTAGGTAGTAAAAAAATCAGGGGTTGAAATTTTGTATTGCTAATAGTAAAAAACTCGGTAAGATGAACTCGGTGGGAAGCTGGGAAGTAACTAGTAATGTCTCTTTATTATTCTGGAAAATGTCAGGATCAGATCTGCTGTCCAGATTATCATATTATATATGTATATAAGAGTCCCCGTTTATTGGGGTAGGTATATTGCTCTAGTATTCCTTAACAGGTTTGATCTTGCGCACGATTTGCTACGTAGTTTTTACTACCCAATAAATATAGAATACATACATATCCTATGTGTTCAATTCCAGGCTAAAAAAGTCTGTGATAATATTTGCCAGTATCTCAACATTTAACATTCGGTCAATATTGACCATTTAAATACTTGCAATTAGAGGAAAAATCGAAGAGAGGATGAGTGAGATAAATGTACTTATAAGTGGGAAATTATTCAAAGGTTTAACACCTATAGATATTGCAGAAGGGTTACTTGTATCTGCGAAAACTATTTTTATGTAGTCAAAATCTAAAATATTCAATAGGTAGTTCAAGTTGAGCATGTGGTTATCTGGTTGACACAGCGACTTGTTTTCTGCTTTCCAAAAATAATTTAAGTCCCGAAGCATAATAAGTTATTCACTATCAGGAAAAATGCGAAGGCATATCAATGTAAATTGAAAGTAAGTATTACTCAAAAGATCGGTGCTTACAGCGAATATTGTCAAAATAAAGGATCATAATTTATGGAAGTCGAACCTCGAATAATAAATGAATCGACGCAATAAAAAATTATTCACATCGTCAGCTTTCCCTTAATACTCATGTCATACATATTAAAATATGAATTTTGTACCAAGCTCATTATTTTCTGTGAAGACGTACTGCGTCGTTACGTATTGTCGAGTCGACGTAATTTAATGTGCCGTTGTATGGAACCCGTACGATCAATAACCGAGGCTACCTTAACATAAACAACCTGTCGGAGCTATTTTTCAAGAACGTCTAAAAGCTTGTACGTGACCGTTCAAATAATTGAAAATGGTAACAGTGTGATTTATGCAAATCGATAGCTTGACGTTCAATTTAAACTGTAAGGCACGTTGCGCCCGCGGCGTCGGCCATTAGGCGCTTCGCAGGACCGCTGCCTCCGCCTTATCTCGTACCCGACGTGTCCCTGTCCATGCGCATAGCGCCACACACCCGGGTACCTGCTCTCTTCCAAATGCAACATTTATTAAAGTTGTCAATAAAACTCACCACGCAAATAAACTCCTAGACCGGATGTAAAAAAGGCATACAAGTTGATATTTTTTCCTGTTTATGTTGTTGCTGAAATGCGTAGGTATGAAATGTATCCGTCCGGGCCACGAGATTTCAACTCGCGCTTTATCACCCCAGCAAAAAGGAGGGTAATATTTTTGATCTTTACCGATTACAGTCAGATTATTCGCAATTAATCGCCCTTAAAATAATTATTCAACATGAAAAAACATTAAGTCTCAATAAATGTCTTAACTGCATTAAAGTTGTATAACGTCAGTTACATGACAAACAATCATAAGGATGATGAACAGTTTACGCAACTATATTAATGTTTCGCGTCCCTTAAAACTCGACTGGAATATCGCTTGAGGAAATATTACCCAGCGAATTACCGGTAGGCAGTGGTGCAACAAGAAGAAACTTTATGTTATTGTTGACACCGCTGTCCATCTAGGTTGCTATGTACATATATATGATTCAAATAAAGACTGATTTTCAATTTGACCTACAATTTCCACACTTATCTAATTATTGATAGCGAGTATAGTGACTTTTAACCCGACTGCGACGAAGCCCAAAAGGAGGGTTATGTGTTTGACCTGTATGGATGTATGTCTGCTCGTAACTACTCAATGACAGACCCGATTTTGATAAATGACACATCATTAGATCTCGCGAGTGTCACAGGGTATGTGAAATTCGTAAAATAGTATTTTATGCAACAGTTGTATAAGAAGGTTCAAAAAATGCGAATTGCGTGAGTTGCGATACGAGCCGCGAATGCGGCGAGTATCGCAAATAGAGACGCAATAAGCGTTTTTTGACTTAATTATACAACGTTGCATACAATACTTTTTCTACGACTAGATTTTTTAAAATATAAAATAAAAACAAGGCATAACCTGCAAACAAGGCAAATATGACGTTTGACTTACAGTATGTGTCTATGGTAAACTTTTTTTTATAATTTTAAATTGACACGCAGTGAATATATTAAAAATACTTTTTTTTATGTTGGTATCAATGAATTTAGTTCGGAAAGTTTTGTTTTTCTTAAAAGCCGTAGGAATTTAATTGTTTATTAAGTTGGTAGTTGTGCATTTTTATCGTAATGTTAGAATTGAGCGCTTAATCCTTGGCCTAAGTTTAACCTAGATTTAGAAGTCTGTGGCTGCTAGCAATAACGTAAAGTGACTATAACGACACTAGTGCTGTTATGGGGAATAGAGTATAGACTTCTCTGAACTCATATTATGTATTTTCTTATATTAGTGTTCGTGACCAAGTAAAAGACAGATAACAGTACAGGAGTAGAAAAAAGAACAAAATTGCCGATTTATGCACTTTAATGCGCGATAAAACATAGTAAGTAGCTATAAGTAATTGTAACGTGTAAATTTAACTAAAACAAGATGATTTAAAAAATAAAATGATTTCAAATTAATAATACGAGTATTTCTGAGAAAAGTACTGATTATTAATAAATACATTTCCGTTTGAAATACACTACCTAGCACAATTGACTTTAATATTACCCGCCCGAGCAATACGTAAACATTGCCTTAATAGAATGATTCATCACGCCGGGTGAAAGTCAGGCGCACAAAGTTCGATCGAGACACTAACCCGATAGCACCTGACAATGAACAATAAGTCCCACAATAACATATCGCACATCAAAATAAAAGGCTCTTGTCCCGACAATACTTACTTAAGCTAGGAAAACACTTCAGCGTGAAAAAAAAGAACACTTGGGATGTTACAATAGGCTGCACTCGCACGTGGTTAAAGTAGAGATGCAGCGAATATTCGGCCACTATTCGGTATTCGGCCTATTCGGCCACATTTTGACTATTCGGCCGAAGCCGAATAATGGCATAGTATTCGGCCGAATACCGAATAGTAAATTAACACAAAGTCGAAGGAAAAAGAAGGATGAATAAATATTTTATGCCACACCTGGCCATAAAGTGGCTTTTTCCGCACGCTGCGCGTACGGAAAAAGCCGCTTTCTGGCCAAGTGTAGACATAAAATGATGTACACAACACGGGAGATAATAAAGAAAGCCCTCGATCGCATATTTACGTCCCTCGCTTGCAGCTCGGGCCGCAAACTTCTGCGATCTCGGCCTTCCTTTGTATTACCACCCTAGTTGTGTAATGTACTATTAATAACAAATTATAAACAGTAATCAATATTAAATATTAGGTTAATCATCTTTCACATCAATTTCAAACATATATAGAACAGTAGCATAAACAACGAATTAGAAATTAAACTACTTACAAATGAAATTAAATTTTTCAATGGCGCATTTTTCTATCATAGGCTGCCTACGACGAGTAACAAGTTGCAACCTGTACAGAGATTCACGGCGCCGCTCACCCGGGCGTTCGAATTTACTTCATTTTAGGTAAAACCATTGGCCGAATATTCGGCCGCCGAATATTCGGCTATTCGGCCGTCGACTCCGCCGAATATTCGGTATTCGGTATTCGGCCAAATTACTATTCGCTGCATCTCTAGTTAAAAGCCAAGGAGTTATTCTTGGATATGTTTACGGATGACACCCACCATTGAATTACAAGTGTGGCGTTAAACCAGTTTCGTTATGACATAAAAATAAATGTCATTTAGGAGTTATGTCCTCGGTACGATTGCTTAAACGGTCAGTCTGGGCCCTATTTAATAAACAATACAAGTTACAAATTGTAAATTGTAGATTACAGGCTACAATTTTACAAATTTATGTTTAATAAATATTACAAGTTAAAAATTTGTAATGGTGGAAAACCTACATAATTGTAGTATTGTAACTACAATTTTACAAATATCTGTTTAATAAACATTTTCATTGTACAGGTGACAATTCACATATTTGTAGGGAAAACTGCTTTATTAAACACACGATTGTAATTACAAGTTTAGATATTATGTAAATTGTAGTACAATTCCGACAGGTGGGCTCATGGTGTGTCAAAACTTGAATAGCGTGTCCTACAACCTAAACAATAATAAATAAATAATATTAAACATGGTTTTAACAACAAGTAGTGAGAGTAGTGATGGTAGCTTGTTGATTTTCATATCATATGACTTATAGTTTTTCGACTGAATAACATGTCTTTATTCTAGTAATACTAGAAATAGAATTGTAATTTTGTTCAAACGTCAAATAATGTATGTGCTAGAACACAGTAGGTATAATAGGTCTTATATAAAATAGATACTTCCGATGTGCTCAGCAATGCAAGCAGGCGTGCCAACATTTGGGCGCAATTCAGTCATTATATATTTAACAATTACAATATTATTTAATAACATAAAATGTTCATCCAAAAATAATTAACATTACGTGAAGACAATACAAGACAAAAAAATTAGAATTATAAAGTCATAAAATAATAATAAAAAAAAATTGAGGATAATAAAATTGAGATGTCAGTTACGTTACGTTGTTGTTGTTGTTATCCATGACTTTACTAATAAACCAAACCAACAAGAAAGTACTCCGTGTAACACTAAAATGCTAAACTGAAGAGTAAGAAATCTACCTTTTTTATTAAGAACTTACACCAAACACTTACATTTTATGTAAATTGTACCCTACAATTACTTTTTTGTAAGTACAATATTGTCATCAAAATCTACGGGCATTTTCTACATGTGTAAACTTTTATTACCTAAACAGTACTTGTAATTGCGATAATTGTGAGTTATAAATACGTAAATTTCTTACATATTTGTAAGGTTTATTAGACATCACTTGTAGTACAATTTGACAAATCTGTTACTTTTCTACAAAATTGTAGGATTGTAACGTTTATTAAATAGGGCCCTGGTTCATTATTTTCACTGACATCAGTAGTAATTTCCACGTACTTACGAATCTAAGTGGATGGGCTATAATCCCCCTTATATAAATCAATCATAATAAATCAGTGTGTAACGCGTATATCAGATCTGCCGATTTTTTATAATTTTATATTCAAAATTCAGTAGCCAATAAGTATATTGACTAATAAATAGATAAATAATCTGTTTACGTAAATAAACCACCTCTCATACCTGCATCGGCTCCGTTTGCCTATGCGGGTGTGCTTACTCGCAATGTAATTAATAGGTACAAGTACAAATTGCTCAATAGCCGAGTTGTTGTTTGAAATTAACCTCTACCGTTCACGCCATCAATGCACGTTATTTATCAATCGAAAGGTGTGATGGTCACACATCAAGTTATGAAAAGCGTCATTTGAGGCTTTAACAATGAGGCTCATAGCACTTGCAATGCACATAAGTACTTTCTAAACATTTGACAGCCTGACCTTGCCGTTTAATTGAGTGCTACTTATACACCGACATTTATTGGAATATATCAATACCTTGACACGTTGGGTCATTCAGTCACTTTTTACGTAGGTACCTGCCTACATAGATATTTCAAGATTAAGCTGACTGGCACAAAATCAGTGCCCACCTTTGATCTTTTGAGAATGCGAGATATCTATATCTGTGAATTCTGACGTTCACAATTATTGTATGTTGCTAAACTTGTTCTTTAGTCTGGCGAGTTTGACATTACAATAACAATCATATAAAATATATCATAAATATTTAACATATAAGGGATTCAGTGTCCAAAGAGAAAGTAATTTTAAAGTTACGTAGACAACAATTAAGAACTTCGAGTACATCTTAAATACAAAGTTTTACAGCTGCGAGACTGATGTGGCCAAGATAACTTGGAAGTTTCAACATAGGTCATTTGAAAAATCTGATCTGACACACAATAGACCAATAGATAGATATTAAGAAAAGAAAAATCATGTCACAAGAATTCTAGTTAAAACGATCATTCCCTTCAAGAAACCACGCTTTATTGGTCTAGTCCGATTAAGTTTGCACAAACGTAAACGGTCATTGACACCTTTTAGTGCACACTTATTTTTCAGTAAACGATTTATACCACATACCAGCACGTGAGTCACGGCGTTATAATACTAACGACGAGTATTCAAGCGTTATGTAGCTAGCACGTAGTGACTACAATAGTACATTGTGTATCTAGGGCGGTAAGTAAGGAATTACAAACGAGTGTTTGTTATAAGCCCGAGGTGAAACCGAGGGCTTTAATAACACGAGTTTTTAATTCCTTTACCGCCCGTGGCACACACAATGTTTTTCATCACACTTGTGAGGAAATCTTAATAAAATAACCTTACTTTTCGACCCAGTATGACAAGAAAATATTAAAACAGACAGTGACATTTGTCACATACGTCCATAGACAATGCGAACGTCAAGTCACGTTCGGAAACCATAGCGGTATCGGCCATTTTAGTTGATTTTATATTTGCAAAATAAAGAAATACATTATTTAAACATTTAATTAATGTTACCGAAATATGTGTTTATATGTATTTGCAATTACAGTTATCTTTAAATAAATATTTCAGTGATAAAAGTTAAAAAAGTAAGTTGGCTTTTCCTTTGAACATGACAAATAAGAGTAAAACAGAACCAGCGTTTCAAATTTAAAAAGAAAACCATTACGCCCTAGGGCGTAATAGGCCATTTACGGCCCGCAGAACCTACGTGTAATGACACAATTTTCGAGCAAGTGTGATGAAAAAGATTTTTGGGGTATAGGCAAATAAACAACAATAAGATTAAGACTCTAATTAAGAAGCAGGATTTTATGTAAAGGAGTTCCTTACATACGCAAATTCTCTTCCTAAGGGAGTTAATTAAAAACCGAAAGGTACTAAACTATATGCACTATATTTATGGGAATGATTGTACAATGTTGAATCGTCCTTTCTTATAAAATTAACACTTATTCCAAACATGTATAATTGGCTTTGTCAAATACTGAATGGCTAATTTCGAGTGTCTGAGCAAAGCAGTGGCGGGCACGCGTCGTCCGTGCGGGCGGCAGTTAGGAAACAATCTGTCGCAAGCGCACCTATGAGTCTCTTGTGATTTGAATATACCTCATTTGGACCCATCATCTCCTCGGTGACAAGTTCTAGGCTAAACGTCAATCTCGCGTTATTTATTTAGGTGGGCTTCGAATTGTTGCGCTCGAACCCTATTATCAAATTTTCGTCATACTTTTCTGACCTTAACGTTCATTTATTTTTACTTGTAACGCGCCAGAATTCGACTTTACATGCGGTTGGTTTTGATTGAAACAATTTGGGTTGAGTAACAATCAAACTTTTTCTATATACGTAATATAGGTATATATACAACGTGTTACACGACCAACTGAAAACTTGAAAACTGTTTATTCAGAATCTATAGTAGAATCGATTACATTATATTTTAATAAGTACATGTTTTTTTTATTTCCCTTTTTTATATCTTGCCCAGTCTAAAAATTACGAGTGCAACATTTGCGATTGTATTACGATTCACAGATGGAGGTTGCATGTATACCCCCAATATTTTAATAATGGCTGGTTTTTTGACGGATTTATTTTTTTGCTATAGGTACCCAAAGTTGTCAAGTGTTGTCAAAGTGTTTGTGTCTCGGTGTGATTATTTAGCTTGTGTTTATTTGATTATTGTTGATTATTTACGAAATGCCGTTTAGATATACTAATATTCAATACTGCGAAATGGTACGGATGTTAGCACGATGCAACGATATTGTCAACTTAGCCGTACGACGTTTTCAAAAAGAGTTTGGGATTACCTACGTCACTAACACGTAGTCAAGTCAACAAATGTAGAGTTAAGAGTTACTAATCGACTAGAATTAAAAAAAAGAAACACTAATATCTTTGGCAATAAAACACGGACTTAAAAACAAATACTGTAGACTAATTCAGAATAATATAAATCGGTTGGGGTGTCTGAGGTTTTCAATAGGTGGTGTAACACGTTGACATACAATAAGTACATAACTTATATATAATGCAACAACCTAAGGACGATTTTTAATTGCATCTTCATAGCAGTAACCCATATATTAGACTTACTGGCAGCTAGTAAATGCCATATTTTGCCCAATAAGTACACGTATCCACATTTTAACATGCTACGCGTCTCACGCAACTTCGTCCGCAAATTGTCCGAGAGAAGCGTTGTTCTTGCCTAAGAAATCGTACACCGCGCTATTAAGAATTTTCTTGGAATCAGGATCCCGAGAAAGTGGAGTTATCAATTTTATTATAGCAAATATTTAGTCATGCATTTACTTAAATGTTGTCTTGACACGATACACAATCATTATACCAGCAGGAAGATACATGATCAATAGGGTGGATCGCTCTTGTATGGGAAATTTTTTTTTTTCGATTTTCAAAATGGCGGACCTTGGAAAAGTTGCTCTGATACCATGTATTTATGTATTTTCAATATCATTCAAATCTGGTTATTTTAAGTACTGTCGCAACCCCACTGAAGATTTTCAAAACTTACAAATATAACCCTTATTAAAACCGTTCCAATACGGATATTTAAAGCAGATTTTTTTTATTTCTATAACGTAACATATAAAACTAAACTCACGTCAATAAACTAAATAGCAAATATGCTTGCATTATGGTACCAGTTACTCAAACTACCCTCATTATTTCTAAAGATTTTAACAGCAAAATTGTTTTAATCTGCCTATCAAGTGTTACGGCACCAACGTCTTGCAATGTTTCTTTATTCGTTGTTTTGATCTAATTGTTATAACAATGACTTTACGTAGTAAAACAGAGCAGGTATAATCAGAATACTCGAAACCAAACTTGAACGCCCTCTTCAGTGGTTAGTTTGCCAGCTGCATGCCAATGAATTACCCTTAAGACATCTTTTTCAGCATCTTGATGGAACAACTACAGGCCCTCAAAGTTTTACTGGTTTAATAGGAAAAGCATTAAATAGCTGTGAAAAACTTCCTTTAACTCAATTTTCTGCAATCGAATGCGAATTGCCCGATATTACAAAGGCCCGGACCGACCTCAGTACGGATCAGTTATACTTACTAGAAATATGTCGTGCAATCCACCAAGGTTTCTGTGACGATAATTTGGCTAAGCGAAACCCAGGGAAAGTCTGTCATTCTCGATGGTTGACAACAGCTAATAGGATTCTCAGACTTTATAATTTCAGCCCAGTCTCCATCAGAAAACTTATTGATTCTGACCCGATTTGTATTGAAAGTTTACGCTCCAATGTGGTTTAAAATTAAAACTCAACATTTATGCGTTAACAGGGCCAAACATTTACACGAAGTAATTAAATTATCACGTTACCTCCAAGATAATCTTAAAAAGGTGATTGATCCTGTTATACAACGCAATTGGTATTTTGGCCACTTTGAGAATATCTTGATAGCCATGTTAGCTGATAATAGATTTCATGTCAGAGCATGGGCCCTAAAACAAATTATCAAGGCGAGAGAACGCTCGTCAGGCTCGGAGACTGCCAGAGTATTCAGGTTGCCAAAGTTTAACTTCAACGCTGACGAATATTATAATCTGATTGATTGGCAACAAGTGTCTGAACCACCAGTGACAAAAGAGTTATCTGCAGATATTATTTTCCAGTGCCTTACTGATCTGAAAAAAGTGGAAACACAGATCTTGCCTAAGTTTTGTTTGATGCCCTGTCACACACAAGCTACTGAAAGAATCATAAAGGTAGTAACTGAATCTTGTTCCGCAGTATGTGGACTAGACAGACGTGAAGGGTGGATAAAAAACAGACTTGATTCTTGTCGTATTATGCCGGTATTCAATACGAAAAAAGAATACAAAATTGCATAATTTTAACTTTTTTCCACTTAATATCTGTCACTTAAAACTTGACTACTAGATGGTTTTTTTATTAGCATTTGGTTATTTTGTCCTTTTTAATAAGTTACATAATAATAAAAAGTAATATTTTAGTAATTAATGTAAATTTTTTATCCGAAGACTGAAGCTACTTTTTCGCATGTTTTCCAATCTTTCAGCTTACTTGCGGCAGTACTTCTGCTGAAAATTTTGAAAAATGTTCATATTCACTTTTGATTGTATTCCCCCAGAGCATCTTTTTACAAGTCCGCCTTATTAAAAATTCAAAAAAAGAAAAAACGATCCACCCTAATGATCAACCTACAGGTACAACCAATCACCTCGTGTAAACCGAGCGGCTGTCACGTTTGCATACCAGCGGCGGAGTGGCGTGACGCGGCGTGACGTGCGACACTTGCGCCTGCGACGGGACAGCAGCACCCGCCCGCTCCTCTGCATCGTGTCGCTGGTATCGCTTTCACGTCGTGGTTATCGCCACAATGATAATCTGCATAGTGCGAACCGTTATTGAAAGCCACGGTACTAGTTTGTGCGTGAAGGCTACAATAGCGGCACTTTAATCTGATATTTATTGGCCGAGAGACCGAATGAGGCTATGTGAGGTGACCCAAATCTGGATCTAATAATAATATATGTAATGCGCTGCTCTAGTGAACTTCGCCGGCGTCGTCGTGGATAGTCGAAAACCTGCCTGTTAGCTCAGCGGCGTAAATGGCTAGCCAATAACTGTAATGTAGTATCTATTGCAATTGGAGCTCGAACCATTCTCCTGTGACTGCCCATTTGCTTATTTACGCGTAAAACCAGTCGACGATTAAGGCTCTTAAAGTGATTACAATAACAGTAAAGTGAAGTTCAAGTGCTTCGTCCGAATAGGTTGCATGTTATCAACGGCTAAATTATCTCGGCGACCAATCAGACTTAACTTTGAATGGACCTGCCAATTTAAATATAATGGAGGTCGTGTGTAGGTACTAGAAAATGCAGAGGATTAGAAAATGTATTCAGGACAGATTCGACACAATTCGCAATACTTTAATACAATACATTTATTACAACGGAAAAATATAAATATGACTTAGGTACTTACTATTTTCAGAAAGATTACATAATCTCATTCGGGTACTTGGGTTTTTTAAAAACTATAGCTACACCTACGCTCACATTCACGATATTTTATTTGAATAATTAAACATTTACTTTAAGGTATTACATTACAATCAATAATCGAAATAAATAATATAAATGCGCTATAAAATTACGGCGTCGCGACACGTTCTGGGTGTTAACGAAATAAATTGCCAATTTTAAGGTACAAAGCTCTTGAAATTAAAAAAGAATTAAGCACTGACGTTGGGCGTGGGCTGATGGCAGGCGGCAGGGCGCTATCGATGAGCAATTTTGGTTCCGGCGAGATTATCTTTTGATCGGAGCAATTTCTCTCCGGTCTTGTTCTTGATAACATCAAGAGAACAACGGTATGCATCGTTCTGCATAATTATAAACCAGGGATTAAATCCGTGAATTCATGCAACATATACGCTGGTGGTGCAAGTATCATAAATATCGCTTTGCACTGCCCAAAGGAAATATACGAAGAAATGGTTCCACCAAAGGCAAAGTAAACCTATATATTGAGTTCTATACCTAGCATCTTTTCTTCTAAGTAACACTAGCTTGGTTTGCACTTGATTTGCACGCGTAAACTTGGGCATTTTTGGGAGTAATATAAATATAACAGGTACCTACATACCTAATAAGAAAATAACCGTTCATATAGGTAATATAGTCGGACTACGCTAAGTTTGCAGAGGTCGAAAAAAGGTTTTATTAAAAAATATACATATGGCAACCTGCGGAAAATACAGCAAGAGGATTATTTAATCTTGGTAATACCTACTGAAATAAATATCTGGGTAAATTTTGCACACGTCGATCTAGTTTCAACCAAACTAAGCGATTTATTCCAGGGTGTTAGATCATTTCCATGTATTTAAATATTATGAAATATGTACGAGTACATGTATAGGTACAAGCATTGCTTAGTTTGGTTGGAACTAGATCAATTTGTGCAGACTGTCCCGAATAACTATTTCAGTAGGGATTTAGACACATTATATACTTATTAAACGGAAAGATATTTGCCAAGGATCAAAACTAATTAATCACATTGCTTATGATGTTGCCATGTGTGTTTTTTTGCAATAAAACCTTTTTTGACCCCTGCTGACTTAGCGTAGTCTGACTCTACCTACAGTTTTATTGAATCCATCGTATTTTATCGGAGAAATTCGTATTTAATTTAGGTAAACCCCCGAAATATCTATCAATGACCGTATTTAATAATTTACATGTTTGTATCCATTACCTATTATGAAATTGTATCGGTGTCAGATGTTAAAATGAAAACTGAAGACAATGGAGAGAGCAATATACCTAAATTAAATACGAACTTCTCCGATAAAATACGATGGATTCAATAAAACTGTAGGTAGAGTCAGACTAGGTTTACTATTGGATCGCATAAATCTAAAAGGCATAATTCATCTTTTCGCATAATTAATCATTTGGCATAATGTTTTTTTTTTCTGAACACGTAAACTTTTCAGGATTATTATAACGCAAACCTAACCTAACCTATTTAACAGGATGAGGCCTTAAAGAGTCCTGAAAATTCTACAGTTTAAGAAAAAAATGCATTATGATGAATTATGCCTTTTAAATTTATGCGATCCAATAGGATCCCATATTTCGGGTCCTAGAGTAGTTTTGTATATATGAGATAGAGATAAACTTGAAGGTTTGACATGTAGCGCCATCTCGTGGTTTGTGCCGCTCGTGTCCAAAATACCGTATTGCCGAAATACCAGATTTTTCAAAAAACCAGATTTTCGATTTATGAGATTCCTGTCTTACCACATTCCCGTTACACTAGATTATAAAATCGTAAGTTACTCAAGGATCTAAATCACTTTGTTGGGTTTGTTATTTTGGTAATCTTGTATACAGAGAATCTGGGATTTTGGGAATGAGCGGTTTGTGCCGGTAAACTATAGAGCTAACTACGTGCTCCGTAGTTCTAGATTATATCTTTGAACTATTTCACTACCTATATTCTGGTACATCGGGTGATAGAAATAGCATGAAAATCACCAGCTTCTCAAAAAATAAAACAATTTTGAATTTATACAAGTTCATTTACTTATTGTATTGTATCATTTACGACAATATGTCACAGCCATATTTTTCAACTTTGTCGAATTGGCCAATATCAGTTCTGCTACCATTTATTCATTTATTGGAATCTTTACACTTCACAAACATAGTCACAAGTATTCCAAGTACAATGCAAAATATAGCAGTCCAAATTTTCAAGCCGAAGTCAGGCATAGGAGGAGTCGTCAGAATCCTGTAGATAGCCAGAGTAATAGTGTGTGTGGGAGAATTGGTATTCAAAAACAGGCCAGGTCGTCGTAAAATAATCATAATATTATAGAAGTAAAGAAAACTTAACAGAACGTATCTTTAATTCAAATCGAGATGCGAACAGTGGTTTTTATTTATCTCAGTTGACATGTGTCTATATGTTCCATTTCACAAAAAATACAGAATGTCATTAGTTGAAGTAATAATTCAATAAAATAGATAAATAAATAAACAAACGCCTAGACCTATATAATATAAATCTACAGGATTCTGACGGCTCCTCCTATGCCTGACTCTGGTTTGAAAATTTGGACTGCTATATTTTGCATTGTACTTGGAATACTTGTGACTATGTTTGTGAAGTGTAAAGATTCCAATAAATTAATAAATGGCAGCAGAATTGATATTGGACAATTCGACAAAGTTGAAAAATATGGCTGTGACATATTGTCGTAAATGATACGATTAGTGATGGGTCGCTACCGGTAACTTGCTAAAGGCGGGAATATTCCCAGTAACATTACCAGTAATATTACCCACGATCGGTAAGATTGGGTAATATTGAAAAAAATGTTAGAAAGTATCTGTTTTATTCGTGTTAAGTACTAACAGAGTTTACATTGCACCGATTTTTAATGATAAAAGTTACGAATCTTTTTTAAGTTAGTAAATTACCAATCTTACCAGTAACATTCTAGGCTTGTTTTATTCTATTTCCTGTTTGAACTACAAAAGTAACTTTGTAATCGCCTGTATTTATATAGGATTACAAACTTACTTATGCAGTTTAGATTGATGATTATGAAATTGCAATATTTTTAGGTTTTGCATGACATGATAGCCTAACAGCTTAACATTTGGAGCTTGTGGGTCTGCTAGAAGTACCTTAGAATTGTGATGATCATCAGTCAGTCAGTCTGTGACAAAACTAAGGAACTTTGACGTGCAATAGTTATTAAACTGCACGTCGAAATTGAATGTTATTGTGAATATATTTAACCCTCTGTACCATAGTGTTACCTACAGGCAACAAACTCTTATACCCGTTGTCAATTTTAAGGGACAATTTTTAACGCGTTTTTATGCATTGTAGCTTGTCGTCTACACACTGATGTATAGAATAAACGTTTCAAGTAAAGTTAACTAGATGGCGTTACACATTCTTAGGCAACATTTGTTTAGTGAGTCGGAGAATTTCAAAAAACGCGTGGGTGTTAATTTGCTAAAATCTTTAAAAAATATATATCTGCATATTAGTGTCTGCTTTTGTGGAAAACGTTGAGGTAAGTGTTTGTTTTATAACATATATTGTTATTATTCAGTAATTTCTTGTTTTTATCTTATTCGAAGGTACTTGTGTGTTTGTATCCTGTAAGCTACATTAGCGTAAAAGGGTCAAAATTTAGTACGGTAACTATAGGTATTTAGTGTGATTTTATGTTGTTCTAGGCTGTCTCGTAAACGTTGTTTGCGAGATACCGACATCGCCGCGGTACTTTTTGATGATGACGAGAGTGAAGATGGATTAGCTTTTGACGACAACAGCATTGCTGACCCGGATTTTGATCCTGATATTGAGGGATTGGTGCAAGAGTTGGATCATGATTTTGCAGATGGATATTCTGAAAACGAAATGGATGTCGATGCTTTAATAAACTCTTTAGAAGATGATAAAATAATCGTTTCGACGGAGGAAGAACCAATACCATCGACTTCAAGCGAATGTAATCCACCAGTTTCAAGGTCAAAAGCTAAAAAGCCTAAAAAACTAAACTTGCGATGGAAAACGAAGAATCTCGAGTTAAATGCACATCAGCTAGCATTTAAGGGCAATGAGATGCTTAGTCCTGATACTTTAGATCTTGATACACCCGTGCAGTTCTTTCTGTACCTCTTTCCACCGAAGTTAATTGAGTTGATTGTGGAACAAACCAACCTTTATGTGGTACAAAAGGATCCCAGTAATTCCTTTCGTGTATCTGAACTAGATATTCGGCAATTTATAGGTATAGTATACTTGATGTCATTGATCAAACTACCCAGGGTTACCAGTCACTGGGCTCCTATCCTTGGTACACAATTAATTCAAAATACAATGACCTTGAACAAGTTTGAAAAATGTTGGCAGTTGATCCATTTCAATGACAACAGCAAGGCAGTTCCCAGAAGCACTCTCAATAATGACAGGATCTTTAAAATCCGTCCAGTCGTTGATACTCTGAATAGTTCATACGAATAAATCGTACTGGAGAAGCAGCTTTGTGTAGATGAGCCAATGTGCTCCTCCAAAGCCCGAAATGTTCTCAAAAAGTACAACCCCAGCAAATCCCACAAATGGGGTTATATAATTTACGTTTTGAGTGGCGTTTCAGGTTTCGCCTATAAAACGGAGATAGAAACCGGCACAGACAACGTAGTTAACCAGGGCTAGCCAGATTTAGGGGCCTCATCGAATGTTGTTATGAGATGTCACGAAGATTCCGAGACATGAAAATTTCAGTTTGTATTTCGACAATACAATATATACTTCTTTGCCCCTTTTAGAACATCTAGCCAAACAATATATTCTACATTTTATGCCACACTAAGAAGAAAAAAAAATTCAGGAAATATCATCTTTCATAAAAAACATTACACATAGTACATCAGCAAGATTTCGGATATTTTCATTACACTAATTACTCAATGTTGCCTACAGGCAACGCTCCCTTTTTTTGATTTATTTCAGAAAATAACAATAAAAAATGAAAAATGAGAAATTAAGTTTTTTATTTTTATAAGTTCTATCCAAATTCATTAGAAATATGTAAAATTACGTTTTTGAGTAATAGAGGGTTAAGTCTTATATATAATGCCCTATATATCCCTGAAAATTCAAGGTTATAGCTTTAGCCAGCTCACAATTACGGGAGGCTGAATATGGCCTGAATGGCTTCGAAAAAGGTATGGTACGCACGTGCCTTGGTTTTGCTCGACTTGGCGGGGCATATTGCTCCTTGAATTAGGTAATTGATCATGAAATCTCAAGTAAAACTGTAGTTTCGTATCTTACCTGGTAATATTACCGGTAGCATTGGGAAAATACCCAGTAACATTGAGAATGTTACTGGTAAGATTGGTAATTTACTAACTTAAAAAAGATTCGTAACTTTTATCATTAAAAATCGGTGCAATGTAAACTCTGTTAGTACTTAACACGAATAAAACATCTACTTTCTAACATTTTTTTCAATATTACCCAATCTTACTGATCGTGGGTAACTTACCGGTAAGTTACTAGTAATATTCCAGTTGGAAATTTACTGGTAACGGGAATGTTACCGCCGACCCATCACTAGATACGATAAGTAACTTAACTTGTATGAATTCAATATTGTTTTATTTTTTGAGAAGCTGGTTTTCATGCTATTTCTATCATACATGTAGATACCAGAACATAGGTAGTGAAGTAGAAATAGTTCAAAGATATAATCTAGAACTACGGAGCACACCGTATGTACATCTATAGTTAACTTTATTAGTCAAACCTTCAAGTTATACCTCTATCTCATATATACAAAATTTATTAATAAGACGGTTCCGTTATACCATTTACTACGATAGACCTTGAATCAATAAGATCGTAAGAAGATGGAAACAATAAAAACGGGAACGCAAATCTCAAGAGGGCGCTTAGGAAGAGAGCGAGGGCAATCAGAAACAATTTTCTATTACTATTTTATCGTTGGACATATTCCGACAACAAACACGATCGTCCCGAGCCGTGGGAATGCCCCAGTCGAGTAACGGACGGACGGACAAATGATGTTGGGCGATCTATTGCCCGTAATTGATGACGACTATTGTACGCTTTTGAAAGAGCCACGAATGTTTGTCTTCGTTCTGTTACCTTCTGTTTGTTGCCTCGATCCGGCTGCTATTGTACGAGAGGAACGAACTTAAGATTAATTCTTTCGTGAAGTACAGTTTGCATTCTCAGGTGCCGTCGATCCACTTGACATCAGGTCATTGTGTAATAGTAGTAACCACTAACCTCTTGGAGTCTTAAGCTATTGTTCATTTAGTCTTTGGTCGGACACTCCTAAACAAAACAACGGTCGTCTAAAGTAGAGTCCACTTAATGCATAATATAATATCACTTCAACTATAATTATAACCTCAACTACCTACTTTAAGCTTAAAAACTACTGCTTGAACAATAAACAATATACAGAGAATATCCAGAGTTACAGCTAATAATTGAAACCCAGACACGGGTCAATCGGTTTATTTAAGGCTATGGGCCTCTACCTAAACACTGTGCCTAAACTGTGTTGCCTTAACTTCACAAGCCGCAACAAAAACAAAAATCAAAGATGCAGTTTCTTGTTCGTAACCGATGCACGCGAGTAAGACATCAAGCTAAGCGGTGTAAATCACAAGTTAAATAACCTAAGATAAGATATTAATATGTACTCGTATCTCTAAGTATAAAAGAAAGTGTTACTAGCCTTGTCTACTTAAAGTAATAGTACATTGATTACCTAGGGCGGTATAACAAAGAATGTCTCAGATCGCAGGTACCTATTTGTTTCCCGAGCCGAAAGCAAGGCTTTCTTTATTACCACGGGCGTAAGTACAAAATTTTACGTCTCCCCCAGGCCATGAAGTGGGATTTTCAGCACGCGTAGCGGACGGTTATTGCCACTTTATGGCCAGGTGTGAGGTAACTAATAATTAAAGCTTTGATGATCTTTACCAATGGTTTCAGTAAGGTCAATATACAGGGTGTTCGGAATAACTATGAAGGAACTTAAGGTGATTCGAGTCAGTCGGTTCTCCATACAGACACAAAGAGGGTCGTCATTTGCTTCCACACAATCAATTATGTTAGAAATGTGTTTTATTTTAAAGCTTGGTACATTTTCTCTGCGCGAAATGACATGTGAAATGTCCAAACCCCTAATTAACGCGCAATTGGCCTTTTAAGGTTTTTTTTCCAATATATATATAGGTATATTGTTATGGCTCTCCGAGAGTTCTCATGTCATTTAGCGTAAACAAAATGTATCAAGCTATAAAATAAAACACACTTCAAAATGTTCAAATATAATTGATGGCATGGAAGCAAATGATGACCCTCCTTTTGTCTTTATGGAAAATCGAGCGACACGAATCATCTTAAAAAGGTAATACATTGGACTATTCGTAAGAGTTTGAACCCTTTATGTGTTAGTTCAATCACTGATAGATTTTTTCCACAGGATAAAGAATTAAATAGATAACTCTTTCAAACCAACTACGTTTAGAGTAGATGCTTGAAATACCATAAATCCTTAGGTACCTACCAGTTTTCTTAGAAATTAGCCATATACGTCCCACTGCTGGGCACAGGCCTACTCTCATAGACGAGAGAAAACGGGTTGTAGTCTCCACGCTAGCCCACTGCGGATTGGGGACTTCACATACACATGTATGCAGGTTTCTCACGATTGTTTTCCTTCACCGAAAAGCTAATGGTAAAGCTAATATCTAATATTATTTCGTACATAAGTTCCGAAAAACTCATTGGTACGAGGCAGGATTCGAACCCACGACCTCTGCTTATAAAATAAATAAATAAATAATAAATATTAGGGGACAATCTTACACAAATCGAACTAGCCCCATAGTAAGCTCAATAAGGCTTGTGTTATGGATACTAGACGACGATATATTTAATAGCTACAAATACTTAAATACATAGAAAACATCCATGACTCAGGAACAAATATTCGTGCTCATCACACAAATAAATGCCCTTACCGGGATTCGAACCCAGGACCTCTTGCTTCGTAGGCAGGGTCACTACCAACTAAGCTAAAGCGGTCGTCTGCTTGAAAGGCGCTATGCTAATACATAAATATAATAATAAGAAAACATAAGAATGTTTAAATTAACCCATCGTGGGTAGGTAAGTACCGGCCTGTAGGCCTGTAGACAGGCAAGTGTGATAAACTTTTTCATTTAGGACTAAGGACCTACAAACTAACAAAATGAGTAGCCATATTTAATATCAACTACCAAGCAAAAGCAAAAAAATTGCTCAATTTAAACAACTCGTTGCAATTACACACAGGCCTACCCATATAGAAGCAAATGGTAGGAAAAAGAAATGAGTGGGTTTAACTCCTGAGTTATAAATGCCTTTATTCAGCAGTGCAGTACGGATGGTAGGCGAATAGTGATAAATATAGAAAATAGCGCTGGGCGCCGGCGCCTGCGATCGCTATCGGGACATGAATCAGCGGCGTCGTCGCATCGCCGCCGCCGGCGCGAGCGACCACCCGCACCCGCGCGGAGCTACCAGCTACCTTCCCCAACCATGCCTTACCAACTACTCTATTCACATAACGATGTTTATATATCAAAGTTAGGGTGTTATCATTTGATAAAGGCTACAGAATGTTCTTACATTTTTTTTCCAGTACGATAAATTTCTAGTAAAAACATTTATCAAACAATCGGAATTTCATGACTTGCAATCGCTGAATACACCATCCCGGTCGCAAAAAACAAAAAACGCGGACTTATGGGGTCGCAACATAGACATCCGCTCCGGGTGTCACCCACTCTAGCAGACCATGAAAGTTTCTAGGATTAAAACCACGATAATAATAATTTATAAGTTTATTTTCATTTATTAGAATTATAATTCAATGTAAAATTGTATACTTAGTTAAGAATTTAAAAAAGTTTAAGTACATACATATAATTGTCCAGGGATTAATAATAATTAGTAACTAGTGCTACTACGATAACTCTGCAGTGAGATATATGGCAACACCTCCATTAGAAGTCAAGCGCACTCTAGTAAGTAATAATGTATAAATTATAAAAGTACTTTATTCTAATAGTACATTACACAACAAGAGTGGTAATAGAAAGAAGGCTCGGCCTTTCTTTCTATTAATATAAAGAAAGGCCGAGATCGCAGATGTTTGCGGCCCGAGCTGCAAGCGAGGGACGTAAATATGCGATCGAGGGCTTTCTTTACTACCTCCCGTGTTGTGTACATCATTTTATGTCTACACTTGGCCAGAAAGCGGCTTTTTCCGTACGCGCAGCGTGCGGAAAAAGCCACTTTATGGCCAAGTGTGGCATAAAACTAATAATCTACTTGGGTCATTCTCATTTAGATTTGTGACTTGTCATAGCCATGTGCAGAAAGTTGCTAATATTTAATTTTTCCTTTTTAGGCTTCCATACCTCAAAAGGAAAAAAAACGGAACCCTTTTAAGATCACTATGTTGTCCGTCTGTCTGTCAAGACCCTTTATCTTGGGAACTTCTGGAGGTATCGAGTTGAAAATAAAACCATATTTTCAACTCGAATTCAGGTCTACGGTCCTTTGAAGCTGTGAAAAATCAAGTTTCAAAGTTAACTTAGAAAAAAGATACCGCTAAATTTCGACACTCTCAAGATAAAAGGAACTCAAAGGGTACTTTCCGTTGACCCAGAACTATGAAATGGCAACTAATACCGTCTTATACTACAAGTATTGGGAAAGATCTGAAAACTGTAAATTTTTAATTAAATCATAAAAAACTTGACTTTACTAAGGGAATCAAAATTTATAAGCTACTTTAAAACATGTACCTACAAATTTGTACGGAACTCTCGGTGGGCGAATCCGTTTCGCAGTTGTCCGGTTTTTTTATATAAGAACCGAAATCTTGACAACGGGGCTAATTTAAGTAGGCATAAGTATTAGAATATTTAACGTCCTGGAAACCTTTAACTTTTGCACATGGTTGAGACACGATTTGACAAACCTATTAAACTTAAATACAAAAAATACAGCCATATTATTAAAAAAAATACTTAAATCAATATGTACGTGACTAATGCCACAATAATTACTAGATATTTACTACGAAAATGCCTCAAAAATTATTACTCGGCAATTACAGAAAGAAAAAATACTACACAAATTAAGATTATTTCAATTAGCCCTTTCATATTTATTTCCAGATACAATCTGGTTACGCCAAAAAGTTACGAGCACAAGAGGCCCGCGGCCGCGCGCGGCAGCCATTAATTTCCCTCTGTAAATATTGCCTGGATATTAAATGCGATTGTTTTACGATTAACAATTTATTTTCGAATGTATTTTTGTCGACCTTTTATATTCTAGTTAATCAGTTTACTTATTTATAGGTAATATTTGTATATTTCAATACCCTAGTTCACACTCGCCAATGCCAAAGAAATTGCTACTTTAAAATTTGTGTACCTACTAACGTGCAAATTACGAAACTTTTTTTCTCGTAATTAGTACGTGTGTTAACTAGGGTATCGATTTATCAAATTTGCACCGGCTTGCCAAAGGATATCTTTTACGCCACGCCACTGTTATCTAGGTACTCAAGAACACCTCGTCAAAGTGCCAAATCCGGCCGCAATTCCAACTAAAACGAAAAAAAATCCTGACACATGGCAACCCCAGGCTTAAGAAGTTTCTATACGCATTTAATACTCGTGCGTCAAATGTTCGAAAAATAACCTAATGTGTATAAAAACAGACATTAATACACTTTAATACGCATACAAACACATACCTATAAACACATTTTAAACGTGTTTAATTAATTGCATTGTTAGTTGCACTGCATGCCAAATGAATTTGTAACAATACAGGATTTTTATTAAATGTCCATACCTAGTTTCTAACATTGGATAAATTGTCAGTCTCTCCAGGAAAGTTCAAAGATAAAGCAGAGCATCAATGCACCAATCCAACCAATCCAAGCCCTATTTCTTATCCCTTAAACTTTGCCCCACTAATTTTCATTTCATTGCATCTTATTCTAACCACCGCCGTTTTCATTATTATTTTCCCGCATTCCATTTACACTCCACATTTTATATTAATGTCTCACTAACAAGTTAATTGCATATGTAATTTTAAAATTACCATGATTGGTGAAAAGGATCTCTCGAGATAGTGTAACAGTACTGGTCAATAATTCATCAGGAGCGACGCACGAGAAGCTCGCACTCGTCCAATCCCGCGGACGATTTATCTGAATATCGAGGACTGTAATTACGGAACTTACGCTCGATGGCGCTGTTACAATTAAACTAGCGGTGCACTCGCGAAATAATAAATAAACCAGATAATATCAACAACATACATTGCCGATTTCAAGAATAACAATACCTTTTATGAACTATACATACATACTATAACTTATACGATGAAAGTCCACGTGCAGTACGTTTAGGTATGCGTTATACAAATTTCAGTAGGGGAGAAGAGTGAACGGATAATAGGGAATATGCACACTATTTTTTATTTACTTTAATAAAAGCTCATTCATATAAGAAACAGTACAGTCGCCGTCAGATATATCTGAGCTGTCAGTGTACTCATAAATATCTGAACACGGCTCTAATGCTATGATAATAGAGCCGTGTTCAGATATTTATGAGTACACTGACTGCTCAGATATATCTGATGGCGACTGTACATATTTTTCGAATACCTATAAAAATAATCAAGATGTTATAAGACAACAAAGATTTATCTCCATCGCTTTCTAGCAAAACAGAATATAGTATGGAGATTGTATAGCGGCCGTGTACTATGACGTCGTAGTCCATATCGGATCTCTCTGTCTAATCGTTGTCTGATTAGTGCTTTAAAATGTTTATATCTTCAGTATTTCTTGGTCGATTTTAATTTTATTTCGACTTTATGTCATCTTTTTTACGGTATTTCCATATTTTGCTAAGGAATGTGTTAAAAAAAATTTCATGCATATTCTCTATTGCGAGTAATTAGGTATAATATAATATTGTCGACCGTAGGTTGAATTGGGGTAAGGGACATTGCGATCAACGATATATATCCTGATAAACTACTTTGACCTGATCGGGTACGGCCGGTAACATAATTATAATTCAGTAATAGGTATAGAACACGTTATACATTAAACTTTATTGCAAGTTTTAGAGATACATTGTAAGCCTCCTGTTACCGCCACTGTCTCGGCGTATACATATGGAACTCTTTCCATGTATTCTATGATTATAGTATTGTGCGACCAGTGCGTGTTGGGAATATCATTACCCTGTATTTACCATAAAATAAAAGCATTTTTTTTTTGTAAATGCTGAAATACTACAGTAATCAAAGGCAAACTTTTGTGACTATAAACTCTGTTTTTTATTTCCGAGGACAAAAATGACGTTTCATGTGTTGCCTGTTTTTTACAACTCATAAATAGTGATGTGATACAACCGGTACTTATCGACAAAAAATTAGGTAGGTACTTATGTTTATTGATATTTAAGTGTCTGTAACACGATGAGTGCAAAATCCGCGAAGTTCCAAAACTATACAATACTTTAGGTAAGAATGCCACCCTTTTGGAGATATTTAGAATATAAATGTAAATACACCATATTTATTATATTTAAAGGTTATTTTATTTGATTCGAAACTCATTACTTATCTTACAAAGCTGAAAAGACGCCAAACCCGCTTTATTTCTCTGCATTATCATTTCAAGCAACGGAATCACATAAGTAGGCACTAATTATCCAATAGTAGGTTAAAGGTTGAATACAATGTAGATATTATATGTAATTAGTTTTCGTTAAGTACCTAAAAATATATATTTTAACGTAAATAGTAATTTTTATTATATCGGTTATTAATAATTACACCACGAACCGAAACAAAGGACAGCACTGTTTCTTAAAAGCCGGCCACATTATTTTTACGTTTGACATTTGTAGCTGTCATATTTGTCTTCGGAAATAAAAAACAGACTTTTACAAATCAAAACTGCGCAAGTCAAATAAAAATCTATACTATTATACAGTGGAACCGCGATAACTCGAAATAAAGAAACTCTAAAAAAATCGAGTTAACGCGAGGTTTCGACTTATAGAGGTCTTCGACCTAGGGCCCGTTTCACGAAGCTACAAGTTACAAATTACAAGCGGAAGTCTCTTTTCAATACCTTTTGATAGAAAGAGACTTCCGCTTGTAATTTGTAACTTGTAGCTTCGTGAAACGGGCCCCTAATATATAACTTGAAGGTTTGACATCTACAGAGGTTTCATAGGCACATGTTGGACTTAGAGGTTAAGACTTCTGTACTTTTTGACTTCGAGTTACGTTACAGAGAAACATATTTACTATAGAACAGATGCCTATGACCCACCTGCCATATTTTTTTCTTCGAGTTATAGAGGTTTACAAACACAAACTTCGAGATACAGAGGTAATAAAACAAACAAACGATTTCGTCGAGTTATAGAGGTAAAGTACATATATTTCGAGTTAGAGGTAAAAAAATACGAAGCGTCTTGTGGGGAGTATTTGGTTACCTACTTCGACTTATGGAGGTCTAATATTTAGGGTTATGGAGGTTTTGGGCTTGAAGGGAAGGGAACGGGATTTTATTTCGTGTTATGGAGGAATCCGTCCTATCAAGGTTCGACGTATCGAGGTTCCACTGTATCATATGATCGATTACGTAATGAGAGTTTTAAGATCGTTTATTCAGAGACTTTTTGTAGTGTTCATTATTTTCTCTATTTAATACAGAAACTAAAATATCCAGCTTCTATAAATAACTTTTTTCTAAGAATAAAAAAAACTACAATAGTTTATTGCATTGTAACCAGAGCTCGGAATAGGTAGTGCCTATTTACCTAAACTTCGTGGGAGGACGTAACTAAGAGTGGTTACAACCACCAAAAATAATTATTTGTTTTTATTGCACGCGAGATTTCCCGGGATTAATAAGAATACGTAATCCACATAAATTCCCACTCGGGGTCAAAATATTAATGAAATACAATTGTTTAATTGCACGAAGGGCCATTTGTATGAAGTCGATTATTGAGTTCTCAACGTATTTATTTAAATTTTTTGCATTAAACAGTTGTATTTCATTAATAACCTAACCCTGAGCGTGAATTTATATGGATTATGTGTTACTGTTAAACCCGGGAAATTCCGGGTTCAATAAAAATATATAATTATTTTTGGTGGTTGTAACCACTCTTAGTTACGTCCTCCCGCGAAGTTTAGGTACCTAAATAGGCACAACCTATTCCGAGCTCTGATTATAACCACGTACTTTCATACTTAGTAACTACCTAGGTATTTCTATAGAACACATTTTCATACCTCGTTGAAATTTCACAAAATAATTAAATCAAAACTCTCAGAATAAACGCTTTTAATTAAGGTGATCAAAAAAGTGAACAATGAAACATTATTTCAGTAGACGTCCTGGTACCGCTGAAAGTAACCATTTTTTTAAATTATCTTTTTAAATAGTCAGAACACAATTATTCCAGTTATAACTTAGACGGCTACTCACTATTCACGAAATCAGCGTATCTCAACGTTGGTGGATATACCTGTTTTATAATTAATAATAATACACATAACAATATCCACAATATTGTATCACAGTCGTCACTAGGAATGTTATTTATACATACTTAATGAATAAACCTTCATTTTTTAAAAGATATAAATATTTTTATAGTTACGACAAAAGGAGTCACCTAATAGAAACCGTTTTAGTACAGGAGTACGCATAGAAAAACCTAATTCGAGACTTATGCTTTAGTAACGTAGAATGATTTGAATATTGATTTGCCAACGCTGTGGTTTTTTTAGTAAACTTCTGTCATTTTACGTTAGCAAACGCTTTTAGCTGAGTGCCGATTACGTATTCCAAGTTCGTTAAGAATTTACCAAACCACTTTTTTTTAAACTACGTACCTACAACAATTTGCGCAAAGATAAAACCTTAACGAAAGCATAAAAAAGTACATAGTCAATTCTATAATGAGAGCATTTATGAGTTTTCCCTTAACTGTACGTTATACACCGTAATACATCTACATCACAACTCTTCATGCATCCGTTTCATCGCTGAAGCTTCAATGAAACTTTTAAAATCCGAACGCCCTTGTACGTAAGACGCACATTCTTCCACAAGACGCAAAAATTCTTTGACATCAAACGAATAGTTGGTAAATTTCGCGTGCGATCCTCCACCTGGTCCGTGACCCTAAAACATGAAACGATGTCATAATTTATATGAAATTACAAATTCTTAATCCTTTAACCGATTTGAAACTAATTTTCGTTGGCTTCAAAGATAAAACTGATACTGTTTCATTTGCGCGAAATGAGATGAGAACTCTCATAAAGTCAAAATATATAATTTTAACAAAAAACGATTAGTTTTAAATGATGCTGATAGATGGCGCTGATCTTTAAGGCCCATTTGCACGTTAATTCTGGTTTATTGACACCTCTCACGTCATTTCGCGCAAACAAAATGTATCAAGGTATAAAATTAAACTTATTTTAAACATTATTGATGCCGTGGAAGCAAACAATGACCCTCTTTATGTTTGTATGGAAAACTGACCGACTCGAATCACCTTAAATGCAAGACCGTTATTCCCGCAGAAACCAAAATCTATTGAAGCATGGAAAAAAACATGGCGCACATTTTTTATATATAGAATACATCATAGCATGTATCAATTTTACACCACCTTAAGAGAACAATGGGTAAAATAAATTTAGAGACAATACAAAAAATAATAATAAAGAGTTCGTTTATTTTCCCGCATTGATTTTTAACACTTTCCAGCTTAAAAAATTCTATAAGTAAGAATTTCGAAACATGGACAGGTAAGTATAAATATTTTTTCATCCAAAACTGGAAAAGGACTATACCAGTGATCAAGCATTTTTTGAGATTAGGCTTAATGTTACCACTTTACTACTACGTTACTCTTACTGTTATCAACAATCTAAAGTAAAAATATTACTTACAAGCTTACCAAGAATTATTTTAGTTCTGCGTTTCTGTTTGGCACAATATGTCTTCACACTTTAGATGAGGTTACTAGCTTAAGTCACGACATTAAATGACTAAAGCCGTACCATATTTTAAATATTTTTTTAAGAATGATAAACAAAAAGACATCATATGCACCAGTGGCGTGGCGTACAAGATATCCTTGGGCAAGCCGGTGCAGATTTGGTGTACATTTTCCTTAAGAGCTGTTGTAGAATAAGGTGATCAAATGCCTGATATTAGGCAAGCCGGTAGGAACCCGAGTTCTTTAGACGCCACGCCACTGATATGCACACACCATGGAATACCCGTTATCGGCATTTTTTCGCAGTCATCGACTGTGCGTAAAAGACATTCGATTATGGTTAGCGATTGCTCGATTCGCATTTTTCCGGTTAAAATCGAGCATATGCTGACGTAAGCCATAAACTCTTAATTTACCAAGAAATAAAGAATTTACTAGTAACATGCGATTGGAGTTGGAAAAAAATTAAAACACATATGTTAAAGAGGTGTATCTTGTCAAATGAAGGTGTTACGATTTTATAACTAACTTTTGTAAGAGGGGTTTATTAAAAATATTTATGTTACAAACTTACCTGATCCTGTTGGACAAGCTTCGTTTTATCCTGCCACGTGACATATTTTAGGCCACGCAGCCGTGCTAAGTCTGCATAACAATTCGGGTCTTCACAGTTGTAACTGCAAATAATTGATTATTTTGCTGTTTAGTTTCAAGATTCCCAATTTCATCCTATAACCTGTCTGTTGAAACAAAGAAGATAGAAATTCTAAAATAATATCTTCTATTACTTAATAAGTACTTACACTTCAAATGCAGCAGCCCAGTCAGGTAGGAAGAGAAGGTGAGTTAGACCCGCCCCATGCATGCCAATGAACACATCTGTATTGTGCGTAATTTCCAACTGCTTCGCGAAGGGAACAGTCTTATCATACACGACTCGTTCCACGTGATATCCCTTAACTTTAAGTAAAGCCTCTACTATTTCCTTTTCATTCAGTATAGTACGGTAGGTTGTCCCTCGAGATAATAACGTTATTCTAACTTTATCGTTTTGCCGAATTTGAGGCTTAATGTTGAACGAATGAAGAATATGTTTCGAAAATGCGTGGAATAACCCGCTTCTTTCACAGCCATATATCTACAAATAAAAATAAGATAAATCTTTAACTTACCCTATGTTAGAGTCTGTGCGGAAAGAGAATAGGCGTGGCGAAAAACGGAACTAACCTAACCAGTATGGCCACAGAACAGAATATACGGCACATACGGTAGAAAAGCATTACAGCGCCCCCCAATCTAAATCCTATTCTCTTTCCGCACAGACTAATGATTTAAACTTTTACGATTTTTACTCATTATTATAACAAAACGGGACTTAGATCGCGGAATCCCTTCGCGACCATGGACGTCACGGCACGTCCGAAACGTCGAGGTAATAGCATGTTTTTACGCGAAGTCCCGTGTTATAATAATATATAAAATGATTTTCATAATATAAATAAATTATAACATATTTTAAGTTAAAACTCACCAAAGGAGTATTGTAGTATAAACCAAAAATCATCCTAGGTAGAAGAGGGAGCACCACATTTTTAAAACACACCACCTTTCCCCTGAATGTCTTCAGGTCCCAAATAGGATTTATAGTGAATGCTTTAAAAGCATCTTGAAATGCTGAACCGTACGTAAACGTCTCCCAAACCAGAATATGGTTGTCTCTCGAGAAGGTAGTCGCGTGTGTTGAGTTGACATGGAGTGACGCATACAAATTGAAGAAGTCGCAGAAGTGGTGGTACATGTTTACAGCTGAAAAGAGAAATATAAATTTTATGTATCACGTGGATATACAATACCAAAGTTTGCTTCTTCCTTTTAGTTTTACTTAGGATTAGAAACTCCTATAATGAAAATGGTTTAAATCCGTTCAGTATCGAGCACACTGTTAACTGTACAGTTGTAAAGGAATGTCAACTTTATTGCAATGTGTTAAAGTCTATGGGTGGTCAGTTAACAGTGAGTTTGTTTGTCTACATCTATGATTTTTGGATTAACGAGTCTTTATCATTAATCATTAAACAACATGATGAGCATGTTTTTATTATTCTATACTACAGAAGATATTATTATAAGATAAAATATGAGTATGAGAATAAATAACAAATAAAAATTATTTAAAATTTTTAATTGCTGATACGAGATAGTCAGTAATAAGGAAAGAACCTTTTGTCGCATATGGTCTCGTCGGCAATTCGCCCCGTTCGCGATTCGCCCCGTTCGTAACTCGTCCCATTCGCAATTCGACCCGTCAGCGAATCGTCCTGCAAAAGCACCTCGTCTCGTTCGCGAGTCGTCCCGTTCGCAATTCGTCTCGTTAGCAAATCGTCCCGCAAACGCACCTCGTCCCATTCGCAATTCATCCCGTCCTCGTCCAGTTTCCGAGTCGTCCCGATCCCGATGTCTCTATTCATTACTTTGCGAGCCCCATATGAGCAATAGCGAGAACCACATCGCAATATTTCGAGATTTTCATGAACAGAGTGTGTCATTCCCATCAAAACTAGAAATCCTTGTCCTAGGTTTTACAAAAATAGGGTAAATTTATAGCTGTATCTATTATTTCCTCTGGATCTGCGTTACCGGCTAGTAGATCTAATTAAAATTTCTGAACCATCCATGTGCATAAGTATAAAAACTAAAATCCATTGAATGGTTCTAAAATCATTCCTTCACCGTGTCTGTGACCCAGATTGAATAATTCAAAATTAATGCAGCAAAATGCGCACGGGACAAGGTGCGTTTGCGGGACGATTTGCTAACGGGTCGAATTGAGAATGGGACGTATTGCGAATGGGACAAATTGAGAACGGGACGAATTGTCAACGGAACCATATGCGACAAAAGGATAAAGAAATCCACTTACTTGCGTCTAATTTCATTATATAGGTAGGTTTGTCAATTGTGACGTCACATAAGCCATCAATCACAGGTCTAGAAGGGATCCTCACGAAATGTTGAAGCTCTGAAGCCCACGACTGCAGTTGGCTGAAATGCTCTGCTTCATTTTTGAGCCTGTCCGAGTAGAACTTACAGTGTCCACCTGAAATTAATTAATATTAAAAATAGTTATGTAGTTATATAAGTTATATTACATCCTTCCATAGTTAATTTTATCATCCAACCATTTGCTGTGGATATCTTTCAGGGAGACCATGTTTAGCACCAGCCATTAACAACGCCAAGTTATATCATAACAATCAATTATTTATCATTATACACTACATAACATGCCTTCAGTATTTGTACTCATGATTCATAAATCTTAGATTTAGAAGTATATCTCACTAGGTGCAGTGGCCATAACTAGTAACTTGCAACTGCACTTCTATTTACAGTTAAATTAGCACAATAGGGATGACGACTGGGTTAAAAATATATCATTCTATTTAGTCCGTCAGTTATATTATGGCAAAATATGGGACACTTATTCTTTGGTTTAACAAATTATTAAAAATCGACAAAGGTATAGATCATCAAACTTCCGGAGTGGGGGCTTGTGACGTCACTCCTAGGTGAAAATTGTACCAAAGAGTGACGTCACTCGAAACTTCTCAGCACTGTATCCTCGTCATTTTTTGTTTGTCAAACAAAAGAAAAATTACATGTAGGTACAATATATTTTAATAATTTAACTGGTGGACTAAATAGTTTTTTTTAGTCGTCTAGCTTATTATAAAAATATGCTCAATTTTACCCATATCATGCTCACAGGTGAAAACATAAACCAAGCCTTTTTTGAAATAAGCCGTAATGGCTGGATGAATTATCCAATTTTTTTCGGTTCTTGTCTTTTTGACTCAAGCTCTTCTCTTAAGTGTCTTGCCTTACTATTTATATCAATCAAATACTGTATGTACCTATTTGACCAGCACCAAGGATATCAGATTTGTAGCGCAAATTATCGCCACGTCCAATGAGTCCCGTAAAATTCATCATCAAGTTGCGACCCCTGCAGAATCTGAAAACAAGAAACATAAAGATTGTACAAAAACAGTGTTGACTAATGTCGAATTTTATCAACAAAATGCAGTTATTTAGATTGGAAAATACCAAAGCATCATAGCCAGGCGTATGTCACTCCGCGATTCTGTTGAGCGGTAATTATTATTATTTCTTGCCTAATGCGTTAGGCAAGTCAGTGTGTCGCGCGCTGACTGAAATCGCACGCGCAGGTGCCGCTCGCGCATAACAAAAACGAGTGACCAAAATGGATGTGAATCGTCATACAAAAAAAGATATTGCATTGCGGAAGGTTGCCGCAGTACGGACTTAAATTCGGATCACTCTGTTTTCTGCATTAGCTGTATACATATATAGATAAAGTTAGTGTTTATACTTTGTTACACAAATAAGACTAATTCCGTCAAGTTTTTTTTTTTTCATTATTGGAGGATGCGAATAATTGGTAAATCTGGTTCATTTACGTTAATGTATGAATATTATAATTAATTAGATTCTAGTGATTTTGTTAATCTTACAATAAATATCTATCATTGTTTTATTTATATCGTATGAAAAAAAGTTATTTTTCCTTTTAAGGTCTATATTATACAATGTAGAAAGCACTGGGTTGTAATACCTGTAGGTAAATAATAATAAAAACATTTTTGTTGTGCACCACGGAAAATAATTCCCAACCTACTCGATACTCGAAATACTATAATTATTTCGACTATGTATAAAATCAGAATCATTATTAAGAGGAAACAGTAAGGTCGAGAGAATTGAAAATTAGGTATTTGTAAAATGTGTCGCTATCCCGCACTGCCCGCCTCTCCCCCGCAGAGCGCGATAGAGACAACTGCAGCTTGGACCGAAAATACCTATAAAAATTTAATGAAAACAACGTTTCGTAGTCCCCTGATTTCTTCCCCAAAACTTAACCTATTTAACTAATTTTTTCATTAAACATTAAAGAAAGGCTTTGGCCGTGTTCCTATGTTTTCATTTTTTTTAATAATCTAATCAAATTTGTTTTCTGGGTGTGTGAACACAGCGGAAAATCTGGCATTTTTTTTAGGTTTTTGAAGGTTAATATCTCTTTTGAGAATCAATTTATCGTAAAAAGGAAAACATAGGAACATATCAATAGTAGCCATAGATTTTTGGACAAAAAATGGTTGCTCTACTGGCATTATCCAGGGAGGAAGCAGGGGACTACGTTTGTATGGAAAAACTGCCCTCCTGTTTCCTCTTAACGCCATAACTAGTTAACTACCCGTAATTTATAACTCAATCTGTAATAAGAATTTTATTTTTGTCGACAACCCTAACGGTGGGCGTGGCGACCAGGAAGAGCGCGCTTTATGAGTTAGAGCGAGACGGTAGGATTCGGCGCATTTTTGTGACCCAAACGTAGGTTTTGTTAGACAGTGCGAGTTCTGTACGTAGTACTAATACTTATTCTGTGCCATAGCAAAGAGAAAATAAGTATAAAATACATGAAGTTATGATACCTAATTCAAAGTGAATTATTTATGCTATAATAGTTATAGTATATGTGACTGGTGCTTAATGAGAGGCATTAATACATGAGTGTGGTTTTTGATTTAATGCCTAATTATATAATACTAGCTGAAAACCCGGCTTCGCCCGGGTAAAATGTAAAAAAATTACAAACCCCATTTAACCCTTTCACCTCTTTAGAAATAGCATTACCAAGAATCTCTTCAATTAGGTACATTTTGATATTTAGCTTTCGAAGCCTTTTATTTTTAACCGACATCTAAATAAAGTGGGTTCTCTATGTAGTTATGCTTTGTTGAAATTAAGGGAACTGCACGAACATTTAATGTATTAGGTAGGTAATTTACATACTAAGTTTATTATTATATTTACTTTCAAATATCTGAGATAACAGATTCCTATTCATAATTTAACCTCTATTGGAGCAAAATCCCATTTTTTAAGTCTAATTATTAGTGTCCACTGAAGGTCAAATCTATCCCGCTTACAATGGTTCTGGTCTAAAGGACCAGCCGTTAAAAAATACGTCTAGGTTGTCCTGCCATTTTCACCGTGGCATGCTACGTCCTCGCCACCCAGCCTGTACCTCGGTCTCACCCCACCCCAACATGGTCTAATTTTTAAATTTAAAAATTAGACCAGACCAGGCTCTGTGTCTCACATCTGTAGGTACTTTACTGTGCAGGCAGGAGGCTTCTGTACGCGACCCCTGATCTAAATCATCAATGCAGATTGTGGTGCGCAGCGTGGCGCTCCGAACTCTGTCAGTTTTTTTTCACTCCCAGCTTACTACGTTCCTGATTGGATTTGATTGCTGCGTGCGTGATTTGACAAACCTTAAATTTTGTCTTATTAATTTTACCATGTTCTTCAAAAACTACGGAATCATCTTATGGAGGTAAAATTAACAGGCATTGTTGCTCCCCGTAGGTAGAAAATAAGTTTTCGTAAACCATATTTGAACGTTGTTATTCCTACCTCAAACATGAAAAACTCGTAAGTAGAGTCTGTGCGGAAAGAGAATAGGATTAATTTTGGGGGGCGCTGTAATGCTTTTCTACCGTATTTTCTGTTCTGTGGCTATACTGGTTAGGTTAGTTCCATTTTTCGCCACGCCTATTCTCTTTCCGCATAGACTCTAGATGCGTGAATAGTTTAAGAAAAACTGTACCTATGGCGGTTAGTTTAGTAGGAGCAAATAAATAAGTGTTACGATTTTTCCAAATTTAATCAAAAAAACTGTGCAAGTTAGGAAAACCGTTTTTTTTAATAATATTTAGGATGATATTAATATTGACAATTATTACAGATTCTTCTGTTCAGTAACTTCGAAGATATCTTTATTATGGTCGAATATTTCAAATGCCTGGTTAATTTTTTGTTTTTACCTAAATGATAAACATTTATTTTCACATTTCTATCTTTGTACCAAAAACGGGTATAATTTAATTTGTTTTTTAGTCAAATAAATTTAAGAAAACTTAAAAAGCTACCTACAGAGTTTCGCCGTAACTTACCACTTCCTCTCACCTTCAGAGGGATTAAAAACAAATGTGCCCATTCCTTTTTTTTCGTTTAGAAATTTATTTGATACCTTCGCCCACGTTTGTTACTTTTTCTTGGGTTATGTGTCAATAATATTGTACAATATTAATATATTATTTTTCAGTTATGTCAGTAACTTATTAATATTATCCCGTTTAAAGATTGTTTTCTTTGAAATAAAATTAAGGAAACGTATGATTTTTCTAATTAAAATAAAAAACGGTTTTCTTACCCATGCCAAGTATGTACAGCCGCGCCGGCAGTTATAGTCGCATGCTACGGACTCCTGCACTAAACTGTGACAATTTCCGAACGAACTCGAATTGACGCAAACAAACATGGCCGACTGTTTTTGGCATTATTCGAATTATTTTACATCTTTATACGCTAATTTCTCCATTATACGAATTTTGCGGATATAAGTTGTCGACTCGAAAGTGTTATTTTTTTACGCTCTATTTTTTGAGACGCTTTTCGTTCACGGTTACCGTAGGCCCCGGCTAAATTATTAATATAGATAATAATTATTATAGTTACAACACTTTAGCAGTAAGGTCATGCAACGCAAGCAATGAATTGTTGCATGCCCTAACTAAGTCCTGGTCGGACTCTGAATATTTCTGAGGGCATTGCCCTCATCATGAGCTTAGCTTAAGTCATGTTGGTATTATTTCGCGCCATTAGAAATAAAGAGGCCTAATTCAATTTTTTTAACCATTCTGTTAAAACCAATTTAAATTGTTTTAAGATTGAAACTAAATGATCATTTATTTTGAATTACGCCGGTTTTTAAGTAATGGTGCGATTTACTCTCAAGAGATGAGAGGGATCTGTTGAACCATAAAGCCAGCTCATTTCTTGGCCGAAGTATCAGGGTTGCCGTTCAACAAGGAAATGTAGTCAGCCTTATGGGCACTTAGCCACATGGCACCTACCTCAGGAAGCCCATATATTGGTTTTTATTTGGTTAGTGTAGAATGTTAATCCTACTAATATTATAAATGCAAAAGTTTGTGAAGATGTTTGGATGTTTATTACTAAATAATGCAGTAACCACTGAATGGATTGAACTGAAATTGGACATGCCAGTATTGCAAGTAGACCAAGTCTTGGATAGAAACACACAATACTTTTAATCCCGGTGAAGAATCCCCCTAGGATGGTAAAGGGAAAATCTCAGGCGAAGCCGCGGGTAAATGCTAGTCTAAAATAATTAAAAAAATCTAAGTAAATTTACCTTAAATACTTTGAGCACTCCAAGGATGAGTCATCAGGATAAGATGCTTCACACATCACCATCAGTTCATTCATTTGTTCTTTGACATAGCCTGGAAAGTAAAAAATAGTGTACTAAGCTAAACATATCTAAAACTTTGTTTTTGTTTTTAAAGTGCGAATTAAAAATTAGTGTGATTTCTGACTAGTAACAAATTTAGCTATACCTGTCAGGAGTCTCCAAATAAGAAACCAATACAAATACTTAACAAAAAAGATCCATGTAACCCTTGAGTTGGATAGTCCATATTTTTGGGCTTGCCTATTCATACACTTTCTCAAATGATGCCACCTTCCCTATAATAAACAGAGACATCAGGGTAAGCCTGTGCAGATTATGTAGTTAATGATTTTAATGTAGAACTTACCAAAGTCCGCTTGAGTAAAAAACGTATTGTATTGTGCTTCCTTAGTCTTCACCCAACCTCGATGGTCACCCGGACATCGTGGACGAACATGGTAAGAATTACTTTTATTACAATTGGACTCATAACCCCAACAAGCTTTTATTTCAGTTAATGCTTTATAAGGACATTGTGAATCCTCTACACAAGATTTTGCGACGTCAGGATACGCATTAAATACGTAAGGAAGATGTTCTGTTGGTATGTTTAAGTCATTCAAGTTGATTGAGTTAGATAGACTAAGATTGAACAAACACACGAGGATGATCAGCATATTTCTGGTATTTGATAATTATATTCTAACGTAAATAAGTCACTTTACATCTCTATAAAATCAACTTTTCTAAAAAAAACTGAATAAATACAGTTTATATTTATACAACAAAGGTTAAGGTTATGTTTGTTGTGGTGAAGGCCGAGCATATGTCATTCTGTCATTTGTGTTGCCCGTAGATGACATTGACAGCTACCACAGCGAATGCAAATATTTACACTATATATTAACACTGTAGATGAAGCCACATAAGAAGTCAAGTACACCAACATGACAAACACAAATAATATACGTGAATTTTATTATTCTTAAGGTTTTCACTAGATGGCACTATCCTTTCGCGCCTTTTCCGGAACGGACATAAAATTCCCGGGCGTGGGATTATACAGGTACCACGTGAACAGCGTCATCCAATCCAATCAGCTGGTATTTGGGCCCGTTCGATGAGTTCTAACTGAAGAGTTGGTCTTGTTGCCGCGTTTATATTTGTATTTTTATTTGTTTAAATAGTGATCATGTTGCGTTAAAGTTTACAAGAGACCTGAGACTTTTATGTGGTTTGGAAAACGTACATTTTGACTTTACGATTAGTGTCTTTCAATCAAACTGGTACCAAAATTATATGTCGCCATTTTGATCGTACAGTATCAAACTAATTTGTTTGGTCACTAACAAACTTATATTTCTGTTAGACCGTCCCTGTGAGAGAAATGTAAATGGATGCGCAATTGCGAAGAGTACAAAGAAAATGTCCCAGAAAAGTAGTACAGTAAATTTTCTTATCCGTGACGCCAATGGTTAGTAATTATGCTAGCCCCGTGTATCTTCATGAATATTACTTATTATATTAGAAATTCAACCGTTATTGTGTAATTATTCTCGTCGGAAAACCCTTTGTCATCGTTTTACAATAGAGCTTTTTCTTTTGTTACTGTTTAAACAAAGATTCCGCCTGAAGCGCCAAAGGCGCTATCCCGGCATTTCATTTTCGTGTGTAAACAGGCTGTGGCATAACCTTTAAATGGTTTTTAGAATTGTGCTAAAGGTATATTATCAATCGTAGTGTTCGGAGTCTTACACTCATCAATGTATTTTAGAGGCCAAACATCAGTTCTTAAAAAAAGAAATCATTAACCCCCTGCTAAGTGTAAAAAAAAACAATCTACTTGTTTTAGGACAGCCTCAAATGGTTAAAGTAGTGCAGAACACTAATCAAACTATTGGTCAAATCAAACTTAAACAAAATCCTGTAAAGATTATCAAGCTACCAACCACTACAGAGGTTAATACACAGGTAACAAATTTGCTTCATTTTTGCTATTACTTATTATTTATGTTAGATTGTGATTGTGTTAAGTATTCAAGTGGTTGAGGGTTCAATACATCACCAACTCTACATTTTAATAATCTTCTTAATTCTCAATTAAAATCATGATTTTGGGCAAAATTGGCAGGTAGTGTTTGATTATAAGACCCATGTTTACTACATTGACTTTTGAGCTAGCTCTAGGTACTCTTCATATTTAATATATTCAAACATTTAAATTCAGGATTTTCATTAACAGTTCTCAGACTCAATTTTTGAAACAACCCCTATTAATATTACTATCTTGTTTTTATATTCTGCGTTCCCGCTTAATACCAGCAACTTTGACGAACAGTGCTTTCTTTACAGGCCCCATTATACCGGACTGTTAAATTGAGTGGCATTAAATGTGCATCAAGTAAGTTTTATTCAAACATGTTTCTAAAACACTTCTTTTTCGATTATCATATTACACATTTCTGAATAGTAAATATATTATAACAAAACCTTGATTGGCCACTGTATAAAGCATACGCATCCCAAATTTCAGGGTTTCAAAAGACAACAATTTTATTCTCAGTCGCATAGACTTTTGTGCCCTAGAATAATTTTGAACAAAATACTTTTCAGATTATTTGTATGATATCCTATACTAAAATGTATGTATGTAGGGCATTTTTGTATTACCTTTTCTTAGTTTAATTGACACTTTCTGCTGCTAAAAGCTATCTTGTAAATAATCATACATACACCAAATTGTCTCAACCATATGCAATGGAGGGGTGAATTATTTTTAAATTAACTGTAAACCCTATAATTAACACTCTGCCAAGAGCTTGCTAAGCAAATTCATGTTGTATAGGATTTATGAATTTTTACAATGAAAGTGTTTAAAATTATGTTTATTGATGCTGTGGTGAAATTTTAGGTTAGGTTAACACCTTTTTATCTGATTATCCTGTACAAACAAGTGTTGTAATTTCTTTTGTAGTCTGTCAACAAACTAACAAGCAATGTTACTGTTACCACAGCCTACATTTTGATGATTTTTTTCTGATTGTAATATATGGTATACTTTGCTTGTCTCAATGGTTAAAGCTAATAAATCAATCTATTTTAATCTTACACCGATAATAATGGAAGTCTGACTCCACTTCTTTGCAACCCAAATGATTAAAAACAGTGTGTAAACAGGTTTTAGGCTTTTCGAGATTACTGGTATGGACACAATTTCATATACAACTTCATTTTTTAAAGGCTTCTATTAACTTGCAATGTTTGTTAGTATGTTTGGAACAAATCTTGCAAGCTGAATTAGTACCACTTATGGCTCATATTTGGTATACTTGCATATCTTCAATGCCAACCCAATAATATGCTACCATGGAACTGGTCTGATGATGGAGCTGGAAGGTGGGCATAGGAGCATCTATATTACATAAAATAAATCATCATCATTCATGAGGGGTCATTTGATTGGTTTTATCATGTAGTTTGCGATTATAAAATAAGGTACAGTCTTCAAAATAAAAACCTTGAATTAAAAATATGTTTTGACTTCATACCTATGTTGAAGTCAAAACATATTTTTAATTCATTCATTTTAGTTTTTGGCAGGCCAATATTTTTAACTATAAGCTTGCTAATTTATATGTGAACTCCTTAATCCTAGTACATGTCAATGCACACTTTTGCTTTTCATCATGATGCCTGTTATGCCAGATCAGGTTATTATTACCATGTGACATCTGACCTCTAACCCCTATGACAGGAAACCAAAACAGACAGTCATGGATACTCATTACCTCAATGTACAGGTTTTCTCATGTTTTCCTTAGTATTGATCCAATCTTACTTAGTAGGTGATGATAATCAAAACAAATTCTCCATTTGTTTTCAGAATTGGTGCAAGTACCTGTTGATACGTTAGCAAAGTTGCAAAGGGTTGTTCCGAAAACTGAGCCAGTGGAGCTAGAAGGAACAAAAGTAAGTCTTTCACTATTTCAATAGATATATAGGTACATAATTGATAATGATATTATTATGTCATGTATGTAGTTGTTATGCTTAATCTTCTTTATATACATCATTATTCTGTACGTGTGTATGTCACCTGACTCTTCCGAAATGGCTGGACCGATTTGGATGAAATTTTGTACGTATATTTGAGTCACGCCCTGGATGGTTTGAAAATACAATTGTCTCCGGTAGATGGCGTCGTGATCGGGTTTTCATGACGTTTCGACTGATTTATAAAAGGAGGTGACAATTGTAACTTGATGATTAATGAGTATTGCATTTGAGGTCAAATCTCATGAAAAGGATTTACGATGGACCTGCCTACCCAAGGCTATTTCTCTCTTACATTTAAAATATCCAGACTGACTACTGAGAGCAGACTTTAAAAATGGTCCCATTGTTTTTTTTTTTGTTAGCCTACATATAATGTCCCTTGCTGGGCAACGGCCTGTCCCATAAAAATAGGAGATGAAAATTTTAAATCTTTGCTATTTGTGACTTAAACAGTAAACACTGTTAGGTGCTTTCTGTCATTTATATCTATTTAGTGCTACAGAACGCCAACATTCAGAGGAGCCACCACCTAATCAAACCACACATTTGGATAGGATGCATTTGGATTGGTGGAGGTGTAATTCCCGTAGTTAAACTAGGCCCGATTCTAGGGCGGCCAGATATTGGGAACGGCCAATCGCGGCATTTTTGTCGTTATATTACACAATACTGATAACATCATAAAGCTGAGGAAACCCACTATTAACTTTCAACAAAGAGGACGGCTAGTACCAAATATGCGGCCTAATTCGACCAATACTGCTAGTCTGCCTCATTCAGACGGGCTAGTACTGTCGTGGGCAAAGTACGGCCCGCGGGAGGGTTTAACCCGGCCCGCCAACGGCCCTTCGAAATAAGTAGTATATAGCCAGTGATAACCTATTTTGACGGTCCAGCAGTACAGAGCAGTGTTGACAAAAATGTAATCCCAATTAACGATTGACCTGTTAATTTCAATTGATAATTAACAATTAATGAAATGAATTGTTAATTGAAATTAACGATTAAGCAATTTTAAATCATCAATCGTTAATTGAAATTAACAATTGATTTAGCTACGTATAAGTACGCAAGACATTTTTTTGAAAAATAGGAACGGCAGACCTCACTTCCACTTAGATATATCTTAGATGATGTTCAGGGTCTGATGATGAAGGAGCATTCCATGAAAATATCAACTTTTAGTCCCTTACGAAACGCTATGGTAGCTACCCTAATAAAACATTAGCTGCTAAGAAACACTACCAATATTAAAACCGAGTTATGATATTACAATGCTGATAATAAGCTTCCTGAATTTATTTCTCGGAAATATTAAAACGATGGTGTCCCTTAAGAAATTTTTTTTTTTTTTTTAATTTATTTATCTCAAAGACTCTTGGTACATTTTTTTACTTTTAACTCGCCAAACATGCGTTTATTGGCGATAAATTGCACTCACTTTAAAGTCAGATTTGTAAATGTACCCTACAATATAATTAACTTAATCTTAGCATGCACCTAACGTACCTAACCTAATTTTGTACAAAGGCACGGCTGAGCGACCGACTGCATTCCTTATCGCACTGCAATAAGGTCTACAGTCGATAACTCAACCGTGACTTCGAATATTTTCATGGAATGCTCCTGAAGTCGGAATGTGACTATGAGAACTTTTGACGCAACCCCATCGGGTTTGAACTAGATAGATTTGTTTTGACGAGTACCTACTCTGATCTCAGGTGATATCCAGGATCTGTTAATAGAATAGGGAGGTGTCCATGGGAACTCCGTAATAAAACGACGTAACCCCATCTTGTTTGGGCTCGTTTGTTTCGTCTTGACGAGTACTCCGAACCGAAATGATATTCAGGGTCTGATGATGGAGCCAAAAGGTGTCTATGGGAACTCCGTAATAAAACGACGCAACCCCAACATGTTCGGGCTCAGTTGTTCCGTCTTGACGAGTACTCTGAACCGAGATTTTATCCAGGGTCTGATGATGGAGCCAAAAGGAGTCTATGAGAACTCCGTAATAAAACGACGCAACCCCATCGTGTTTGGGCTTGTTCGTTTCGTCTTGACGAGTACTCTGGGTACTTCCGGCTTTATCATCAGACCCTGGATATCATCTCTGTGCAAACTACTCGTCTAGACAAATTAAACGAGCCTAAGCACGACGGGATTGCGTTGTTTCATTACGGAGTTCCCGTGGTCACCTTCCGACTCCATCATCAGACCCTGGAAACCATTTAGGACCAGAGTACTCGCCTAGACGACTCAAACACGACGGGATTGCGTCGTTTTATTATAGTGTTCGCGTGGTCATCTTTCGGCTCCATACATATCCGGATATCATCTACAACTGTTTCCAAAGTTCCAAACAGACAGACAGACCCTAAGGCAGGGTGACACTGAAGGAAAACTTGAAAAAATGAAAAACACCCTCGCTATAACCGTCATACCAAAGTCTTAGAGCAACGCGGACTTCGTGGGGAATCGCCTTGCTTTAGTATATCCCCTCTGCCAAGCAATTTGCGCCAGTGCTCATATTCGTTCTATAAAACTAGTTGCAATTGGATTAGTCGTCAGACTAAGTCTAGTAACTCACCTGAAGATATCTCCGTGAATATGCCGAATTGTTTCGTATTTCGCTGCAAAAGGAGATCTAACACGTCAAACGTACAAAGAGATGGCGTTTCCTTTCACATCTAAAGTATTTAGAATCACATTATCATTATTTACTTCCTTTAAAACATAAACATTACAAAAATCTGATTTGACATTATTTGAAGTTTGTTTACTAGTTGAAAATCAAGCAACCTCGCGTTGCCATGGTGTTCTGCTAAACTTATCAATGTTGTGCGTCATGTCATTACACTATTTCAATGCAAAATGTATCTTTGTGAATGTGAATTGGTCAATGTGTTGTTCTGTTTGTAGCGTGTTAGTTTCGTAGTGATGGACGATTTTTCATGTACGCGTGTGTAAGTAAGTGTGCGTTACCTCGTTCCCCCCTCGCCAAATATGACAGAAATTTGTGTACCGGACAAGTGCCCGATGACACCTCCTATTGAAGCTGTGTTTCATTGGGATTAACAATTACATTAATTGAAATTAACAATTAACTCGTTAATCCAATTAAAGTAATTGGGATTGATGATCAATCCCAAATAATGTATTCGATTACAAATGTATTTGAATTGATCGATCCAATAACATTTGTATTCGATTAATGCCAGCACTGGTACAGAGATAATAGAGATTTTAAAAGAATAATATTTTTTGCTATAATTCTGGCTCTCCTCTGAAATTTCTTTTATTTTCTGGCCCCCCCATGAAGAAAGTTTGCCCATCACTGGGCTAGAGCAACTGACCGCGATTTCGGTTGCCTCCAAACTACGGTCCGCGAGCTCGTTCAATGCAGCTAGCGATAGCCGCCAACATTGACTCACCGGGCGTCATCCTTTCACCAACCTTCCTTTAATGGATGAAGCATATTCGATATTTGGATTCTGAAAGGATTTATCCCCCTGCGAAATCTGCACCACGCAGCGTAGGATGGCTCCAGAAGTCCACACTCTGTGGACAGACGACCTCGTGAAAGTAGCGGGAACCCTGTGGATGCGGTCTGCTCAGAACCGCACTTTAAGACGATCTATGGGGAATGCCTATGTCCAGCAGTGGACGTCCGTGGCCGATAGATAGACAGAAAGTCTTCACCTAAATTTTTAACTTCAGTTCAGGGCCGATGCACGTTGCGTCTTTTAAACGCGCGTATGTTTCTATTGTAAGCATATTATATTTTAAATTTTAATTCATTTGACGATCATAGTATAAGACAGCGGTCGGCAACCGCTTAGCAGCCAAGGGCAACATAGTAGTTAAGGAAATTGACGTGGGCCGCACTTTGCTAATAATTTGTGACTTTATACAATTCGGAATATAGCGACCGCAATACAGACCGGAATATAGGGCCGCAAGTGACCGGTTCACGGGCCGCAGGTTGCCGACCGCTGGTATAAGATAAGATTCATGCAGTGTTGCCAACTCCGAATTTCATTCAATGCTAAAATTTTGCTGAAATTCTGCTAAAATTATGCTAAAACTTGATAAATTCTGCTAAAAAATATGCTAAATAAAAAAAAGCATTATTCTTTCAAATTTAATGTATTGTGATTATTTATTTATCGTATGGCATCATTACAAGTCACTGGATAATCATATTCTAGAAAGATTGTGATTATTACAGCTTTACAATAATCCTTTTTGTGGCCCATACTAAACTTTCAGCAAAAAAATTGCTAAAGATACCTAAGTAAATTAACAATGTATTAATCGACATTTTTTTTTTATATTGCAATCAAAGTAACTTTTTTACTACAGCATACAAACATCATCATCATCAACTGTTCAAAGGTTAACTGAAAGAGATCCCTTAAAGAGATAAGTTTACCTTAGTACATATACCTTTATTTTGCAACCCTGTTCTGTACTTTGTTTTATTTTATACAATAAAGTGTTTACATAAATACTTACAATTATAATGTCAACAGAGATATAGTGTAAAAATTTCTAAATGTAAAAAATTATACCAAAAATTATGCTAAATGTAAAAAATTATGCTAAATGCTAAATGTAAAAAAATTCTGCTAAACCAGTCCAAATTATGCTAAATTTAGCACTGATTCTGCTAAATTGGCAACACTGGATTCATGTAAATTAACATAGTCTGACATCTATCCAAACTATATAGTACATTACACAACTAGGGTTGTGGTGGTGGCAACAGAGAAAGGCCGAGATCGCAGATGATTGCGGCCCGAGTTGCAAGCGAGGGACGTAAATATGCGATCGAGGTCTTTCTTTATTACCTCCCGAGTTGTGTACATCATTTTATGTCCACACTTGGCCAAAAAGCGGCTTTTTCCGTGCGGTAAAGGTGTGGCATAAAAAATCTAATCTTATCATAGGCCCTTAAATTCAAGGTTGGTATTTAGATGATATTGTTAAATTTGCAATATATTTTACAGGAAGAGGAAGAGAGCCCACTTACTGAGCTTAATATCATCGAGACCTTACCCAACCTCGTGTCGGCACCAACAAAGCTAGAAACGAGTACAACTAGTAGCAAGACAGACTATTTGCCGACAATGTCAAGCACTTCTAGGCGAAGACACGATTCAGATAATGAACCACCTCCAGAATAGTAAGTTACATATAATCTCTACTTCTTTGGACCCTCAAGTATACAGTTTACTTGATAAAAAAACGAAACTTCAACTATAAAAGGTCAAGGTGTCCCTAAAACCAAAGCCTAAATAATAGGGGTTGACATGTTTGGTCATAGCAGAATATTGTACTACAATAAAGTAAGCTAGACACAGTAGAATCGACTCTTATTAAAAATCATATGTGGCCAAAGACACTGTCTACGTCTAGATTCTAGCTAGTTACTTAGGTTTACAGAACTTTACTTGAGAATAAGCATGTTTATTTTTGTAATTTTAATTTGCTACTAATGTAACTTTGAATCAAACTGTAATAAACATAACATATTATTGATTAAATACAATTTTTCTATAATTATGATTGTTATGTGGTTGTTACCAAAAAAACGGCTAAGAGCGAGTCGGATTCGTACACGAAGAGTTCCGTATCATCGTCGAGCATAAAAGTCCACAAAAACACAGTTCTTGAATAGGGCCCCCTTTAGCTCCTAATTTTATTTTGGTTTTATTATTTGTTATTATAGCGGCAATAGATATACACATTCTATGAATAGATACAGACGTTGGCACCCTTTGGGTACGGAACCCTGAAAATAATCATCTTTGATATAACATATAATATGTCACAATAACTTTTATATTTATTTAATTCCAGTACAACGAAACGACGCAAGCATGCGGATAAAGTTGGAAAAGGTTTACGGCATTTTTCTATGAAAGTCTGTGAAAAAGTGAGGACTAAAGGGTTCACATCATACAACGAAGTTGCTGATGAGTTAGTATTGGAATTTGCAGCTGGTATGCATGGCTCCGCTGACAGTCAAGTATGTATAGTTTTATAATTATAATTTTTCAATATCAAATCGTGATAATGATCTTTTAATCGGTAATAATTGGCACAATCCTGTTTTCTTTCATTACTGCTGAATCGCGAGCATTTCTTGCCATGTGTGCTCCACCTTATGTCAACATTCCATCACATTAATCAAGCACATCATACAAAAAATACCTTGAAGAGATTTGATATTAACAGTTTAGCGCCCAGCTTTTCTTAAAACCCGTAAGACAATTTACTACTGCACTTGTATTTAATTTATTACGGCCATTCTCACGAAGTATGACTGCGTCTAAATACCGCGTCTCCATACATTTAGTATGAAAACATCGTCGCGGTAATTAGGTGACCGCAAACATACTTCGTGAGAATGGCCGATTAATAGTTTGTCTATTAATAAATTAAATACAACGAAATTAATAAATTGCTGCAACTTCGTGGGACTCTTGTGCCACCTGGCATTCAATTTCACGTCCATGTTACTAGATTACAAATGTGACGAAGTAAAAATGTAATTCAGAGAACTTCACGTTTCAGCAATATGACCAAAAGAATATTCGCCGTAGAGTTTATGATGCCTTGAATGTGCTAATGGCTATGAATATAATTTCAAAAGAAAAGAAAGAAATACGGTGGCTAGGGCTACCCACTAATTCAGTACAAGAATGCACAGCACTAGAAAAGGAGAAGCAAGCGAAACTTGAAAAAATTCAGAAGAAGACTCAACAACTACAAGAACTTATTTTACAGGTACTTATGTTCCTTGAATTCCTTGCTTAATAAAAGCACATTTTTATGTTTCTGTGTTTCTTATGGCTTTCACTCGTTACTGATTTTACAAAGGGTATTTTGGCAACGTCGGCATGTGTTGCGGTAAAGAATTTATGGGACACTATTGAAAAAGTCGAGTACCTATGATTGGCCTATTTAATAATTCATAAATTATCAGATCATTGACCATTTTAATTCACTCTAGCACTGAATGAGTCATGAAGATAATATATTGCATAAAATAGTTTTATCACCACACGACTCGCCCACCACCACCCACTATCCCAGTTGATTTGACATTGTATATGCATATTAACAATAGAAAATTTCATGTGTGATGGCGACTTTATTTATTTTCAAGTTTATATTAGACAAGTCGTCCGTTATAAATAGGTTTCATCATCATCATTTCAACGTTGAGACATTCACTGCTGAACATAGGTTTCCTCCAATCCCGGCGAGCTTAACCAGATTGTAAAACCATCTTGTAAGGGGTCATCGACCCACAGAAATATATCGAGATAGAAGGAAATGGTTGGGCGATTTGTATGGGAACCAAGCGTTTAACGTTTTTCGCTAGGCGTTTGACGCCAAGTGTAATTAATTGATGGAAAACATAAAGTTTCCATTTAATTTGGTGGTATTTGAACAATTAGTTATGTTATACCATTATTATCATTTTTTCAAATATACATAGGTACATACACTTTTTCCTTCTACCTCGTATATTTCTGTGGGTCGACCCATGCTGTGTCTTCCTGTTCGTGGTCTCCATTCGAGAGCCTCTACGCGCCGTCGGTTCTTCCAGCTATGCCCAGCCTTTAACTTGCTAACTCTGGCAGCTATGTAGGTCACATTACATCTTCTACGGATTTCCTCATTTCTGATTCGATCACGTAAAGAAACTCCGAGCATAGTTCTCTTCATAGCACGTTGAGCAACACTGACCCGGATAAAATCCGGTTTAGTTTCATAAATTGACCTGTTTAATAACAATAATTATTAAGAATAAGAGCCAAGTAACAGATTACAGTTACAAAAGTCTTTATTGCCCTCTGATTAAAAACCTCAAAATAATATTAAAACTTTAACCTCTTCCATTTCAGCACATCTCCTTTAAGAGTTTAATAGAAAGAAATAAAGAGGCGGAGAGCAAAGGAGTGAAGCCATCTCCATCCTCGGCCATCCATCTGCCGTTTATAGTTGTGAATACTAGTGATAAGGCGCTTATCGACTGTAGTATATCAAATGACAAGTAAGTGCATCTATCCAAACTATAATATTATAAATGCGAAAGGAACTACCTGTGCGTGTTTGTCTGTTTTTTTACCTTTTCACGCTTAAATCTCTGCACCGGATTGGATAACTAAAACTAATGTCTACGCAGAAGTCGCGAGCAAAAGGTACTACAGTTATAAAAGTGTGAAAAAGCACGTTTAAAATTGAATCAATACCCTGTGAACTGTGGGTTCATTGGTTACTAAGGACAGACTTAGGGACAGAATTTGTGACGTTCCACGGGAAAAGGTACCTTATGGTTGGTATTGAGTTAAGCACAGATCCTAAATCTGTGTTAAATAAGCTATCTAATACAAAAAGAATCACGACCCTTAGTCCCATACTTTTTTTTTAAAAACATCAAACCTGCACATGCTAAAATTGCACTTTTGAGAAATCGTCAAAAGAAGTTTAAAACTAATTTTAAGTATGTTTCCGTTGGAAGTTATGGAGATGATGATTGATTATGTATCTCAAGGTATTTTTCTTTGGAAATCAGTAATGGTTTTTTTAATGTGACTTCCAGGTCGTGAAAAATCAGCCTTTGATTAGAGCAAGTCGCTTATGAGAACGAAATTAAAAAAAAAAAAAATCGGCCTGTTCTTTAACATATTGTAATCTGAACCATTATATATAGTTAGAGATATTAGACTGCACATTTTGGGATAGAAATAAAATCACATTGTTAACGAAATATTTTTATTTTAATTAAAATGACATTTTTATTATATGTTTCATCATTCCTATAATATTCACAATTTTCGTATAATGAGTTCTAAATTATATTTAATCAGTTTACACAAGTATCTCAAAAGTGTCATTATTATTCTACAAGTCGTATTTTTTTATTTATAAACGATTGAAGTTACGTAAAAATCACAAGTTATTCCCATACATTTGAGAAAAGGTACCTTATGGCGGGCCATAAGCAAAAATTATTGATAATTACAGTATGGCACGATATTTACATTATTTATTGACAAATCTTGTATTAAGACAGAAAACTGAAGAAAAAAGGTTATTAGAAATTTACTTGAAATCTTGACCAATTAAGAGTAATTCTCAAATGTGACGTCTTACGTGAAAAGGTACCTTATGAGGGTTTCTAGTTACGGAGATATTCAATGTTGTGTAAAAATTGTGTTTTTTTTTATTATGTATTTTATATGGCGAATTAAAGGCTGAATAATATGCTTCTACAGTTTAGTACAAAAGGTACTTTATGGCGGTGTAATTTAAAAATGTTAGAAATACTTGTCGTAACTTGCTCAGTTTTTGTCCTTCATACCGCCGTGCCGTGGTATTATTTTGGCTACACCGCCAGTACCGCCACGCATCTGTCCTACTCTCACCAACACTTTACGTATCGTTCTCTCTCGGTCTTGCTGGCCGCTCGGAGTCTCAGCCGGCCGGCATGAGCAGTATTTGCTTACCTTTTCGTTCGAATAGTTGTGAGAAGTGTTCGTCGTGGATTTTAGCGTGTTTTAAATTAAAAAGATTCTTTTTCTTAAGTGGTCAAAAATTATAGAAACCGCCAAAAAATGTCTTTTTTCGTAATTTTTTCGAAAAAGTGAATAAAAACCTTTTTCTAAAATGGTCAAAATGATAGGCATTCGCAAAAAAGTGTTTTTTTATTTTTGTAATTTTTTTGAATAAAAAACAAGGTTTTTCTAAAATGGCCAAAAAGTTTCACGATTCGCCAAAAACACATTTTTATGTTTAAAAAAAATTGTTTTTAAGACTTTTTCTAAAAAGGTTGAAAGGGAAACATGACAAAGTGGTAAAATATTGTAGAAACCGCAAAAAAAAGTCTATTTTTGTGTTTTTTTGAAAAAAAAAATTAAATAACTTTTTCTAAAATGGTCAAAAATGATGGGCATTCGCCAGTGTTTTTTTTATTTTTGTCAATTTTTTTAAAAAAAAAAAAGGTCTTTCTAAAAATGGTCAAAAATAGGGATGTAACGATACACAGTTTTGCCGATACGATACCGATACCGATATATAGTAGTTAATATCGGCGATACCGATACCGATATCTTAGAGCTAAATAATGAAGTATGAATTTCAGATATTTTTATGTCCTTATTATAACTAATGGCAATGACTACTGGTTATATTTACCAGAGAGTCAACCTTGAAAGTGTAAAGTAAAAATAATAAATTGTCAACTCAAAATTCTTTTTTTTTATTAAGAACCAAAGATTTAATTAACATAGTAATTATCATTGCACAAGGTAATAGAATAGACCAATACATAAATTAAGTCAGAAATTGAAATTACTTTTTGCAGATTTTTTTTCATACAGCAAATTCTTCAAATATCGGTTGTATAATATCGGCGATACCGATATATCGGCGATACCGATATATCGGCCGATATATCGGTATCGGTATCGGTATCGTTACATCCCTAGTCAAAAAGTTATACGATTCGTCAAAAACACTTTTTTTTCTGTTTTAAAAAAATGTTTAATAATTAAAAATTAAAAAAAAACGACATACAAATGTATTTATTTTTATTTTTATTTTTTTTTCAATTCCGAATCTGTGGCACCCAGTGGCCCTTTCCTTCCAAATTTTCAGCTTTCTAGGATTTTTACCATTATGCAGGCCGCATGCTTGTTTGCCACCGTCGTGGTATAAAAAAGAAATAAGCAAAAGTTGCTAGTAAATTTTATTAATGAATTTTATCAACAGCTTTATCATTTTTGTATGTGATCCGCCATAAGGTACCTTTTCTACTAAACTTTGAACCCAATTTTTATATAGAAAAAATTAACGTACAGCAGTGAAACCAAGCTACAAATACACGTCTATTCCTATATTTTACAATTTTGCATAAAAGAAAAAAATGATGATTTTGAAGGATTTCACAAAACCGTTCATATCTCCGTAACTAGAAACCCTCATAAGGTACCTTTTCACGTAGGACGTCACATTTAGCCATTTCTGTATAATCATTTCAATTACTTTTCTTATACTAACCCTTTTTTTTATCTACTTTCAGAACAGAGTATATGTTTAATTTCAACAAAAGGTTCCAGATTCATGATGATATAGATATATTAAAGAGGATGGGTCTTTTATTCGGTAAGTATTTGGGCACGGCAAAAATTTAATTGTACCTTTTCTGGAGATTGATAAAATCTTGTATATCCTCCTTTACTCGCTTTTAGTGTGATTGGTTTTAAATTTGGTATCGATGCGTAAATCTGATGAGTGATGAACTGATGACAATGCAATAATAACGTACCAATGGCATAGAAACACGCATAACGCACACTCAAATTCCAAACTTCGGCCATGGAACGAATTATAGAATTAAATGTTAAATGTACATACAATGAAATCGTATCAGGATTGTGATTGTACATAAAGATTTTTCAAAAAAAATATATAGGCAATAGCTTTTTTGTGTTTGTTCGCGCATCACGCGCAAACTACCGGACCGATTTCCGCGAAATTTGGTGTACAGATTACCCTGAATATGATGAATTAAATATCTAGTTTTTATACTGAACTATATTTTTTTTTATTTCAGGTTTAGATAAAGGAGAATGTACAGAAGAAGAAATCGAAAGAGTAAAGAGCATGGTCCCGAAATCTTTAGAGTATTATGTAGAACGTGAGTAGCTCTTATCAAATATCAATTGTACTATACCAATCAACAAGAGATAACCCTAACAACTTACATTGTCCGTAAAATTTCGCAATAAGAAGTTTCTGTCTTTCAACACGGGCCTTTGCAATACCTGTTAAAATATTTAGTTTGTTGTATCAACATTTCGCCACCTGGGACCAGCTTACTTACGGATATGGCCTACCGATTTCTTTGGCGTTAGATATTTTTGAGAGTGAACTACAGCCCATTCACTCTCAGCTGAGAGTAGGCCTGTGCCCAGCAGTGGGACATATATAGGCAGATGATGATAGTGAGATATCTTGGATAACCATGACTAGCGGGTCATTGCTGATATTTTATTGTTGATGACTGTATTAGATACGCTCGGACTAAGTAGAGAGGGTTGTCAAATCGTTGAGTGAGGTTTGGGCTCTTCGAGAAATCATGTGATCGTCTATACCAACAATTTTTTTGAGGTCGATGCTAGCCTAAATATTTTGAATAACGGTGCGAGACTGGCACCAACCTCAAAAAAATTGTTGACATGAAACTTATTTGTTCCTTTTTTGAAGTTGGTTTAATTTCTGTCTTTATGGAGTGCACGCCACTGTGGTACCGTTACTGATTAGAATACCCTTCCGTTGACTTACGACCTTAATTTCGTTAAGGAAACAGTGAATAGGCATCTTATTGCGGTTGTAGATCTTGTATCCAGTTTCCATCAGGTGAGACCGAGGTTTGCTTTGAAAGCTTACTAGCTTAAGCGTTTTTATAAAGTTCGTAGTCTTTATTTCATAAGCTATTCTAATCTTGATACACGTAGTAGCCCAAGGAGCTTCAAAGCTGCAGAATGTGCGTGAGGGAGTGAAGCCGCAGTAAATACTTGTGGCAACGTCTTTATGATGCGGCGCACGGGCGCAGTCATCGCTGTATTCTCTACCTAAAATAGAGAGCGGTCGTAATGATAGAAGAGGGGTGGGGAATCCTGTGCTTGTAAACGTTACTAGATTAAAAATCTGCAAATGATCACAAGTACAGCAATCCGATCCGTCGCTGCCAACCACAGGTCATAGTCGTCGTGACGTGTAGAAAAAAAAAGGTCACGCAGGCGAGGGCCATAAATATGTAATCTGGGGCTATGTTTATCACAGTCTGTCGTGTCTAACAAAGTTGTACGTCTTCCCCTAGCCGGGAAGTGGAATGCCACATCGATACCTTTAGACTCAAAGGGCGTAAACGCCATTAGAACCTACGGCGTTTACGCCCTTTGAGTCTAAAGGTATCGACATAGGGCCAGGTATAACGTAAAAACTATTAGGTAATCTGTGACTTCACTGGGTCTATTTGTAAAGTGCTTAGAATACGATTTTCTCGCAATAGTTGTGAAGTATTGTGGTCAAAGGTGCTATATTTGTACTTATTTTCGAACGCTTGTCCATACTGCTCATTTTTCAACGTGTCCGTCAAGATAGCGTACACCGTAAAGATATTCAGAATCTGATGCAGCCAATAAATAGTACCCAAATAGTACCGACGAAATACCTAGGTCAAAAAAATAGTACCCTTAAACTTTCTGAAATATAAGGCCTGTTCACGGTGTACGCTACCGGGCGTCAAGCTGGCGTACACCACCGTCTATATCTCTGGAACGGCTTTTTTTTTGGAAACGCTTTATATCTCAGAAAATAGTACCCTAGGGCCCTAAAATTTCATTTCTCTAGCTATCGTAGAAGCCGAGATATAGTGAGCTCTTTCTATAAGAAATTCCCGGGTACGCCAGCTTGACGGTGTGAAATTTTGTACACGGTTAAGTCATGGAATATCTCGACTTCTACGATAGCTAGAGAAATGGAATTGTAGGGCCCTAGGGTACTATTTTTTGAGATATAAAGCGTTTCCAAAAACAAAGCCGTTCCAGAGATACAGACGGTGTACGCCATCTTGACGCCCGGTAGCGTATACCGTGAAAAGGCCTTATATTTCGAAAAGTTTAAGGGTACTATTTTTTTCACCTAGGTATTTCGTCGGTACTATTTAGGGCCGATACAGACGGACTGCAACTCCCTACGATTTGTATGGGAAATGCATCACAACTGCACGCCGACTGCGCAGTTGTGATGCAGTTCGTCTGTATCGGCCCTTATTGGCTGCATCAGATTCTGAATATCTTTACGGTGTACGCTATCTTGACTAGGGTTTCTGCTCGAGACTTCTCGAACTCGAGACAACTCGAGAGTTTCACCTCCATTCGAGACGAGAATTAAATAGCTGACTCTCGAGACTCTCGAGTTCCGGCACAAACGAAATAAGGGCTAAAGTCAAGCTCGCCATTTTTTGGCTTTTAACAATGATAAACATTTGAAACGTTACACCCTGTATATAACACAGTGACACCGTGTATATATCACAGTGACACCCAGTATATAATCACAGTGACACCTGCTAATTGACAGCTAACAATTACCGAATGACAAAATACGCACACGATTGGCGGCAGAATAGTTGCGCCCATTTTGTGAATGACCAGTTAGGTTTTACTGCCCCCCTTTTTTTTACGGATAAAATGAAATATTTTGCTTACCTACTGATTGCTTACCAAAATTTGATTAATTGTAGGTCGCTTAATGCAGCTCAAATACTCAATTTGCTGACCAAAATAATTTAGAGCAGTTCAGTATATCATTAATTGCAGACAGATTTATAAATGTTTGCTAACCATAAGTTGCTTACCAACTAGCTATTTTGGCTGACCAAATACATATTTCTGCTCACGCTCATATGAATATTTTGGTGATCGATTAAATGATACCCTTTTCATTTGTTTTTTATTTTATTTTCAACAATAATTTACAATTTCTTACTAAAGACTCGAGAGTCGAGACAACTCGAGAAATTGGAGTCGAGATTTCTCGAAACTCGAGAAAAAAAATGAGGCGAGAAACCAGAAACCCTAATCTTGACGGACACCTTTTCAACCACTATACACACTACATTGTCGATTGTCATCAACTCCGCTACCCAAAGGTTGTCTGGAAAAGATCGCTCTTTAGCGATAAGGCCTATTGTTTACCACTGTTTTTTTGTGTACGTTTATAAAGTATGATTGTATTGTATTTTCAGAAATGGGTAGAGGTGTCAGTTCCAAGCTCAATAGTATGCTTGAAGAAGAGCTTGAGGATACTGTAGAAGAAGAAGTGGGCGAGGCCGAAGGTTCGGGCGAGGGGGATGAGGGCGGCGAGGCGGGGGAGGGCGAGGACACGCACGAATACAGCGACGACAGCAGCGACGTGGACGTGTAGCGAGCACCCGTGCCGCGGCGCGGCCTCTACTTATATCACCACGGGCTTTACTTATATTCATACACAGTTTTATCATATGTCCGACGGCCGGTGAGGCCTCATTTTATACAACTATTGTACAATGAAATGGTCAAACAATATGTTGCTGACATACATGGTCGAATATCAAAAATGAAGTGAAAATAAAACGATTTTATGAATCACATTAAGAGTTCATTTTATCTAACGCCGAGACTATACCCGCTTTAATTTTGTTTATAGACTTCCACCCACAGACGTATATTGAGGTAGAAGTAAAAAGCGTATGTACCCCGCGTGCTAAAAAGAAGTGGCGGCGACCTACTTTGCACGCCGTCAACTTCAGTCCCCGTCAATATTACTATCAGATTTGAAAAGGGCGATTCTCCGAGCGTTTTGACCGCGCGGTTTGACAATCATTATTGTCCGACGATTATTTACTATAACGAAAGAACAAATCGTGACAATTTTGATAAAACTAGACTTAAACTCGGGACTGTTTTTCGGTGTCATAAAAAGTTAACTCTAGGCATCGTTTTTTTGAACAATATTTACTGAGACAATAATGACGAAAAAAGAACGCTGAATATTGGCACAAAATTGATAATAATTAGAGATGCAGCGAATAGTAATTTGGCCGAATACCGAATATTCGGCGGAGTCGACGGCCGAATAGCCGAATATTCGGCGGCCGAATATTCGGCCAATGGTTTTACCTAAAATGAAGTAAATTCGAACGCCCGGGTGAGCGGCGCCGTGAATCTCTGTACAGGTTGCAACTTGTTACTCGTCGTAGGCAGCCTATGATAGAAAAATGCGCCATTGAAAAATTTAATTTCATTTGTAAGTAGTTTAATTTCTAATTCGTTGTTTATGCTACTGTTCTATATATGTTTGAAATTGATGTGAAAGATGATTAACCTAATATTTAATATTGATTACTGTTTATAATTTGTTATTAATAGTACATTACACAACTAGGGTGGTAATACAAAGGAAGGCCGAGATCGCAGAAGTTTGCGGCCCGAGCTGCAAGCGAGGGACGTAAATATGCGATCGAGGGCTTTCTTTATTATCTCCCGTGTTGTGTACATCATTTTATGTCTACACTTGGCCAGAAAGCGGCTTTTTCCGTACGCGCAGCGTGCGGAAAAAGCCACTTTATGGCCAGGTGTGGCATAAAATATTTATTCATCCTTCTTTTTCCTTCGACTTTGTGTTAATTTACTATTCGGTATTCGGCCGAATACTATGCCATTATTCGGCTTCGGCCGAATAGTCAAAATGTGGCCGAATAGGCCGAATACCGAATAGTGGCCGAATATTCGCTGCATCTCTAATAATAATGGTATAATTCATTGTTCAAATACAACCAAATAAAATGGAAAATTTATGTTTTCCATCACTATATTACACTTTTGCCGTCACAAACGCCAAGCGAAAAACGTTACACGCTTGGTTACCTTACAAATCAACGAACTATTTCCTTCTATCTTGACATATTTCTGTGCTTCGACCCATAAGTCAGTAGCAATAGTAGCTAAGCAATTGAGGCACTCATTGTGATATAATGTAAGCACGAGTTTGTGGCTATCGGTATATAAAGTCACTGGCATTAATATATGATGAAATGGGTATGCAAAAATATGTGATACCACTATTTGTAAAGCAATAAGGTCGTGTCAGGTATTTATACGTGCTCGGCTTCCTCATATACTTTTGCCGGTGACTGTACAGAGTATACAGATCTTTATAAAAACTTTAGATACTATTACTGCTAAACAATCAAAGAATCACTAAGCACATTGGCCAGTCATTTAATGCTTTCGGTAAATCAATCTAGGACAGCCTATTCAAAGGATTTTTTTACTATAATTGCCTTAAATGTATTTTCCATGGTACTGTCGATACATTTTACTAAATATATATGGCTTTTTATAAAAATTTACCTACACATGTTGCCTTGTAACATGCGCGATGCAATAAAAGTTGTTTCAATACTTATACTTACCTTCCTGCCTTACATATATGTTTACCCTAGAGGAAAGTATGATGAGTCTGAGTACAAAGAAATTTATACATTTCTGACACTAACAAATCACACCATATGATATAAAAAAAGAGATTGAATTAAAGAACTTTATTTTAAAACATAATTTACAAATAAGTACTTAGAATGATTAAGACTACAAGAGAGCCAGCAGCTATTCACTTCAAGTCATCATCATCAAAGAGATCTTCAAAATCTGAAAAATAAAATAAAAAACCTTTTTTTTATAGATGGTGATGGTGAGTAATCCACTAATAAGACAGTAGACACATTTAGTACATACAGCGGCAGAGGTATGATGAAATTATGCATACAATAACACTCCTTTTTTGGGCAGTTTTGTAAAAACAGATATCTTTTTTTGCAATTAGGTTGTGTCGGATCTTTGTCTTCCTTTTCATCACAAATTATTGCCACTGACTGTACAAACGGTGGCATGGTGTGAAACTCAGATGGTCATTATTATACTGTCGGGTGACAACCAAAACTCACTAACAACATTGAAATTATTGGAATATAAACCATGCTGTTAGACTAATAAAGTTGATTGTTACTTTAATTTTTTGAAGAATAGAATAAGAAGAACCCGTCACCCGACAATACATACTAACCGAACCCCTTGTATGTGGAGTCAAAATTTTCATAAGCAAGCAAGATGTTTAACCTTAAAATTTAAACATTACGGTCCAATCGCTTAGCGTGGATCAGTCTCTAAGCTCTATGAGGGGTTTAAAAAAAACAGCCCAAAAAATTACATTCCCAGAATAACAGATTTCAATTTAACAAATTGCCTCTGTAAGTTACCAGATTTTAAAAATAATACATTCAACAATGTCATTTAGTTTCTTGAGTAACCTGCAATTTTATAGTCTAGTGTCACGGGAATGTGGTAAGATGTAATGCAGTATATATGGATGGTATGAGAGAAATAAGATATTTTGACAGATCTACTGCAACATCAGATGCTTAAAATTGTTAAGACCTTATTTAAAGTAAGAATGTAATTGGAAATTTAGTTTCATTTCATGAAAAATTTAACAATCTACATATTACTTAGGTTCTTAACAGGAAATTGAAACATAATATCGAAACGCCGTTGGTTCTGATGGCGTTTACGCCCTTTGAGTCTAAAGGTATCGATATAGAGATACAAGCCATAAAGTATGAAATTGAAAGTTCTTATATGGAAATTAGCCACAAAAAGTTGTAATGTGCTAGACTTAGGCAAGTCCCGCAAATTACGACTAAGTCTGCAAAACTTAGGGGCTTCTCCAGTTGAGGTGTTAGGTGTAGTAAGCTAGGAGATGGCCCTCTAACCAGATATTATATATTTATGTGTATAATAAGGATTATTTTTGTGGATTACATGCAAGCGAGGGGTTATAAGCTTTACCATTGAAGAAATCTGCATGAACAGCCTTTTCATTTGCAGCTAAATCCATGAGCAGGTTCGATGGACCTCCAGCCTATAAAAGAATGAAAACCATGTATTTAATCCTGAAAAACATGATCCAATTTTTAACACATTTACTGCCAGCAAATGCACCTTTAACACGGTTTTTGCGCTTCGTAACGAAAACTGTCTACTACCCGCTTCGTGAGCGCCTGGAATAAACACATGCTAGTTGTTTCGTATGGTAAACATTGATTGTAAATGATAATAAAAATATATACTTCTTCTAAATCCATCCAAGGCCCAACTCCTTCCGGAAACATTTCATCAGCAGCAACGGTCGGTTTCATTTTTGCTAAGCGTTAACTTTACTCTGTTCAAAGTAATACAAATAATTAACTGCGACTTTAACCAAATTCTCCTTCAACACAACATAAACAACATGTCATGTGTTAATCAGCATTCAGTTCAGCAGTCATATTCATTCCGATCAAGACACAATGACGTTGACATTTGCAAATTGTATTTTTCTGCTAGTTCATTAATCGTATCAGCTTAAAGGTGGTTAAGTTGGCTGCACTGGGCATTAGATCATTAATTTTTTGAGGTAGTTGTTACTTCTTAAGGTGGATTTAGATTTGTGTGTACACAAATAATTTGGTAGAGTGGTGTTAGAATGTGTTAGAATTCGTTTGGTCTAAATCCACCTTTAAGCTACAGTTAACGTTATATGTATTTTAAATGAGTACTAGAATATGTGCGGAAAGAGAATAGGATTAATTTTGGGGGGCGCTGTGCCGCATGTGCCGTATTTTTTATTCTGTGGCCATACAGGTTAGGTTAGTTCCGCTTTTTGGCCACGCCTATTCTCTTTCCGCACATACTCTATACTAATAGCAGTTTTTTATACTGTAGCCACACCAGCTTATCTGTCAATGTCATTTTTCTTTTCAGGCATAAACTAAAATAGTCTAGAGACTGTGCGGAAAGAGAATAGGATTAATTTTAGGGGCGCTGTAATGCTTTTCTACCGCATGTGCCGTATTTTCTGGATAGGTTAGTTCCGTTTTTCGCCATGCCTATTCTCTTTCCGCACAGACTCTAGTGGTGTAGTGATTAATGTATGTAATGTACAGTGTTGCCAATTTAGCAGTTTCAGTGCTAAATTTAGCATAATTTAGCAGAATTTTTTTACATTTAGCAGTTGGCATAATTTTTGGCAAAATTTTGTAAATAATAGAAATGTTACCTGTTAGTGACAAACACACAGATAAATGGTAAATTTAGAAACATACAAGTTGGTGATGTCATGACATAAGTTTGTAAAATGACCTTCGATTGCATGGTTGACAATAATATAACTGTCAAGTTTATTATTTATTTTTTGGTGTGCAATGAAGTTGTATTGTAAGTCGTAATAAAAGCGTAAATTTTTTGCCACTTTCATTTTTAACATATTTTACTATTATTGTTTGTATTCTGTAGTAAAAAAGTTAATTTGGTTTAATATAAAAATAAAATGTCGATTAACACATTGAAATTCTTAATTTACTTATTTTTAGCAATTTTTTTCCTGAAAGTTTAGCATGGACCACAGAAAGAATTATTGTAAAGCTGTAATAATCACAATACATTATTTTTTTATTTAGCACATTTTTTAACAGAATTTATCAAGTTTTAGCAACTAGTAAACTAAAATTAACTATAAATTAAACCTAAAAAACTAAGACTAAAGTGTATATTACAAAATATCAAAAAAATTGGGCCCCCCTTGGCATGGTGCCGAATATGCTGGCAGCGTTTCCTCGCTGGATAGCGATGCCTATACGCTGTGCGAGGAAGCTGCCAGCCCTTCGGTCACCAGTGCAGTCGACCAGCCTTTTGGATATGTCCTTGAAGAGCGTGTGGGCGCAGGGACCCCACGGGCCAAGGGTCTCGACGCCGAATGGCATGAACATGTATTCGGGGCCGAGACCCCTGTATTTGTTGGTTTTAAGTTTTTCGGCCGCTTTTGCCGCCGCACCTTCTTGGATACTGGTTATTTTGTGGATTACATAAGGATTATTTTCGTGGATTACATGCGAGCGAGGCTGCCGCACCTCCTTGGATACTGGTTCCGTAGTTAGATATAGTTTTTAGATTGTCAAATACAATGTAATTTATTTTCCAAAAACAAAAACACTTTAAAATAAAAATATAGTTTTAGCATATTTTAGCAGATTTTCAACAAAATTTTAGCATTGAATGAAATTCAGAGTTGGCAACACTGGTAATGTATCGTGTTTAGACATGCGCGAAACAGTGCTTCAAAAAGTAATGCTATATCACATCACTTTTCCAAAAACGTAATATCACACTGAGATATCACATCACTCGAAACATCACCCGTTCATAGTCGATGACGATACGCAGCGGCGCGTGCGGGCGCGAGATAGTAACATCACAGCTATCACGTACATTACACAGCGCGTGTTCTCTGGAGTCTAGGGCGTCTTTTGAAACTATTACGCGCGCTTCACTCGGTCCTCGCTCTCACTCGCGCTCGGGCAATGTTATTTAGAGTGATGTTTGGAGTGATGCTTGATTTCTCGGAGTGATACGTAATGCAACATCACGCGTTCGAGTGATATCTCATTTGTGATATTACACGCATTACTTACACATGTCTAATCGTGTTGTGGTGAAGAGGTTATATATGTTGACACTGTTGTTGAATGGTTGTTGATGTTGTTCTTGTTTAATAATTAATATAAGATGTTATCTTATGAAAATAAATTAATTCTTGCACCAATGGTTCGCATAGGAACATTACCTATGAGACTACTGGCTCTCCGTTACGGTGCTGATATTGTATACACGGAAGAACTAATTGATTGGAAGTTTCTACGTTCAAAACGAAGAATTAATGGCAAGTTCTTATCGTAACTATAACAGATAAACTGACAAGATATAGATATTACATATTGATAAATATTTGAAAGTAATCTGAGTCTTTGATTTTCCTATATTGGCAATGTAACGTTATTGAGAATAACTGTACAATGCCCATCATAATTTTATTAGTTTAAGTTTTGCCGAAAATAATCACTTAAAAATTTATATTTCTAAATATTCTATAAGTATGGAAATAAAAATGGACACTAGTTATTCTAATATGTATGAATTTGGATTAATCTGTAAACATTACATTATTAAAATAAACCACTTTGTCGTTTCAGATATACTGAATACTATAGATTATGTTGATCAGACAGATGGTACAATTGTCTTCCGAACTTGCTCAGAAGAAAAAGATAGGGTTGTTCTTCAACTGGGCACATGTGATGCCGGGAGAGCATTAAAAGTTGCAAAATTGGTGTGAGTATGTACAATTTAAATAAAATAGTAGCTCACTTTAACATTAACACTGTTCTTATCCTCTGTCCTAGTAAGGGCCAATATTTGTGTGATGAACACAACTATTTGTTCCTGAGTCTTGGATGTTTTCTATCTATTTAAGTATGTATTTATCCATTAAGTATGTATATTGTCATCTAGTACCCATAGTACAAGCATTGCTTAGTTTGGGACTAGGTTGATTTGTGTACCTAAGATTGTCCAGCAATATTTATATATTTTATATAATGTATCTTTTGAACTACTTTTACGGTATGGCGATCAAAAGGTTACATGGATGTAATACCCATAACTCTTAGTTTGGTTATAGCATTCGCAGGCTAGTTTTTTGTAACTTGACATATCCATATACTATTCCAATTTGTGTGACTTACTTTAGTTATCACTTTACTTTGCATGTATAATAGGATAATGTATATATCAACCTGTCTCTCTAATAAGTTTTTGTTACAGTTGAGTTGTTATTTAGTCACTCATCTCCAGATAAGTAACTTCCAGGCCAAAGATGTAACTTGTTAGTTCAGTCCTACTATTTGTCTATTCTATTTGAAAGACTAAAAGATAAATATATAGAAACATTTAATGAATTTTGTAATTACAGTGAAAATGATGTAGCTGCAATAGATATCAACATGGGTTGTCCAAAGGAATTTTCCATCAAAGGTGGGATGGGTGTAGCCCTCATGGGTCAACCAGATAAGGCATGGAACATACTACATACACTAGTTACTAATCTGTCTATACCAATCAGTTGCAAAATAAGAATACTGAAGACTCCAGGAGAAACACTGGAACTTGTGAATAAATTAGTAAGTTCAGGGATCAAGGCCATTGGCATCCATGGTAGGACCAAGGATGAAAGACCACAGCATGCCGTCCACACAGATGTTATCCGCTATGTTGCAGAGAGAATATCAATACCTGTCATTGCAAAGTGAGAATCTGAAATTATCCATTTATTCATACATAACTTGTAATTAATTATGTTAGTTTCTCTGCATATACTTATTTTATATTCACAGTGGTGGTTCAAAAGAAATAGAAAAACACAGTGACATTATTAAATTCAAGGAGATGACTGGTTGCACCAGTGTGATGCTGGCCAGGGCGGCTGAGTGGAACTGCTCCATCTTTAGAAAAGAAGGCTTGTTGCCTATGGATACAGTCATTAAGGAGTACCTTAAGCTTGCAGTTGATTATGATAACTCTCCATCAAATACTAAATATTGTGTGCAGAATATTCTGAGAGAGTTGCAGGAGACACCCAGAGGCAGACAGTTTTTAGAGTGTCAAACACTTGAACAAATATGGTTTGTATTATTTATTACAACTAACACAAAATGGTAATACATGCTCATGACTTGTCATTTAGTTTAAGACTGCACCAAGCGAAATGGGCCAAAACAGGTGCCACATTTTGTTTATGTTTTCATGTGTTTTTTTATTGGTAGTGCTATTTGGGAGTTGGGAGAGTACTGTCAGGAGAAACAATCCCATTATCAGAAAATGGGTATAAAGGGGAGATGGCAGGTTACACCTGATGACTTGGAGCCTCCTCATAAGAAAACAAAACTGAATGACACTGACCTTGAAGGAGTCAATCAAATGAAAGTAAGATTTTTACACTCATACAATGTATACCTATAACTGTACATATAGTTCAGCCTAATCCACTACATATAGTGGGACGAAATTCAAAACTCATGTTCTTTGCACTAATTTCATTTAAGTAAGGAAGATTATGTGACTTGAAAATTCAGACAAACTTTACTCATATTCTTTTTATAGTTTAACTCCGTAAATTTACAGGTATGTTTTATCCGAGGAAATTTCAATGACTTGAATTTGCCGAAGGCAAGACTTCATGCATGGGCTGGGAAAAACGGCCATGACTTACCAGTCTATGAAACTAAGCAGGTAACTAAATTGTTTCAAACAGTACTTACATTTGATGGTAAAAAATATACTTCATCATTTTGGGAGAAAAACAAAAAGTTTGCCGAACAAGGTGCAGCTTTGGTATGTTTGTTCTTTTTGGGTTTGGTAACAGAAGATGATTTATTACAACTTGGAAGCATAATAAAATAATTAAAATAGCGTAACATTGTTTTATTAAATAACTGCAATATTAAACTACTTCAGCAGCAATTCTGTCTTTATACTTTGTATATTTTTCACCAATGTCTGATTCAGTTCTTCAAGATTCACTTTCAGTTCACTACGTTTTGTTGAATCGTTCTGTAGATTCTCGAAATTTTGAAAACATTTGTAAGCCTTACTCAGTATGTCTTCTTCAGAGTCCAATTGAATGCAATCGTGAACGTTATCATCTGCGTTGATGTCTTCCAGTACGTTTTGTATAGTAGGCAAGTTTGGTTTTGTATATTTTTTCGCATCCATTTTGACTATAAGAAATATTGTGGTGAACGTGACCAATTAATTAGTGTTAGTATTTATCGGCTTTTGAAGCATTTATTGGCTATGTATGCAGCGTGTCCGTGTAACACAAATCCACATACGAGACGACATACCGTACCGACCGACCGAGAGAAAAACGTAAGAAACGTCACTTTGACACTGACACAAGCGGGCTGTATTTTTGCGTAACTGCCGTTTAAAAGTAAAATGCAATGAAATGTTAGTTACTTAACCCATAAAACATAACTATATACTATAATATGAAATAACAGTTGGTATCAAATTAAATATTACATGTTTTCATGTTTATTACGAAAAATCTGTTAATAAAATAGAAGTATTGTAAGGTTGGCTATATTGATTATAGTGAAGGTCCCTCACATTTGCAAGACAATTGCTTTATCTCTTATCACTGCCTGTTACTAGATGGCGCTGCATGTCCAAAACAAAGTTGATGTACTTGTCGTTTGCATTTTTTTTTAAGTAAGTATGGAGTGTCAAATATAAAGTAGTCCCATCAAAAACATTACATGTAAAATGATGCAAGTCTCGCAACGCAGTTCTTTTACAACAAAAAGTTTTGAGATGTAATGTTTTACAAGTCAGTACCGAGGTGATGTCCACAGAACTCGATTTCCACCGACTTGCCTATTATTTAACCGTGGAGGAACATTTAATACTTCTCAAATAAAGAATCTTCCCTCCACGGGTAAATAATAGGCAAGTCGGTGGAAATCGAGTTCTGTGGACATCGCCCCGGTACTGACTTGGTACATCTCAAACTTTTTTGTTGCATCCTCTAGTAACTTTATACCTTAATTAGCTATTTTGTTAGCTGCCTAGCTTGTTCATTAAACACACTCCTTATTTTAGATTAGGTTTGTTAGTCAGCTTGTGTCTCTCAGAGCAGAATTACCTTCGTCGACCTGCTGGCGGGTCATAGTTTAGTGAAAATGCTAGGAAGTTAACCAAATGGCTAAATAAACCAGTTGGCTGCCACAGACATATTTTTTATTTATTTCCTGTTGTTATAATTTGGTATTATCGTCCCTTTACTTTCTCAACCTCGTATCTACTCGAATATAATCAACATCCCTAAATCTCTATTGACCGCGGAACGTGGCGAAACACTATTTTATTTTAAAGTACTGAGTTTTAGCTGCGGCCACCTACCTCCATGCAGTCTGACTATTGTTACAGCCTTAAACGCTAGCAGTGTACAAGCATAAAAAAAAAATGGTCGATCCGCTGGCTTTTTGATAATTTCTCGGCCTAATGCGCATGACAGCGAAAAGCCCCTCGGGGTCAAATAACTAAGTGTAAATAAAATAATTAACGCTAATTTTCGTTTGCAAGGAACCAACTGCTCACATTATTTTGGAATAAATTACCTTGAACTTCACGATAGCCTGATAGTTCTGTACATATTTTTTAAACACTGCGAGAATCAAAAGACTGTTTGATCTGTCGCCTAGGACCTAGACTACAGATCAAGTAGTGTTTTCACTCTCTCGCAGTCCTAGGTTAATATCACGTTTCTTGGCTGACGCGGCCCTCCTTTGCGAGCACCGCCATTAAATTTGAAGTTTCCCGGTTTGTTGTAGGTACTTAATACCAACACCAATAGTTAAAGAAACTTGGATAGCTTAGAAACCTACATACATATACATATATAGTATATATTTAACTATATTATAGACAACTTGACACCTTCGCTCGCTAGGTCAATTAAATTGGTGTAAAAGAGTCACTATCATCAAGTAGATAATACTTTCTTATATCGAAACTAAAAAAAGATTGTAGGTAGGTACATAGGTAGTTACCAACTGACCGGGAGATATGATACGCTGTGTAGTTATTTACTTGGATAGTTTGCGGTTTCCTGCAGCAACCGCGGTTGCATCGACCTCCATTTTATGGGCTTAAACATAAAACGTAACTGTCTTTAATACGAATGCTTTGTTGCTATCCCTCGATCAGATAAATGAAGCGTATGTAGCATATTACGCAACAGTAGGAATCATTTTGGAAAATTTACATTTAATTTTACTTTAGGTGAGTACCTATGTACAAGCACCGGCGCGAAACTGGACCCACGATCGATCCACGGTTCGAAAACTATCAACTTACATTACATCCTACAGATATGTCGCCGCCAACTAGCTTAATTAGCCATTTAGTTAACTGCCTAGCCTTTTCATTTAAATTTTAGGTTAGGTTTGTTAGTTAGCTTGTGTCCCTCAGGGCAGAAATAGAAGCCCCGCGTAGCCGCGTAGCGGGGCTTCGTCGACCTGCTGGCGGGTCATAATTTAGTGAAAAATGCTAGGCATTTAACCAAATGGCTGATTAAACCAGTTGGCTGCGACAGATATACGTAAGTACACTGGAATATGTAGGTATGTATTGTATACTGCATACGTATACAATATATTCTTTATACGTATACATTTTTATACCACACCTCTTACGACACCATGTTTTAGTTCCGTAGTTTAGGGTTACTCCATCCTTTTTACCATCTTTCGATGTGTCATTAGAGCCCGATTCCCATCGACTTGCCTAGTTAAATATTAGGTACTTACGCTAGTTGAGCATCTACCTACTGCTTTCGAAGAAAAGGTAAGCGACATTTACTTATGTATCTTGTGCTTACTCTCCGATGGGTTTGACGCTAAATCAATACCTAATTTTTTTGAGTGAGAACTCTAAAAGGGACACATGTAGGAGTAGGATTAACGTCAATCTGTGACAGAGTAAGGCAATGAGTTACTTTACTATTAGTAAAGTAGAGTAAGATCTTAAAGATCTGAAAACTAAACACCCTAATAAGTTAAAAGCTGATATCATTTAAACCAAGCAGTTTTAATTAAATAATCGACGAAATATCGTATGAATGATCCGGGTAACCTGACCGTCTCGGCTCCCGATGCCACGTCACCCGAGAGCAACTCGAAATGACACGGATGGACAGCGTTGAGCGGACAAGCCGGACCACACGTGTGCAGGCGTCTTCCGCTTGGCTGTCAACGGCCCAGTCGAATGGCACGGGCCAGGGGGCCTCACAAGTTCCAAGCTAAATTATGACGCGTCTCGTAAACATCAGTCAAACATCATTATGATTATTGGATCCATGAGAAATTGAGGGACCTCCTTAAGTAGGTATTCGTTTCAATATTTGAAGTCGGTTACTTGTTAGAAATTAGAGGTCAGGTCTCAAAAATAGGTATGTACTTGATTTTAAATCTTATTCCACAGACACAAGTTCCGAAATGTAGGTATACATATTTTTAGACGTGACTTACAAGATAGATACCATGATTTTAGTGGTGCTTGTACTTACCTGGAGCGAGTAAAGGAGCAAGCTACTTGCGCGAGCAGTATGCTGACTCAACTTTGATGCATCAACTACACGCGTGTGTGCTTGTTTGTACATGGTGCACGTTTCTGGATCAAGTAAAGCGGTTTCATTAAGTTACTCGCTCGGATGGCTCGCAGTTAGGTACATTGCTCAGGTCGTTGGGCCCTCACACTTCTTTATATCGATGTTATAACCTACATACATCATAAGAGGGAGAGGAGTACGAGGTGGCCAATCATTTGTTTTTTTCACGATATTCGGCAAGTGTCATCTCTGTTTTGTCATCTTTTCACCGCATAAAAAGTTAAATTTACCGGCTACAAAAATGTAACCTATCTACCTACATAACTAAGATGGCAACATTGGCAACGCATCTGTAACTTTTTGCGTTAAAATGTATGCGAGATACAGTTCAATTCCGGGACAAGACTGTTGACGTGACGACTACCAATTTCAGACCTTATAGCCTAGTCTTTTTTGTCATCATCGGGGCAAAGATTCTAATGAGTTTTTTTGATTTACAGCCTCACGGGCCTGCGGAGGAAATGTCCGCGTGTTGAAGGCTGACCGCGAAATTACGACTCGGCCGATCGCAGAGGACGGCTACAAAACCACAAAATTTTCTCCGTTGCGGTGCCCGCATAATAAGAAAACATAATGCGTCGGGTTAGGTATGTACCAGTACCTTACAGAACTTTTTTAGTCTAAACGATTGTTGTGGTTGCGAAGACGGTCGTTGAATTCACTTTATTGCAATAATCTCGAAATCGAATGTTAAATGGTAAAACGCGCTAGAGAGATTCGAGAGCGAGGATGGGGCTTATAAGGTGTTCAAGTAAAAATAGGATCTAACTAATGAAGGAGCATTCCATGAAAACATCAACTTTTTGTCCCTTACGAAACGCTATGGCAGCTACCCTAATAAAACATATTAGCTGCTAAGAAACAATACCAATATTAAAACCGAGTTATGATATTACAGTGCTGATAATTAGCTTCCTGAATTTATTTCTCGGAAATATTAAAATGGTGGTGTCCCTTACGAAATATTTTCATGGAATGCTCCTGAACCAAAAATATGGACGACATATTTATTATCGTTCATAAATCATAACTTTACCTCCAAAAAAAATTCTAGCATGTGGGATACAGTTCCCAAATCATAGCACCTTATTTTATAGAACTACATGCAGTGAGAGTTGCGTTTTTTACACTTTTACTGCGGTACGGGATAGATGTGGTACCCCGTACTTGTATGGTAATTGGGTAAGTCAAGTTTTTCAAAAATGTGCAATTTATATATTTTTTCGATAGTTCCCGACGTAATGATCTAGAAAATACCCCTATTGCATTTATATTACCTGTAATTCTTAAAAAATATCGTGTTAAACTCACTTAAAAAAAGTTTCATAAAAATCGGTTCAGTAGAAGTAGTTGAAAAAGCTGCCGCAAGATTTGACCCAAACAAACTTACAACCAAACTTGACACAAACACGGTAAGCTAAATAAAACCGTTTAAAAAGGGACGCCGGTCTGACAAAATTAGTGCCTAAATTCGTAAAAAAAAATAAACGTGTGTGAAATCTGTGCCAGTTGACAATTGTGACAGACCAAACTTCACACAGATACGTTTGTTTTTTTACGAATTTAGGCATTAATTTTGTCAGTCCAGCGTCCCTTTTTTTAAGTGAGTTTAACACGACATTTTGGAAGAATTACAGGGAATAAAAATGCAATAGGGGTATTTTCTAGATCATTACGTCGGGAACTATCGAAAAAATATATAAATTTCACACTTTTGAAAATCTTGACTTACCCAATTGATAAGTTAAGCTAATTGCCGCAGCGAACGTGTTAAATTATCTACTTTATTAGGGCCTCATTGCACTAGCAGCGGTACTAGTTTTACCCACGTGGCGTTAATTACCCCCAGTTTCGAAACCCATTTGTCTTTATTTGAAGTCGCGTCACCAGTTCCTGAAATATTATCTACTCGTAGTTGGACAGTTAAATTAAAACAAAAGCTTTCGTACTACAAATTAAATAGATATTTTATTGAATTGTAGGGGCTTGTAGTTGAAGGGACCTTTGTATTGACAGCGACAATAGCCCGTCACGATGTGTCACCCTGCTTTGTATGGATATTATTTAAATGACAAGCAACGCGACACTCGCTTGACGTGAAGTGAAAGGCATATTTTCGACAATTCAATGGACGACTCTTCAAATCTCAACATGTAGCATCTCATTACCGCTAGGGTCGCAAAAATTAAATTAAAAAGTTTCCAAACCCATTTGTTTGTACTTCAAAATATTGAGCCGGGGGGACCTGCATATTGTTCGTTAGGGCCGATACAGACGAACTGCAAACCAACTGCAACTCCCTACGATTTGTATGGGAACTGCATCACAACTGCACGCCGACGGCGCGTCGGCGCTTAGGGTCATAAAGCTCAATCAATATGAGAGGACTGAAAAATGTTATCTCTTCTTTCGACTATGGCTGCCAAAAATATAAAGGGAAACATTTTCTTTCTAACTGGAGTCAAAAATAGGTACCTACCTATTATCGTTGGGCAAGCAAAACTAACTCGGTTTTCAATATATTAAAATTGCTACGTTGTTACGTTGCTTGGTTGTTGTCTTCGAGTTATCGGTGAACTTCCATAAAAAACATAGTACAACGACGACAAAAACGTATAGTACATAGTACTCGTACTTACATAAAAAAGATTCTGACGAGCTGTGAACCTCGTTTTTTTTTAAGTCTGTTAAAATGTCATAAATCGATGAGACAATGTGCTTTTGAAACGTTTAAAGGTCTATAAGACCAAAACCCATTGCAGGCAGTCGCTGTAGGTCTATCTTTACATAGTCTTTCATATTTAACGCATTAACATTTTAAACACACAATAATATTCAATTGGTACGCAACGCATCTTTGATCGTTTAAATTGAGCGCTGAGCGGCATTAGGCCTCGGCGCGTGCCGAGACATAATCGGGAGATCTCATAAATAAATTGTGAGCTTTATGTAGAAAAACAAAAGGGGGTTAAGTTATTAGGACGGAGAAGGGCGCGCGTGCCTGTGCGGGTGGCGCGCCCTGACACTTAATAAATTGCTTTCTGAGACAGATGATGCTCCGAAAGAATGTTGTTTTAAAATCTTCGAATATTGCCGCTAAAGGGAACTCAAGTTGTCTTGCATTGGAATTGGAGCAAAACAACTTAATTGCTTTCGTGGAAACTTAAAATGTAATGACAGAAGTGATCTTAGATTGTCAGGCAGACCAAAGTTTCAAAACTTAAGTTTCAAAATCCGCGGAAGATCGTTGAGTGATATTAATGGGTTTTGAACAAATGAAATTAATTTCAAATTATAAAGTGCTTAGTATGTATAAATAAGCGAATATAACCAAGGCAAGTGTAGTATTCGTATTTAACTTGGAATTCAGGATACGTAAATTTGTTATGTAGGTACTTTTACGTTATTATGACAATTTAAAAAATATTTTAGGCATTCCTAGTGCTCTTGAAAATAACTTTAGCTCCTAACAATTGGCAGTGCCGGATTAACCCATAAGCAAATTAAGCAATTGCTTAAGATATCACGTCGTGGGGCGCACCAGAAAAGGCACCAAAAAAAATGGATTGGAGGGGGGCACCCACAGGCGTGGATTACTTAGAGCATCAAGTAGTCTTAATCCAGCACTGACAGTTGGATACTAAGTTGTATGTAAATATGTTTAAGCTCTCCGTACGTAAAAACATATTGAAAAAGTTATTGCTATGTGAAGGAACTTAGTTATAATTTTAGCACAGTAAGGACTTAAAACAAAACCAATTTTGAAACTTACCTAATGAGCAGATAAGTTTCGAAATTGGTTTAGTTTTAATAGATACATCACCGTCTCCCTGTGACTAATCCCTATCAAACAGAACAGTCGTACTTTTATAAGTGGCTATTTAAAGCACAATGATATATTATAATAGTGACGACAAGAGCCAACTGCTCCAGTTGTTCCCGGAATTTACGAGCGCCCGAACACGGCAAATACATTTGTTAATAGACACATTAGCCAGCAGTTAACGCTGCGCGAGCGCCGCTCCGTTTAATTGCCGACATTATTTCGTCGTTCTAACACGAACAAGCGTATGCGTTTCCAGCTATCTAATACACATACAACCTTCTAGATTTTTACGACTGTCGTGGATGTCGCTTGTTTGTCGCTATTGCTCGATATCAGCTTTATTGATTGTTGCTAAAGTTGAAGGGCACGCACGGCGAGAAAAAACGAGATAAGTGCTCCGTCCTCCGTTCACATCTGCGCTGTGGAAAAATAAAAACATAAGTACACGTTGGGATACGGATGCTGCTCTTCGATGCTAACCTCTGAATAGCTAACCAAACGCTAAAGCCAAAAATTTGTTAACTGTTTGTGTCTTGGTGGGATTACCTACGTCACTGACACGTAATCAACAAATGTAGAGTTACTAATCGACAAGAATTAAAAAAAAAGGAACACACTAATATCTTTGGCGATAATACACGGATTTAAAGACAAATACTGTAGACTAATTCAGAATGATATAAATCAGTTGGGGTGTCTGAGGTTTTCAATAGGTGGTGTAACACGTATAAATAGGCCTCATCCATAATAATTTGTAATTCTGCTAAGAAGTGATATTTTTGACATTCTTTGTCAATTCTCAATAAAGAATACGTCGCCGTCAAATATGGTATGTCATACATCCTTAGACAAGGATAATTCCTTCGTGTTTTGCTTACAAATGGCACGATATGATGAGTAATATTGACGAGTCATTAAGTGAAACCGCGTCCTTATAACCTCAACTCGCGCGCATGAACAATGGCTACGAGTGTCAACAAACAGAGGTCCCGTCCCGATTAATTTGCTAACTTTCTATAAGGTTTTGAAAAGAGTAAATGGAATGAAAAGTTTAATATAAACAACGGTTGTGCAATTAGCATAATGGCAACGTAGGCTGGTATTGTTTTAGCGTATTGTGCGTTGCGTGCGCGCTAACGAGCATCAAGTGGCGCGTGCGCCGGGACGCCCCTTTGTTTCCGGATCTCCGCTCCATGTCACCATTATTTTGTCCAACATAATGCCTAGTCACGATATTATCTTAATAATTCATTAGTGCGTTTAGTTAGTACTCTTAGTCTAATACCCAATTAAGAGAACATAAGTAATCAAATCTATTTGTAATGGGTTCAACGTTACCTCGTGTTCAGTGCATCTTTCTGTGATGCTCTACTCACATGTTAAAAAAATCTGAACTTCTTTTTTATTCAAATACTCGACTTATTCAGGAACGTTGTCTCTTTGTGTCGATTTCAAGTAGCTCAATAAAACTGATCAACCATGAATAAGGCTAATACGCTTGTAGCTTGCGATTGTCGACGTCGCAATGTCTGCTGAGCTCAATAAGTGCAGACACGGTAGATTGCACTCGATTGAGAGCGAGATAACAATGTTGCAATGAATTCCATCCATTCAGTCTTCAGTTTTACAAAGAGAGGTTTAACTGGATGAGAATGGTGTAGGGTATTGAAGGAGCTAGCGCCTGGACCACCGGCGGAGGCGGTGCTTTGCCGCGCGGCGGAGCGAGCCGTGCGTTGCCGGCTCGCTGCCTCTCAAATGCTCTCTCTAGATAGCGCCTTCGCAGGAATCTTGTAAATCTTGTAACTGAAGCTCTTAGATTTAAAACAGTCTGGTAACTATAGGTGTACAACTTAATTGAGAGCCTGTGTGTAAGTGGGGTGCGAGGAAAACACAAAGGTCGGACTTTGTCGTATCTTCTACCTCCACACCTCACGCACGCTCAGGCTCTCAATTAAATTGTGCAGTCAGCTGCAGAGAAAAGTAACCCCCTTGCCATACTAAGAATGTAAGACAGGGGTTTCCATTTTTCTGCAGCTGAACGTAGGCATATAATATAAGTAACACTTCGCAACACGATAGATTAATGTCTAATAAACATTATTAGACTTATTCTCTACGGCCACTAAGCGCTAACTCATTTAGATTAGCACTTAGCCAGCGACTGTGCTCATAAATGAATTTTCTTTTATAAAATTCAGGTCGCGTATTGCTAAATGAGTTTTGGGCATCATGTCATGGGCTACGCTACGACAACTGAAGATTGCAAATAAATACAGTTACAAATCTCTTTACCTTATTGCAATACAAAGCTAGCGTTTAGGTTTATTTAGTGATATCATTCTGAATTCGTCTATATTAATTTCCTTAGAATTGAGCTAGTAGGACAGTTTGACTTATAAAGATTCAATAGTTTCACGCATGATATTAACAATTAAATCAGAATGTTCATGATCATAATGCATACGAGCAAAGGTAGCAAGGTAGCCGTATTGTCAAGCAGCCATTCATGCCAGTGCCATTGAATACCAATCAATACTCGTCTGAGCATCTCTTATTCACGCATACTTTAACATGCAACAAACAGCGATGCAACTCGCGCATCGCACCTCGCTGGACTAGCAACCGTTGACTGCAAAAATAAGCCCTCACATCTAGGATATATGGTTCTATTTTAATCCGCAAAACTACTAGTACAGAGGCGGCATATCATAACACAACTTATCTAATGTTATTCTTACTTAATCTTTTGTACACGTTCAAGTTTTTGCAGTAGCTTTTATTGTAATGTTTGTGTGTCTATGTTTAGTAATTCGATAAAAGAAAATCCATCTCCGAATAGATTCACAAAGGGGCTCTTTCAGAATGTAATCGAGATTCGGAGAGAAAAAATGTTTCCTTTATTCGCGTTAATCTTGTTTCTTTTCTATTTTGTTACATTCGTCTTCTCCTTAATTCAAGTATTTTTTTGTTTGAAATGTTTAATTAGTTCCGTGTCTAAATGAATAGGTACATACCAGTGGCGTGGCGTCCAAAGAACTCGATTCCTGCCTGCTTGCCTAATATCAGGCACTTGACCACCTTATTCTACTACTTAAGGAAAATGTACGCCAAATCTGCACCGGCTTGCCCAGGGATATCTTTTACGCCACTGATACATACCTACTTACCTCGTTTCTTAAATTGCTTATAATTTTATTACAAATATTGGAAAAAATCTGAATACTATACATTTTTAATAAAATCATAAAAAAATAGACTACTTACTATTTATTTATTTTTTAATCTATAAGGTAGTACTTTAATATATGTACCTAAAAAAATTGTACGGAAACCTCGGTGGGCGAGTCCGACTAGTTTTTTCCTACATGTATCTATTTTGTGTATGTATATATGTGACGTCCTACGTGAAAAGGTACCTTATGAGGGTTTCTAGTAACGGAGATATGAACGGTTTTGTGAAATCCTTCAAAATCATCATTTTTTTCTTTTATGCAAAATTGTAAAATATAGGAATAGACGTGTATTTGTAGCTTGGTTTCACTGCTGTACGTTATTTTTTTCTATATAAAAATTGGGTTCAAAGTTTAGTAGAAAAGGTACCTTATGGCGGATCACATACAAAAACGATAAAGCTGTTGATAAAATTCATTAATAAAATTTACTAGCAACTTTTGCTTATTTCTTTTTTATAACACGACGGTGGCAAACAAGCATGCGGCCTGCATAATGGTAAGCAAAAATTTTCGAAATGATCCTAGAAAGCTGAAAATTTGGAAGGAAAGGGCCACTGGGTGCCACAGATTCGGAATTGAAAAAATAATAAAAATAAATACATTTGTATGTCGTTTTTTTAAATTTTTAATTATTAAACATTTTTTTAAAACAGATAAAAAAGTGTTTTTGACGAATCGTATAACTTTTTGACCATTTTTAGAAAGACCTTGTTTTTTTTTAAAAAATTGACAAAAATAAAAAAAAACACTGGCGAATGCCCATCATTTTTGACCATTTAAGAAAAAGTTTTTAATTTTTTTTTCAAAAAAACTTACAAAAATAGACTTTTTTTGCGGTTTCTATAATTTTTTACCACTTTGTCATGTTTCCCTTTCAACCTTTTTAGAAAAAGTCTTAAAAACATTTTTTTTTAAACATAAAAACGTGTTTTTGGCCAATCGTGAAACTTTTTGACCATTTTAGAAAAACCTTGTTTTTTTTCAAAAAAATTACAAAAATAAAAAAACACTTTGGCGAATGCCTATCATTTTGACCATTTTAGAAAAAGGTTTTTACTTTTTATTCATTTTTTCGAAAAAAAATACGAAAAAAGACATTTTTTGGCGGTTTCTATCATTTTTGGCCACTTAAGAAAAAGAATCTTTTAAAAAAACACGCTAAAATCCACGACGAACACTTCTCACAACTATTCGAACGAAAAGGTAAGCAAATACTGCTCATGCCGGCCGGCTGAGACTCCGAGCGGCCAGCAAGACCGAGAGAGATCGATAGGTACGTAAAGTGTTGGTGAGAGTAGGACAGATGCGTGGCGGTACTGGCGGTGTAGCCAAAATAATACCACGGCACGGCGGTATGAAGGACAAAAACTGAGCAAGTTATGACAAGTATTTCTAACATTTTTAAATTACACCGCCATAAAGTACCTTTTGTACTAAACTGTAGAAGCATATTATTCAGCCTTTAATTCGCCTATAACAAAAATAAAGATAGGCAAAGACGTGTCGTAACATATAATTTACTAAATGGAAATACATAATAAAAAAAACACAATTTTTACACAACATTGAATATCTCCGTAACTAGAAACCCTCATAAGGTACCTTTTCACGTAAGACGTCACATTTGAGAATTACTCTTAATTGGTCAAGATTTGAAGTAAATTTCTAATAACCTTTTTTCTTCAGTTTTCTGTCTTAATACAAGATTTGTCAATAAATAATGTAAATATCGTGCCATACTGTAATTATCAATAATTTTTGCTTATGGCCCGCCATAAGGTACCTTTTCTCAAATGTATGGGAATAATTTGTGATTTTTACGTAACTTCAATCGTTTATAAATAAAAAAATACGACTTGTAGAATAATAATGACACTTTTGAGATACTTGTGTAGACTGATTAAATATAATTTAGAACTCATTATACGAAAATTGTGAATATTATAGGAATGATGAAACATATAATAAAAATGACAATTTAATTAAAATAAAAATATTTCGTTAACAATGTGATTTTATTTCTATCCCAAAATGTGCAGTCTAATATCTCTAACTATATACAATGGTTCAGATTACAATATGTTAAAGAACAGGCCGATTTTTTTTTTTTTTAATTTCGTTCTCATAATCGACTTGCTCTAATCAAAGGCTGATTTTTCACGACCTGGAAGTCACATTAATAAAACCATTACTGATTTCCAAAGAAAATTACCTTGAGATACATAATCAATCATCATCTCCATAACTTCCAACGGGAACATACTTAAAATTAGTTTTAAACTTCTTTTGACGATTTCTCAAAAGTGCAATTTTAGCATGTGCAGGTTTGATGTTTTTTTAAAAAAAAAGTATGGGACTTAGGGTCGTGATTCTTTTTGTATTAGATAGCTTATTTAACACAGATTTAGGATCTGTGCTTAACTCAATACCAACCATAAGGTACCTTTTCCCGTGGAACGTCACATATGTGCTCCGATATCGTAAACTATCACGCATAAGGAAGACACATTAATTAACACATCTCAATATGATCCGTCCACTTTTATCGTCGGCTAAAGTCGGAAACCTCGTAACGATACTCGTATCGTACCTATATGGGAAACAAAAAAGTTAAGAGGTTTGCAATTTTAGCCTACATTATATTACCAGGAAATTATACATATATGTATTTGGTATGTAAAATATAAAACACTTACCTACTTGCTAACGTTTCATTAAATAATTTGTTTTAGTTTGGATTAGTAATTAAACATATTTACGAAAATAAAAACAAGTTCATCCATATCTTGTTTGACAAAAGACAAAACAAGGATTATACGATTCCTTTGGATGCAACTGACTTCAATTTGATACAAAAATATTATTTACCTTTGTGAGCAATATAAAACGTGACGGCTTGCGCGCGGGCTTCTTCGCTGCGCCAGCGCCGCCTCCTCACGTCCGCAGGAGATGGAGGCAGCTTCTGTTATTTACCAGCAGACCCACCAATTTACCCATAATAACAATCCACGGTAAATTGCTTCGTTGTCTACTTTTGTTTCCCAATCAACCATTTATTACGACTGGAGCTTATTGCATATCGATCCAAGTTATGGCTACTATGACTTATGAGATTCGTTACAAAAGGTCGGTTCGTTTACTGCAATTAACGAAATTAGTTAGTTGAACCGGAAATAGGATTTTAACCGTATTTTTATTGGGAACATATGACGTAAACGACGTGAAGGGATAATTAAAGATCGCTTAACCCTGCGCTCGCGGCTCGTTCGGGCAGCATATTGTGTGCCCGCGCTCGCGCCCCGGTGTCCTCCTCAGCCCTCCTGCGCGTGGGCAAGTCTACTCGTACACTTGCCGCGCACTATATCATCGCATCGGTCACGCGCGCCTCGCTCCAATTTTATCCCTCCATAAATGGCGCAACGACAGGAAGGGTTGGATTTTAATTACGATATTTTTCTATTATTTCCTTCGCTGTCTTAGTTTCGGAGCAAGGGTCGTGAGATGTAATAAATTCCGTTTTTTATGAGGTCACGGTTAACCCTCTTGATAGCGTTTATCGCACATCTGGTGGAAATGAGAAGACTATTGTTGTTTATGTTATAATAGAATTTTTCTCATTGATTGGATCGATTAGTAATAGAACCGCTTCACGCTGGCCTCTGGTCGCAACGAGGGTAAGGGTTTCATAAAGTAGATTGTAAAGAAAAAAAATGTTTATTCGTTTGCATACACAAATACTTACGTAGTTACTTGATAGTTTAGAGTATTCGTCCTCGGGCAATTTATACGTGGATACAGTAACACTGTCATTAATTTTATTAACCTGCCAAAAAGAGACTTAGTGACGGGACAAAATCTTGATCTTACGCGCCTAAAGGGAAATTTAAAACGAGAGACGAATGTTATGCCAATTAAAATAGCGTAGCAAAGCAACTTGATCAGACGTATGTAGTCGGCCAAAGACACTTGAGATGAACTCAGAGATGTTTTCAAAATATTGCAGTATCAGCGATCCTTCAGTTCAATCATTTAAAATTGATTTACTCAGATCACATTCACTGATCTTTTTAAGTATATCTAACGAATTTTTGAGCGTTCAACTGCAACGTTTACTATGTCACGGTGCTTACGGTATGACATGATATATGCGACCCGAGAACACGTCACGGTGTCGCGCTCAGCGGCGCGCGAAACGCGCATGCGCGCCCGATTGCGCACGGGCACCCGCGAAGATCACTATATTGATCACCTCTGTAACAAAACATACACACCATAAAAAATACATTGGAAGGGTTAAATTATAACTGTCACTGACACAGCGTTTTGTTATTTTAATTGAAGTTTTTATTCAGTCAAGTAAAGGAGGTGCTCGATTTGATACAGTATTTCTGGTTGGTGAACCATTGGTGAACAGACATTTTAACGACTCTATCTATGCTTTGCTTCAAGATAAGCTGTGTTGAGGGACAAATTTAGTTTATTATTTAGTAACTGCAAATAAGCTTGTGTTACGTTTTTGTGAACACGACGCAAATTCAGAAAACCATTATATTTTTCCTGTAATATTCTTCTTATTCAGGATGATATTAATAATCAGTAATTATTATAAATTTTTACGATTAGTTACTTCGAAAATATGACGGGGAATGTTATTTTTTTAATGTTTTTGGTCTGAAATCAGAAACGAAAAGAAAAATAAATCCCATCAAAAACATTACATTTAAAAAGATGGAAGTCTCGCAAGTCACAACGCAGTTCTTCAACAACAAAGCTTTGAGATGTAATGTTAAACCAAGTCAGTACGAAGGGGTGTCCACAGAACTCTATTTCCACCGACTTGTCTATAATTTAACCGTGGAGGAACAGACGTTATAGTTCTCAAATAAGGAATCCTCATTAAGAAGACCATTTTAACCCCAAGGGTTAAAATTCAATTATATTGCTAATTGTAATGAAATGGAAATTATATAAAATTAATTGTCACATCTGAATAATGTGTTCATTACTTTGAGTTACTTAAAAATATTAAAACACATGGTTTTATGTGAGTTTTGGACTCAATATCAAATGGCGCGCATTATGCAAACACTGCTCTATGGATCGAAAGGATTGTCGCCGTCGCATATGAATAATTATAATTCGTTTGTCGCGGATTTGTGTACTTAAGCGATTAAAGTTATTTGAATACGGCTTTATGCGTATAGGTGCACGAGTGGGAGCGCTATACGCAAATACAGATGTTCGCACTTAGGGATCCCGCACGAATCGTGCATATTGATCGCGGGCTTAAAATAAAGGGCTTAATATATGCGCAAAGTAATCACGAAATATCGGTAATATGGAGAACTGAGTACAGATTTTTCTGTTACATAATGAGAGTCACACTTTTCACCCTCAGTAATTGATATCGATATCGTGTCGTGATGTTCTGCGATCAATCACGCGCCACGTGTTTGTAAATCGGACGCTTTTTTATCTAAAAAACGCTTTTTTACGCAAAAAAGGTCGAAGTTTTAACAAAAGGACATCGCGATAAAAATAGGTACACAGTGGATAAACAAATATTTGAGCGGGGGCGTACCGGAGCATGAAACTGGAGGACAAAGGCATCAGCGAGGATTAGGCTGGGCATTAATGTTATTTGATTACTTAGACACATATTCTGAGATGGGAATGCACGGAACTCACAAAGAAGAGATCCTTTTCAGTTAAGAGGATTTAAGTGTGCCATAGAGCCGTATAAATATACACAGAAAAACTACTTGCGTAGTGTTTTTTTGCAATCTATAAAATACGGTTAAATAAACGTCTTATTCTTTGTCAAGGTACGGATATAGGTTAAGTAATTAGTTAACTGGCAGGTCATGACTTCATAAGCCTAAAGACAAATTCGAAAATATTAAAAAATTGCAAAACATAATTGAGCTTCTAAAACATATACACATTAATTTCGCCTGCATAGGATTAAACCAGTGGTCCGCAACAGGCGGCCCGCGAGCCTCCCTGGCTATTTTGTATGTAAAGGTTGTTATATTCAGAATTGTTATGTAAGTCACAAATTATTAACAAACTGCGGCCCGCGTCAATTTTGTTAGCTACTACGTGGCCTTGGCTGCTAAAAGGTTGCCGACCGCTGTTAAACAATCAATTCATTTTAGAAAATTAATCAGATGATATCCTGATTAAATTTTATGCCAAGGAAGAAAGCTCTGTTCGATATACATGAATATAGAGCTAAATATATCAGAATTAAATTGTCAAACATTCTTCATTCAGCAATGATAATGATACATAGGCCATAAATTATGAATCTCCAATTTAACATTTAGAAAGAAAATACTTTAATAATTACAAAAAAAAATACATAGTTCTTACATAGCCGCTACGCGCCACGCTACGGCGTGTAGGCGGCTACGATGGCGTACGCCTGCGCACGACGAGCCGATCGATACGGGCCCGTCCAAAGACTACAATATTATACTAGGTTATAGACAGGCAACTCGGCCAAATTTCTAATCATCGTACTTGTGCTGCCATCTATCCTTCATTACACGTCAACAAATCTACACACACATATACACCCACACCCACACACATACATACACGCATACACACATATATATAGCTACGTATATATAGGTAATTATAGTTTGGCATGGTATGACACATCTTAGAAGTTACGTTGAAATAAGTTTCTAATTACAATCACCAAGTTTAAATAAAATGCGCCCAATAAAGCAAATTAATTTAAATTTAGTGACCTCAACTAAAAACTTATTTCTACGTAACTTCTAAAACGTGCCACACTGCATAGTTTGAAAGAGGATTACTAAAGAGCAGTGTAAATAAAAACACCAGTTTCCGTTTTTTAGTTTTACTTATACCTACTTATTTCAAAGGTGAATTTATCTTCGCATTCGTTTTTAAATTGACAAGAAAATGTACTTATCATCTTTCCCTTAAAACTCAGATCCACAACTGTGCTTCGATATTTTAATTTTTTCTGGATTGCTAGCAGGATTCCGAAATCTATGCAATTGGATTCCTGAAAAAGAAAAAGTATTAAGGCGCGGTAGGACCTGGCTCGCATTTCACATACAAACTAGGGTCGGGCGGAATGCAGATTATTGCAGATTATCTTCGATTTCTAACATAAAAGTATACGTTATCAACCCAAACATGAGAGGATGCCCTGCATGACTGTGAAATCATGATTGTCAGGTATTAATTTTATCAGAAAAGGTAACTGGTGATCAACAAAATGAAAAAAAAATGAAAAAAATACTTTATTTTATAGTGTTTTCGCGCTACTTTTCTATCGAGCGAAGTGTTCGCTATCGTGTTCTAAGTGAGAGGAAGCCCTAGATACACTTCTGAATATTATTATATATGTTTTACAGTGACCTAAGAGTCAAATAAGTGCTCTAAAAATGATTTGGAAACTAGGCTTCCGTGCCCGATTCTGGTCTCACCTCGCCTTAGATGATATCAACGCCGAAATACGCAAACCTATTTAGTACCACGAAACATTTATTATAGAATTGGTAAAAGGTTCACTTTGTTGGATATTCATAGGCGATTTCAATTCCGTGATTACCGTGTCTAAATTATAGTAGACCAGTAAGCTTATGATGCTACGTTTTGTCACGCGATAAATAAATGATAAAGCATCCGTCACGTTCTAACTAATAGTGTGCGAGAGTGACGGATGTTTTATCAGTGATAAACTATCACTTATTTATCGCGTGACAAAACGTAGCATCATAAGCTTACAGCTTTGATAAAAACCCATAACATTATAATTACCTTCTCCGTCACGAACTTTGCGGCCGGGTAGTCAGAAAATTCTGACCGACATTTTGTTTAAAACAAAACTTAAGGGTAGCAGCACATACAACGGGGGAATTAATGCTCAACTCGACGTTGAAATGAAATAAATAATGGAAAATACTGCACTCGATAAAATTCCCGACATTTTTTATTTGATTGATGTCAAGCAGCACCGATTTCTTTTTTTTTGGGAATGTTATGGCCAACCAGCACCGCCTTGACAGACTATTGTTGCCATGTAACAAACAATAAATAATATCATGAGTGGTTAATTTTAATCAATTGAAATTTAAATTAAAATATATTTTTAGATTCACACGATTTTTATATGTATTATCTGGTATATATCATGTTTATTAAATTACATTCACATCATTACGTATGTTAAAAGAAGGCCAAGTGGTACGTGTAATGTAAGGTAGATGGCAATCAAAGCAAAGCGGTTCACTTTTTTTCTATTGAGTTACCGGGGCATGGGCCCGTCTACGCCACATAATTCTATCCTAGATCGCAAATAAATGCATATGTATAAAGGTTATAGTTTCTTAAATTTCCTTTTTCCCGTTGATATGAATGTATGTATTTTTAACCGACTTCTAAAAAAAGGACGGCTCGGGTATGTTTTTTTGTATTCATTATTCATACGAGTATGTGCATACGTGTTAATATAAGATCTTAACATTTAATCAATGAATTTATTCTTTTAGTTTAACTTATAAAATGTTAGGTAATGTTATGTTAGATAATTTTTTACCTGTCAACCATTAGGCTAAACAATGACATTGTAGGTGCGGCATTTTCCCAAGGAAATTGTACAAAATAATAAACAATACACACATAAACTATCCATGTTACCTGATCTTAAATCTTAAACTTACGTGATTTTTTAACAAAGCTTGTTAAATAATGTCATGTGTTTGCTCAAAACGTATTAATGAGTGTAGAAAGCCGATGCCAATGGGTGATAAAACTTTGTAAATCATATCTTACTTTAGGCCACGTGGCGTTTATTAATTACAAAGGGCCAGACTGTTCTGAAGGTTCTCTCCGAATCGCCATCTGCTTAAAGTAGAGCAATATTCATTTGTTAGCTGTTCAGTCCATTTATTTTTATTCTATAACTTACTTTCCGACCTCTGATATGTTCAGTTTTGAGTTAGTTTAATTGAGACTTTTACTTAATTTTGTGACTGACAGACAAATCCAAATCCATGCATAATACATGTGTATATGATGTGTATAAAGTAAGTACATGATACTTATTAAATATTGAATACGAAAACCCTACCGTAAAAATCACCAAGTTACAACTTAACTTACCCTTGCAACTCTCTTTTAAAGGTGCGCACGTTGAAAACAACAACTCATGTGAGTGTAGAAAGATGCTTTTTCTACGAGGTCTAGAAATATGTTGTTGCCGCAAGTCTTAAATAGTTTTAACGCGATTTATTGAAAGTAAATCAGAATTCACAAAACAAAAGAAGATATAAACCGTACAGCTAAGTTGACAAGCAACCACAGCTTACATTCCGGATTAAGTTGTATTCACACGAACTGTACAACAATAAAAAAAGGATATTTAACTAAATCGGTAAAATATGGAGCGATAAGGCACTGACATTAATCATCAAACGCGCGTGAAATCAAATTACCGTTTACTAGTCCCTACACAGCGAAAGGGTTGCCTCTATGCGAGACCAATGCAACCCTTCCAATGTGCATATCCTTCTCTCTTTTCTACAAACATCGCTAGTCCTATATCTGAGCAGGACGGCATGCTCCGCTTTCACGTATGTTCACCGCAAATCAAGAATTGTGCAAATCGAAAATGCAAACAAATTGAGTCACGGAATTGGTTTTGTGTAGGCGATAAAACAAGTTATTATTTCTAATGAAAATGTCACGCCAATATTCCCTCGATTTCGGGAATCAAGAACGTTGATATTTTCCCAGGGGATTACGAAAATATATGACTAAACTAATAAGCGACGTGAAAAGTGAAAGTTAACTCTAAAGTTTCAATTTGCTTTTAATGCTTACCTGAATTTTATTATAAAAGTTACATTACTTGTTTTAATATTTATTATTGCTGGGGATCAATAGTTTAAATTATTTAGAAAATGAGATTCCGAGCTTAGACTCAACGGGGCTTTCAATATTTTTAATCTCTTATGGATTGACGGCGTAATAGCAGGCGCTTTGAGAGCACAAAAGTAGTCTAAAAATGGTGCGTTCACGTCAAACATTAATCCCGCGATTGACTTTTGTAAAGGGCCCGGTTTTTAATTAGGGCGAATAGCCGAGCCCGGCCAGTATAGTGGAGGCGGACGTGCCCGGACAATGCCCGTGATTGACACAAATTACCTCTAATCGACAACTCCGCACACTCACGCACATATCGAGAAATTCCTAACTATTGTTGACGCTTCTGTGCAATTTACAACATTGATTATGTCTAAAGATTTTTAAGCCGCTTGGAGTTAGTAGGTATGCTGTATCGGTTGCGCTTTTAGCAGTTTGACGATCAGCCCTACTGTGCCGAGGCATAATAGTATTTTATGCAACAGTTGTATAAGTGGGTTCAAAAAATGCGAATTGCGTGAGTTGCGATACGAGCCGCGAATGCGGCGAGTATCGCAAATAGAGACGCAATGAGCGTTTTTTGACTTAATTATACAACGTTGCATACAATACTTTTTCTACGACGAGGTTTTAAATTACAAAATACAAAATTAATCATAACCTGGAAACAAGGCAAATATGACGTTTGACGGACAGTATGTGTCTATGGTAACTTTTTTTTTTTTAATTTAAAATATACTTAAATTAAAAATACTTTTTTTATGTTGGCATCAATGAATTTAGTTCGGAAAGTTTTGTTTTTCTTAAAAACCGTAGGAATTTAATTGTTTGTTAAGTTGGTAGTTGTGCATTTTTACCGTAAAGTTAAAATTGAGCGCTTAATCCTTGACCTAAGTTTAACCTAGATTTAGAAGTCTGTGGCTGCTAGCAATAACGTAAAGTGACTATAACGACACTAGTGCTGTTATGGGGAATAGAGTATAGACTTCTCTGAACTCATATTATGTATGTTCTTATATTAGTGTTCGTGACCAAGTAAAAGACAGATAACAGTACAGGAGTAGAAAAAAGGGTTAACAGTAGAAATGTTGTGCTCGATTTAAAATTAAATTTAATTGTATTTTAATCCCGGCGATAAACGTCAATCAAGACTCTACGATACATGTATCAGTTGAGCTGAAAGCCCGTCGCGCCCCCGACGCCATTCAAAACGGATTTCTAGCAAGGGGTGAAATTAAAATGTCAAAATAGTAGCGACGTAGCGCGAGGTACTTATTTGTCTCCGGCTTTATCAGACAGAGGGCATTGTGCGCCGCTACCTCTATTCTATTACGAAAAACGATACCGTTTAAGCCGTTCTTTTGAACATTTTAAAAAACGACTACTTACCTGCATGTTTATACTATGTTTTATTTGATTTTTAACAAAGAGATATTTCGCTTCTGATATCCTATAATAAGGAACTTCCTGTTGGTTGAGTGTTAAAATATTTCGTGTATTCTTGTTTAATAATACATTAATGGTTTTATTGAAAGTTAAAGGTTTAAAGAAAATGATGATTATGCGTTAAATTCCACTATGTAGTTTTTAGGGTTCCGTACCTGAAAAGGAAAAAAACGGACCCCTTATTAGATCACTTTGTTGTCGGTCTGTCTATTTATCCGTCTGTCTGTCTGTCAAGACCCTTTATCTCTGGAAAGCTGAAAGGTATCGAGTTGAAACTTAAACCATATACTCCGGTCTACGGTCCCTTGAAGCTGTGAAAAAATCAAATTTCTACGTTAACGATAGTTATATATGTATATTGACCGTTAAGATACGGCCGTTTATGCCGCTAAAAACGTAAATTTCGACACTTTCAAGGAAACCAAAATTCAAAGGGTACTTACCGTTGACTTAGAACTATGCAATTTGTAAGCAAGTAATACCGTCTTATACTACAAACATAGGAAAAAAATCTGAAAACTATACATTTTTAATTAAATCATAAAACAAAATAGACTTTACTAAGGAATCAAAATTTATAGGGTACTTTAATATACATATTTACCTAAAAATTTGTACGGAACCCTCGGTGGGTGAGTCCAACTCGCACTTATCCGGTATCTTTTATACACCTTCACTTGCATATTACTTTTATGGTATTTGAATAAAGAGCAGAGAGCAGTGCACATTCCTTGAATTTCATTCTACTATTGTATTCTCTTTGCATTCATTTATTTGTACGGTTATTGAAAAGGTCGGAGTCGCAGCGAGGGTTCGGAGGGCAAATAAATAATTACACGCATTCTGCAGATACTTGCCCTCGGGCGGAGCGGGCGTTCGGTCCGACATTGAATACTCATAACTACAATTACGTAACTAAACGCCAATTACTTATTCTCTCATATTTTGGGAGTAGAAAGTACTACATTTTATAATAAGAGAAATAAAAGATTGCATACAAAACTGTCCCAACTTGACGCCGTAAGTTTTTTTGCTGAAGATGCCTGAAGACTCCAAATGCTGCGCTAGTCCTTAACACAAAAACATGATTATAGTAATTCATAACGTAAATTTTTCAGCGTTTCCTATCTTTTTTTTGTTACGAGAAAACAATACTAAATAAAATGCTCTAAATTCCTGGGGTGCTGACTAGTCTTTTGAAACTATACTTAGTTAGCTCATGATCATCTCCCTTTAAAAAGCACATATTTAAAATCAAAGCCTAAAATGTAATAAACGTACCATATAGAAGTACTAATATAAATAAAGTAACCTTGCTCCAAATGGCATTAGTGTTTGTAGATAAATAACTAGGGTAGACTCAAAATTATTCCAACAAAAAATATTTCTGCGAAAAATCATAGAGCGCAGGATAATAAACGCTTTTATGCTTCGTGACGTTTTTTAGTGTGTCAATTAGAGTTCTGTATGCCGACGGCGCAGCATGAGCTGACGGCGCGCAGCGGGGGCGCCCCCGGGGCCCGCGCTCCGGCCCGAGCGGACAAATCGCACTTTTAGACAAAATAACGTCTGAAGGGACCATTGGCTCAATATGCACATATGGCCTTATTCACGAAAAGGCTAGCTACATTGCGTTTTTATAGCAAAAATAGAAACACATATAAGTAAAGATGTTTATATATATGCTTCTGTTGCAGTCATTGATTTAATGTGTAATACGTAGAAGGAATATACGAGTATAAGCACATTTTTTAACAAGTTTGCTTAATACAAGAGTTAAGTTTTATTATAATTCAGTCAAAATACTGGCTTGCGCATCAATCTATCAGTCTATACCAACCAGCGGTCGGCAACCTGCGGCCCGCGAGCCTCCCTGGCTATTTTGTATGTAAAGGTCGCTATATTCAGAATTGTATAAAATCACATATTATAATGCGTGGCCCGCGTCAATTTCGTTAGCTACTATGTGGCCCTTGGCTGCTAAAAGGTTGCCGACCGCTGGCTATACAGTCAAAAGAAAACAGCAGCAAAGTAAATTTTGAATTCATATTCATTTGTTTTTTCACGTTTCGTAATTATTGTTTTGAAACAGTAATTATTTCTGAGTACTTTTTATGTTTTTTTAACAAAAGATGCATAGAATAGTTTTTTCGTTCAATCTTCTATAGTCTAAAAAGCAATTATGATTTTGCAGTCGCTACTGTAGCGCGGAGCGACCTGCTGAGCTGCCCTATAATTACAGCGCGAACGACATTTCCAAACCCATTGAAAACGATAACACGGAAGCTGCGTCGAAAACTTAAAAAACTAAGTAAGCATTGTTACAGTAATGCATTTGGGAGTAAATATTGTGTATGCACAAAGCGGGCCTCGACAACCCTTGAATGAGGTCCGCGGGGTGCCATTAGACCGGCTCAAAGAGTTGGGTGATGCCGGGACTCGCGCTGCGAGCGGACTTTGTAAATCTAATTAAAATATCAATATGGTCACCGTAGTTCGCGCCGACAATTTGATTTCACGCCTCACGCCCTTCGAATATTGTTGCATGTTAATTTTTTACAAGTAACGATACATGAATGACAAAAGTCAAGTTGTAATTATTAGAAACGTGATGTATTTTGTGCACACATACTCGTACTTAATCAAAAAAAGCTTGGTTATGAGTGATGACAAATACTATGCTTGTAAAACCTGTAAAATACTGAAGATATTAGGTATCTTATTATTAATTAAAGGGCATTTCTCCAGAAATATGCCTGCGGTCACCTCATTTATCTGGCCCTTTTTCATACTAAATGTATGGAGACAGATGAATGAGTCGCAGACATATTTCTGGAGAAATGCCCTAAATCACTGCAGAACTGGTTTAAAAATACTTGAGTAACTATTAGTCATGGTCTCGCGTTCCTATTTATTTCATATACTAAGTAGTAAGAGGTACGCTTATAAATGAAAAAGCCAGATTTCTACGAAAGAACATCGATTATCCGCCCTTCACGATATGTCCGGGCGCACAATAAAGTCAACGACTCATAGATCTGTCACATTCCGGCGAGTGGCGTGAAAGGCTCGATCTGTCGACATTTCGACAATCTATGCAATCCTAGTACCCTTATTTTTTCTCACTTGGCATAAAGGACCCAGGTAGAAATACAAACAGTAATAAAAACGTGACATATCAATCGATTTTTTGTTAATGTCGCAAATTCGCACAAATCAAACATTGAAGTGTTATAAATGTTGGCTAACAAAGAATTCCGACTCGCACGGCGGGGAGCGACGCGGACGCATTGTGACTCAGGATCATTAGTTAGCGAATGTCAGAGTGGATCTATAGATCCTTTTCGTCATTTCACCTAACCTATTCCTTACAAGAAGGTAGCTACGTAAACAACTTATGTCGTGATTTATAGTTTCTTTTAACACTCATCGTAGTTTGTTTGTATTTCACCTGCGACTATTTGCTTTAGTTCCCTTTAAGTCGCGGAAATATTTAAACCTACCTACGCAATTGGGTTTAAATATTGATATTATGAAATATGTGCATGAATGAGTCGTTTTCATTGTTGCATAGTTTGCTAGCAAAATAATATTAATAACAACTATTTAACATACGTGCTAAAGGACAACTGTTGCTATGCACGGCTGGCGCAATATTTCATCGCGACATTCTCGCAAAAAAGGAACCCTTTTTTGTTCTCTATGACAATTGTCACCCTTTCGCTTCTCATTCAATTAAATAATGTCTGGTCATTTGGGGCGGGCGGGAACCTAGAACAAGTTGGGGCACGGAGCCGATCCTGTCACAGCCGTTGCGCCTCGACCCATGGTTAATAAAATCATAGAAAAGATATGTACTTAGGTAAAGTAAATTGAAATTTTAGGTAAGTACAGTAGTTATTGCTCCATACAGCAGCAATGGCAGTGCATTTTTCCTTGGGTTACTATTAAATTTATCCTGTCAAATAATTCTTTAAAATAAGTTCGCGACTAATTTCCCCAAACAGACCACGAATTTGTAATATCAAATTCGACTAATTTAGTTAATTAATAGCGAGTTTACTCCAACTGACCCAACGACTGACCTAAAATTTATATTTAAAAAAAATTATTAGATGCTTCAAAATCCTGATTGTCAGAAATTAAAATGCTTTCCTTTTCTTCCAAACAGGTGAGATTTAGATGCAAAACAGTGGGTTAATATTGATTTAATGTTGAAAATTAATGGTCAATAGATGCCTTTCACTTACGGAAACTGGCTTTTATAGCATTGAGAAAATTAATTTGAAAAATTTGAAGCATCTACGGTCCTTGAACCGCGAGACTAGTCTGTTCTAAACCGAACCTTTTGCGCAGTCTATTTTGTATTTGTACCCCTGTGTCCTGTTCGCGCCTCCCTTAGCCCTCGGCGCAAAGTGCGCGTCATCCTGTACGCACATTAATCATCGCCATTATTAAACTTGTTAATGTGTTTATTTGAAGATAACGCTTTATAAACGGTGCCGTCCGCTCCTAACAAAATAAGCTCTATGTAATGACGTGTAAGCGACACAGCTAGCTGGAGAGTGCATTGTAGCATTATAGTAAAAAGCGTTGATTAATGATACTTCGGGCTTTTTATACCGATTAGAGCAGTTTAAGTTTGTAAAATGTGTGCTTTTCTTTTAAGCCTTCATTTAACATTCACAATATAAATTATACTAGATATACTTTAGGACGAAGTGCTCCTAGGAAAATTTCTGACTTACTTTACCTGCCTACTATAAATCTTCTTCCTTACATTTGTAGGAATGCTTTCTTATGGACGTATTTCACTAGTAAATATCAAATATGTGAACTTAACTACGACTTTCTGTGTATTGTTGCCAAATCACCGCAAGATACTAAATCACCGCTTTGATAACTCAACCATATCTTTCGCTCTTGGCTCTACTGCACGGAATCGCCAGCCGTGACGTCATCTGACATGACGCGAACTCTTCGCTTGATGACCGCCAGCGGTAGAGCCTTAAGGACACGTCCAAAAGAAATAATAATGCATTGATCTCAAATATACTTACTACCTTATTCCGTTCGCCGACGGCACTGTGACGGTGCCTAGAGCGGCATTTCCGATGTAGCGCAATCATGATCGATACTAGCTACGCTCTATGCCTTTATTAGACGCCGGAGAGCGTCCGCGTCCGTATCTACGCGACCTACCTACCTAATTCTTAGAACCGCGCGTAAAAACCGCGCTGACGATTTATGGCACGGTTTTCCTTATTTGATATTATATGTATAAATACACATAGTTGCTGTGTCACCGCATGGGTGTTGTAACGATGCTGGCACGTTACGAATTACGTAAAATGTCTTTTGGATATTGATCAACATCATAAGAAGCCTTATCCTTACCGAACTGCTTAAGCGATATAAACATAAATGTAGATGTTAGTTTCACGTTCACGTAACAACAGTTGGAAGCTTTTTTCTTACTTAGAGGTCAAACATTATATCCTAGTCTAGTACTACTCTAGTTTTCATCTATGAGAGTAGACCTGTTTTTTTCAAGACTTTACTACTAGCTTGCTCTACCTATCTTGCGACCAGTTGCTAGGAATATGAAACTACTCTGCCCCTACTGGGTTAGAGCATGATGGTGGTGGTGGAAGCGTTTACCCACGAAGACAGTCCACCCGGATTGTAGGAGGTTGCACACAGTGGGACGTATCAATCGAGCTCTATAGTTCCATCACTTGCTAGAATAGAATCAAGGCAATCATTTGAAGGCGTGTACCCTTTGCAACGGTGTGTCCGGTCCGGTACCATGTGATTTGAGAAGTTATAGACCATATAGGTGCTCAGTTTTTTGCCTGTTGATTTTTCATCCAACGTTTTTAAGCTCTTGTACGCTTCTGTATTGATGATTGTAGTTCTTCTAGGTCTTTAAAGACCCAGAAGAACTACAACCATCACTCGTGGAAGTTCCGTCAAGTCAAGTGGTGTCCATCAGGGTTCAGCCTTTAGCCTGATTCTTTTTATCCTAGTTATTAACCACATCACCGCTAGCATACAAAAAAAGCCGCCGTGGAATATGTTGTATTTTGTATGACATAAGATATAAGTTCTTACCAGTAAATACCTAGGTACTCTTTCTTATGCCATTTATTATTGTCATTTTAAAATCGGTAGTTTTTTTATGTAATAAGTGGCAAACGAGCAGACGAGCCGCCTGGTAGAAAGTAGTCAACGTGGTCGCCCATGAATATCTGCACGAAAATTAGTGTAATTGATTTTATCAGACCAGTTATGGAAACATAATTTAATGGTTAGCGTTTAATAATTTTTTGATTGTTGTTAAGTATCTTATTGAGAAATCCTCTCGTCCCAAACTAGGTCCAGACTCCACAGTAATCAGTATTCCCTTCAATTTTCCCCTCAATAATCCAAACCACCACGACTATGATTACACACAATAGAAAAACTTCACTTTTATTCACTAGGTAACTTGACGCATAGAAACACCAGCATGTATTTCCCCGGTAGGTTCTGTTCTGTTAGAAACAGACAGGTAGATACGTAATTCCCCTTAACTACAAAGCGTACTAAGTATGTGGTAATTGTGTTTTTCATGCTCTTATCTCAAAGTGTTTTTTACGCGTGCTAACACAAGTCTATGATGTGAGGCCATGGAGCCTAAATAGTATTATGATTATATTGAAGGCTTTTTTTATACATATGTGGAATCATGATAAAATAACAACGTTTCATTAGCCAAAAATATCTGATGGTTGGCTTGGATAAGGTCACAGAGAGGGCGCTAGTTAGTTTATTATTATAGCTTAGAGTGGTTATATGAAGTTGAAAGATGGAATGTCAGTCTTCGATGGAAAACGTAACGTAAGCAATAGGCTACTTGATGACAGTTCAAATCAGCTTCTTTTTATGAAGTGTCAAAACGTTCAGAAAGTAATAAGTATGCAGTTTAGTATGAAATACTGACTTGTGACGTCATGATCAACATTGTGCCTTATTTTTAGTTTTAGTCATTTTAAAATCGTTGATGACATGAAAATGAGTGTAGGTAATTGATTTTGTTCCAGCAGTGTTGGAGACCTAATTTAATGGTTCAAGTTCATAAATTTATTTTGATTGTTGTCAAATACTTACCCTAGTCTGCCGTCCTAATTCAAAAGGACGCATCTAAAAAAAACAAATTTCGTTTTTTTGCATTCTTGTATCGAAAAATATATCAATGCATCATATGACATTTCCAAAAAGAAATCTTAGTTCATAAAATTTTCCTAAACGTCATTAAGAAAATTTAGCACACCTCCAAAATCATGCCATTTCCACAAATAAAATAGCTTGATATAAAACGTTTCCAAAAACAAAGCCATTCCAGAGATACAAACAGTGTACGCCAGTTCGATGCCCGGTAGCGTATACACCGTGAACAGGAAGGGTACAATTTTTTTCACCTAGGTACTATTTGGGTACTATTTATTGGCTGCATCAGATTCTGAATATCTTTACGGTGTACGCTATCTTGACAGACACAAATACAATAGACCAGTAATCAAACTGGTGCGGATATTTGATTATACCATAACCACCAAGGTGGCCAAAGGGGATCCGAAACCCGAAGGTAATGTTTTCCTTCCTCATCACATATAATAAGTTACCTATAAGTAAACATTTTTTTCAACTAAACCTATTAGTTTATCCCCGTGACTTTCATTGCAAGTGTAAATATTTAGGTACGTACCTACGTCTATAACTTAAATATACGCACCTTTCTTGAATTTAGCCCATTTACATCATCTAAATTGCTTATTTCTAACACTGGAAGTTATCTCCATGAAGTGCTGCCAGTACAATTTTTACGATTATTCCTCCAAGGCCGTCAAATTGTATAAAATACCTATATCGTCAGGATGCAAACAGTGGAAAATAAACACTACTACTATACTATCTAAGACACATTTGTTTTCTACGAGAGCTATTCCGAAATTTCAAATTCGAAGATCACATCATACCATCCCGAACTTCCATATTTTAATCTTCGGAGGACTAAAACGGCCATGCTTATAAAAGGTCTATTTACTCATAGAAACCATCATAGACTAACCTCATCAAGTAGATGAGTCATCTAGGAAAAAAAGCTGATTCTTATCAAATTATTCACCTACTGTACTGTGCTAGAAATTTGGTGGTATTAGGGTTCCGTACCAAAATGGTAAAAAGGAAACCTTATCTTATGGTGTGACTCTGTCTGTCCGTCTGTCTGTCACAGCAAGATATCTCAGGATCTACTGATGCTATCGACTTAAAATTTGGAAGAGTGTTAAGAACCGCTAACCCGAGCTTATGAGATGTAAAAAAAGTCTTGTAACTTTTTTCTAAAGGGGTCCGTAATGAGACTTTGAAAATTGAAAGTAGGGCTATTATATCGAGTGGGGTATCAAATAAAAGGGCTTGATTTGGAGATTAAAATACTATTTTTTTTTAAATAAGTAGTTTTTGATTTATGGCGCAAAACGTTAAAAAAAATACCATTCCCCCCTATTATCTTCGAAGTTGCAGAACAAAAAAATCTGTAATAATTACCAATTCTTAATGTCGTCCTATATATTACAGGAAAAATATAACGGTTTTCCTAACTTTCACCGTTTTTAAGAAATTTGCAAAAATCTTAACACATACTTATTTGCTCCTACTAAACTATTTTCTTGAACTATTCATGTATCTACTTATGAGTTTCTACGGAACTAGCGAATGCAATAACCGGCCATATTTTATAACCGGTTATTAACCGTAGTGATCCTGAAATAACCGGTTAACCGGTTAAAAACCGGTTAATTTATTTTCGTCCATTTTTGTTGATTTTGTGAGTGTATGATAATAAAAACCACTTTAAAATATTCCTTAGTCGATTATTAAACAAAATCAACTTAAAAAATAAACATTAATAATAGAAACATTACTGACAGTAAATCGTAATAATTTGGCCAAACGTAAAATAAAAGCTAAGGTCTGTTATGCAACGGATTCACTACCTAGATTTACTATATGAAATGTTTCTTTATTAGTTTTTTAGTGCGGGTAAATTATACTTACACCATATTTTTGTGTTACATAAAATCCAAGAAATCAAAGTACATAGAAAAATTAAATAGGTGAGCACCTATGGTCCAGACCAGGAATCGAACCTAGTGCCTCTGTATTTCCGGCCCAGCGTCTTTACCCTTCGACCACCGGAGCACCCAGCAAGTGCCTTCAATTTTGCTATCTACTTTTTTTTACTAACGTTTTTCTCGTTTAATAGGTTTTTAACCTAACACCATCTATTTTCGATCGATCGTCAAAGCTGTAAAGTATTTGCATCGAGGTGAGTAGAGTTCTCATAGATGGCGACTCCATTGGCCACGGAACCCAATACCATTCAATATGTCAATACAGTTAGACTTCGTTGGATCAAGTCTTTAAGCTCAATTTTCTCTCGCTCTTTATCATCGCGTGGCTCAACCCCAACTACGGTCAAAATAATGCTAGAAATCATGTTATTTAACTAAAACTGTGAGCACTGTGAACATTTATTGTTATCTTTTACCCGCAGCTTCACCTGCGTTATTCTCGTTATTATATTAAGGGAAATCCTTATCAGGATATAAAGTATCCTTATAGTCTACTTGCATGCCAAATTCAGCTCAATCCATTCAGTTGATACTGCGTTATTAAAATAAAAATAAAATAAAAAAAATAAAAACCAACACTCAGTTGCGAACATCACATCGCTAAAGTAACTGCTACACCAGATATTTGCAGACACTTCTACATTCCCATGATTTTATAGAGAAAGTGAAGAAATTTTCTTTCAACAAAGGTACAGGTTTCAATAAAGGTGTTGGTTACCAGGTTGCGTTGGGAATCAGTTGGACGCAGGTTTCGCCACAATGTATCAAGTTTTTGACATCGATTTGGATTTTCAGTGTTAGCTTTAATTCATTTTTACGATTATCTGAAAATTTGTTGAAAATAATTGTCTTTGGTATACAACTTTTGTGACTCTTGTGATTCCTATGGTGGTGTTTATAAATAAAATACGTTAAGACCTAAAAGTGACACAAGGAAAAGATGTAGACTGTTAACTTGATTGAATCAGGCTGATTTGACTGTTGACTATAGAAAACTCCACTTACTAATAAAAAAAAACTACAGATAAGAAGAAAAAATCATAAAGAATGATGAAGAGAGATGATGAGTTTGTTAATTAATAAAAGTACATTTATTAGTGTGTAATGTTCAAATCGCTTCAATCTGCAGAAAAAGTTAAAGGAACATAGTAAAAGTACCAATGTGATTGATTTTTAAAGGTTTATGAACTCGCAGAGTAAAACAAATGAATAATCGGAAATGAATAAGGTAAAATTACAGGATTTTAGTAAATTTACTATAGTTTTTTACATTTCGGTTAAAAACCGGTTTCTGGACTCGATAACCGGTTATTAACCGTTGTCAAATACAGGCGGTTAACCGGTTTTTCGGTTAACCGGTTTGCATTCCCTATACGGAACCCTCGGTGCGCGAGTCCGACTCGCACTTGACCGGTTTTTTATTGTATCTTATACATGGAGGTTCAGGTATTCAGGATACAACGGAGATATAATGAGCCTCCTATGGATTTTTTCTATCCAATTATAGAATCTGGCAGCCCTGCGTGAAGAGATGATCTTCATCCGTTCAATTCGACATGTTCTTACCGAAAACGATTTCACTGGCAATCTAATCGATAGGCCATCGCAGAAAAGAAAAACGTTAGGGTTTTCACTTATTCGCTTGGTTCTGGGAAGCATGTAATGGTATTTACGTGATAAGTTGACAAGCAATTGACAAGTAATTCTCAGGTGGTTTTTACCATCAGATCAAAGCTCTCCATTATTGGTTTTCCATGGTTTGTTCGTGCGTCATACCTGCATCGTAAATTTGATGACGTAAATTTGACGCCGCCGTATTATCGCCGCTCGAATGGCACATGGAAACCGGTTCTATGAAGCAGGTCACGTACGAATTCATTCAGAGATGCAGTAAATGTAACTTATAAGTTATTATTATTACAAATAGGATGAAAATATGGTAGAAATAGGTATTGGCCATATTCATCACCGCGCGATATTGGCCATGGTTTTAGGTTTTATATAGGGAATGGTACCCGGGTAATCGACTTTATTTAGGGTCGGATAAAACCCGGGTATTTTGACTCAGAACCACTAGCGAGTATACGTCAAATTAAAATAAAGTTTACCATAGACACATACTGTCAGACATTTGTCATATTTGCCTCGTTTGGGAGCTGTTTAATTTTGTATTTTATATTTTAAAACCTAGTCGTAGAAAAAGTATTGTATGCAACGTTGTATAATTAAGTCAAAAAACGCTCATGGCGTCTCTATTTGCGATACTCGCCGCCGCGGCGAGTATCGCAAATAGAGATACAACTGTTGCATAAAATACTATTAAGAGTAGGTACATTATTGACCGAGCGAGCGAAAAGTCTCCGTTTCATCTTAGGTAAAAATGCTTTCCTATGTCCAACGAATGTCTGTCAATTTTTTTTCTACAGGTTGCATTTCTCAACCGATTCTCGTAAAATGTTGTGAGTAGGTTTGATAATTTTGTATACTTATAGATTATTTTTGCGAATTCAGTTTTTGAATTTTTTTCAAAATGGCGCATCCATGGCGGTTGCTGTCAACTCGCGAGTTCTACAGCTCACAGAGCCACTAGTAGTGATATTACATGTATGATTTACTATACATAACATATAATATAACCCGTAATTTTTTTGTTATACCTATTCAAGTTTCAAATAAGTATGAATCTTCTCAAATACAGTTTCATCACCACGCGTTTTAAGTATATAAAAATCTTGCTTATCTATTAGGAAATTCTAACGCTGAGTTTTTTGGATTGTTATAGGTACAAATAAGCGTATAACATGCCTAATGCTTAATAAATCCCAGTCATATTACGTTTTTATTAATATTATGTCGAATTTTCCTGCTAAATCTAGGACATTATGGACAATTGTTTATTTTGTATTAACCACTACATATACCAAATTTGCGTAGTGTAACTCACTACTGGTGTCTATTAAGTTACATGACACGCTTTTGTCAACAATGAAGAGTTCGATTATGTGTTCCAATAGGTTCGACACACTGAAATAATTCGTCGATTTGTTTGGGAACCAAGCGTGTAACGTTTTTCAGAGAAATAGTAGAGCGGTGAATTTACTTTGATGTCCATAAAAAACATTATTTAAGTTACTAATGTAAGTAATTCTATTGTATTACGCTAATACAAACTCTAATTGTTTTCAAAGTCGCCTTTTCTAGAAAATATGACGGTCAATACTAGTAACAAACTCATTTACACAACAATAGGCAAAAGTTGGGTACACAAAAACGATTGTTTAATTACAGTGACTTTGGTCTAAATGTCCGTTACTGCAGTTAGAATGTTTACAGTTTCTACAAATTTTAACAAAGCTAATTTTGTTGCATTTTATTGCCTCAGAATGGGATCACCAGCCATTAGTGCAGTTTTTGCTACGCCTTTTATTAGGGTGTCGTTGTCCGTGCAGGCCGGCGAAGACAAAGCGGACCGGAATCACTCACATAAACAATGTTTGACGGCTTCTTTGCCGGTTTATGATTACGACTCGGCGCACCTCTTTGGCATCGATCGGCCGGCGCGTTAGAAAAGCCACCTTGCAACAAATAAGTCCATAAAAGATTTCTGCAAATTATTATTGAATAGTGAAGTTATGTGATGTATAGTCGAAAAACGCTTACTTTCAGAGATATTCATTATTTTTTAAATGAAAGCTCCCAAGTGCGTAACAAGCCCCAATAAATGTGACTACTATAGTTTTACTATTTTTTTAAAATCCTTTAACTAAACAAACAGCAATTAAGCTTCGCAGTATTTGATGGTAAGCGACTACGAGGCCAAAAAATTGACCTTTCATTTCCATTGTAGCTTTTTTTTCTTTTTGATAACTTTTCTTCCAGTAAGGACATGTTTATAACGAGGGGCTGAATTTACTTATTTATTTTGTTCCATAAGACTATTAATGTAAAATGACAATATTCGACCTATGTTGATATAACGTTATTTACTTGTAATACCATCAGGAATAAGTGGTTAAAGTTTGTCGGGTAACTCGTACCCACGATGTATAGTAACTTCCCTGGTTTGACCCCAATTTCGTGCTTGTAATTTTTTGTAACGTCCACGGACACAGTTTTCTATGTTTCATTACATTTTGCAAGTAAGTTTGCTGCACAGGCAGCAACAGTTGCAAAGCCAAACAGAATAGTGCCAATGCTAACTGAATTAGGATTTTTTCTGTACGACCAACACAGGGCTCCGGAGCTATAAAAGCTAATTTGTTAGAAGGGTGACAGAAAAATAAAAGAACTTAACAAATGACTGGACTGCCCAAAATGTGTTTCACATTAAAATACATGTTAATACAAACACGTTGTAACCCTTTCTCGGTGAATGTTTTTTATTGTCTTTATATGTAAGGGTCAATGCATAGTTTTTGCTTTACAACGAACAACTATGAAAAGGTTTATTAATCAATTAATTAAATGTGTTTCGGTCATTGTCATAGAGCAAATATGGAAATGAACCGGTACGTAACAATGTTTTGATTTATTGGGTGCCAACATAAAAGGGTTTGCTGGGTTTGCTCAAGGTGAGAATTTGGACTACGTTTCTTCCTTTCTCTCTTTTATTTTTAAACAATGCAAATTACGTTCTTGATAAAAGAACAATGGATTTACTTTCCCGAACAGCACAAAAAATAACCTTTTACAACGTTACCCTTACATATATAGATACAAGAAAGATGTGGTGTAAATTACCCGCATTAAACCAATAAAGAGACAAAAAAAAAAAATGTTTCTTTCATATAAAAACGTTACCCTTGTTTCCTTTCCAAAAACCAGTAGTTTATACGGCTTGGTAAGTATTTACTCAAAACAAAATATGACTGCATGTTTTTGCCGGTCTGGCACAAATTAGAATGTATCGAGCTAATCGACATGGCGTATGCACTCGTATACCTAAATAAACTAATACCTATGTAATAATGTTTTGATAGGGATATCTTAATGAAACCAGACCTACAAGCATAATAAGGAGCCGGTTTATGGTGAAGCGTTTTGTAGGAGAAATAATATTATTCAGTACTAGCATTTACCCGCGGCTTCACCCGTGTTGTTCCCGTTACTGTTGCAAGGGAACTATTTACCAGAATATAAAGTATCCTATGGTCAATCCAGGACTCGGTGTTTAATCCATCCAGTCGTTACCCCGTTATTTAGTAACAGACATCCAAACACAAACTTTCGCATTTATAATATTAGTGGGATTCTAGTAAATATTGATATACCTACATTTTAGAGTCGTACCGTTTATCTGGGGGTATGCTAGTGCCCCCGCCAAGTCGAGCAAAACAAAGCCACGACCGTACCATCCTTTTCTCGAAGCCATTCAGCCCATTAACAGCCTCCCGTAATTTTGTGCTGGCTAAAGCTACTTAGAACCCTGAATTTTCAGGGATATTTAGGGCATAATAAGACTTAAATATATTCTCAATAAGATTAAATTTGAACGTGTAGTTTGAGAACGATTGCACGTCATAGTTCCTTGATTTTGTCACTGACTGATGATCATCATAATTCTAAGGTACTTCTAGCAGACCCACAAGCTCCAAATTTTAAACATAATTAGCTGTTAGCCTATCATGTCATGCAAAACTTAAAAATATTGCAATTTCAATACAAACGGCATAAGTAAGTTTGTAATCCTATACAAATACATGCGATTACAAAGTTAGTTTTGTAGTTAAACTTGGAAATAGAGTGGATGAAATATAATAGATAAAAGAACATCACTTACGAAAAGAAATGAGATCCCATCAAAAACATTACATGTAAAAAGATGCAAGTTTCGCAACACAGTTCTCCTACAACAAAAAAGTTTTGAGATGTAATGTTAAACCAAGTCAGTACCGGGGGGGTGTCAACAGAACTCGATTTCCACCGACTTGCCTATTATTTAACCGTGGAGGAACACATTTTATAGTTTTCAAATAAAGAATCCTGACGTTGATTGGGGCACGTGCAGCGGACTCTCAGAGTACCTTCGGCATGTCTGTCATGCTTGGCGCGATAGCATACGCTAAAAGAAAAGTCTGCGCTTTAGGACTGTGAAAGCGTGACGTTTTGCTCGACTTGTCGGGGGCACTGCCGTGCCCCCAGATATGGGCGCATTAAAAATTGAACATCAGGCTTGGGAAATATTCGCTGAAGATGTACGGACGCACGGCGCAAACTCAAATGTGATAAAACCTGTAGTCCATTTGACGAAACTACAAGTCAGTGACAGTTTTACTAGTCTAAAATAGGAACATTGGTCAAACCAACTAATGGTTTGTTGTTTTTGACAAATGTTGCTGTATAGACTTGTAAAATTTTAACTTGTAGTTTCGTGGAATGGGCCAGGGCCACTGGTTTGAAACATTAGCTAGTAGACGGGTGTGTAGACAAGACAACAAAAAAGAATTAAGAAAACAAATTATTCAGCAATTTCGAAAAAGGCAGATATGTGCCCGTTTTCAAAATTGCTTATTCAATTAAGGCCAGAAGAACTACGCACTCACCTAGGTACCCCATCGACGTTGCCTTGTCTGGATATAAGGCGGAAATCCTAGCCCAAAAGAAAATATAAAGAAAGGTCGATGTTAGCCGGTTTAAAAAAAAATTGAACTGTAAAATCACGCAATGAATTGATATACATATATGTATTAATATTACGAATTTCGAAATTCTTGTTAGGTCACTGTAATGACATATGAGTATTTATCTATTCTTATCATCGGGCTCGAGTAGGAAGTGGTTACAGCCGCTTATCAATCACTGAGCGGTAATTAGTTATTTTGATTTTGCGTGAGAAACTTATTTACTTAAGAGGGATCTTCTTTTGTATTTAATTCAACCTACTTAAATCGCAGATTGATTGTCAATAAATCAGGCATTAAAATGTTAATTATTACCTAAGTCTATACTGAATACTACATAAATAAGTTTTTGTCAAAAAATATTTTTTTGAGACAAGCTTTTATTGCCGACTGTACTTTTTTTGTATAATATTGCATTGTCATCTAATTTACACATTCTTGCAAAATTTCATCTTAATCAGAAATCGGGCAGTGGGTGAAATTGAACTTGCAAGATTTAATTACAGAAACACAGACAGACAGACACCGGGACACGTGAAACTAAATAAAAGCTTGTAATAAATTACGAAGACGATATTGACACATATCTGTGATTTCGCTACGTTACTTATCTGCCGTAATTTGATTTCAAAAAGCCATAATATCGTCGTATGGATGTGTGTGTGTCCAATGGAGTTAGCAATTCTGTTTGTTCTCCGGTATATCATCCAAAATGGTTTTAATTTTTTTTCATCACTATCATTACTTTTATCGCCCTTGTTAGTTGTGGGTGTGTGAGCAGATTCCGTGGGAAAATCACAACTTAAATTATCTATGGGAACCAAATGATTGTTATATTTTTTAATTACTTCCGTCCTTGTTATCAATTTACTTTATTTAAAAATAGTCCTTTTTTTGCAGGTTTTATTGAATTTTTTCATAACTATGTCTTTCTGACTGTGTTTCCGAACAGACATCCCAGTGTAAATCTTTTTTTTTTATCGATTGTACAGTCAGCGTCAAATTGTCTTTAGCATCCAAAGCGCTATATATATCGTAACACGTCTTTGTGCCTATCAGTGGCGTGACGTGAAATATATTGTTAGTAAAGCCGGAGCAGATTTGGATTACTTTTTCTTCAGGAGTAGTAGATACTCCGGTCATATGACTGTGCATATACTTTAAAAAATAGGCAAGCCGGTGGGAATCGGGTTCTATGGACGCCACGCCACTGGTACCTATATATAAAGACGTGATACGATATACAGAGTGACTGGAAATTCGCCGTATTCCTTGATAGGGGTTTTTTTACAGCAGCTCATTTGCAATGATTTAGGCCCAGTCAACTAGGGGTCAAAACTCCTTGGTTTTCGAGATATTCAAGTTTTTTGGTTTTCTTTTTAAATACCCGCCTCTTGACATAAAACTGGTGATTGTGTAGAAACTACGCAATTTTGAAATAAAAAAAAACATGTTTTGAATAGCTATTAAACTACTGATTACATTACAATAGTAAAAAGTGCCAAAACATTACAAAAACACCTATCAAGGAATACGGCGAATTTCCAGTCACCCTGTATATGGCGGTTTGGATGCTACAGACTATTTGATGTTGACTGTAGATAGATAGATAGATATATATTATCTTTATTGTAATAATCATTCATTGTCATTATCATTATACATTTCAGGAAATATAGTTAAATTTAAAATGAAATCAATGTGAAGACCAACATAAAAACGAAATTAAAGCTTAAATTAAAATAATATACTCTTAAATTACATTATATAATCTTAAGTATCTAAAGTTTTGGCTTTTTAACCATATTCACTCACTAGTCTAAGAATTCTTTGACCGAGTAATATGCTTTTTCTTACAGAAAGATTTTAGTTCGTAGGTGAAGCTGCGTTCCGTCGCTAAGGTTCTTATTTCCTCCTCTTTCTTATGTACCACCAGGACCTTTGTACATTTGTACACATCGGCAAAACTAATACTTTCACAAAAATAAAAAAAACCTATACCAATAAAGACTACCAACCTAGAATATGGGTTTCCAGGGATCGGAACCGGTATCGAATTACCGTTTTATTTCGTTGAAATACCGTTATTTTACTCCGTTCGTGCTACAACCGGTATTTTGATGGAACGGAACGGAATATTTCGGTGATCGCTAAGTGATGAAGAACGAAATGATAACGTTCCTGATGAGAATAAAAACCGGTATTCTCGACGAGCCGAGCTCGCCGAGGGGCTCGCAGGGGTGGTGACGATGTGCGCCGGCATTTACAAGGTCAAATTCCGTGTTTTGTAGCGCGTCGCATAGCGCGATGTATTTATTTTCAATTTTTGTCGGGAAAGTTTAAATTCTGAGTGTTGAAGCGCGCACGCTCTTTATTATAATATTGTTTGTTTTGTGATTTAAGTTTTTAAAGATGATACATAGTAATTTTTTAACTAGATTAATTATTTGCAGGTATTTCTATACTACCGAGTGACAAACAAGCATTCTGTCTACCTGACAGAACAAACTGAATGCAAAATTAAATAATACAAATAACGTTCTTCTTTTTGCAATATTTTTATTGTATTTTAGGTATTTTAATTTAGGTAGTTTAATTTAGTTTTTAGGTTTATTTAGTTTTAGGAAATTTAAATTTTATCTTCTAGGTATTTGTTAGTTTACTGTACTTTCTTTCAATAAAGAAGTCACTGTCAAAAAAAAAAAACGTTCAATCAAACTGATTGATTGAGTCAGGCGTTACTTATATTATTACCGCGTTATTGATATTTTTGTTTAATTAACGTTCAAACTCTTCAAAGCAAAAGTCAGTCTAGGGACAAAGATGTAGTGTCTGATGCACTGGTATACCTACCTAATACATACTTATATTTAATTTGGATAAATTTAATGATTAGAGGCAAGTACATTTATTTCGTCTTGACGAGTACTCTGAACCGAAATAATATCCAGGTTCTGATGATGGAGCCGGAATGTGGCCATGGGAACTCCGTAATAAAACGTCGGAACCCCATCGTGTTTGAGCTCATTTATTTTGTCTTGACAAGTACTCTGAACCAGAATGATATCCAGGGTCTGATGATGGAGCCGGAAGGTGGGCATGGGAACTCCGTAATAAAACGTCGGAACCCCATCGTGTTTGGGCTCATTTGTTTTGTCTTCACGAGTACTCTGAATCGAAATGATATCTACGCTTTATTACGGAGTTCCCATGCCCACCTTCCGGCTCCATCATCAGACCCTGGATATCATTTCGGTTCAGAGTACTCGTCAAGACAAAACAAATGAGCCCAAACACGATGGGGTTCCGACGTTTTATTACGGAGTTCCCATGCCCACCTTCCGGCTCCATCATCAGACCCTGGATATCATTCTGGTTCCGAGTACTCGTCAAGACAAAATAAATGAGCTCAAACACGATGGGGTTCCGACATTTTATTACGGAGTTCCCATGGCCACCTTCCGGCTCCATCATCAGACCCTGGATATCATTTCGGTTCAGAGTACTCGTCAAGACAAAACAAATGAGCCCAAGCACGACGGGGTTCTGACGTTTTATTACGGAGTTCCCATGCCCACCTTCCGGCTCCATCATCAGACCCTGGATATCATTTCGGTTTAGAGTACTCGTCAAGACAAAACAAATGAGCCCAGACACGATGGGGTTCCGACGTTTTATTACGGAATTCCCATGCCGACCTTCCGGCTCCATCATCAGACCCTGGATATTATTTCGGTACAGAGTACTCGTCAAGACGAAACAAATGTACCTGCCTCTAATCATTAAATTTATCCAAATTAAATATAAGTATGTATTAGGTATAACAGTGCATCAGACACTACATCTTAGTCCCCAGACTGACCACCCATGTGTAATCTTTTGCTTTGAACAGTTTGAACGTTAATTTGTTCTATCAGGTCGACAGAATGCTTGTTTTTCACTCGGTAATATAAATTAAAATTATACCTACAAATAATTAAATACACTCACGAACAATGAATTCTGGTCATTTCCTATTATAATTGTCCTTAGAAAATGACCCGAATTAATTGACCGTGAGTGTAATTAATCTCGTTATATGTATACCATATACCAAATACATCGCGCTAGACACTTGCTAACTAAATTATCTACGAAAAATGGTTAATTGTCCGAAACTACTTTTATAATCCGAATGAATCCGTAACAAAACAACACAACAACCTAAGCAACGCACAAAAGCAAAAAATACAAAATCATTGTGCGCAGCATACCGAAAAACAAAATATCCCGCAGGCAAACTCAAGGTAAAATTAGAAATAGCAACTCGTTCTATCTTGTTACGCAACGAGAAAAACGTTTAATTTCGTTCCACAGAAACGGAACTTAGTAAAAAACGGTATCGCAAAAGAACGGTTCTTTAACCGGTGATCACAAACAAAAACCAGAACCTTTCCGTTCTCGTGTCAATGAACAAAACCGGTATTCTACTCGGAACGGTTTCCGATCCCTGTGGGTTTCCATTCCACTCCACTCCATCAACAAGTGTTGTATGTACATCTTCTATAGTGCCACAGATGTCACAATTAATTAGGCGAATCAATTATTCTCATCAGACATCGAAACTTATTGAGAGACACATGACCGCTTTGCAGTCTGTAAGCAGTTACTATACATTTACGGCTTAAATCAACATTGAGGAACCAGGGTCAGTGTAAATCTTGAAAACTGATTTTAAAATGTTCACCCAGCACCACCAGTGGCCGAAATGACTTACAATTTGTTGTGGATACTATGTTTTGTTTATGTTAATGGGTATAAATTACGGCCAATAAGAATACTTAATTTAAAACGTTGACTTTTAAATCAGGCCAGATTAATAAAGATTGGGTTGATGCGCAATACGCTCAACGTTGGTAAAACTATTCAGGTAGTGAGACTTATCCGCGCTCGAATGAAGCGTTATTTTATTCATTCATGTTAAGTGACAAAAAATGAGTCCACATCAGTCTAGTCCTCCTCCTGACCTCATCAACACAAAGTCGATACCACTAAATAAAGCTAGAGATTTAAAAATTGTACAGTAGATCATTTATCTATATACAGATTGATTTCTGGGTCGTGATCCCGGACCAGTTTTTCTGACTCTGCAACTGGTCAATATTATCTTATGATGATAGCATTTAATCAAAACAGCATTAATTAATTTTTCTTATTTTCAAGTAAAATTAATCTTAAACTAAGTAAATCATGGTCACCCTATGACTTTTGACATACGGAGTACGGGACGCAACAAGATGTCACATTGAGTAGGGTGGCCAAATTTTATGCGAAAATGTTTTTTTCTACTTATAATCTGAAAAATAATTACAAATATTGGTGATAAGCAATTAATAATTAACATGATCAGGTTAATCTTTGATTATTGTATTATACCTTATTTACTTGCTCCACGACCCAGAAATCACCCTGTATATAAAAGGCAATGTCCTGACCCTGACTTGCTGACTCATCAACGCACAGCCGAAACTACTGATTCTAGGAACTTGAAATTTTCACGGGAGGTTAGTGATATAACGTAGGCGAGGGATAAGAAGGGATTTTTCGAAATTCATCCCCTAAATGGTTCAAATAGGGGTTAAAAATTTGTACGGTGAGATTTTTTTTTTCATGCATGCTTAAAACATGCAGCATAGAATAAAACAAAAGTGATTTCACCGTTTTCGAAATTCATCCTCTAAGACAGCGGTCGGCAACCGCTTAGCAGCCAAGGGCCATATAGTAGCTAAGGGATTGACGCGGGCCGCATTTTGTTAATAATTTGTGATTTTATACTATTCGGAATAAAGCGACGGCAATACAGACCGGAATATACGGCCACAAGTGAGCGATTCAAGGGCCGAATGCGGCCCGCGGGCCGCAGGTTGCCGACCAGAGATGGGCAAAATTTATTCGAATGACGGATAACGAATAAAGATAACCAAATTATTCGCGGATGACGAATAAAAATTTCGGATGATTATCTTTATTTAAATGAATTATTCGACGAATAATTTATTCGCGAATAATTTATTCGTCGAATAAATGGCCACGAATAACTTTTTATGGGAATACCTTATTAACTTTTCTCTTAATAATATTACTAACAATAGCTGAAAGACTGTTGTTTGTTCTAACGGAACGGACTATTTTGCCTTATATAAAACGTCCTTCTATCTTTTTTTTACTGATCTGACTAAGGCAAATAATTTTGTTTATGCTACACATGGCCATAAAGTGGCTTTTTCCGCAAACTGCGCGTACGGAAAAAGTCGCTTTCTGGCGAAGTGTAGACATAAAATGATGTACACAACACGGGAGGTAATAAAGAAAGCCCTCGATCGCATATTTACGTCCCTCGCTTGCAGCTCGGGTCGCAAACTTCTGCGATCTCGGCCTTTCTTTGTATTACCACCCTAGTTGTGTAATGTTCTATAAGGTGATTGGAGTTCCGGGGTCTGATGATGGAGCCGGAAGGTGACCATGGGAACTCCGTGATAAAACGTCAGAACCCCATCGTGTTTGGGCTCATTTGTTTCATCTTGACGAGTACTCTGAACCAAGATGATATCCAGGGTCTGATGATGGAGCCGGAAGGTGGCCATAGGAACTTCGTAACAAAAGGTCGAAACCCCATCGTGTTTGGGCTCATTTGTTTCGTCTTGACGAGTACTCTGTACCGAAATGATATCCAGGGTCTGATGATGGAGCCGGAAGGTGGCCATGGGAACTCCGTGATAAAACGTCAGAACCCCATCGTGTTCGGGCTCATTTGTTTCGTCTTGACGAGTACTCTGAACCAAAATGATATCCAGGGTCTGATGATGGAGCCGGAAGGTGGCCATGGGAACTCCGTAATAAAACGTCGGAACCCCATCGTGTTTGGGCTCATTTGTTTCGTCTTGATGAGTACTCTGAACTAGGGATGTAACGATACCGATACCGATATATCGGTATCGCCGATATATCGGTATCACCGATAATATACAACCAGAGATGGGCAAAATTTATTCGAATGTCGCTTGCAGCTCAGGCCGCAAACTTCTGCGATCTCGGCCTTTCTTTGTATTACCACCCTAGTTGTGTAAGGCATATAAGGCCCACCTTTATTTAAAATGATATATTTTTAGAAATAAGCAGGATAACGAAAACGAAATTTAGACTGAAGAAAAATCATTATATGTGACGTTCCACGGGAAAAGGTACCTTATGGTTGGTATTGAGTTAAGCACAGATCCTAAATCTGTGTTAAATAAGCTATCTAATACAAAAAGAATCACGACCCTAAGTCCCATACTTTTTTTTTAAAAAAACATCAAACCGGCACATGCTAAAATTGCACTTTTGAGAAATCGTCAAAAGAAGTTTGAAACTAATTTTAAGTATGTTCCCGTTGGAAGTTATGGAGATGATGATTGATTATGTATCTCAAGGTATTTTTCTTTGGAAATCAGTAATGGTTTTTTTAATTTGACTTCCAGGTCGTGAAAAATCAGCCTTTGATTAGAGCAAGTCGCTTATGAGAACGAAATTAAAAAAAAAAAAAATCGGCCTGTTCTATAACATATTGTAATCTGAACCATTGTATATAGTTAGAGATATTAGACTGCACATTTTGGGATAGAAATAAAATCACATTGTTAACGAAATATTTTTATTTTAATTAAAATGTCATTTTTATTATATGTTTCGTCATTCCTATAATATTCACAATTTTCGTATAATGAGTTCTAAATTATATTTAATCAGTCTACACAAGTATCTCAAAAGTGTCATTATTATTCTACAAGTCGTATTTTTTTATTTATAAACGATTGAAGTTACGTAAAAATCACAAATTATTCCCATACATTTGAGAAAAGGTACCTTATGGCGGGCCATAAGCAAAAATTATTGATAATTACAGTATGGCACGATATTTACATTATTTATTGACAAATCTTGTATTAAGACAGAAAACTGAAGAAAAAAGGTTATTAGAAATTTACTTCAAATCTTGACCAATTAAGAGTAATTCTCAAATGTGACGTCTTACGTGAAAAGGTACCTTATGAGGGTTTCTAGTTACGGAGATATTCAATGTTGTGTAAAAATTGTGTTTTTTTTATTATGTATTTCCATTCTTTGCCTATCTTTATTTTTGTTATAGGCGAATTAAAGGCTGAATAATATGCTTCTACAGTTTAGTACAAAAGGTACTTTATGGCGGTGTAATTTAAAAATGTTAGAAATACTTGTCGCAACTTGCTCAGTTTTTGTCCTTCATACCGCCGTGCCGTGGTATTATTTTGGCTACACCGCCAGTACCGCCACGCATCTGTCCTACTCTCACCAACACTTTACGTATCGTTCTCACTCGGTCATGCTGGCCGCTCGGAGTCTCAGCCGGCCGGCATGAGCAGTATTTGCTTACCTTTTCGTTCGAATAGTTGTGAGAAGTGTTCGTCGTGGATTTTAGCGTGTTTTAAATTAAAAAGATTCTTTTTCTTAAGTGGTCAAAAATTATAGAAACCGCCAAAAAATGTCTTTTTTCGTAAATTTTTCGAAAAAATGAATAAAAACCTTTTTCTAAAATGGTCAAAATGATAGGCATTCGACAAAAAGTGTTTTTTTATTTTTGTAATTTTTTTGAAAAAAAACAAGGTTTTTCTAAAATGGTCAAAAAGTTTCACGATTCGCCAAAAACACTTTTTTTTCTGTTTTAAAAAAATGTTTAATAATTAAAAATTAAAAAAAACGACACAAATATATTTATTTTTATTTTTATTTTTTTTTCAATTCCGAATCTGTGGCACCCAGTGGCCCTTTCCTTCCAAATTTTCAGCTTTCTAGGATCATTTCGAAAATTTTTGCTTACCATTATGCAGGCCGCATGCTTGTTTGCCACCGTCGTGGTATAAAAAAGAAATAAGCAAAAGTTGCTAGTAAATTTTATTAATGAATTTTATCAACAGCTTTATCATTTTTGTATGTGATCCGCCATAAGGTACCTTTTCTACTAAACTTTGAACCCAATTTTTATATAGAAAAAATTAACGTACAGCAGTGAAACCAAGCTACAAATACACGTCTATTCCTATATTTTACAATTTTGCATAAAAGAAAAAAATGATGATTTTGAAGGATTTCACAAAACCGTTCATATCTCCGTAACTAGAAACCCTCATAAGGTACCTTTTCACGTAGGACGTCACATATAATGGTAAAAATAAAATATCAATTATTCAAAATGGTCGTCATTGTGCTGGACACAGGCCTTCAATCGTGCGGGCCATTCGTCAATAGAGGCACGAATCGCTTTAGTTGATTAAACTTTTCTTCGACGATGGTGAAGATTTTTCGTTGGCAGACAAAATCTTTTTGGGATCGTGTCCATAGCAACTGTTGACATCATGTGAGTCTTAATTTTCTTTAACGATCGTTTAAGTAGTAGATTTTTCTTCGACTGTAAGCCCTTTAGATCATACCTAAATATAGGTATTACCTTTAGATTATATTTCAATATCCGGTTTACCGAAAAATTACACCCGAATCAATTTTTTTCTCATTGACAACGTTTAAAAATATTTAAAAAGTTTTTATCGAGCCGGCAGTTCAACATTTATTTTTTTGGGCCTTTAAAAAATCGTCTCAAAACTTATGAACACACGAGGTATAAATTCGTGTGGTATATTTGGATGGAAAAATAAAAAACCTCAAATATTTTTCGTGGATTTATCCGAATAAAAAATAACGAATAAATCATTCGTCATTTGAGCAGCGCTCGAATGATTTATTCGCGAATAAATTAGACCCTGGATATCATTTCGGTTCAGATTACTCGTCAAGACAAAACAAATGAGCTCAAGCACGATGGGGTTCCGACGTTTTATTACGGAGTTCCCATGGCCACCTTCCGGCTCCATCATCAGACCCTGGATATCATTTCGGTTCAGAGTACTCGTCAAGACGAAACAAATGGGCCCGAACACGATGGGGTTCTGACGTTTTATCACGGAGTTCCCATGGCCACCTTCCGGCTCCATCATCAGACCCTGGATATCATTTCGGTTCAGAGTACTCGTCAAGACGAAACAAATGAGCCCAAACACGATGGGGTTTCGACCTTTTGTTACGAAGTACCTATGGCCACCTTCCGGCTCCATCATCAGACCCTGGATATCATCTTGGTTCAGAGTACTCGTCAAGACGAAACAAATAAGCCCAAACACAATGGGGTTTCGACTTTTTGTTACGAAGTACCTATGGCCACCTTCCGGCTCCATTATCAGACCCTGGATATCATCTTGGTTCAGAGTACTCGTCAAGACGAAACAAATGAGCCCAAACACGATGGGGTTCCGACGTTTTATTACGGAGTTCCTATGGCCACCTTCCGGCTCCATCATCAGACCCTGGATATCATTTCGGTTCAGAGTACTCGTCAATACAAAACAAATGAGCCCAAACACGATGGGGTTCCGACGTTTTATTACGGAGTTCCAATGGCCACCTTCCGGCTCCATCATCAGACCCTGGATAACACTTTTGCGGTATATTACATTCTCGTAACGTTTTATGCAATCCCGGAATCCCGGAACTTATATTATTTAAAAATGTATTTTTAAGAAGCCGACTCCATACTTGCTTAGTTTTTTCCTGGAATTCGCCAACTTTAGGTAAATAGGCGCAAGAATATCCGATGCCATTATGAACTTATTTGGATGGAATAAAAAAAAACATTAAATATTTTTCGTCGATTTATCCGATTATTTAAGATAACGAATAATTCATTCGTCATTTGAACAGCGCTCAAATGATTTATTCGCGGATAAATTATCCGCGAATAAATCATCCGCGAATAATTTATTCGCGAATAAATCATCCGCGAATAAAAAAGTTGTGAATTATTGTTTATTCGAATGATTATTTAGATAAAAATTAATTCGAATAATGCCCATCTCTGTTGCCGACCGCTGCTCTAAGGGGTTAAAATGGGGGTTGTAAGTTAGTATGGAGAATCTGCGATTTTTAAAGTAAAGGGTTTGAAAGATCATGTTTAGACTCTTCATTAGAATGAAAGAAAAGTAATTTCACTGTTTTTCGAAATTCATCCTCTGAGGGGTTAAAATAGGGGTTGAAAGTTTGTATGGAGAGTCTACGATTTTTAAAGTAAGAGGTTTGAAACATCATGTTTAGACTCTTTATTAGAATAAAACAAAAGTAATTTCACCATTTTTCGAAATTCATCCTCGAAGGGGTTTAAATAGGGGTTGAAAAATTGTATCGGGACTTTACGATCTTTTAAAGCAGCGGTCGGCAACCTTTTAGCAGCCAAGGGCCACATAGTAGCTAACGAAATTGACGCGGGCACACTTTGTTAATAATTTGTGATTTTGAATATACCTAGCGACCTTTACATACAAAATAGGCCCGCAACTGTTTTACGTGGTTTTGGTAATGTAGAAAGCGGTACTACTATTAGCCTGCGGTAAAATATGCACCTTTAATCACCCACAGGGGTATTCGAATTTCACGCGGACGAAGTCGCGATGAGATGAAATTTGGCATGTAAGTGGACTAAGTTCTGGATTGAATTTTCCGGTAAAGATTTCACTTGGGATAATAAAGGGAATAACGCACCTATGCAAAGCCGCGGGTAAATGCTAGTTGATTCATAATTTTTTACAAAAAGTGGTTTCATAATCTATCACAATTACCAAATGGGGCCAAATCCCGGTTGAAAGATGGTAAAGAGAACATATAATTATTAAAATAGACGATTTGAGATTTCATGCTTCATCAACAGTTAGGAAACTGGTTTCACATTTTTTTAAAAATTACCCCCTTCTTAGCAGCAATCAAATTTACAAAGATTGATGAATTTTAAAATCGCATATTTCCTTTGCAAACTGACATGCCCTGTAGGCTTATGATGCTACGTTTTGTCACGCAACAAATAAGTGATAAAGTTAGAACGTTTGTTAGAACGTGACGGATGCTTTATCATTTATTTTTCGCGTGACAAAACGTGGCATCATAAGCCTACTGATATACAACTGTTCATAAGATGAACCTCTTACCTACTTTGATCGTGTTTTTTAATCTGTTCCATAAGACTATTAGTGTAAATTGACAAAATTCGACATATATTTATGTGACATTATTTATTTGTAATACATTCAGGAATATTTAGTTAAAGAATATGACCATTCCTAGCATTCTGTAAAATAACAGCTACAAACTACAAACGAGAGTCGAATATAATCCGTAAAAATCGGCAAAAAGTTTTCGTAATATGTTCTTTTATTAATTTTTACTTGAGTGCAGGATCGTGATTTTGAAACAATTGTAGCACTTATCGATACCCCGCGGGAGGCGACGCGTGGCAAGCCGTTGGTAGCAAAATCCGCGCTGCACCGAGAATTTCGAGATCAAACACCACAGAGCTTAGGGCACGTGCGCACTTTCAACTTGAATATATGAAGTTATAGGTAAAGATTTTTAATATTCGTATATTCTAAAATGTTTCTAAATACACATGTACTGCATAAATATGCATTTACACGATTTCTAAGTTTTTAATAGGGCTAGATGCTATAATAAATAAGTACTGGTTGGTTTGTAAGTGGCGGTTTCTTGAGTGTTATATTGTGGTTATACTGTGTTAAATATATGTGTAATAAAACAAGTCATATGACAAAACAATCAATATGTACACAGGCAAACATATTCATGTAAGGGATCTCTTCCAGCTGACCTATATTGCTATTTATTACTTACTTGGCTCTCCCTTAATTTTCCTTTAACACCGAAATTCTAACCGAACTAAGAACTCTTTAGCAACTTCTTCTTTAGGTAGTTCAATTTTCTACTTTTTATATCTTTATAAAAATTGCATTTCAAGGTTTAGACACAATGAAATAATTGAATGATCAATTCCAAAAAAAGCTAATCAAGGTGCCTCGTGAGGAACCTGAAAGATTTTAACCACGCATTCCTGAGGTCATTAGGATTAAATATATACATATATATAGGTATTATATAACCTAACCTAATGTAAAATTAATATATTTTTTTTACGTACAAGAATCAACCAAGAATATCTTCGTAACAATAATTATTTTTTTGCCGAATTTTACATTAGGTTATAGGTATATTTTTTTTACTCCTTATGACCTCAGGAATGCGTGGTTACAATATTTTGGGTTCCTCACGAGACACCTTGTGTGTACCTTACCTACCAGTGGCGTGGCGTCCAAAGAACTCGATTCCTACCGGCTTGCCTAATTTCAGGCATTTGGCCACCTTATTCTACAGCTCTTAAGGAAAATGTACGCCAAATCTGCACCGGCTTGCCCAAGGATATCTTTTACGCCACGCCACTGTTACCTACTACCTACAGGGTGTTAAAAATCACTCCCTATTTAATTCTACTAATCTATGGTATTCATGTTAAGGATAATTTTGCTACGTACCCATTTGTTTGTACTACAGGGCCGATATCCATGATTTTTTTACCCGATTAAGCCTTAGCAAAAAGCAGACATTTAACTTATTCCACCACCACGAACGAGGTCGCGAGCGGGCCCACTCGTAGTAATTTAATAAAACATTCAACGAATCAATTTCTAATGATACGACATCTAACAGCGCTACAAAATAGCATGAACTTATATAAAAGAAAGTGGCTAAACATTTTTTTCCGCTCATTGTAGACACTCGAGATCCTGAAATGGTACATTCTTTTTATCGCTAATGTTAAGCATTTAATAGCTTCCGTAAGTATAAAATGTAACAACAATACCAACACTTTAAGTTGACGTTATCTTGATCATCGTGATACTTTAGCAACACTTGATACGTTTAAGAGCCGCCTTTTGTTAAAGAAAGACGGACGAGTCGGGCCCTGTGATTACTGAAACGTTCAGCTTCTGTCTAAATGTTTAAAGCGATTTTATCTGCTCGATGATTAATGTTGTGTTGTGGCCATCCATATCCATACGTATCCATTTCTAATAGGTACTTATTTATTTAAGAGCAAAACTTATGCACTCTAGCTAAGTAGTTAGTGTCGTTATATAGAACCACTTATCTATCTATACATACACATATGTATATTCTATACATACATATGTATAATAAAATCGTAGAAAGACTGATCGTACATTACACCTAGAATTTTTCAAAAAAGTAACTGGGGAGTGTTAAAAATAACATTGGTTTTTGTTTGGGTGTTTATCTGATTGTTTATTTGGTGTAAAAACTATCGGTTCGATTTTAATGATATCTTTTTATAAGTATAGGTAGATTATGACCGCGGTTAACACATATGATATTTTTATCCACGTAAGCCTAAGCAAAAAAGAGACATTTAACTTTGTGACCGTCAAGATAGAGTACACCGTAAAAATATCCAGAATCTGATGCTGCCAATAAATAGTACCCAGATAGTACCTACCGACGAAATACCTAGGTGAAAAAATAGTACCCTTGAACTTTTCGAAATATAAGGCATGTTCACGGCGGTGTAAGCTACCGGGCGTCAAGCTGGCGTACACCGCTTGTATCTCTGGAATGGCTTTGTTTTCGGAAACGCTTTATACCTCAAAAAAATAGTACCCAAGTTACTACTTGGGTACTATTTTTTTGAAGCCGTATGGCCCTAGGGTACTCCCTAGGGCCATACGGCTTCTACGATAGCTACAGAAATGAAATTTTAGGGCCCTGTACTATCTGGTACTATTTTTTGAGATATAATGCGTTTCCAAAAACAAAGCCGTTTCAGAGATACAAACAAACGGTGTACGTCAGCTTGAACACCGTGAAAAGGCCTTATATTTCAAAAAGTTTAAATGTACTATTTTTTTCACTTAGGTGTTTCGTCGGTACTATTTGGGTACTATTTAATGGCAGCATCAGATTCTGGGTATCTTTATGGTGTACGCCATCTTGACGGTCACATTTAACTATTTTCACCTCAGTAGGCTTATGATGCTACGCTTTGTCACGCGATAAATAAATGATAAAGCATCCGTCACATTCTGACAAATTGTGTGTGAGAGTGACGGATGCTTTATCATTTATATCGCGTGACAAAGCGTAGCATCATAAGCCTACAGGGAATGAAGTCGCGGGCGGGTCCGCTCGTTGTAAAATATAGGTAATGATAATGATAGTTATCCCCGGGAATAAAGGGAAATGTGTTAAAATCAAAATGAGGATCACACTAATAAAAGTACCTACAAATGAGTGATTTTCGAGATTTTTATCTAACTTAGTCTTACCGTCTTGTACCTACTAGGTATTAAGCCTATACTTGGCTTGGCATTAAGTTTTGATACGATATCTTAATCAAAACTTGGTACTTATATAAATCGCCCTAGAACCTAATTTTTAAAACCTTGAAAGTGTTACGTTTTCATATGTGTATTATTATATATCAATTTTAAATAAAGTAAACAAAAACTTGAAGCGCCTACTAAAATAGCTACCTAAGTACATACTTATGTAAGATAAATGTTACAAGCGTCGATTAATGCTAATCATACTAGGAGTGTTTAGTGCAACGAGCAACGATATTTATGACTAGTCAAATTGTATGAATAAAATAATTACAAAGATTTCTCACCCTTTTTCAACTTTTTTTTACTTAGGATCACCAATGAACCTTTAATAAGTACCTACAAAATTACAACAATAAGTCCAGCCATGGCCGACTTCAGACCCCATGTGCGAAAATACACAGCACGTATATACGGCCCTTCATCCGTTACAGTATACTTATAATCAGGCATTCAACAAATACAACTGTCAAGCCTTGCGATACTATAATATCACATTTCATACGTTTTATCGGATCCTGGGATCCTGCTCCCCTTTCATAAAACTTGTACATAACGACATTTATCTCGCTACAAAGGAACAAAAGCTGCGATACAAATATATAAAACACTCGAAACGTCGCAAGAGGATAATACCATCATTATACATTCATGTGCTTTGTCGTTTACAGTATTTATTTTGAAACGTGTCGAGGGGGGAAAACCCTCTTTTCGCTCGAAAGCTCCCGAAAGCGCGCGCAGAGGCGTCGGGCGGCGCTTCTGGGCCTGCTCATTGGGTCTCGGGCTCCCCTCCAAGCGGAGACTCCGCCCTGATGGAAATTCAGCCCGAGCGATGCGCGCGACTAGCATTCATTCATTCAGTCACGCGCTGTACCGCCACGACGACACCGTCACGCGTTTCGTAGTACAACTTGAATCATCGGTAGCGTTGAGTCAGTGCAGTGTAGCAGGAAAGTGATGGTAGGCTGGGCCGCCTGACCGGTCGGTGTTATGCACGCCATGAGCGACCCCTCGGCTTTGGCTGGAATGTTACCCTTTGACTCGATTGGACTATACGAGCAGCCGAAACCCAGATTCATCTTCAAGATGCCGCGAGTGGTTCCCGATCAAAAGGCTAAATTCGAGTCTGATGATCTCTTCAAAAGGCTGAGCAGAGAAAGCGAGGTATGGCTTTATACCTAGTACTAGTTCCTAACTACCTAGGTCATAATAATTATACCGATGAAATTCGAATAATTAGAAGCTATATCTACTAATTAGTATTTATTTATAGATAATTAACATAAAATCAAAAACACCTGTGGAATTCATGTCAAATGGTATTCTCCACTGGTCAGCGATAGGGCCCAATAGAAACACGTAAAATTGACGTAGTGCGGGAGTAATGGTGACTTACCTACATGCTAGTATAATTAATTACCTATCAAAAACAGGAAAAACAGTTTATGGTATCATCATTTGCTTATTTTAGGTTACACCTACATTTACTACTTAATAATTATTGTCAAATGAACTGGTTAAGTAGTAATAGATTATTTTATCCATATTAAATATAACTTATATAACTTAAAGAGTACCAAAGACTAAATCCGTGTTTATTCACTTTTACACTTAAGTAAGGTAAATCACGTGAATATGAGACTGCTAAAAATAATGGGGCATACCCGCAATATGGCAGTGAGATGCAACTATTAAAATACTGTTAAATATCTATTAGTAGTTAAATTAAACGCTTATTAAGGCCCGTGTTAATTTGTATGTTCAATCCGGGTTCACTCAATTAAAAAAACATGCATTCCCAATATCTTAAACCATCCACTACAATAACTATTTATATCTAGGTACAATATACCAATTTTTGTTTTAAATAAATAGTAAATAACTTTGCATTCTGACAGTGTACAACTACTCAATAACAACTGACTGTGACCTGTGACTTTTTTTTTTTGAAGACTGACTAACTCGCAACCCTTATTAGGCATAGCGATCGTGACCGGGTGGTCGGCCGTGGCGTTCCCTGGGGTAGAACCAGGTCGCTAGCCGGCCCACCCTGAGTGTCGATACACTCACTCGTCGTCGTCGACTGGGTGGGGGCCGGGGGCGCCTGGGGTCGAACCAGGTCGCTCGTCCCGGTCCACCTCGATTTGGTCGGACTAGGTGTGACCTGTGACAAAAGGCGCTTTCTTTTTACTGGGGAGCTACAAAACGCCATTCTAAGTCCTAACCTCTATTTCAGGTCCGGTACACAGGCTACCGCGACAGGCCGCCAGAGGAGCGCCAGATGCGTTTCACTAGCGGGTGTCGCGAGGGGCACACTGAGATCGCCTTCACGGCGACCGGCACCAACCTGCAGCTGGTATTCGACCACTCGCCCTACAACAACCGCGGCTGCGACTTCCAGAAGGAGAATGGCAAGGTAAGACATTCATTCAAGTTACAGTCGTAGATATATAAAGTCTTCAGTTGACAATTCATGTGTCGTTACTACTAGGAAAACGCCTTACATCACTATCTAGCAGACTTAGTCTTGGGTAATTCAAAGCAAAATCAGCTTAGGTACTTTTAATTTAGGAACAGAGGATAAGGTACTCCAATTTGGTAAAATAAGCAAGCAACATCTGTTGAAAATCTTGTACTATGATTGTCAAGCCAGTGGAACCTAGCCTAGCAGTCAGCACTGTAGGTCTAGCACTAGCGAGCAATATTTATGTGCACATCAATTTTGATTGGTGGTTTTCGTGCGAGCACTAACGTAATTAGTTTCATTTTCTTTAGGTACATCGTAGTTCCTTTTTGTGGCTCCTTGCCTCCGACTTTCGAAAGGCTGCTATCAAAAATAATTCTTACCCTCACAGCTAGCTTGTTAAATAGGTATTGCTCAAATAATTACTTCAACTTTTTATAGGTAGAATCCAGATTATCTGAAATTAAGAAACTGTTATTTTTGAAATTCTTTAAAAACCACATGTAGAACCTTGAGAGTTGGCCGGTTTTATAAATATCGTGAAAAGTTCACAGTTTTGGTAGAAAAATCATTACCATAACTTATCAACTTGACGTTATAAACATGCGATATGAATATCGCATTCTAGCAAAATAACATATTATTTAAATATTTTAATTAGTAACATAAAATAAGGAAACCGGAGGAAGTTCGATACTACTATGTGTTGATAAGAAACAAATTAAATCATAACAAATAATAATATAGGGTAAAATTGGTTGCCAATGAACTATATAAAAGGCCATCATAACGACTTAACAGGGGTGTGAACGTGAACGAATAAAGTAATTCAAAATAGGTACAAAGATATTACATGGATTCAATGTCATAATGGTTTAACTTTTTAGTCTTAACACTAAAATTAGGTTTAGGTTTAAAGACATTTATTCTCATATAAGATATACATCACTTCCATGAGAACATGGTTATTACACAAATATATATGTATTTGACTTGTTTGTTGTCACCGCAAGAATGCAAAATCATATTAAGGTAGACAACACATACAGTAAAATAAAATAAAACAATGAAAAATAACAAGAAATTGAGGCATGCAAATATTAAAATATTACATTAGATTACAGGTAGGTAACTACTATTATTAATTGACTTATATTACACTCAGACTGCCCATTTTAATGGTTTGCTATGACGTATTCAGCGAGTCCCTTTTTGAATGCGTTAAATGAGTTTACATTTTTAATGACAGGCGTTATTTTATTGTACAGAAGCGCACCTTCAAACGTAACTGTTTTTTTACCATAGTTAGTACGTGTTTTAGGCAAAACAAGGAAACTAGCGCGGCGGCATTGACGATTTCTGGGGTTTGGAACATTTTTTCGTTTAGTAAATAATAAGTTTGTGTGAATGTCTTTATTTATTGTTTTCCTTATGAAGATACAAGTATTGTATATGTACAGCTGTTTGATGTTCATCAATTTCGTTTCCGAGTAAATCTGATTAGTTGGTGTTAGATAGTGATAGTTAAAAAGCATTTTGATAATTTTGTTTTGCAAAACCTGTAATTCTTTAATTTTTGTTTTAACAGCACTTCCCCAGAGTTCGACAAGGTACAAAAGGTGTGGTTTTACAAGAGAGTTGTATAAAGTGAGGCGTAGTTGTTTTGGAATACATTTGGTAAGGTTACGAAGAGAGCCGCGAAGAGTTGTCATTTTGGTTTTTATATAATTGATATGGGTGTTCCAGGTTAATTTTGAGTCAATGTGTAATCCAAGATATTTTTCATGAGATTTCTGTTGCAATGGGATATTATTTATTGTGAGCGGTGCGTGTGGAGGTATAGGCTTGTTTTTAGCTTTAAATAGAACATAACATGTTTTTGAAACATTAATGGTTAAAAGATTGTATTGGAACCAGTTATATAAAATGTCTAGGTCTTGTTGAGCTTGGGAAATGATATCTTGTATTCGCGAGCCAAAGTAAAAGAGAGAGGTATCGTCTGCGTATAAAGCAATGTGCCCATTTAAACCTAGTTCATGAATATTGTTGATATAGGCTAAAAATAGCAAAGGCCCTAAAATAGAACCCTGTGGGACTCCGCAAGTTATTGGTAATGGGTCACTCTGGTTGTTGTTATCTATTCTGACAACTTGCGTTCTATTTGTTAGATATGATTTGAGCATATCCAAGGCTTTATCTGTTATTCCAATCACTTCTAACTTCTTTAAAAGTAAATTATGGCACACAGTATCAAAGGCTTTTTTGAGATCAATAAAAATGCCTAGAACTATGTTTTTGTTGTCAATATTGTGTTTTATTTTTGTAACGAGATCGATAGTTGCTGCAAGTGTATTACTTTTAGGCCTAAACCCATATTGCCGATCGAAAATGAAGTTGATGTCATCGAAATAGCTGTTCAATCGTAAGTACAATACTTTTTCGAGGATTTTTGACAGGACTGGCAATACAGATATAGGACGGTAATTGCCAGGATCTGTTTTCGAACCACTTTTATAGATAGGAGTAACCTTTGCAGTTTTTAGTGAGTCTGGAAATATACCATCTAGTAACAATTTATTGATACATATTGTTAATTTATTTGCTATTAGGTCTTTTATGCATTTTACAACTTTTGTACTTATACCGTCTAGTCCTTTGCTACAGTTTGAGTCAAGATTATTGATGATATTTAATATTTCTTTTTCAGTACATGGTTTAAAACAGTGCATTTGAGGATTTGATAGCATAGGTTGTGGTAAGCTACATTTAAAATTGGTGTGAAATTCCTCGGGTATCTCATTTGCCAGTTGTGATCCTATTGAAGAAAAATAAACATTGAATATTTGACATATTTCGTAAGCATCGGTTATTTCTCTCTTTTCTACTATTAATTTTGAAGGAGCGCATCTGTCTTTGGTTCTATTATTAGCTAGAGTATTTACTACCTCCCACATTTTTTTGGCTTGTGACTGTATTTACAAAACTCCTTGTAGTAATATGCGTCCTTTGTCTCTTGAATAAGTTTAGCAACTTGGTTCCTTTTTGTTTGAAACTGGTCTTCTAAAGTGTCATTGTTCGGGTTCTTTTTTAGTTCTGTCCACAAGACGTTTCTTTCATTTATTTCCTTTATAATGTTTCTATTGATCCAGTCTTTTTGCGGTTGATTGATTATTTTTGTTTTCCTGACCTTGTTATCTTCTATGCACTTGATAATCCTTTCTTCTAATGTTTTAAATTCTTGATCCATTTCCTCTAGCGCTGATTTTTCCATCGTCTGATACAGTTTCTCATAATTTATAGCTTCATATTCGGCATATACTCTCATTGGTGGTTTTACTTTTTTAATCTCTAAGTATAGGTGTTTGTGGTCTGATAATGAGGAATTTACTGTTATCATGTGAAAGTTATCGTCCTTTAAATTTGTACTAGCATGGTCCAGAATGGATTTTTTAGCCAATCCATCTCTTGTGCAGTAATTTTTATTGATTTTGTTGATAATTTTATGTCCAGACTCTTTTAAAAGTTGATTGTACTGAAATTACAATGATGATCTCATAACTTATTAGATTTTTACACAACCTAATCAAAACAGTGGATGTCGAGCTGAGACAACGTAAGGAAAGGAGCCGCAAAATAATCTAGAAAGAGATTTGGACAACAACAAAGATGCTGATATGATGATAATCGGAAGATATAGTGGATATTTAGCAATGCTACATTACACAATGCTTCCTCGATAAACTAAAATTTCCCGGCTCCGTATCTGTCCTAATTCATCTAGATTTATCCAGATTAATTTGAAACAGTGACTGTAATGTTAACCCGATTTCTGTAAAATAAGTTGAGCAATGTTCGCTAACGTTATACGAGTAATTAATAATCCCTAGAATTGTCTCAATTAACGAAGGGCATTGTCAATCGGGCGGCACCATCGTTACCTGCTGCGTCTAAAAACTTTACAAATCACCTATATTTAATTGAAATTTAATTTAATGCTATATGCACCTACCTACCACTCCTTACTAATTTATACCTATAACCACCTATGAACCTGAAACAACCTGCGTTAAAAAGACAACGTTGAATGACTAAGAGCCTAACTGCATGAAGTGAAGACTTTAAGAGCAATTGCGTTCGCTCTGAAGAAATTAGTAAAAAAGGTGTACGAATTTTTTATGTCTAGTAGGCGTTAGCGATTTTTTAATACTATTCCTAATTTCAAATCGTTAGCAGCAGTAGTTCCTGAGATATCTAGCTGTGACAGACGGACGGACAGACAGACTGAGTTGCGCCATAAGGTTCCTTTTTTGCTATTTTGGTAGGAAGCCCGAACAACGAGGGGTACTATAATCTTAATGAGAAGCGTCTACGAATGAGGATAGACTACCTACCGGTCTGTCCCATCCCGTGTAAGAACAGTTTTTATGGATACTGTGGTACTCATATTAATGCGCTATGACGTATAGGTATAGGCTGATGATGATGAAAACAGATAAATAAAAATCTGTACAAAACTTCAAAATAATATAGAATATACTTATAAAGATGATATTGTTAATAATAACCTTGATTAAAGTAATCAAATGAGACGGTTACAGTGAATCATGCAGTAGGCCGTAGTCCACTAATGGCATCATTCGTCACCGGGGCAGGCATCAGCTCTTCCGCCACATTTTCATATCCCAAATTAAGACATAAATTCCTTTCAAACCTCTAATGAAAGGAACATAAAGCCGTAACACCGTAGATAACGTGTTGGTCACGCTCCGAGTTCACTTGATACTATAAGAATTGAAAGTCGTCCACTACACGGCGGTCAGACTAATGTCCTTTGAATCGTGCTAACGCATACATTGCGGTACGTTTACAGTAATCAGCACATACTACTACTTTTTTATAATCCTTCTGAAGGTATGGTATCCATGAGAAATTGAAGGAAGTGTTCAAATATTGTAGGCAGATGTACCTATAGCAATTTCTGTGTATTTAATTTTATAGTTAGTCATATATTTGTTTCCAAATGCAGCTCTGATGGTGGGAATGGGATCCATGCCGAATTGACTCCTCAAACATTTATAGGAACATGTATAGTATAATATCTAATTTCAGTATTTTTGTAGTACCTAGGTATAGGTAGGTATCTCATGCATTTGCTAGTGTTGTGGCGATTCAATGTTTGACGTCGTTTTTTTTTAAGAATTACTCAATCAGGTAAACGTATCTGTAATGGGGGTCAAAGACATATGTTTTATCAAACTTTAGTTTTCAGATTTTAAAATCATCTTGTAGCGTTTTATTCGCTCTGTAGGTTTGTGATGCTTAATATGATACATATTGTTTTTTTTTGGTTTGTACAAAATAAAACCACCAGTAGGCTTATGATGCTACGCTTTGTCACACGATAAATAAATGATAAAGCATCCGTCACGTTCAAACAGTGTGTGAGAGTGACAGATGCTTTATCATTTATTTATTAATATGTATTACTGACGTTCATTTAATAACGATAGGGAAAAACTGATTCAATACCCTCTGAATCTTTCCTCGTGATGTGTTAAACAAGTGTTTGAAATATTTAGGTAGGTATGTATTAGTGCCGTCGTTATTATTTAATCACAATTTAAACCTACCTAAAAAATCACATTTCTGTACCTAGTAGTAGGTAAGTAGGTAGCTACCTAAGTAATTCGGCATGCGTTTTTCTACATGAAATTTCAGGCATGAAAAAAAAAATCGGATCCAACGATAATTTTGAACGTGTGCATCATATGTAGTAACTATATACTACAAATATCTCAATTTTAGCCGGCAGCGATCCATATGGTGCCTCTTTTATTGAATTTAGCCCCTTCGGCGCATACGAGTCGCGCCCGCCAGACACCCGCTGTGCTTCTGTATGAATACTTAACTTACGTATATTTATTTACATTTGGTTCATTTAACTGCGCGCTTCAATGCGTACTCGAGCCCGTATTATGTAATGATATTTTATTAATGGGCATTAGAATCATTGCTGTGAACGAAAGAGAATGCAATGTGTTCCAAGAAACTTACAGAGATCATAAAGACTGTTGTTTAACTAAGAAATTCCAGTTGATATGTAGTCGTAATGCCTTTTGACAACAACAGTTATGTATTAATATACTATATCAGTGATATACTTAGATGAGTTTAAAAAAGTATTTTGCCCCTCAAACTCGTTAAATACCGGTTGCCCAACTGGCTACGTCTTAATTAACCGAACAGACTAATGTCGTCAATTTGACTTGTAGGTACCTACTTACAAATGCTTGTTGATTGCTATCTCTCCAAAATTTATTTTTTTCATTGATTATTATTATCATAACTATAATACAATACAATACAAATATACTTTATTGCACACCAGAAAAACACATAAGAAGAGGTACATTTCATAGTTAATTACAAACAATTTAAAAAGATCAAGATTAAGAAATATAATTAATTTATTTGCGTATCATGTTTGTTCTACAACTCAATTTTATTTAATTGATACAAGTCTTTCTGCAAAAGATACCAAGTTGTTAAGACTCCATAGTGAGAGGTTTTTATAGTAAGCATAGAGACGCAGTGTTTCTGGAAAATTCCCTCGTGGCAAGAGGGAAAACGATTCCCCTAAAATCGATAACTGAAAAGCGTTAGGCATTGGAGAGCATCGCGGCGGCGCGCGCCGCTTCGTCCGACGCCATTTTGGTTGCTTGCACTCCCACTTTACTACCCTCCTCGTTCATGTAATTTAATTATAAGCTAATGCTATATACAACGCTCCTTGTAATATTGTGAGGGCTCCTTGTGACACTGATAAGATGTCACGTCAAGTTACTAATTTAGATTTAGGTACGAAAGCTTTTAACACACACCTAAATCTTGCTACTAATAACATCTCTGATCGAACGTTTGCATCTACATATGACATCACATTTGCAATTTACATCGGTATTGTGCATTAAAGTATAATACAATTAACAAATATTGCACTTTTTTTGAAATCGTACATGCCATACGGCAAGCGACAAACTATTCTACTTCAAACAACAATGACTCTAAAATTAAAAGAAGTGAACACATGAATAGGTATAATTATCGAAATTGCATCCTCGGCGAGTGTCTGCCACAATAACAGTATTAAATTAAAGGTTTGTTGGCAGCGGATGCGGAACAAAGAGCACGCGATCGAATCCTTCGCTTGCCTTCTGTTGTTTTGTCCATTTTCACTATATTTAAACGATTTTGCTCAATTTTTGCATTAAAATTCAGAAGAATTTAGTCAAAAAGGCCGATACGAATTGAATGAGAATCACCTTCACCTAATTCGTCACACGGACAGACCGACATACGAAACATTTTTGTCTAAGCTGAAACCAGATTCCATCGACTGACTTGAGTAGGGAAGGTACCTACCCTATTTTACTGATCTTGGGGATGAAGTAACAGAAAATACTCCAGCTTACCCAAAGCTCCTGTTTAACTCCGGGCATGCTCGTGGGCACTGGAACCTGTATTATTGTTACTTATGAGTTTGATTGGTGAAAACGTACAACAAAAGACGGCTGTAGGTATTGTATCAAATATTTATTCTTGATATTTTCACTCAGATAAGGACAGGTAGACCCGCTTCTACCATCCCGCTGGTCCCGCTCACTTTGAGCAACCAGCGTAACTTCAAGGTGGCTCTGGCCTAGCGACCTGGTTCGACCCCAGGCGCTATGGCCGTCATCTAGTCCGGCCCTCTCTCTAAAGGGGACCTGGACTGGCGACTTGGTTCGACCCCAAGCACCCCCCTTGGGGGGGCCAAGGTGGCCCGGGCAGCGACCCGGTTCAACCCCAGGGAACGCCACGGCCCCCATCTGATACGACTTTTGCCACGCCCAATAAGGGCTGCAAGTTTGTCAGATTTAAAAAAAATGATATTTTAACATAGCCAAGAAAATTCCCAAAGTGCTATAAGGTGACCTGACATTTGAATCTTAGAATAAGTTTTAAAATAAACAGGATAAACGTTGACAAACCTTTTCTGACAAGTATCTTAATCGAAGTTAACACACTTTATGTAGATAGGTAACGTTTAAACTAATCACTTTATATGCCGATTTTCAAACAGAGGTTATTCGTTTTCCAAACTGTGTTAGATTTTGAACCAACAATTTTAAAAATAGGTATTTCTGTAATGAAATATTTTTTTTCTACTCCTGTACCTACCCCCTGTATCTGTCTTTTACTTGGTCACGAACACTAATATAAAAACATACATAATATGAGTTCAGAGAAGTCTATACTCTATTCCCCATAACAGCACTAGTGTCGTTATAGTCACTTTACGTTATTGCTAGAAGCCACAGACTTCTAAATCTAGGTTAAACTTAGGTCAAGGATTAAGCGCTCAATTTTAACTTTACGGTAAAAATGCACAACTACCAACTTAACAAACAATTAAATTCCTACGGTTTTTAAGAGAAACAAAACTTTCCGAACTAAATTCATTGATGCCAACATAAAAAAAAGTATTTTTAATTTCAGTATATTTTAAATTAAAAAAAAAGTTTACCATAGACACATAATGTCAGTCAAACGTCATATTTGCCTTGTTTCCAGGTTATGATTAATTTTGTATTTTATAATTTAAAACCTCGTCGTAGAAAAAGTATTGTATGCAACGTTGTATAATTAAGTCAAAAAACGGTCATTGCGTCTCTATTTGCGATACTCGCCGCATTCGCGGCTCGTATCGCAACTCACGCAATTCTCATTTTTTGAACCCACTTATACAACTGTTACATAAAATACTATAAATGCTCGTGGTGGTACGCTGGGAGATTAACAGTCGACTTATTAAACATTGGTCATTAGTAGGAGGAGCATCTCCACGCATCATATGACTGATAAACGTTTCCTTTCCGTTCGCCAGTGTTACCACCAACAGCGCCCAATTTTTTGTGCCAACCATTTTTTGCGCAGTCACAGGCAGTAATTTATATCGTTTTTTGTCGACAGGCCCATATAGTGTCCAAGTTTATAATGAACGGCGTGTGCGTGCGATGGCGGGGCTGGATCGACCTGGAGAGGCTCGACGGAGCGGGGTGTCTGGAGCTGGACGAGGAGCGCGCCGCCATAGAGGACGCGGCGTTGCGCGATCAGATCGAAAGGTACAACCAGAGGCTGAGGGATTTCGAGGACAAACAGCGGGTGTACAGGGAGCACGGCGATGAACTGCGCGCGCACTCGCACGCGCACGTGCAGCGCTGCCACCAGGCGCGCCAGCCGCCGCACGGCGCGCACCCCGCGCACCCGCACCCCCACCCCTCGCACCCCGTCCATATGAAATCGCAGGGAGCTCTCATCTCGTAAATAAACCTTTGTAAATTAGGCGAGAATATATGTACTTTGATTTCCATTATCTTGTAGAATATAAAAAGGTGAACTGTTCTTGTTATAATTATGGGCAAGTTAGAAAAAGTATTGTCGCATGCATGGCCACGGTTAAAGAAATTAATTTTCGTGACACATTAAAGTTAAACACATCCTCCATTGTTTTATACCTTTTCATATTTATTAAAACCAAAACGTTCAGAGCAGTCGAACCTAAAGTTGATTAGTGTTTAACAAAAGTGCTTACATTGGTACATAATAGCGATTACATATATAATTCACCTGTAAAAACGTTAATACAATTCTGTGGGGTATTATATTCTCGTCTTTTAACGTAGCACCAAAAGTCTGACTGTGAATCCCGTAGTTAGTATTACTTATGTATAAGAATAATGACATGCCGTCGCCTTAAAAATTACTGATAACGACTAAGGGCCTTATCACACAAGATTTGCGGGCGAGTTTCCTTACAAAACCAGTCGCGGCGCACTCGCGATGACTTCGCCGCGAGAGACATTTGTATGGAACTTCGCTTCTAACTCGCCTCGCCCGCAGCTCACTCGCAAATCGCAAGTGTGATGGCTCTAACGTCAACTGAATAAACATAATATTTACCTCGATTTTAATTAAATTACTTACTAGTGGCGAACTACCCACTTACATTAGAATCGGTCACTCATGCAGACCATCTTTTATTAAGCTGCTGGTAAAGAAATTAATTGAAATTTTGAAAGGCAGTCAAATTAGACGATACAACATGAAACAAGACAGATGAGTCAAGGGCTGACAAAAAATGTCTACTACAGATTTGTCACCAAAAAGAAACCTGAGTTTAGAAGAGAAGAACTTTTATGATTACTTAACTCGATCGTAAATATAAAACATCTGCAATGTTAGATTGTAAGTTTATTATAATTATGTAATACACACGTAGAAACACTATAGAACAAAGTATATGTGGCTTCAATAGCTTAATATTCTATATAGATATTAAAACATTTATGTTAACAATAGATACGTACATAATACGTATAGAATTCCATTCAAAACGCGCAAAAGAATCATTACTTATGCTTTTTATTGATACATATAACAATATTACGATCTACTGAAATTATGTGTAGATATGATTTTGCTAATTAATTAAATCTAAATATCTGTTCTTGTTTACTTTGTGTTATATTATGTTATTTATTTTTAAGGAAATTGTATACATTAATAGAAAATGATTAATACAATTTTTGTGATAAATAGTAATGTAAATAAATCCTAATGATCTTTTAAAGGAACATTTTATTCAGACATAAACGTGGAATTAACCCTTCAAATCCACAGATCATAAACATGTGAACCCAAACTTATCCTCTAATGGTTTCAATACACAATACAAATTAAGTAGGTAGTCCGTCCTGGCTGCGAAAGATTGTATTTCGAAATAGGCTACTTTCCTGACAGATCAAATCAGTTACTTTTTATGAAGTGTCAAAACGCTCAGATAGTATGAAGTTTGTATGGAATAAAAGTGAAATGACGTCATTTTACTCAAACACCAAATCATCTTATTTATAGGTTTTGATCTTTTAAAAATCGTTTAAAACGCTAAATAGGTGATGTTTAGATCATTTTTGCAAATTTTCGAAAGCTGATTTAATGGCTAGCGTGTGAAGTAATTTATATTGACTACAGGCAAATACCCTATTGACGGACATAAAATAAAAACATTAATCGTTAGCATTCTGAACAGAGAAGATAAAACAATTGGAGTAAATGAAAAACTATAAGTTAAATGTCTCTAAAGGACCCCGGACCTAAAGTATGTACTTAACTGAAACCACTTTTCCATACTTTAGGTCCGGGGTCCTTTATATAGAAATAGAATACACTAAGGACCTTAAAATAAATATTTATTTTAAGGTCCTTAGAATACACTTAAGTTCAGACAGTTTTAAAAGACTTGTATAACCACATTTTTATTAAAAAAAACCCGACCGCGGTGCACTTTGAAACTGCACAAAATCCGCCATTTTGTTTATTTTAACGAACTTCATACCCAGTGACACTCGCACCATCAAGACGAATCTAATGATGTATCATTTATTAAAATCGGATGTGCCGTTGAGTAGTTACGAGCGGACACAGGAACGGACATACATACATACAGGTCAAACACATAACCCTCCTTTGGGCTTCGCCGCAGTCGGGTAAAAACAGAGGAGGTACTATGTCACATTTTTTATGTAGTCTCCATCAGATAGGTACATCGGAGCAAACAAGGCGCTCACAGACATATCTGCACACGAGTATTGTCAGGGCGTTAGAGTGCATATTTAGATATTTTGAGCACCCTGAATAGGCTAGACAACAAAATAAAATGTTTAGTAACTCATTTAGGTACCTACTTGTTATCGAACAGGTTTGTTAGAAGTCGGTTATTTAAAAAATGTTTAATTATGTCAAGTGTCTTTAAAAGCAGTACAAAACTGACTTGGGTCCATTTTTTCCTTACGGCAAATAGTATCAATACTTCTAGTTACACTGGCAAGACGGAGCGCAAAACCTAGAACAGTGGAAGAAGGTGGAAGGCTCTGCCCAGGAATGGAACAGTAGGCTCATACACAATGGAAAGTACCTCCTATTCGTACCTATTTGCATTTCTCATGGTGTCATTGTCTCTCACTCTCGTAGGATCTCAAGCTCAACTGTAATGCCGGCGTTTGACGAATTTTACTACAGCATTTAGTGCAAGCAATCAACTGTGATCTGTTCAACGAGCATGAATGTGAACATTTCCGTGCCGTCTAAATTGCGTATAATGAGCGAGGGCGGGGCGGGGCGGCGGCGCACACAGCACAGGTGCGGCGCGTGCGATCGGCGCCCCATTTCACAAAATTACAACTCACTACTCTACCAACAAAACCTGTAACTGATTCTTTACTTGCCCCATAGTTTCTAAATGTTACTTTTGGTGTAACGGGCCCCAGCGCAGCGAACCCCCGCACCGGCGCTGTCAGGACATGCGATGCCTAATTGCATTTAATTTGACTAGCGCGCGCAACACGAAAGGGAAGTGATCCCTTACTTTTCACCCCTTACTTTTTTGCTCCAATGCGCAAAGCCTCGTTGAGCATGATACCTGTGATCAGTATTAACTGAAACTAATGGTAATTTGATAGTTATAGGCAGGCCGCTTGCTAATTCGTTACGGATAACCCAGAGCTTTAACCTTAGGCAAAATGCTAGGTTCCAGCTCCGACAATACGCTAGGTCCTTATCTAGCTTATCCATCCAAGCCCTATTGCGTTCCGAACTCGGAAGGTTGACAAACGGGTCTCCGACTAGATTCTGAAATAGGGTATGGGACTTAATTAATGGCATAAGTAATATGACAAAAACATGAAATACCTAACTAAAATATCGCTGTCTACAAAAGACGTGCTCCGTAATCGACCCATCTATTGCAGCTTATGTCACACTTTGTGCGGAAGTCGCTAACTCGGCGCATGAGATACTATCGCAGGTTATATTGTGACCGACGGCACCTTGACCGTCAAAATTGAGCAGGTAGCCCCGACATGATCTTTGACGATCGACCGCAAAAAACTCGGGACGTGTACAAGAGAAATCAGAAACGAACGCTATCCAGATCCCGTGCACAATGAACCCGTGATTTATCAGGCCATTCTTTTTGCGTAAAAAGCGCAGGTCAGTGTCGGAGCGAAGCACCAAAAGGGCATTTCGTGTAATCCGCGTACGAAGCGTGGGAACGACGCGCCACGCTTGATTCTACATGTACCAGCTAATATTTTATAGCATACGGGTAAGAATTCCATTAGGTACCTACTCGATGCGTTGCCCTAAATTTAGGTCACCTAAATAAAAAAGTAAGTACAATAAAGCAAGGGTCTATCAATACTATTTTTGTTAAATGTTGTAAGTACGTAAACTTTTTTAAATTCCTACGCAAAGTTTTGAGGGTGCTCAAAAAGATAATTTTAAATACCATTGACTAAGATTAGTTTGTTTTATGCTTATATGATATATTACCTATACCTACTTAAGCTTGAGAAACTGGATTCAGAAAAATAAATCTTACCTACCTACAAATACCTACAGTGAAGTGAATACCTAGTTGTTACTGTCAAAGATATTTATTTGGCAAAACGTTCATAAGCCTACTCGGAAATATTTTACAACATTTTTGAAATAATGAAGTAATTTTAGTTTATCTCAACGTCCAGTCAGGTAAGTTACAACTTCATTCGCAGCTCCCAACTGCAATAAATCTTTCAACAGTGTCCTCCGTTGCATTGTGCGGCTGATAGATGGCACTAGCGATAATTTGGACAGTGGTGTTAAATGCACTTGCTCACAATGACGTGTTATGAATCTTTCTTTTGAAATCCTAAGAAAAATGTTACAGTATTGTATTACTTCCTTAGAGTGTCAGGTGGGTATAACAATGTAAATAAAAACCCACCAAAACATTTTCATGTTAAGTAACGTCAAAACACTGTAAAAATTTATCAGATCTTACAGAAGGCCAAGCTCCTAACTCTACACGCCCAACCCAATACCTATAACGTTCTGCGTGAATCCTAGTCCCCTAAGTTCTCAACAAACTCTATGCCTTAGTCAAAATGTGTGACCTGGCCGTGTCGTAAGACTCGTAAGAGTGACGTAGACACTGCTATGGGCTTATGAACAGAAAGTAGGTAAGTCACTAACTAGGCGTTAATTTTGTGCCAATATAGGTCCTTGAGTAACGAAACGGCCAAGCCACACATTTTGACTAAGGTGTAGTACCTACGGTTTACAACATATACCTACATAGAATATTCGATCATCGACACATATGTATAATTTTGTCGTAACCCTATTACACGAATAGGCTTACGATAAAATTATATGTGTTTTTAAATAATCTTACGGCTTCTCCTTTTCAAATATCACGAAAAATATACGAGATCAAGGGAAAAAATTAACGTTAAGAGTTTTCATTGCAACAGACGTCTGGGCGAGGCACTTTACGCTGTTTTCCATTTCAAATTTTGCCTCATTTTTAGGGTTCCGTACCAAAATGGTAAAAAAGGAACCCTTATGGTGCGACTCTGTCTGTCTGTCTGTCCGTCTGTCACACCCAGATATCTCAGGAACTACTGATGCTATCGATTTGAAATTTGGAATAGTGTTAAAAGTAGCTAACCCGAGCCTATTGGACATAAAAAATATCTTGTACCTTTTTTACTTTTTTTTTAAAAGGCTCCGTAATGGGACTTTGAAAATGTAGATTAAAACACCATTTTTATTTTTTTTCTTAAATAAGTAGTTTTTTATTTATACATTTTTATGTACCATTCCCCCCCTATTATCTCCGAAGTTATTGATCAGAAAAATCTGTCATAATTACTAATTATAAATATCAATCTGAATATTACAGGAAAAATAGAACGGTCTTGCTAACTTTAATACTTTTTTAGAAATTTATAAAAACTTGAAATCCCTAGCGGCGAGTAGCAAAACTAAGCGATGGCATGTTTCACGCTAGGGGATTTCCGGGCAAAACTAGATGGCGCTAAAACACTAAGCATTTAACGATGTTATAATTGAACAAAGAAACATAGTATAGTAACAATTAGTTCGTAAACAGCTAATAATAAATAAATTTAAATACATTTAAATACTGTGTCACGTTTGCAAAGTTAAATAATTGTAAATAATATTATAATTATTTTACCAAGCTTATACATAGATGGCGTTGTAAATTCGGGGAACAGCTTTTTGTATGGAGAATGACAGTCCTCTTGATTTAATGGTCCTTGCTATTAAATAGAATCATTAGGTACACGTCAGGTTCTAAATATTACAGGGAAAATATAACTGTTTTCCTAACTTGCACTGTTTTTTAGAAATTTGCAAAAATCATAACATACTTATTTGCTTCTACTAAACAAATCGACATACAGTTTTTCTTGAACTATTCGCGTATCTACTTATGAGTTTGTACGGAACCCTCGGTGCGCAAGTCCGACTCGCACTTGACCGGTTTTTTTAGTAACTGACACCATTGTTAAATAACTGCGAAACAAAAACAGGAAGTTAAAATATCTGAAGGAAAGGCATAATAATTAGGTAGGCAAACGGGTTCTAATCATGATCTCTGACAATTCCATGCGTCATTTCAAAGTAACGCAGATATCTCGATATATTTCTGTGATAAGTACTCACATTTAATTCATTCACCGTGAAACATATGTATCACGTCAACTTAATAATTAGGGACGCATAAAAACATTCAATGACAGGGTTAAGTTGGGCCGAAGTAGAAAGTTGTTTATACTCAACACCACAGGACCATAGACCTGTATGGCTTCCCGAAGACACGCAAACCGGCTCGTCTCACACGTGAGTGCCCACGAGCATGAGGCTTCTTGTGGTTCTCGGTCCGAGACCCTTATTATCCTGAATATTATAAAATTGATACGACAGTAAACCGCATGATACCCAGGTGATTCGCAAAAAATATAAATCTAGAACCTCCTCTTTTCTTGAAGTATTTAAAATTTAACCTCCGATAACGATTCGTGTAACAAATTTTTATAAAGTCATGAATTCATCTTTATAGGCATTTCAGTCTGTTACGGTTCTACTCCATGCGGTAGTGAATCGCATTTTAATCAGACTACACGTCGAAATGCTATAATGTCACAGACAAACAATCAGGCAGAAAAACGACTAGACACCCCATTTTCATAACGTTCCATATACTTAGGGTAAAATACTTTATGCCACACCTGGCCATAAAGTGGCTTTTTCCGCACGCTGCGCGTACGGAAAAAGCCGCTTTCTGGCCAAGTGTAGACATAAAATTATGTACACAACACGGGAGGTAATAAAGAAAGCCCTCTATCGCATATTTACGTCCCTCGCTTGCAGCTCGGGCCGCAAACACCTGCGATCTCGGCCTTTCTTTGTATTACCACCCTAGTTGTCTAATGTACTATTTTGTATTTAATATAGAGACGTGCCCGTTTACTCACCGTTGATTAAGGCAACGTTGGGTAAGGGGAGGCAACGGCAACCCTAGCCCATTGTGCCTGGACAAGGTACCTAGACCTTGTATTGCATACAAAATTAGTCTCATCAAGAAAAAGGATAACGGAAGGTCAACGTCAGGCGGTCTCTTCTACTATAGGACAATATGATAAGATATTCAAATCGTTTAAATAGTCGAGCCGGTGGGAATCGTGTTCCATGGACGCCACGCCACTGGAACTACATACACCAACTGACTATAACTACCTACCCTACTAATGCGTATACTTTTAAATTTGACTTGATCTCTGATAGACAGATACTTAGTCGGACCAAAGTGAATATTTTTTTGCGTTTCAGATCTTAAAACACTCGTACATTAAGATTATAAGGCGTCCTCTACACAAACAATTTGTTTACATAAGGAAGCTCAGTTCAGTCATCACATCACTTAAATCAAAGAAAAAGATATTCTAAAACATCATTAAACCAGCATTATTTTGTTTCAAATAATTATCTACATTTTAATTATGCCATGTTTGAAGTTAAATAAAGCTGTTTGTTTATCCAACAGTTCTAAATTACACGATGCAGAGCGTACATCAAATGCTCCGTTTTATAGCCCAAGCGCGCCTGCGGCATCGGCACTTTGAAACGAGTAGCGCCATCTCATCCATATGTTTCCTCGAATTAACGTCTGTTTTCTGTGAAGAAAACGACTGTCGTTAAACACGTATAGATTACTGCATAAAACAATATAAACTGCCTGTTTATAATAAAAAGAAAAGAGCGAAGACATCCGGTAACGGGGTATAACATAAACCTAGCTCGATCGGTTTCTAGTTTAGACGGTGAATCATGACATGATAGCTAGAATTCGTGAGTCTCTTTAGTTACAGTTATTAGTTAAGTATTTGTATTGGCGTCGTTTGTACCGATTGCTATGCACTGAACAAAAAAGCTAAACCAAGCGTGTGAATTCTTGCAACAAGACACAGGAATAAGGGTGAAATCACATCTATCAGCATCGAATCGCTTTTAATAGTTTTAATTACAGACACACTAAACGCATTGCGAGTTAGAGTATGCTATTAATTAGGTACATGTTTTTTTACAGCTGCTAAAGGATACCATCGCATGCTTTTAACTGCTAAAGGATGCCACTGCATGCTTTCAACTGCTAAAGGAAGCCATCGCATGCTTTCAACTGCTAAAAACTATTGCAAGCTACTTTATATTTGTGCTTCGTCGCAGCTGGAGTTGCCCGTGCTGCCCCCTTTCCATTTGCGTAAGCAACTGTCTCAACCTCATTCACAAGCATCCCGTCGTGTGCCTATGCAAATCAAAAATTCTTGTTCACAAACACCCCGTCTCACGTCACGGGTAAACAACCGTTCTCATGCGTAAGCAACCATTCTCATGCGTTAACATGAAGTGCATTTAACATGCTTAAAAAAGTTTGTCCTTCAGCATGTTAAATGCATTGCTACACTTGTAAGCATTTATCGATGCGGAAAAGTGAATTGATACGTACGGATCTTCATACAAAATAACAATTTTCCATATAGGTTTAAAATGCGATTCGATGCTGATAGATGTGATTCCACCCTAAAGAATAATAGGCTCGTGGAAATCAACGTTAAAATCGCAAAGTTGTACGGCCCCGGTAGTGTATTTGTGCTTTAACTATGCGTTTTTTGACAGTAACATTTTGTTACAAATTAACTATTTACATTAAATTTGCTATAAATCAGGTTCTATTAATTTTTACTGTAAGTGAGTACCAAGAATTAAGGTTTCAATTTGATGAAACTCCAATAGGCAGGGTCGCTCTTTCAATCTTTGTGTTCACCTTGCCCGTTTAGATTCAGAGCTGATTCTTGGCACAGTTGTTCCTTAGATAATCTGGAGTGCTTCGATATCGATAAACATCACGAAACCTCGTACGCGTAGTAGGGGGAGAGGTGACGAGTTCGGTTTCAACACTTTTTTTAAGGTATTTTACTCCAAAACTTGTATTGTTTGTCTCAGATCTTGTATTGTTTGTCTCAGAGCTGACTGAAGCGCTGGATAGGGGCCAGCAAGTAGATGCTGTTTATACAGATATAGGCAAAGCGTTCGATCGTGTTAATCATAACATTCTGATTCGTAAACTATATGACTTCGGGGTCCATGGTAAAATACTTGATTGGTTTAAAAGTTACTTGACTTCAAGATCCCAAAATGTAGTGGTTTGCGGTCTGGAGTCAAGAAGCTTTAAAGCCCCTTCTGGAGTACCGCAGGGCTCTCATATCGGGCCCACATTATTTCTAGCTTTTATTAATGACATGTCCCAGGTAATTCGTCACTCAAACTGTTCTCTTTTTGCGGATGATTTAAAGATCTTCAAAGTTATAAATACTCCATCTGACTCATTGCAGCTACAGGAAGATTTGACTCGTATTCATGAATGGTCTGATCGGAATAAACTACCTTTGAATATTAGCAAATGTAAGCACATTAAATTCTGCAGAAAACGTAACCCCTTAGCAACGTCATATAGCATTGATAATGTGGTCTTAGATGAAGTTTCCGTAATCAGGGATCTTGGTGTTATATTCGACAGCCATCTGTCATTTACTACTCACATAGACGAGATTGTTAAAAAGGCATACAAGTTGTTAGGTTTCGTTTGGCGTAATGGAAAGGTATTCAAAGGCAAAACAGCTCTGATAACTGCATATGTTTCTTTGGTTAGGAGTCTCTTAGAATACTGTTCCAATGTCTGGAACCCCCAATATAGATGCCACCATGACAGAATTGAAAGGGTCCAAAAGCGTTTTCTGTATTATCTATCCATTCATCAAAAGAAACTTCCTTCCCTAGCAACCTATAAGGAGAGACTAAATTTTTTCCGTATACCATCCTTGGAAAATCGTCGATGGATTTCCGATCAAGTCTTACTTTACAAAATTTTAAATGGTTCAATAGATTCTCCGCAGCTCTTAAGTAAAGTTAGTTACTCAGTGCCCAAACCTTACTCCCGTATAGTAAATTTCCGTCCTTTTGCAGTCAACAGCTATAGAACAAACCTAGGATCGCACGGTGTCATTCCAAGAATTTGCAAGCAGCACAATAATTTATATAAGGCTACTAGAGTGGATCTTTTGTCAATGACTCTGTACAAATTTAGAAACTTCCTCCAGAAATGCAATTTCTTAGACTTTACAAATTAGTTATTTAGATTTAATTAGTTTTATACGCATCAGTGTTATTATACTATATAGTGCGTCTCTCACTTTGTATAGCTGGCTTATAAAAATCGCATGCTGTGTTTGCCTATAAGTGGATAAACACTCATGCATGCTATGTATTCATTCTATCTATAATCATTTTGGTGTTGTATCTGTTGGCAAACCTATAAATAAATAAAAATAAAAAAATAAAAAAACTGTGCACGCCAGTGAACATCGTATGAGGACATTGGCGAACCATTAAGACATGGTGAATTTATTTCACACCATCATCAGTACCAAATTGGTAAAAAAGGAACCCTTATGATGCGACTCTGTCTGTGTGTCCGTCTGTCTGTCCGTCTATCTGTCCGTCTGTCACAGCCAGATATCTCAGGAACTACTGCTGCTATCGATTTGAAATTTAGAATAGTGTTAAAAGTAGCTAACCCGAGCTTATTGGACATAAAAAAAAACTTGTAGGTACCTTTTTTACTTTTTTTTTAAAGCGCGATGTAATGAGACTTTGAAAATAGAAAGTAGGGCTATAATATTGAGTGGGGTATCAAATGAAAGGGCTTGATTTGTAGATTAAAACACTGTTTTTATTTTTTTCCTAAATAAGTAGTTTTAGATTTATGATTAAAAACGTTAAAAAAAATACCATTCCCCCTATTATCTTCAAAGTTACTGAACAGAAAAATCTGTAATAATTACCAATTATTAATGTCGTCCTAAATATTACAGGAAAAATATAACAGTTTTCCTAACTTGCACTGCACCGTTTTTAAGAAATTTGCAAAAATCTTAACACATACTTATTTGCTCCTACTAAACTAATCGCCTTATACAGTTTTTCTTGAACTATCTATGTATCTACTTATGAGTTTGTACGGAACCCTCGGTGTGCGAGTCCGACTCGCACTTGAGCGGTTTTTTTTTTTTAATTCATTCCGAAATGGTCCGTATACAAAATTTTAGCCACCTTTTTAACCCCAAATGGTGGTTGAAATCTTTAGGGACCGTAATTTTTTTAAAGTAAGGTGTTTGAAACTCCATACGTAGCATATATTAGAAGAGTGCCTAATGACTATGATTTGTAATATGATGTGTAAATAACAGGTGGTTTATGAAGTTAATTTATTTTTTTGGAAATAATCCTTAAATGCACAAAATAATCTGTTTAATGCTCAGTTTTAGGCCCAGTATTTGAGGATTTTGTTTAATTACAACCAAGTTTATCAACAAATATCAGAAACTATTTATGAAGTAGTCTTCATACTTGCCCAATTATAATTTACACACACAGACACAAATTTATATACAGGTATAATAAAATCGTAGGATGACTTATGTTTGTGCGCGCATCACACAGAAACTACCGGACCGACCGATTTCCATAAAACTGAACATACAGTCAGATTATGACCCCGGTTACTTTTAACCCCGGATACCTTTTACCTGACTTACTACACCCCTACGAAGTTGGGCGAAACTACATAACACAACAAACAAATACCTACAGACCAACTAGGAACTCTTGAAGGACAAAACATAGAGATTTTTTTCATTGCGAGTAACGAATAAAAACAATGCTTCTGCAAATTCATTGTGATACGTATACCTAAGTGTCAAAGCGAATAAGCCCGCAGAGGATTAGCCGTGTGATTCCGCAGCTTCTGCAAACACTAGCTGCCCTACACATTTGATGCTCTATTTGATTTGCTTCTAAAGATTATGTCGCTTCACGAAATTATTTCACGATTAAGCGACAAGTGACAGTTTTAATTTTGTGCATTGAACACTGATTCTTTTTAGAGGCCGTAAGGTCCTTTAGGATTGTACCACATTCCAAATAAACGTGTCCTTTGTACATTACAATGATAGTTAAGGACCAAATAGTTATAATGATAATGTACTCGGGAGTTCATATCACTTTAACTATTTGGTCCCCTAAAACAGAAAAAGCTATAAGATTTCTTTTATGTCCAATAGGCTCGGGTTAGCGATTTGTAACTCGAATTTCAAATCAATAGCAGCAGTAGTTCCTAAGATATCTGGCTGTGACAGACGGACAGACAGAGTTGCACCATAAGGGTTCCTTTTTTACCGTTTTGGTAGGGAACGCTAAAAAAGAAATGTCTCTTTCTTAGTGTCAGTTATAAATAGCATTATCACTTTTAACACTCAGATACACGTGCCAATATACTTATGCTAATTGGAAATGATTACCCAACAAATAGGTTAACTTTAATGTGAATCATATGTGAATGAACTATGACGAATAGGCATTCAAGTCAAAAACGATTGTTTACAAGTCGGTCTACGGGTTTCAATTTTATTGGCTTATCAATAAATTGTAGGTAACTCAAGTATTGGGAGTGTCTTTTGACTTTATCGACACAGGTCACGACACATCAGAATTTTAAAATGTCACATGATATTAGTACACAGTGGTAGAACAGAGTATCAATAAAACGGTATTAAATCGCAGGTACTGTGAAGAGGTAGGTACCTACATGAGAGGAGCGCAATAAATGATAATCCTGTAGCACGTGTGGGATAATCTCGGCTAATTGAAGCGGCTCATCCGGCGCTCACAGCCCTCCCTCGCGATGTGAAATGCGAAAATTGAATTAAAGAGCTAGCGCATCGATTGATTTTGCTCACGCTAAGGAATAAAAGTAACAGAGAGTTTTTGGAAGCTGTAACATATCGAAACTTCTTACCCAAGAAATGGAAACCAAAACTTTGATTCTCGTAAAATGTGACAGCCTTTGTTAAAAAGGTGGAATATGTTAAGAAAAGGTGTGGGGGGACGGGGGATCTAAAAATCTGAAAAATCGTGTGACGTAGGTACTTTGTGACCCCTAACTTGGATAAATCATCGTTCACCTTCCAATGCTCCTGGGCGTTAAGTTGATATAAGTACCTACGATATATATCCACCTACATTGCAATTCACAGAGGCACCCTGCGCACAGCGCACACTACTCAAAGTCCTCTGTCAATTTCTAGATTGTGGTGTGATAGGTACTCCATAGTGCTGGTACCAACTTGGGTGCTTGCATCTTCGTGGATGTAAGTTATGTGTGCCATATCTGGTAGAGTCTGTGCGGAAAGAGAATAGGCGTGGCGAAAAACGGAACTAACGTAACCAGTATGGCCACAGAATAGAAAATACGGCACATACGGTAGAAAAGCATTACAGCGCCCCCAATCTAAATCCTATTCTTTTTCCGCACATACTCTATTAGGTACCAAAAACGTAAATGTCTAGCTTGTAAGTTATATTTGTAAGTTGTTATTGCAATGCCCTAACAGGGCCGTACTCATAGACATAAGTCAAATTGTACAATGCAATAAATAAATGAATTAATTCAATGAATATTACCTACCCACTACCCAAGCACATAGTCTCATCGTGAGAATCATAGCGTATGTTGTTAACTTCTTATCGACGATGACAAATGTCAGATATATAGAGGAAGTTGATAATATAATATACAAATATGTATTCTCAAATACCTTATATATAACAAAAATATTTCCGGGAAAAGTATAATGTTACTGCAGCGACATCTGTTGAATGTCGCTGATCGTATTACAAATTTGGATTATTACGACGGTGCCAGACATTACGTGTTTTTTTTTTCAAATCTTTTCTACAAGATGGCAGCACCTTTATATCCGTGAAATATTAATATGTTGCACGCTTGATTTCACACAATATATATTTTATTCTACAGAAAGTAAATTAAACCGGCACTGACTGTTAACTTTTTTTTTATCTTATCTGTAAAATACAGACACATTCATTCATTTTCATTGTCAAGTAAAAAGTGACAGACATTAGATTTCATTAGATTTAGATTAACACTTCTCACTCGGTTAGTTTAGTTTACGTTTTGATTTTGGAATTAATTTAAGATTGTGTGTTGTTTAAGTTAGGGGCGTATACTGTGATGATAAGAGTTGTTATCGCAACATAAATACAATCAATTAAAAATGACTGAAGACACAAATAGTAATGTTAAAGAAATTAGAGAATTGTACTCCATGTTCCATCAAGAGTATATAATTATGGCAGAATAGTAAGTAATCTTTACTATTAGGGAGCACGACTCATAAGTAAAGTTATTACCGGAGTAAACCCTCACTGTTTTGCTTGTGTCTTCGTGAAGTATTTACCTACCGAGTATAAGTTAATATATATAATCTCAATTTTTTCAGCCGTATGCTACAAACAGAAAACTTGGAAGGAATTTACGTGATACCGTCGTACGAGAATTCTTTTCGTGAGTGTCATATTAATTGTAATGTTTTACTATGAGATACTAACATTCATCTCCGGCTTCACCCGCGTTATTCCCGTTAATGCCCCAAGGAAACTCTTTACCGGGATATAAAGTATCCTATGTTTCAATTAGGACTTGGTCTACTTGCATTTGTTACCCCATTATTTAGTAACAAACTTTCACATTTATAATATTAGTAGGTTGACATGCTGTTATCCAAATCATCCCTTAAAGGGGTGGAAATAAGTATAGGGCAACACACACATACACAGCCAAAAGCTAGTAGCACAACTAGTATTCATTTAGATGTATTTCTTTGCTTTCAGAGTGGTTTGGTGTTGTTTTTGTGAGAGCAGGGTTCTATGAAGGTGGAGTGTTCAGGTTCACTCTAACATTACCAGACAAATTTCCTAATGAAGAGGTTCCGGTAAGTACATAATTATAATTCTAATACTACAATTAATTTCCATTTTACATTCATTTAAATCATAATAGTTTAATGAAACTGACAATAAAACCTACCTAAGAAATTATTGTACCTATACTGTACATTAATTATTAAATGTATAGTTGTATTCTACCCTGCCAATAAATCATTAATTAATTACAGTTGTCTTCCTAGTAAGCTTAGGACATATGCTATTATTACCCTATTATGTATCTATACAGTCAATTAACACATTCATTTATTTACTACCTATGTTGGAATACTACAATCACTAGATAAAACCTTGGCATAGTTATAAAATGGTTAATGTTTTAATATTATTTTCAGGTTTTAGCATTTACATCACATTTATATCATCCTGCAGTAGATGCCAACACCGGTATTCTTAACCTGAGCCAAGTTTTCCCACAATGGGACAGAAAAAGAAACCATATATGGCACATCTTGAAATACCTACACCTAATATTCCATAATTTGAATATGAAGTCACCTACCAATGTAGAAGCTTCAGTAGCGTAAGTAAATTAACATCATACATGTGTTATTATTTTAAATGCTTAAAAGATTTTTTTCATCAAAACGACTTTTTAAATTTCAGGTATAAAACAAACAGAAAGATATTCACAGAAAAAGTAAAGGAATGTGTAGTAGCCAGCATTGACCATGTTTATGATGATCCACCAACTGAAGACAAGCACTACATAACATTCAAACCTTATGACTCAAAAATCCATGACTCTGCAAGGCACCAAATGCTAAAGCCATCTATACCTAATGAAGGCATGGATCAAGGCATCTCTTGGGTGCAGCCAGGATCATATCAACCATTCTCCAAGGAAGAAACTACATAAATTATTTCTACTGTCTGGATTATCAGTATAATGCATAAAAATATTATATAGCCATATTTAACACCTGTGATAAAAAAGCAATTACATATTAATAGCTAGGACTTGGTGTCTTGAAATCGTCCTACAGAGATAATAATTAAAACAAATGTATTACAAGTATTAAAAAACTTTATTAAATTATCACAGGGACACAGCAGTGACCCAGGAAAAATACATAGAACTCTAATAATTGACAAACTTTTATTAGAACAGACACTATGTGACTATTTACAGTATTTAGTATAAATACCTATGTTAAGATGTTAAAGTTTAAGAGAATAAGTTAACATTTTGTACAATTAATTCTAATATCATCTAGAAATCAATATATTTATTGAGTTAATCAGGATCAGTATTAATTTTTATTCCATATTCATCAATTTTTTCTTGAAACCATTTTTGATCCAGCTCATATTTATTATTTTTCCAAGTGAAATGTGTAGGGGGCTGGCCATCACCATTATGGAAGTCAAAATGTTTACTGAGTTCAATGGAAAGCTTGGATCGTACCAACCCTATCCCTCCATACTTATCGTCAGCAGGATGATACACCCTGCCCGTGAGGGGCAACATATAAATTTTCTTAGGAATAAATGGTGTTATTAGTAATTCTCCGGCATACCCAAAAGTTATAAAGTCCTTTTCTTCTTTGGTTACAATATGGGTGTACACAATTGGAACATCATCACATCTTATAAAATTTCTTTCTCTCCCACATAAGGATATAAAAGGAAAATCTTCTGAGTACCTTCCAGTTTTATTCAATCTAATTCTTTTAAAAAAGAATTCTAAGAACTTCTTTTCCTTAAAGCAGGATGTAAAGTTTTTCATTTTAGAATCATCTAAAAACAACTGTAACAAAATATAAAATGGTAATGAAGTGTAGTTATAAATGAGTAGTTCTTCTGATTATTTAATTATAATATAATACGAACAAATTATTAAACCATCTTTGAGGTAAATACGCACCATTCCTTGATGATCTATGTAGTAAAAATATTCCCTTATTTTGGGTTCAGGTTCTTGGCCTTGTACATAGTGCAGGAAACAGCTTTGGGGTATTTTCCAATTCCGCAAGTTGCCCAAATAGTTCGATGGTTGTAACAATGGTAAACAAAGTGCCCTCATAACTTTACTAATCTCACAATATTAATTATATCAACAACCTATTACACTGTTTTGAACTTTGCTTGGTACAGTAGTGTCAATTTTAGGGCTGCCAGCATAAAAATGAAAAAAGTCATTGAAATATCGCGAAGTAGACAAAAAATATTGACGTCAAACTATAGAGTCTGTGGGGAAAGAGAATAGGCGTGGCGAAAAACGGAACTAACCTAACCAGTATGGCCACAGAACAGAAAATACGGTACAAAAGCATTACAGCGCCCCCCAAAATTAATCCTAGTCTCTTTCCGCACAGAGTAATAATAATGACAGCTGTACACAGTCACTTGTGTTAGTTGTGTTACACGTACTTGCCGTGTGAGAAGGGTACAACATACGTAAATCGCCCTGTCTCGCCTCAATAACGAGAAAATTTAAATTCACTCGTGGTGGCGCGCCTAAAAATGAAATAGTATACAGGGTGATTACGGGGTCGAGGAGCAAGAAAGAAGCATTTAACTTACTTTCTCCTGAGGATCACGATAGGTTAGGATTAACAGTACACCAGCGACTTATTTTAGTCAGCAAAAAAAACTGTGATAATTCGAGATCATGGTCACCCTACTATTTCCCAAGAAAACTTATGTGAAGTCCATGGACTTCTATCAGAGAGTTTGTTTTCTAAAAAGGTGTAATATTAAAAGTAGGGTGACCACGCATTTTGAGTCAATAATAATTTTTAAATAAAAATACGTAAATAATGAATCATCTTTGTTTCAATTAAAATAAATACAAGTAGCATCGCAAGTATTTACTGAGTCAGAAAAAAATGGTTGGGATCACGACCCCGAAATCAACCTGTATTAGTAAAACTCGGGGACAACACTACCATTAACTTCACGAACAATAAATCTTATCTGTATTTTTATACGTCAAAATCTAAATTCATGGATGTGTGTATCTGTTGTCAATAATCTCTTCATTGCATTTGGTTTTCATTTCATAAAAACAACTGTTTAGTAAATACATCAATCAAATTTATTTATCGTAACACATTTACACAAACTAGTAGTTTTCAGATAACTGCGTCATGAACGCTTAATTCTGTTTGGCTTTCTTCAACACAATCCGCAAGGTTAACTTCTCCGTAAATGGAATGGAAGTTTAAAAACTACAACTAATAATGGATTCTATAAGAAGATCATGGAAACTTCGTATGTATACGGCTGTAATAAAGACAATGCTACTATATATTCAATTTAAATAGATACATTAACATGAAATTGTATTTCAGAGGAATTTGTCGCCCACAAGGCGAATGTCAACTGTTTGGCCATGGGACACAAATCCAATCAAGTCTTGGCCACGGGAGGCGACGACAAGAAAGTCAATTTGTGGGCCATTGGCAGGCAAAGCTGTCTGATGGTGAGTGCTTAGTCTAATCACAATTGAAAATAAGCTCTTAATAGTATTTACAAATGCTGCACCACTTGTGCTTATTTAATTATATCTAAATCAATATTTTCAGAGTTTAAGTGGGCACACAACTCCAGTGGAGTGTGTGTGTTTTGGTCACTCTGAAGACTTAGTTTGTGCTGGCTCACAGACAGGAGCTTTGAAAATATGGGACTTGGAGGCAGCAAAACTGCTAAGAACATTCACTGGACACAAGGGAGCTATTAAATGCATGGATTTCCATCCATATGGAGATTATCTGACTACAGGCTCTTGTGACAATAATATAAAACTCTGGGACACACGGAAAAGAGGTTGTATTGTGACTTATTCTAGTCACAGACTGGCCGTCAATAGTTTACAGTTTAGCCCTGATGGACAATGGATTGCTTCTGCATGTGACGATGGTAACTGAAACATTTATTCTTGCACCTTAATTAGTACTTTATGAATTCTCAAAATTGTTTTAGTATTTTTGTGTGTTATAAGTGCAGACACATGGGTGGGTGCATGCATTAAATTTATCAGCTGATATTCTTGCAAACAACTAACCAGCAGATGTGACTAGATTAAATTGTTTTGTTAAAAGTCAACTCTCATCATCACTCCTTGTCACAGTACTGACTGACTCTTGCTCATTGGCATAGCAATAAGGTGGCAGAAAGTGACCCCGGGCCTGAAAGGGCCCCTGACTTAAGATGTATCTTATCTTTTCTGTCTGTCTGTAGACAGTGAGGAAAGGAGGAACCTAATATTGTCCATGGGTATCTGATGTCATAGTTATGCGAATGCTCTTGCTTCAGTTTTGTTATTGAAACAGTGTAAATTGACCAATTAATGATTAATTAATTGCATTATCTGTCTTCCATTGTGTTGTCCAGGCATAGTCAAAGTTTGGGATGTAAGAGTGGGCAAGGTGCTACAGGAGTTTAGAGAACATACAATGCCAGTGACCTGTGTGAAGTTCCATCCGCATGAGTTCCTGCTAGCCAGCTGCGGAATGGACAGAACTGTTAACTTCTGGGATATGGAAAAGTTTCAATTGGTATCCAAGTTTGAAAAAGAAAACACTTCTATTAGGTAACCATTATTGATATAATTGATACTACATTTTGATTATCTGAAAATACCCAGGTAGATAGTATTTATCATCAGAGGCAGTGCCGCATTAGCCACGTAGCAAGAGTAGTCAATGCTATGGGCCCACTCGCAAATGGGGAGCCCCCCCCCCCCCCCCCCCCCGTATCGGAAAATTATCGGTCAGTGGGTATTCAGCATATCTGAGATCACTCAAGTGCCTCTTTGGAGAAATGCTACAGGCACTGCGCTGGTTTAATCCGCCAGTGATCAGTGGAAAAAAAAATTATGTGCAAATAAATCTTTTCAACCTTCTATAGAGATTACAAACCTTAAGTGCTTTTCATGCAACTATATTTTAAGTATTGGGGTTCCCTGTATTTGTAATAAGTTTATTCATCTGAAGGTATTGTTTGTCTGATTTATTATATTGCATAACTTTCTCTAGCTTTATCCAACTGTATTTTCAGGAATAACGTCCCCTTGCTCAATTTTTTTATATAACTTTTCAGATCAATGGTATTCAGTGAAGATGGTACTACTCTACTTGGGTGTGGTAATGATGGGCTGCATGTAATTGGCTGGGAGCCAGCTCGGGTGTTTGACACTGTGCATGGTCACTGGGGTCAAATACATGATATCACTGTTGCTCATACACAACTTGTAAGTCCATGTCACATGTAATATGTTGTAAAACTTTCTTAATTTACTCTTTATTGAAAGAAGACAATAAAATAACTTGTTTAAATTAGCAAATTTAACTAACATAACAATATTTATGAGTTATACTAGAGGATGTCCACTGATTATTTGTGTTTTATTTGTTAGTAGCTGTCCCGGCGAACTTCGTTCCACCTGAGAATTTTTAATATTTTATATGTTCTAATAGTTATTCTGCTATTCGGGGCGGAAACAAACTCAACAAATCAAAGATCATAAAAATCGGTTCTTGACTTATAAAATGGTGTAACTAACCCGACTTTGTTTTATGTATGTAGAATAGATGTTAATTTAATGTGTAAGTATTATTATTCACACTTTTATTAATGCATAATACCTTTGAATTCCAGATCGCAGGATCATTCCATTCAACCTATGTGTGTTTGTCAGTAGTTGATCTCAATAAAGTACACCCATTCGGAGGACCTCCGCCAGTTGCTCCACCTGTTGTCAGAGATCTCTCTCCATTCCAAAAAGGACAGTCTGTGCGAAAAAGTTTTTCAAAACAAAAACCATCTAAAGAAGGTAATATAATAAATACAAATACATCACTGAAATTTAAATGATTTACTGTCATTAAGTACAAAAAGAAATTCGTCCACTTGAATTGACCATTTGGAATTTCTAGATGGAAAACTTTCCTAATAGGTATATTTCAAATTGTAATTTTTTCCGATTTGACGACTAATTCTCTGTGGACGAATTTATTTTTGTACTTAATGACAGTAAATCATTTAAATTAAGGTTAATGACTGAACTGACCACAGTCATGCAAGTCGAATTTAGGTACAATCATTTGTTAACTCAGATTCCGCATTAAGCTTTTCTTTAATTGGCAAGTAAACATTAAATTAATGTCAAATGACGATTGATACCCGTTTCGAAATATGCTTAACTTCTTTTTTTGGGCACTGAAGTTTACCCACTTCCTTAGGTTAACCCAAGAATTGCACTCTTATATTTCTAGTTATACATAAGTCGACACCGCTGGATGAAAAAACTACCGAGGAATCAACTTCAGGCACCGAAGCGGATGAAGAGTCAGGTGCAGTTATATCAAATATTCACGACTACACTGAAATTTTTCGGCCTTCTAGAGCGTGTGAGTAGAACAAAGTATCACTTGCTTGTCCAAAATGTATTATAGCCGACACAAACACGGTGAATTGCTGTTACAACTCGCGGCAACTAAATCTAGCGTTGGCCTGGATTGCGCAGAAGCAAAATATAAGGGATCGTAGCACTGGCGTGGCGTAAAAGATACCCTTGGGCAAGCTGATACAGATTTAGTGTCTATTTTCCTTAATAGCAGTAAAATAAGCTGCTCAAAGGCCTCATATTAGTCAAGCCGGTAGGATCGTAGGGACTTTAAAGTAGTGCGCAGATCCCCTCCACATTTTGTTCACCGCTAGACTTAGTTACTGCGAGCTATACTGTCTAAACTATTGTTATCACCTGCTGTTTGTACTTTTTAGTGAATCGCACGCCACCGCCAGCTACTAGTTTATCCTCTGAAGATTATTCATTGCCAAGTAAGAAACATTGCCCTATTTTACCATTGCATAATTTTTTCTATCACCCTTTGCTTCTTGAATTCCAGCAACTAGGCACTGCCAGCAATTCGACAAATGCTGTTTTAATCGATATTATAGATATAAATTATCTATGGATATAAGAAGTTTGGTTTTCATAATTTAATGTTTTTTAAAGTATGGAACAAAATTATGTATATCGAAAATTAACATTTTCGTATTATTGCTAATATTTTTATCTGGGAAACCAATTTGCCTAATTCTGGCGTTCTCTGTAATTGTTCCTTAACTAATGTTGTTATTTCCTGCTTATTCTATGTGCACCAATACTTTTTGTCTTATACAGGGGGTTAGGTAATGAATGGATAACCTATGAACTGGTGATAGAGGGCAATTAGATATAAAAGATCAATTGAGAAAAATGACATAAGTCAAAATATCTCGGAAATGGTGACACTTTTACTAAACCTCTATTAGCTTTATTTGATAGACCTAATTGCCCTGCATCACCAGTTCATAGGTTATCCATTCATTACCTAACACCCTATATATTTACTTGGTATAAGATGAGCAAAAAGAACTTAGACCATCCATCTAAATATCGGTTATCATTTTTACGCCATCGTCATAACATCACTAGAGATATCATAGATTTCGAACATTTGCTTCGCATTTGTATCTTTTCAGTACACCTATATTTGTTCACTGCTGGACATATCGATCTCGATTGTAGGTTCAAATGGGGGTAAGAATGACCTTTCTGTCAACCAATAATTATTTACATTTGAATATTGATATGGCGGTTCTCATCCAGGTTTTTCTAATATCTTGTCGTATTTGAATACTGAGGTACCTACGAAAATGTACGAATTATCTACAGCAGCATTATTCCTCGAGCAACAAATTACATTCTCCAATAAATATTTCCAGCGGAGGATTGCATGGGTAAAGGTGGGAGCCCGAGCACGTCCCTGCGAGACCTGATGCTGGACGAGCCGGCGCGGCCGCCGCCGCAGCCCTCGCCGCCGCAGCGCCAGCGGCCCGACCACTCGCGCATACCCACCTCCACTAACGTTAAGGAACATTACGTGATAGAAAAAAAGGATACGTTTTCAAGTGAGCCTTACAAACTTTATGCTAACTTTAAATACTAAAGCAACACTTTTTTAACTTCCACTACATACAATGCTAGTGCTTTCTAATCATTTAACGATTGATACACACAATTTTGATTCACAATAAAGATTGTGGCTCCACTGAGGCGGAGAGGAGATGTGTAGGGTCGACCAATCACATTAGTTGAAATCCACACCCCGTCTCGACTCCGCTTCAATGGAAACAGCGAACACTAATGTGGTTGGTCGATCCCTACACGTCTCCTCTCTGCTTCGTTTGTCTCCGCCTCAGTGGAGCCGCAGCCTAATTATGGAAAGTCCATAATTTTCTGGTTATAAATGATAACGCTCGCCTACCAAAAAGGTTTTATTAATAATTAAATCACGAAACTTTTTGCATTCAATTAAATTGACAACCTTTTATTTAAAGGTAAATAAATAAAAGCCTGAAAATAATTCACTAGTGTAACAAGGCCGCTTATATGATATAGGCTATTGCTTACTTAATACTTGGTATAAATAGGTTTCAATAGCTTACTTTAGTGCACTCAAGCGCTTAATTCTTGGCATAGATGAGATCTTAATAACTTTGGTGCACTTGAGCACTTTATTTAGATAGCGAGAGGTTCACTGTGTGAGTGAATGAATGGTTTTGCGAACCTAATGCTTTTAAATCACAACAATAGTTAAAGCAAGCTTAGCTGATTTTACTTTACTTGAATTTAATGTACCTTATCTACCTAATTGATGTATAAAACTACAATTATGTATAAACTACTGAATTCATGGCATATTTATGTGACATACAATCTGGTATATACCCATTCATAATTATTATATGAGTATTAATATTCATTTGATCGCTTAACTCAGGGTTGGTGGAGAACAACGCTAAAGAGGATAACACTTTCACAGCGGTGCCAAAGCCTGCTTCCAGGGACTATGTCATGCCTCATGCGAACACACTTAACCGACACAATTCATGTAAAGAATCTAAATCTACTGACCTGTGTAAGTTTAACTACTATGAGCATTCACATGTGATACGGGAACTGTTGATGTAATGAAGGTTTTTTTCAGCAGCGGGAAACATCCTTCGACCTAGCAATAGCGAAATATCCTTAGTCCCGCCGTCACTGGGACCAAGATCACTTTCTTTCACCAGAACTTCATCAGAAACTACTAGGTAAATATACTCTTCAACAGACATATCCAAAAAACATCATCATCATCAGCTTATACATATACGTCCCACTGCTGGGCACAGGCCTACTCTCATAGACGAGAGTGAATGAGCTGTAGACCCCACGCTAGCCCACTGCGGATTGGGAACTTGACATACACCTTTGAATTTGTTTGCGGATGCATGCAGGTTTTCTCACGACGTTTTTCCTTCACCTAAAAGTTAGTGGTAAATATCTAATAATATTTCGTACATAAGTTACGAAAAACTCATTGGTACGAACCAGGATTCGAACCCACGATCTCTGTTTGAAAGGCGCATGTCCGAACCACTCGGCTACCATAGCTTCAAATAGAAAATGCTTCTGTTCTACTCTGTGAAAATGTTCCTTAATTTGTTCACAGTCGTGCAGTCCTCATTCTCTCATTTCTCCCAGTTGTTTTAATATGATCCGTCATGATTTTTCTTTCTTTTTTGTCATGCTCCAAATATAGGACATTAAATATACAAATATATGAATTATCAAACTGTTGTTTGGAGTGGTAATGATTTATTTATTTAAACTTTATTGCACAAACGAAAACTTATCGTACAAAAGGCGAACTTAATACCATAAGGCATTCTCTACCAGTTCACCTTAAGACAAAGCAGATCTATATATTATTGTAATGGAGTTTTCACTGTACCATGTAAGTAGCAGTGGTCGGCACTATCGGTGCAAAACTTCAACAAAACTTGCCAAGCGGACATAATAGAGTGCATACACCTTGAAAATATTAATATCTTTATACTCGAGTATTGGAAATCCGAGATTTCGATATAGAGTTAAATCTAACACTGATCTGCCAATAATATTCTTATTTCCTTAATTGTAAGTTCTCCTTTAAGTCAGCTTTACAAGTTTTGTTAAAGTTTTGCACCGGTCACTGGTAATTAGCTATTGTTCGAGAATGGTTCATTGTGACACGCTTCATGTTTAATTAATTGCTTTCTTATTTTGTAGGCGGAGAGTAGATAATATAGTAAGAGAGCCCGTAGTCGTGTCGCGGGCCGTAGAGACGGAAGAGCCAGAGTTTGTGCCCTTCGCCACCGACCGGCCTGTGGGGTTGGATCTCGACGAGTTTCTACCTGTAAGTAAATACTTTGTAATTGTATCTACGGTCTTGATTAAACGATTTTAAAAAAACGCTTTACGGGATACTTTTATCAATTTTGAACCAACTTTAAGATTTACTATTCGTTAAAAATATTGTGCTTAAATTTGGATCGATTTTACTGATGTTGTCAATATTACACACGTTTTACAAAAAATCGGGTGCTCTTATTGAGGAGTGATTCGAAAGAACTCATTAGTCGTTAGTAACGACGGTAGTACGTTTCTGATACGTATAATAAAATCATCGAAATTTAAATTTTTTTTTGCGCATCACGCAAAATCTACCGAACCGGCTTTCATGAAATTTGGTATACAGGTAGATTATAAACCCGGTTAACATATACGCGTACGAAGTTGCGAGCGAGTCCACTAGTAATAAGTATAAAAACACTGCAAACTCTTTGAGCTTTTGCAACTATCGGACTTCGTGTCAGTAGGAATGCCTCGGCAAAATCCAAGCGAACGTGTGATATAGTATACCTATGTATAGTGATGTAGTATTATTGATCGAGTTGTTCGGTTGGTGTGACAGAGGGCGCTGGCGGGGTCGGGCGCCCGGCGCGGCGCGCGCGGCGGGCCGGAGCCCAGCGAGCAGGAGGTGCTCGGCGTCATGATGCGCGGACACGACTCCATGATGGCCGTGCTGCAGGCGCGCCAGCGGGCGATGCAGGTACTACCGTTAACACACACAACCAACGACTCGCCTACCAGGCGCTTGTAACTTTTGCTCAGATGCCGGCCGCTTTTCGTACCGCATTTAAATTTGTTTATTTCATGTAACATTGACACATATTATGTTAGTATTATAACGTAAAAAAGAAACTAAAGGGTTAGTATTCTAAATAATAAAATTATCCTTATCACCTCAGTATGATGACACTAATCATATGGCACTATTGGCCTCACAAAACCTAGCGGACTGTGTCGGTTTCTGGGGTAGTTTTCTATATTTTGTTTGGCCGTGCAAGTATTAAGAGACCAAATACTTGCGTCAAAATTTCCTGGTCACGGCACCAATAGATGCCTATTGCCTCTACTTGTTCTTGGCTACACATATTCTAAATGTACTCCTACAAAATCTCATTAAGTATAGTTCGAGTTAGAATTGTCTAAGGTGTCCGAATGTTTGTTCATTCTCTTTACAAACATTCGGACACCTTAGAATCTAAGACTATTATAGAGAAAGAATTATCTAAGGCTTAGATAATTCTTACTCTATAAGAGTCTGTTTTTTAGATATACAAAAAAACCACATGACTCGGATCTTTCAACCAATCAAAACGTGGCTGATTGATTATTTTTTGTTTACATTATTTTAAATACCTAAGAGAATAGAACATAGTAACGTGGAAGACGATGCTTTTACAATATTCGAATATTTGTCATTACTAAAAACCGCTGAAAAAAAATGGGATAAACTTTCCTTAATGTCAAAGGTCCCTAGTTCATTTCTAGTCCAATATTACACAAAAACTTACATAACTTTCTTAACTGTCAATAAAGAATTGAAACGTATATAAAAAATCTCGCATTGTCTTCATTGTATACACTTTTTTTCAGATATTCCATTCAGTTAGAATCAACAAAAATTTGAAAATGGCCTTAGAATCAATAATCGCACTGGAGGACACATCAGTTATACTAGACATTCTGAATGTAATGGCGCATAAACCGTAAGTTATCTTGGAATTGTCATACTCATTTGTTTAGTTTAAAATTAAATAGACAAGTACTTATTGATATTTTCTTCCAGGTCGCTATGGAATTTAGATATCTGCCTTTTAATGCTGCCTAAGATATATGAATTATTGCAGAGCAAATACGAATCGTAAGTATCCTTAATTTCCATTACGTGTCTGCACTTACGTAGGTAAAGTGTTATTTTTAATCGTCGAAACGACATTTCGAGTCGCACGCCAAGCTATTTGTCTCTGTTTTAGCTACTTAAGAAATTGCTTTTTGTTACTTTTTTTATTGGCGTGAATTAAGCCCTAAGTATAGGATGCACAGACCGCGCGCGAGTTCCAACTATTGGGGAGTGGGAATGCGGACAGAGATCACTGGGCCCTCTATTCAACAGTACTATAGGGGGACCCGATTTCAAATCTTTAGAGGTCGTGCACGGTCTATACACATACACGACTTATAATTGAAAGAATAAAGCTGGTGTATATCATTTTAAGCCTCAAGTAGATATGTGTCGTTCTTAGGCAAAATAAACTGCTTATTTGTTGTCAATAAGGTTCTAGCAATAGGAACATTAAAAATCCTGCTTATTGACAAGCGACGTAGTTCCTGTTGTTTAAAACTTCACATATTTACCTATACTATATTCGAGAGGAAATGCGTGTACACGGTGCCACGGATCTTAATTCCACGCGAGTTCGACTCGTCTTCGACGTGTAGTAGCGATCCGATGTTCTGCGGGCCGTAAATGACTTATTACGCCCTAGGGAATAATGTTTTTTTTTTATTTTATTTGAATACGCTGGTTCTGTTTTACTGTTATTTGTCATGTTCAAAGAAAACGCCAACTTACTTTTTTTTATATTTTATTACTGAAATATTTATTTAAATAGAACTGTTATTACGAACATGTGTATGTAAGTACATATTTCGATAACTTAATTAAATGTTTAAATAGTGTATTTCAGTATTTTGCAAATAACTCAAATAAATTAAAATTGTCGTTTTAGGTCTTTACCGCTATGGTTTCCGAACCTGACTTGACATTCGCATTATCTATGGATATATGTCACTTTCTGTTTTCTTCTCATACTGGGTGGATTAGTAAGGTTATTTATTTAGATTTCCTCACAAGTGTGATTAAAAACATTGTGTGTGCCACGGGCGGTAAAGGAATTACAAACTCGTGCTATTAAAGCCCTCGGCTTCGTTTCGGGCTTCTAACACTCGTTCGTAATTCCTTCCTTACCGCCCTAGATACACAGTGTATTATCACTATCAGGTACATGCAATGCGGCTGCAACGCCCTACGACTGATCGTGCGCAACTTCTCGTCCGTGGTCCGCGCGAACGTTTCCGCGCCCGTGCGCACACTGGGCGTGGACATCCCGCGGGAGGAGCGCTACGCCAAGTGCGCAGCCATACACCGGTTACTACTGGACGTGCGGGCTTTCCTGTTGAAGCGGCAGACGCTGCAGGGCCGGCTGGGCGCCGCCTTCCGTGACCTACACACGCTCATGCAGCAGGGCCTCGACTGACCAAACGCTCCGCAACCACGCTATTATTAGATTCAGTAACGCCCGGTTGCACAAGCAGTCCCTTAAGGTTAGGTCGCTCCTCTTATTTGACGAAATAAAATTAAGTAGTTTAATACAATCTGTCTACGCAAAACAACATAAGTAGTTAACTAAACAACGGGAGGAGCGCTACGCCAAGTGTGCAGCCATACACCGGTTACTACTGGACGTGCGGGCTTTCCTGTTGAAGCGGCAGACGCTGCAGGGCCGGCTGGGCGCCGCCTTCCGTGATCTACACACGCTCATGCAGCAGGGCCTCGACTGACCAAACGCTCCGCAACCACGCTATTATTAGATACAGTAACGCCCGGTTGCACAAGCAGTCCCTTAAGGTTAGGTCGCTCCTCTTATTTTTCGAAATAAAATTAAGTAGTCTAATACAATCTGTCTACGCAAAACAACATAAGTAGTTAACTAAACAGTATAATTTTGAAGACGTTTTACGACAAAGTCCAAATTACGACCTAGCCGTCTTCGATTAATTGGGGAACGTTCATAAAAAAAAAGATTCCGATGAACTGCGAACCTCTTTTCTTTTTTTGAAGTAAGTTAGAAATCACCGCATGCAACTGTTTGTGCGACTGGGTATATGTGGCCTTTTAAATTAAGTACATAGTCAGATAGTTGTATTATCTCCTATGAATAAGTAAATAGTATGCAAATAGCTATAATACACTCCACAAGGTAGTGAAATAGGCCAGATCCGCTTCTAGACAGTACTGAATCGATACTGAGCAACAATGCAAATGTAACGTTTATCATAACATTAGCTCTGCTAACTAAATACTCCGTTATAAAACAACGGCTCTTATCAAAGAATTATATAAATCTCCTCTCAGTGATATGTAAATGTTAAATTATTGATTACAACGAAGGTACGAGTCCCAGTGCTCGACGCCCAATAGTTGACACCTCTATTGCTAATGACTGAACATTCAAGATGGCTACTAGTACTTAGTACTAGTAGACTGGCTACTGGGGCAGTGTCGAGCACTCGGACGTTTACCTTACGCATCTAAAGGTAAATTAATAATAATTATTAGGTGTTTAAATTCATAATTTGTTATAGAATATAGTTTGAACAATGTAATCAATTACGCCATCTTAAATTAGTTGGAAATTACTGATTAGAAGATGTAAAATTTCGCCCACATAGAAGGGCTAAATTCCATGTTTATGAATTTAAGTATAACACATTGACATTAACTTCGTAATTCAAATTCCGTCCTTTAGTTTAGTTGATAATGATACCCACTTTAGTAATTAATATTGGTACAGACAAAACATGATTAAACGAGGCACACACAAATATCTAACACGACCACTATGAATAGAGTGGTGGGCGTTTTTTGTTTTTTGCATGCTCCGTTTAATTACATACAAGTGAAATGAATTTGATACAAATCATATTACATTTATTATTGTTTTTGGCTGTTATTCTTATGTTTTTGTGTTTCAAGTATAATGTGTATAATATTAGGAGAACGAATGTACCATGCCGTAAAATAAATTTAGTAAATTAACTTTAACACTATATAAATCCCAAAACTGTGTCGACTGTGCTTGTACCTTTTTTCATTAATAATTCTGAAACAGTATTGCTATCAGTATATGTAAGGGTCTTATTACGCTGGCGATTTGGTAGCGAAATGCGAGCCATACGATGACATCACCGCGTCTACGTGGTGACATCGCATCGCTCGACTGCCCAGTGGCTTTTCACATACATAAGGTCAGGGCACGGTCGCCGTGTCGTGTAAAGTAGAAATGTATGGGCACGGGGGCACGGCGACCGTGCCATGTGAGAGCTATCTATGTAGCTTATAATAGTACATTACACAACTAGGGTAGTAATACAAAGAAAGGCCGAGATCGCAGAAGTTTGCGGCCCGAGCTGCAAGCGATCAATTTACCACCCTAGTTGTGTAATGTACTATTATGCCACACCTGGCCATAAAGTGTGCTACCAAATCTCGCTATCTAGCCAAGTGTAGACATAAAATGATATGGGTAGGTTAGGTACACAACACGGGAGGTAATAAAGAAAGCCCTCAATCGCATATTTACGTCCCTCGCTTGCTCGGGCCGCACACATCTGCGGTCTCGGCCTTTCTTTGTATTATCACCCTAGTTGTGTAATGTACTAATTCTAGCACGGTGACCGTGCCGTGACTGTATGCATGTGAAAAGGCACTCGACGCGATAGCCACGGTTGCGCAGCGATCTTGGGTGGTTAATCGCAGACCCGTCTTTCCCAGTGGGCACTTTGGGAAAACAAAACAGTGTTCTGTCAAAGTCATAGGTGCCCCATTATCCTAAATTAGGATTCCTAATATGCCCAGGGCCTCCAATAGGTTAAAGACAGCCCTGGTTAATCGCCAATGTAATAAGTAGGGATCGGACGATCGAATGCAAATGATATAAGGAACAGGACTAATGAAAGAAAGAAAAGAAAGAAAAACATTTATTCAATAACGCACACAAAAACAGGACTTGGGGCAGATACACAGAAACAGATCACATAACATATGCGTTCAGGAGTACACAGTGGGTCCAGCAATGTGTGCGATAATGAAAAGGCCTTGACTCAGCATTGTGTTACAGTTTGCAGGTGATGCAAGCTGTAACGCTGTTTTTCTGTCAGAGCCTTACGGGGTCCGGTCCGACTTGAGAAAGGCGTAAGCCAAACATTTAATAATAACAAAACAAAAGACAAATAACTACTAATAAATTACATGCAAACTTCAAAATATTTTTTTTTGTAAAACAGCTAAAGCCAGGAAATAAAAATAGAACATGTCGATATTAAAGTATGTATATCTATTTAATTATATATATATATACATATATAGTATATCCGGAATAACCAAGAAAATATTGTATACGTAGGCAGCGACAAGAGGGTATAATGGAGTAGAAATCAGTGTTACATTTTTTAAGCAGGCGATAAATTTGTCGATGTCGTCCAAGATAAAATTTCTAAATAATTATCCATCTTTATCAATGGTGATTTTCTATAACGATAAAATATTAATGTAGAAATTTTATCTACCATGACACCGACAAATTTATCGACTGCCTAAAAACTAACACTGATTTCTACTCCATTAGTCCTGTTCCTTATGTCATTTGCATTCGATCGTCCAAACCCTAGTAACAAGGCCTCCTAAATCAATGTATGTTGTGCGTTTTAGCTATTAGATAAATGACAAAACGTTGATGTATGTTGCTGTAATCATTAGAAAAGAGGATTGATTTTACGGGAGTTAGAGGTAAACTTCAATCGTAGTGACAGATTATATTGTTGATGACACAAGTGTAGAAAAAACTAGCCTTAAATCTAATTATGATTTATTAATGTATCATTAATAATTACTTACTCTCTATTACTCGATTTCGTGCATCACGTGTTGCATACAGTAAGCTAGAGTACGTAATACTCTCCAGCAACCCTACTCTTTGCTTTTTGTTTATATTTTATCGTCGACCTGAGGTTTAATTGGCGGTTGACATTTTTTTGAAATTCAATAGTTTTCCCGGGACAGACACATTTTAGTGCGTCAATCAATCTAGTACAAACTCATCATTTTTGTATGACATGCTGAAGTTACTCAGCCCCGGATCTACGACTTTTCCGAGCCGGGGCTGAAATTTGATGCGGAAGGAGGAAACTCTCACAAATGTATATGATTTCGGCGCCCCCATGATACTGCCGCCCGGGGCACGCCCAAGATCCGGCCCTGGACTAACTGTACAATCTACTTATCAACTCCCTACAATGCAACACAAAATGTGATGAACGAAACTTAAACATTTTATTCCTAATTTTACGTTTATTTCAAATATTATTAATTATTTATTTTATAATAATTCGAACTGAATAATTAACATAAACTACGAACACACTTACTTAAGTAAAGTAAAACCGTTATCCAAACAGGTAACTATTGATCATCATGTTTCATCACAATTACTTACTTTAAAAAAATTGCAATATATTATCCGAGATATAAATATAAAACTTGCCATTTTATAATGAAGTCTACCCACGGCAGGGCCCGGATACCGGTATCGGTATTGTCTCCATATAAAAATACCGGTATTTTTCCGTTCTTTGGTTTAATATTTCATTTTTTAATCGGATGATCTAATAATACGAAGTCATTACTTAAATACATAACTGAGCCCTACATAAAAAGCATAAAATAGTTCAAAATATTGGGCTATTTCGGGGTTTTTGCAAAATACCGATTCCGAGCCCTGACCCACGGTTCCTACAAATTGTTCGACTTTTGAGATCAAAATGCGACGAGACTAAACAAAAAACAACGACATAACTGGAGAGACCGTCAACTTTTCATTCCAGCTCACCCAATCCAGCGCCACTGGAATAGTGTAAACCGTCAATCCAGTGCTGGATTGAACGTGATATAGTGAATATATGATAGGTCGCGTCACGTAAAAAGAACGCTGGTGGTGGGGCTGCGCAGTAGGCAATTTATCGGTCTATTTGGTGGTATGAGGTGCGGCGCGGGGAGGGCGGGTGCCGCGCCGCATCATTGCCGGGGCGCTATTGGTTCGTCAGCCGACCTTTGCTTTCCGCACTGTGTTCACGTCACGTTCGTTCTCAAAATACTGTCGCGCACAAAAGTGTCTTGTTTATTACAAAATTGTTTTACATAGAAAAGTGAGAAAAATGATTTATGTGTTTGTTTTGTTCCATTCTACACAGAAACATGTTTTTAATTCCATTTAATGATATATCAACTAATAATACTCAAGGATCCCACAGTCAAACTGTGTAAACAGTTATGGGGGACGATGTTTTACTATTAAGCGTCATACCAAAAAAAAAATTAGGTTCATGCGACGGGACTTTCAACGTTTTAACATACAATATAAATTGAAATATAGACAAACCTTTTAAGGGCGTTATATTTCAACGAAGATTAAAAGTTGCGAACAGCTTTGTGTGGGTTAAAAGTTGATTCACCCTATTAATAAATAAATAATAGATAATAATAATACTACATATACTTTTTGATCGAACCGCGCCGCGAGCGAAAGGCTAGTTTAAAAATAAAACAATAAACATAGTACTTTCGTGCGCGAGTGTACCAATGCGCAAACATACCCCCTCCACTTTCTTCCAGCGTTCTTTTTACGTGACGCGACCTACGCGTGGTTGTTTTTGGTAACAGTCTTTAACAACTCTTAAAAGACTGGAATAATGTAAACGATATGCTCCAGTCCACAACTGGACTGGATTAGCCCGCTGGATCACTGGACTGGAATAATGTGAACTGGCCATTATCTTATGTTTCAATCCAGGACATGATCTACTTGTATCACAAATACCATCTCCCGCGTTGCCGCGTTTTTTAGTAACAAACAGAAATCAACCAAACATACACAATCTTTTACATTTATAATATTAGTAAGATATAAATCTCCGACGCTTTTCACGACGGGTACGATAGCTCACACTATAATCAAAGTCAAAGCACGAGTACCTGCCGAGCTCTAACTTGCCTAACATTATACTTTGCTTTAACTTTCAGATTTTTTTAATTTTAATGATGTCCTCATGATATGTTTGACACTTGTATAGTTAGGTACCAATATTCTATCACACTTATAAATATTTGATAGAGAAATATGCAACACTGTATACAGTGTGAAACGTGGACAGTATAAGGAAATCCTAAATTAAAGTTGCAGGAAAATTGACTTAGGTTTTTTTAGCATTCCGTACGTCAAAAGGCAAGAAGGGAACCCTTATTGGATTTTACTTTGTTGTATGTTTGTTTCTAGCAATTTCAATAACCGCCATTGACACAGTTGAATAGGACATTTGCAAACTTGGTAAAATACGTAACACAAATATTTGTTTTGTATAGTGTTATGGCAAGGAACCCTCTGTGCACGCGTTAGTCCCGCACTTGGCCGGTTTTCCACAAAATAATGTTGGTACAGAAAATATTTTGGTCAAGCTATTGCTTTAGGATTTCCCTGTACCTACTACCTATCCCATTTAAAAGGAACACATTTATATACTTGGAAGCGACTGTAGGTACATATTTTTATACGTGCATGTTTTAATTTACGTTACAAATAGACGTCAGCTGCTAATCTAATAGACTGAATAATTGTGTAAAAATTGTAACAGAAAATAATGTAATTGTAAAGAAATTAAACAATTTTCACTATCTGTTTTGTAATTATTATTTATCCTATAATTATATTTTAATCAACGTAACCATGCAAAAATAAACTTCAAATAATGAAGTAGTGGGTTCTAGTACATAGGTAAGCATTTTAGAAACTGCAATTTTATGATTATTTGTGTGGCTTGGTTCTTCATTCAAACAAAAAGAGGGTAATAATCGACTTTAAAAACATCAAATTTGGTTGTAATGTGTTTCATTTTATAGCTTGCTACATTTGGCTGCGCGAAACCATGTAAGAAGGAGAAATCTCAAAATCCACAATTCATGCAATCCGTGAGGCGTCAGTTCAGTGTCATTGCCATTTATTAGAACAATTCAAAACTAAAATCTAATTACTCTGAAATTCTTATTTTTTACTTGTGAAATAAACAGAGATCGGACAAATTTGCGTCATCGCTCCTAAAAAGTGTGGAAATGACTCAAAAATATAATCTAATAATTAATCATTTAATGTGTGATACTATACAGCACGACCACGGACGATTTTGTTATTTCTTTTGCGGTACATATTCACGAAAAAAAATGTACTATTTTGTACTAATCATTAAAAAATTTGTACTCGTACGGTTCCGGAGTTGTGAGATAGAGGTTGTGGTCGTGCTAGGTAGATGCTACCTGGCACGACCACACTGAGATCGAGGTTAGTTTGATAGTCGAAATAAATGTACTGAAATTGTACTATTTTGTACCGAGTATAAAACAATTGTACCGCTTGCCAATTTAAAAAAAATTACCTTTTTGGTTCGCGGAGTACAGCCGACGGAAATGAAAGCGGTACAAATTCACGAAAAAAAATGTACTTTTATGTACTCTTCATTAAAAAGTAATAACTCATACGGTTTCGGCAGTGTGACACAAAAGGTGGGGGTCGTGCTAGGTAGATGCTACCTGGCACGACCACACTGCCATTGAGGTTAGTTTGATAGTGAAAATAAATGTACTGAAATTGTACTATTTTGTACCGTACATAAAATAATTGTACCTCTTTTCTGTAAAAAAAAAATGTCCCTCAATGGTTCGCGGAGTACAGCCGACGCAAAAGAATGAGGTACAAATTCATGAAAAAAAAATGTACTTTTAGGTACTTGTAATCAAAAAGTAATTACTCATACAGTTTCGGCAGTGTGACACAAAAGGTGGGGGTCGTGCTAGGTAGATGCTACCTGGCACGACCACACTGCCATTGAGGTTAGTTTGATAGTGAAAATAAATGTACTGAAATTGTACTATTTTGTACCGTACATAAAATAATTGTACCTCTTTTCTGTAAAAAAAAAATGTCCCTCAATGGTTCGCGGAGTACAGCCGACGCAAAAGAATGAGGTACAAATTCATGAAAAAAAATGTACTTTTAGGTACTTGTAATCAAAAAGTAATTATTCATACAGTTTCGGCAGTGTGACACTAAAGGTTGGTTAAGGTTGGGTCGTGCTAGGTAGATAGATTGAGACGACCACTTTAGCTTAGTTGGTAGTGACCCTGCCTACGAAGCAAGAGGTCCTGGGTTCGAATCCCGGTAAGAGCATTTATTTGTGTGATGAGCACTAATATTTGTTCCTGAGTCATGGATGTTTTCTATTTATTTAAGTATTTGTATCTATTAAATATATCGTCGTCTAGTATCCATAACACAAGCCTTATTGAGCTTACTATGGGGCTAGTTCGATTTGTGTAAGATTGTCCCCTAATATTTTATTTATAGATGGTTCCTGGCTCGAATACGCTGATATCGAGGTGAGTTGATGGTCAAAATAAATATATTGGTAAAATGGTAAAAAAGAACCCTTATGGTGCGACTCTGTCAGTCTGTCCGTCTGTCACAGCAAGATATCTCAGGATATACTGATGCTATCGACTTGATATTTGGAATAGTGTTAAAAATTGCTAACCCGAGCCTATTGGATAAAACCAAAACCTTATACCTTTTTTTTAAAGGGGACTGAAATGTTATGTCGAAAATCAAAAGTAGAGCTATTATATCGAGTAGGATATCAAATGAAAGGGCTTAATGTGTATAGGTAGATTCTAAAACCGTTTTTATTTTTTTTTCTTCAGCATGTAGTTTTTTATTTAAGACAAAAAAGTTAAAAAAATACATTCCCAACTATTATCTCCGAAGTGAGCAGAAAAATCTGTAATAATTACTGATTATTAATATCATCCTAAACATTACAGGAAAAGAAAAACGGTTTTCCTAATTTGCACCGTTTTATTTTTATTTGTAAAAATCAAAACTCATACTTATTTGCTCCTACTAAACTAATCGCCATTCAGTTCTTCTTGAACTATTCACTTATCTACTAACGAATTTGTACGGAACCCTCGGTGCAATTACTAAAAATCGGTCACTTGACCGATTTTTAGTAATTGCAGCGGTTTTTGCCATAACACTGTTACATTTGATGTCCCATAGTAGTGTAGACTGTAGCCATAATTTGAGCACATTTATTTTGTATTATTCTGGTCATTCGATTAAACTCTATGAAAGTGTGGTTGTGCCAAGAACCATCTACCTAGCACAGTGACCACAATCTTTTGTCACTATGCCGAAATCGTATGAATATTGGTTTTTTTAATGAAGAGTGCATAAAAACACTTTTTTTCATAAATTTTTACATCTTCCGCGATTCATTGAAGTATTTTTTTCTTAACTGCGAAGAATTACTATTATTTCATGCAAAGTGCTAAATAGTAAAGTCGAGTTCATAAATATATGAGCATTTCCTAGGCTTGAATAATAAATGTACATGGACCGGGACATATTCATCTGAACAGATTTCTCAATCAAAAATATATACACGTTTTATCTGCCGTATTTATCTGAGCAAGCTTCTCAATAATATGTAAGCAACTAAAATTGATAAAATATCTGTACTACGATTTTTCAAAATTATCTAAACAAGTGGAAATATAATAAATATCTGCACAAGGTCGTGGCGCATAAATTTCTGTACTGACGTATTCCAAATTTATGTGAACAATTAGAAGCTCGTAAATATCTGTACAAACAAAACATTTCGAATTTTGAAAAAATGACAATCACCGAGAAGAGTACCGTACTGTCAAATGATACATTTGTCTCTTTCAGTTTTAATGTAACGTCATAGAAATGTTATTAAGTAATATTCGTTTTCTGCTTCTTGACTATTATAACCGACTTTCAAAAAAAGGATGGTTCTCAATTCGTATGTATGTATTTCGATTACTCGAAGACGGGTGAACCGATTTGGAATTATTTTTTTTTGTTTGAAAGGGTATGCCTTCGAAATGGTTCTATTGCAACCTAATCAGGATATGATGATGAAATCTTGGAGAAATCGAGGGAACTCTTCAAATATTATAGGCACACATATAGTGATATGGGTATTTTTCACAGTGTCTTGTGCACTTCTTATTCACCGACTTCCATAAAAGGAGGACGGTTTTCAATATATACGTTTCTTACGTGATTACACGAACATGGTTGAACGGATTTGAAAAATATTTTTTTTGTTTGATTGTGTATGCCTCCGAGATGGTCCCATTGCATCCAACTCAGGATCTCGTCTCGGAGAAATCGAGGGAACTCTTCAAATATCATGGGCACATACATAGCGATTTGGATACTATCCGTAGTAACTTGTGCATTTCTTATCGAATTGCTACATTTAATGTCTATTATAAACCGACTTCCACAAAAGAAGGACGGTATATACAGATTGTCTCTAAAACCAACGTCCATACGAAAAGAGCAGATAGACCAACTCGTAAGATATCAAATTAAGTGATCAAATCGTAGTACAGATATTTTATCAATTTTCAGTTGCTTACATATTATTGAAAAGCTTGCTCAGATGAATATGGCAGGTAAAACGTGTATATATTATTGATTGATAAATCTGTTCAGATGAATATGTACCGGTAAATGTACATTTATTATTGAAGCCTAGGAAATGCTCATATATTTATGAACTCAACTGTACAAATAGAATACATTTATTTTGACCATCAAACTCGCCTCGATATCAGCGTATTCGAGCCAGGAACCATCTATCTACCTAGCACGACCCAACCTTAACCAACCTTTAGTGTCACACTGCCGAAACTGTATGAGTAATTACTTTTTGATTACAAGTACCTAAAAGTACATTTTTTTTCATGAATTTGTACCTCATTCTTTTGCGTCGGCTGTACTCCGCGAACCATTGAGAGACATTTTTTTTTTACAGAAAAGAGGTACAATTATTTTATGTACGGTACAAAATAGTACAATTTCAGTACATTTATTTTCACTATCAAACTAACCTCAATGGCAGTGTGGTCGTGCCAGGTAGCATCTACCTAGCACGACCCCCACCTTTTGTGTCACACTGCCGAAACCGTATGAGTTATTACTTTTTAATGAAGAGTACATAAAAGTACATTTTTTTTCGTGAATTTGTACCGCTTTCATTTCCGTCGGCTGTACTCCGCGAACCAAAAAGGTAATTTTTTTAAATTGGCAAGCGGTACAATTATTTTATACTCGGTACAAAATAGTACAATTTCAGTACATTTATTTCGACTATCAAACTAACCTCGATCTCAGTGTGGTCGTGCCAGGTAGCATCTACCTAGCACGACCACAACCTCTATCTCACAACTCCGAAACCGTACGAGTACAAATTTTTTAATGATTAGTACAAAATAGTACATTTTTTTTCGTGAATATGTACCGCAAAAGAAATAACAAAATCGTCCGTGGTCGTGCTGTATAGTATCACACCATTTAATTAATTTCTTACCTGAGATTTAATTTGATACTCAAAAAATACACAGGTTTGTTACAATATACATTTATTAAAGAAAATAATCAGTATTTACGAGCGATGACGCAAATTTGTCCGATCTCTGGAAATAAAACACATTTAACCAATGATATAGTATTTTATGCAACAGTTGTATAAGAAGGTTCAAAAAATGCGAATTGCGTGAGTTGCGATACGAGCCGCGAATGCGGCGAGTATCGCAAATAGAGACGCAATGAGCGTTTTTTGACTTAATTATACAACGTTGCATACAATACTTTTTCTACGACTAGGCTAAAATATAAAAACATGGACGTCACGCGTGTCTCGTCCGGTCTCTCCGAGTGTGTACAGCCGGCATGACAGTTGTGTCTATGGTAAACTTTTTTTTGATATGGCTGGTGACACGATGTGACGATAATTAAAATACTTTTTTTTATGTTGGCATCAATTAATTTAATTCGGAAAGTTTTGTTTTTCTTATGAATCGTAGGAATTTAATTGTTTGTTAAGTTGGTAGTTGTGAATTTTTATCGTGAAGTTAGAATTGAGCGCTTAATCCTTGACCTAAGTTTAACCTAGATTTAGAAGTCTGTGGATGCTAGCAATAACGTAAAGTGACTATAACGACACTAGTGCTGTTATGGGGAATAGAGTATAGACTTATCTGAACTCATATTATGTATGTTATGAGGTGGGGTATAGGTAGGTACCTATAAAGAAAAGTCTTGGAATCACTGTTTTTATAGGATCTATTGGTTCACCCACAAGTTATAATATAGTTGTTACACATGAAAGAAGAATGAGAAGGGTTTCATACCCATGAAAGGACGATTGAAATCGGCTTGTACCAGAATCGGAGCCGTGGTCAAAAGACGCTTCAGTTCGATAAATGCTTGTATCTGCTCTGAACCCCAAATCCAGACTTGATTTTTCCTTGTCAGACGTGTTAACGGTTCAGCGACTTTAGAAAAATTCGGGATGAACTTTCTGAACCATGAACACGTTTGCAGAAAGGTTCTCAGGTGCTTTAAATTACCTGGTTCCTTCATCTCGAGGACTGCACTCACCTTCTCCGGGTCGGTGGAAACGCCTTGTTGCGTTATAACGTGGCCAAGATATTTAACGCATTCTCTAGCGAAAAAACACTTCTCCCTATTTGCGTGGAGTTTGAACTCAGCCAGACGTTTAAACACAGCCTCGAGGTCTTGCAGGTGGCGCTGATAACCTTGAGAAATAATTAAAAGGTCGTCTAAATACGCCAGTATAGTTACATCTTGCAGAGCCGAGCAGGAACGTAGACGATCGATTAGGCGCTGAAAGGTCGCCGGTGCGTTCTTCAATCCGTAAGGCATCCGCTTAAAGCGAAATGTGCCTAGAGGGCACACGAAAGCCGTTTTGTCCCTGTCCGCTTCACTTACCATTACCTGCCAATAAGCTGAACGAAGATCCAGAGTGCTCATGTAGCAGTCCTGCTTCGTATTTTGCAGTAAATCATCGATGCGTGGCATCGGATATGTGTCGGACTTGGTCACCGCATTTAGGCGCCTATAGTCGACACAAAAGCGAATCTTACCGTTAGGTTTAGGTATCAGCAAGGCAGGGGAGCACCACGCCGACTCGCAGTCTTCGATGATGTCTGCCTCTATCATCTTATCGATCTCTTGCTTCATCAACTCCTTCTTCGAGGGATTGAGTCGATAAGGCGGCACGGCTATAGGTGGATGCTCACCAGTGTCTATGCGATGCTCGGCGTAAGGTGTTGGCTCACCCCCTTCCTTGAAGACGTGCGCGTGCCTGGTCAGGACGTCTGCGAGCGCCTGCCGCTCGTTAGCATTAAGATGAGCACCCTCGTCATCTCTGAGGACGTCTGCAGCTGCAGCTGCACAGGTCCTGCTTTTTGAGGCCGCTTCAAAAAACAGCTTATGCTGTACCACATTGTTATTAGAAAAGTACCAAACCTCCGTGCGAAAATTAATTACCACTCCAGCCGCAGTAATGAAATCAATCCCTAACAACGTCTCATTATTAGTTGCATCCGGGAAAATGGAAAACGGGACCGTGATAACGTGACCTTCCAGTCGTACTTCTAACATAGCGGTAAGTACCTCCATCGTCCGAACTACCCCGTCGGCAAGCTTAACATTCTGTATTGTAGAGGTAAGCGGATGGTTTCGACTTAGAAGGAGAGCGTATAGTGTGTGGCCCGCAATACAATGCTTGGCCGCCGTATCTATCAACGCGGTACCGTTTACGCCTAAGATATTGATCTTAAAAATAGGACGACAGTCGCGTCCCTTATGACGTCCCGCGAGATAGGTACCCCTCGGTGTATCTTCCTCACTACAACAAGCATTACTAAATACATCTGTACACACTTTGTCATTATTCGAAATTTGTGACTTATGCTCTTTTAACATTTCACGCAGGTTTACGTTACCACAGTTTACAGTATAATCACAGTTGCCATCGACATTTAAAATACTGGAGGTTGCACAATTATTAATATTTGCGTGTTCACCGTCCGCGGCAATGAACGTGTTAATTTCCGAGTCATCGGACGCATTACACGGGTTAACCGTATCACGGCTTCGCGTGGTGGACGGTGGGCACGCATGAACTTCCTGTAATATGAACGAACGGTCACTCGATCCGTTCGGCACTAGAAATGCGCTAGGCACATCACCTAAAAGGCGGCAAAAATGTTCGTTACGCAAGTGAAGGGAAGTTGCATCTTCACAATTCGTCACACATGAAACATTGTTGCCACTATTCGTGCGAACCGTAGGTACAGGCAAACATAAACATTTTTCGCCTACAGAGGTGCATGCAATATTACGAGTATGTTTACATACATTAGAGACGCCGCAATTATAAGCACAAGTAATGTTACCTACAGAATTGTGTTGATGAAGTGTACTCAGGTTACTGCATACACCACTTGTAGGTATCTCATTGCTTAAAATTCTATTTTTAGAACTAGAGTCTCTAACGTTCGAATTAATATTCGATTGTTTATCTGTGATGGGCGATGTACGCAGATTATTATTATTAATTGGCACTGCACTAGGACACGATTGCGACTCTACACTATAAAAGCTTTGCTCACTTTTATAACTGATAGGACCTACGTCTGCAGAGTTATTATGTGAAATGGGCTCACCTTGGTTCGTCAGCTTACGACATTGGTCCTTGGTGTGTCCAAACTTTCTGCAGTAGGCGCAGACGGGGCGATGCTTCTTCGCGGTGGTGTCAAGAGCGGCGCCTGCGCCCCATGTGGCCTTCGATGTCGCCGGCGTCGACGACGGCGGCGGCGGCGGCGGCGGCGCGCGCTGCTGCGGCGCGCCGCCGGCGTGCGGCGCGCGCGTCGGCGCCGCGGATGCAGGAGACGCACGTTGGTTGGAGACTAGCACGCGGCCCGCGGCCTGCGCGGGCGCTGCCGGTTTCTTCTCCCCCTCGTCTATAGAATCTTCGACACTTCTAGCACGATGCAACAGCTCCTTGAAGGTTGTGAAGTCCTCCCTGCGGACCCTCTTCCTGATGCGGTTGTTAAGCAGTGCGTAGGTCATGTCTAACTCGGCCTTCTCCGTGATATCACCATTGGGAATGCGGGCAAACAGTGCACGAACTCGCGCCACGAACACATCTGTATTTTCTTGTTTTTGTGGCGCAGCAAATAGTTCGGTATAAATGCGATGTGGCGGGCGCCGATCTCCGAAAGCACTAACGAGATTTTCTTTAGCCTGGCTCCATGTTGATATTTGTTGTTTTACGCCTTGCCACCAAGTAGCTGCCTCATCTTTTAGTAGGTATGCTAGGCCACGCAGGATATTCGGATCCGAAACTTGTGCGCATTCGCTGTATGCCTCTACAGCGTCGATAAATGCTTCCACAGACTCCTGCTGTAGGCCTGAAAACTTGGTTTGGCAGCCGGTCAATGTGCCGTGACCTTGAGTCATCGAAGTAGATGCCGGTGAGGACGCGTTCGCTCGTGTCACTGATTGTAACAATTCCCTAAACGCCTCGGTTTGTGAGCGTTGTAGCGACGCGATTATTGTATGTACATTTTCATTAGAAAACATGGTTACGTCGGCCATTGTCGAATTAGCCGAAATACGCGGCGGCTGCAAAGCGGCGGAGCCGGCGCCGGCGCCATCTTCGTCGACGCGCGGGCGTTGCGGCGAAGTTCTTCGCTCCATATCGAAGCGATTTAAACTACTCGCTCTGTTCCTCCTTGTATTAACCATTTTCCACAATTTTCCCACTCGCGGATAAGAATGTTCACAATACTTCTCGAAAATTGTCACTATCCGAAACGTTGGAGCGCCATTTATGAGGTGGGGTATAGGTAGGTACCTATAAAGAAAAGTCTTGGAATCACTGTTTTTATAGGATCTATTGGTTCACCCACAAGTTATAATATAGTTGTTACACATGAAAGAAGAATGAGAAGGGTTTCATACCCTGAATCACTAGGATACTGGACAAATTTCAATTATTCGAGTAAGTACGGAATAGCGCGCGAGCAGAGTGCAAAACCGACTAACTTCAAACCACACTCGCAAGGCAACTACTTTTCGGCTGTGCGAGCAGTGCGAGTGCGGCTAGGCCGTCTGGCGTGAGCGGGACGGCAATAATAATATCGACGCGCTATTCCATATACCGAGTAGGCACCCGGCCACGGGACGTTCGCGCGGGTAATTTAAACTCGCCCGCTGTCATACGTATGGGCATGTTATGGTTTACTATAATGTTCTTATATTAGTGTTCGTGACCAAGTAAAAGACAGATAACAGTACAGGAGTAGAAAAACATTTTTAAAGTAAATTTTATTAGGTACCTGCTTTTTGTTTTGTATGTAGAACCAGGGGGACTCAAATTACCTAAATATTCAAGGGACATATTTCAACTGCTCGTTTTGTAATGTATAAGTACAATAAATCGTCACTACTTTCAAATATACTTGTATCTTAAATCAATCTCTATAATAAGGAAGTGTAGCAGACAACTTCTATTATCTATTAAGAAATGGAATTGTTTAAAACAATGAAGTATTTGTTTCTGACTTCTGACCACCACTATATTGCTCAAACTAGCCACTGCGCTCTTGGTACCTACGTGCAGGTATAATCATTCTTCTTTATTATTCTTCACATCGTCAGGTCCATGTGAAGGTCTTACATTGGGCTCCATTTTTAATTTATCGGCATCCATTTTCTGGTCCAGAAATTTGATGCCTTCTTGAGATTTTTTTTCATCAGACGTATCTTTCAGCACCTCACCTTCATTGCCATCTTTGTTTTGTTCATCTTGCATAAGACACTCAATCTCAGGATTCATTCCATTATATGACAACCTTCCATCTATCATCTCCTTACAGTATGTAAAACTTGGTTCGAACGCATAATTATCACACACGGTAGGCTTTTCATCCATGATAATATTATTAGAATAAAAACTTTCGTGCTCCTCAATATTTCAATAATGTATGCATATAGGTATACTTTATTGTGTACCACAAAAAATTTATCACAAACAAAAGTATAGCATTACATAAAAGGTAGTAACAGGCAGTCTTATTGCTAAAAAGCGAACTCTTCTAGATAACCTTTTTGTAGTAGAATTTACCCGCAAAAATGAAGAAAAAGGTCAGGAAGTACTTTCCGCCCTTTCTTGACTTTTTCTCATAATTTTCATATGTACGCGAAGCACAGATTTTGGTAATGGTACTTCTTTTTAGAATTTTCTATGTTTGATGAACATGTTTGTCTTGAGGAAAGCAGATCTTCAAACGGTTTTGACGGATCTTTGAGTTTTTTCTCAGTTATTGATCTAAAACGGCGAATTAGGTATAAAGCTAGTGCATCGTAATTATCATTAATGGTTGACTGGTAGAGAATGCCTTAAGGCATTAAGTCCGCCAATTGTACTTTTTTATTATTGTGCAATAAAGTTTAAATAAATAAATAAATTAATTAATTCCTTGCCTGTGACGATCCTGTGCCCTTTGCATCCAATAACATTCTCCATGTCGTGTATGATGTCATTCACCTAGCGGAGGGGCGGGCGGTCTTCCTCGAGCTCAAGTGTTTGCGCCAGCCAGCTTATATTCCATGCAGCCAGCTAACTACTTACACGCACTACACTACAACTACTTATTACCAGTGCAATACTTTGAAAAAAAGTCACGATACGAGAAAACCTCTACAATAGGGTATTTGACAACAATCAAAATAAATTCATTAACTTTAACCAGCAAATTACGCTTCCAAAACAGCCCGGATAAAATCATTCAAACTTATTTTCGTGCCATCAACGATTTTACAATGACGAAAACTAAAAATAAGGCACCATGTTGAGCATGACGTCACAAGCAGGTCACAAGATAGTATTTCATACAAACTGCATACTTTCGGAGCGTTTTGACACTTCATAAAAAGAAGCTGATTTGAACTGTCATCAAGTAGCCTATTGTAATTAACTTTATAATTTGGAAGTTTTAAATCGCATTAGGCACGTTCTGTGTATGTAGTTAATTTTAGAGATAACTTCAACTTCACTGAACATATCAACAGAACCACCTCTTTAAAGTATTGCCAGCGCCTGACTTCCGTTTGATCCGATCGTCAACTTAAAAATACCGGATGTTTTGGGAGAGGGGGAGGAGGCTATTGGAGGTCATCAAATTCATGTTTTTTCGTATAAGGACGATTTTCCTTTGCAGCTTAGCCGTAGTCTATGGACCGTTTGACCTACGATCCGCCACAGGTCTTTATTATCCAAAAAGGGATAAAACTATTCGATCTGGCAACACTGCACCTTAGAGTCGAGTCTGGGGACTCCCACATACCATAGGGATAGAGTAAGCACGGTTATTTATAGGCTTTGCATGTGTGTGTGATTATGGGATACATACAAACCAGGGACTGCATAACCGAAAAATGAAGGTAGCGTTTTAAAGCGGTATGACGTCATACCGTTTGTTTCGGTATGATTTCGGTAGCGCAACCGAAATGAAACGGTATCGAAATTGAACGGTACCGTAATTTTTTTTCGGTAACCTTAACCGTTTTAAAAAGGTACCGTTTGAGGTTTATGTGTGTGCGCCGAGCGTCGTCGCGTCGTCAAGTTTCAATCGCGTCGTCTTTAGCCTTGAGCATCATTATCATTTCAACGTTAAGACGTTCACTACTAAACATAGGTCTTCCCCGAAGACTTTAATTTGTTTTATTTTTTAATTTTTTACCTTATTTGTTTTTAGTTTGAGTTGATTAGGTATTTCTTGTTTGTTTTTTATCTTTGGTTTGTTTTACTTTGTATTTTTTATCTTTTTTTGTTTTAAGTTTGCGTTGATTGCTATTTTTTTTCTTTTATTTGTTTTTTTTTACCTTATTTTTTGTTTTTAGTTTGTGATGATTGGGTATTTTATGTTTTTTTTTTATCTTTAATGTGTTTTACATTGTATTTTATACCTTTTTTGTTTTTACTTTGTGTGGGTTTTTTTTATCTTTAACTTGTTTTATTTTTTTGGTTTTTTTACATTTTTTGTTTAAAGTTTGCGTTGATTGTAATTTTTTGTTTTTTTTTCTTTTATTTGTTTTTTTTTACCTTATTTTTGTTTTAAGTTTGTGTGGATTACGTGTTTTTGTCTTTTTTATCTTTAATTTGTATTATTTTTGTATTTTATTGTTTTTTTTACTTATTTTTGTTGTAAGTTTGCGTTGATTGTTATTTTTTGTTTTTTTTTCTTCTTTTATTTGTTTTTTTATCTTATTCTTGTTTTTAGTTAGTGTTGATTAGGTATTTTATACTTTTTTATGTTAGATGTACTGGATTTACTTTGTATTTTCTACCTGTTTTTGTTTTTAGTTTGTGTTGATTAGGTACTTTTTATATTTATTATCTTAAATTTGTTTTTTTTTGTACCTTGTTTGTTTTAATTTTTAGTTACTGTTTTCTTTCATTTGGTGTTTTTAATTTTTTTTTAAATTTTAAATTTTTCTACCTTTTGGTTTTTAATAATAATAATAATAAATTCATTTATTTCAGGCCCGTGGGCCCATATAAGTGTTAGTAACATGTTACTTAGGAACTAGGTTAGGAAGGTACATTCTTATACTACTTAGATTAAAAATATTACTATGACATACAGTATAATTTTACAATTACCTATTTGCAATAACGCACCACAGTTTTGACCTGTTCAATCCAGTGTGCCAGGATTGGACAGCCAAATCTTCCCGCGATCATTTTCAGGATGCTGTTGTGGCTTCTTCTAGTGCGACTCATGAGAGATGCAATTTTCTTCCGTATAATCGCGTGAAAACCATCTATTCGTGCTTCGGCAAACATGCCTGAAGCACTGCACCACCTAGGTAGACCAAACAGCATCCTGAAAGCGTTATTGTATTGCACTCTTAGGGCGTTATAGGCTCGTTTGGTATACTTAACCCACAGGCCGCTTGAGTAAAATGATTGACTGAAGGCTTTAAAAAGTACAATCTTTACTTCCTTGGAGCATTTCGCGAACCTGCGGGCCAGCATATTGCTTCTTACCGATAACGCCCTGCGCTCTCTTTCGATATCCTGGTCATCACATAAATCCTCCGTAATTATGTGACCAAGATATTTAAAGCTAGTTACGTTTTTTAGAGCAACTCCCCCAAGTGTGACAGGTGGTACGAAATATGGCTTTATTTTACCAGCTTTAAAAACCATCACCTCACTCTTGGCGGAGTTGTACACCAAGCCATGTTCTTGAGCATAGTCTTCACATTTTTTGACTAGCTGTCTCAGCGCTCCTATAGACGGACTCAGCAGCACCATGTCATCGGCATAGCTAATGTTATTCACACAAGTGTCCTCAATGTGACATCCTGCATGCATGCTACTGAGTCCGCCTATCAGGTCATTTACGTACCAGTTAAACAGCCTGGGAGAGGTTAAGCCCCCTTGGCGCACCCCACATTCCAGCCTATACTCGTCGGACAGTGTATCCGCCCATCTCACCTGGTTTGTTTGATTGTTATACCAATATTTTAAGATTTTGATACAATCTGTATGAACGCCCGCCTCCTCGAGCTTTTTCCACAACACACTGTAATTGACCCGGTCGAAAGCTTTGGATAAGTCCAGGAAGCAGGCGTATACTGGCGTTTTTCTGGCCGTGTAAAACCCGACCGTATGCTTGAGGCACAGAATGGCACTTTCAGTTGACAGGCCCTCCCTGAAACCAAACTGCGTATCATGAATTTTGAGCTGCCTGTCCAGAACGACATCAAGCATACCGTCGAGTATTTTGGCTGTTGTAGTGGCCAGCGAGATTGGGCGGTAATTTCCCCAGTCCGACAGGTCACCCGTCTTGTTTTTCACTATCGGAATAACTATAGTTTTCATTAACTTAGGCGGTAAGTATGAATGACCAATACAGAGGCTTAGGAACATGGCGAGCACCCTGGGCAAGTGAACGCCGGCATACCTAAAATGTTCTATGCTCAGGCCGTCGTGGCCCGGGGACTTACCTCTCTTCATTCCATGTACAATTCGTGCAATGTCCCTGGCCGTGAACTGCACGTCACGTAAATTCCCTAGAACCTCAGCACTAGGTATGGCCGGTGCTAGTGATACATTGTTTTGTAGCAAAGATTTCACAGTGAAACACTCCCGGAACCCCTCTGCAATCTCTTTCGGCACGTGTTTGCCGCCGACGCTCACAGGCAGGCTAGGTTTTACGTTCATACCTTTAGTTCTTTTCCAAAACTCATTAAACTTTTTACTATTGTGGGCAAGGGCAAGTTTGTCCATTTTGAGTTGATCCTGACGGTCCTGACACCACTTCAATTTAGTTTTAAATTCGCGTCTAGTTTTGTTCATGAGCTCAAAGATCCTACCATTACGCGGTTTCCCGGCATTTTCCCACAGAAGAAAATGTAACCTAGCCCGTTTGTGAGGTTCGGCAACAAATTTATTCCATCCTGGTATATAGCCACCCTTTTTCCGCTTTTTGCTCGTATAGGTATCTTTCGCGGCCTCGGTCAGGGTGCATATGATATCCTCATACATCCTGTCCAGGATGCTATGGTGATCCCGACTATCGCACGAGCCATCACAACAGTTCCGAAGTTGTTCTGGAAAGTCAATATTTTTTAAACGCTCGTTGCAAATATTATGATAGGTATCTATTTGATCCCCTTGTCGTTCACCCCATAACACCCTGTTTTCCTCATCACTACATGCTACCGATATCGATTTTATGACATTTATATCACACTCAATCATCATGGGAAAGTGGTCGGACCATAACACATCATACTTCACTATTACACTTCGGATTGTGTCCCAAGCACTCTTTGTTACCAAACAGTGATCCAACCACCTTCTACATCCATACACATCGCTTACGTACGTAAATGTATCCGAATTATGACCAATTTTCTCCACATCCGCACAACGCCACTGCTGATCTGCGCAAAAGCTTAACATTTCTTTATAAAAGGGTTCATTTGGATGAGAGTTAAAATCACCTAAGATAAAAACAGCTTGCACGTCAGTATTATCTGCTACTATCGAAGATAAGGCACCCAGGCACTCGGTAAATACAGGCAAATTATCTGGAGAGTCTGTTGGCATATATACGTTACATACTAAAAATAACTTTCCTAATGACTCGATCCTGATTGCCGCTATCCTATCGTTATCACAGTCTATTACAACAACCGATTGAAAAGCTTGTTTGCGCCATAAAATACCTACCCCTCCATACGGCCTGCCTCTGAGCATACCTGCCGAGAGGTCCATAGCTGACTTTCCCGTCCAACTGAAATCGTTGTCAATTGTACCCAATAACCCTAGGTCAAAGTCACATAACCATGTTTCCTGTAAAAGCACCAAATCTACACCCTTACACAAACTGCGTACACCATTCAAGGAACGTTTTAGCGATCTACAGTTAAAAGTAATCATCTTACACATGCTTTTATTAATTTCATTATTACTAGATTTGTTGTCAGCCATAAATAATTAATTTTGTAATTGACCTTATTCACTCGTTAGCTTATTCGTCTCAACTGATCGCTTATTAAACTCAAAAAATCGCCTAAACTGTATGCCAGACGGCCATAAGTCCTTATTTAAGTATATTTCTAACTTAGTCCTACTTACAAACAACTTATAGGCGCTATAGCCCTTATCTTTTTTCATGTGGATCTTATACATAGAAACTTTGTCTTGCGTTTTACTAAAAATATATTCCACAATGTCATTCACAGAAGCCTCAGGATCAACGTTTGACACAAATAACGGTACTTTAGAATCGGCCGCTTTAAACTTAGCTCCCGGCGCCTGCATTGCTTTGCCCGTGTTTCCAACAAACTTGTACCTATAATTCCGTTTCGTGACTAATGTCCAGTCCTGTTCATCCTTATCCTCGTTCCTCACATTCCTATTCTATCTATTATCTATTTTTAGTTTGTGTTGATTGTTATTTTTTGTTATTTTTACCTTTTATTTGTTTTCTTTTGTATTGTTTTGTTTTTTTTTATTTCTTAGTTTTGTTTTTAGTTTCTGCTGATTAGGTATTTTTTGTTTGTTTGTTTATTTATTTTATTTTTATTAGTATTTGTATTAGTAGTTAAGTTTGCGTTGATTGCTATTTTTTCTTTTATTTGTTTTTTTACCTTATATTTGTTTTTAGTTTGTGATGATTAGGTATTTTCTGTTTTTTAACTTTAATTTGTTTTTAAAAAATACCTAAACAACATATACTAAAAAAATTAAAGATAAAAACAATAAATAACAATCAACACAAACTAAAAACAAATAAAGTAAATAATACAAAATAAAAACAAAAAAATTAAAGAAATAAAAAATAAATGAAAAATAACAATAAATACAAACTAAAAACAAAAAAGGTAAAAAACAGAAATAAAACAAATTATGGAAGTTATGAAGATGATGATTGATTATGTATCTCAAGCTGTTTTTCTTTGGAAATCAGTAATGGTTTTCTTAATGTGACGTCCAGGTCGTGAAAAATCAGCCTTTGATTAGAGGAAGTCGCTCATGAGAACGAAATTTAAAAAAAAAATCGGCCTGTTCTTTAATATATTGTAATCTGAATCATTGTATATAATGTAGTTGAAGATATTTGAATTTACATTTTGGGATAGAAATAGATCTCTATAAATTTACTTCAAATCTTGGTCAATTAAGAGTTATTGTCATAATTATAACACTATGTTGAATAATTCACACCATGGTGTTATGATGACCTATGCTTTGTGATGCTATCATATAAAATACGCTAAAATAAATGTGTTTTGTATGGACGACTTTTCTATAAAACCAAAAATTACCGAGTTTTATAAAAAAAATCATAATGGTAGGATAGGATTCGCCAAAAAAAATTTTTTGTTTTTGTTGATCTTTTGAAAAAAAATTAAAAGGATTATTTTTCTTAAGTGGTCAAAAATTATAGAAACCGCCAAAAAACTAACCTTTTTCGTAAGTATTTCGAAAAAAAAATTAAAAAACTTTTTCTAAAACGGTCAAAAATTATAGGCATTCGCCAGAAAGTGTTTTTTTTTTAATTTTTGTAAAATTTGTAAACAAAAATCAAGGTTTTTCTAAAATGGTCAAAAAGTTTTACGACTCACCAAAAACACGTTTTCATACTTAAAAAAAATGTTTATAAATCTTTTTCTGAAAAGGTTTTTAAACATGACAAAGTGATCTAAAATTGTAGAAACATCCAAAAAAAACTAAAAAAAAAAATAAAAAACTTTTTCTAAAATGTTCAAAAATGATAGGCATTCGCCAGTGTTTTTTTTTTGTGTAATTATTGAAAAAAAAAACAAGGTTTTTCTAAAATGGTCAAAAAGTTATACGATTTGCCAAAAACACTTTTTAAAAAATGTTTAAAAACTTTTTCCTAAATAAGCTTTAAAAAAAACGACATACAAATGTATTTATTTTTATTTTCAATTTTTTTTAATTCCGAATCTGTGGCCCCCAAACCCTTTCCTTCCAAATTTTCAACTTTCTGGGATCATTTTGAAAATTTTGCTTACCATTATGCAGGCCGCGTGCTTGTTTGCCACCGTCGTGGTATAAAAAAGAAATACAAATAAGCAAAAGTTGCAAGTAAATTTTATTAAACAATTTTATCAATAGATTTATCATTTTTGTATGAAGTCTGCCATAAGGACCCTTTTCTCCTAAACTTTGAACCCAATTCTTATATAGAAAAAATTAACGTACAGCAGTGAAATGAAGCTACAAATACACGTCTATTCCTATATTTTACAATTTTGCATAAAAGAAAAAAATGATGATTTTGAAGGATTTCAGAAAAACGTCCATATCTCCGTAACTAGAAACTGCCATAAGGTCCCTTTTCTTATGGAAAGCCACAATATGCGAGCGAAAAATTTCGGTACTGAAAAAATATAGGTTGGGTACCGTAATAATAAAGGTATAAGTACCGCTTTCAACATTAGCGGTACGTACCGGTATAAAGCGGTACAGTAACAAAATATTTCAACCGGTATAGTCTACCTTTATATCATTACGGTACCGATATTCTATAGCGGTACCGTACCGCTTATATCGTAACGAAAACGGTCCCTGATACAAACGCTTAGCATATCTTCTTTATATATATATTCTTCTGTACGTGTGTTTGTCACCTTCATATCTCATCCAAAATGGCTGGACCAATTTGGATGAAATTTTGTGTCCGTCAAGATAGCGTACACCATAAAGATATTCAGAATCTGATGCAGCCAATAAATAGTACCCAAATAGTACCGATGATACCTAGGTAAAAAAAATAGTACCCTTAAACTTTCTGAAATATAAGGCCCACGGTGTACGCTACCGGGCGTCAAGCTGGGGTACACCGTTTGTGTGAAATGTTGTACATCGTAAAGTCATGGAATATCTCGGCTTCTACGATAGCTAGAGAAATTAAATTTTAGGGCCCTATTTTTTGAGATATAAAGCGTTTCCAAAAACCAAGCCGTTCCACAGATACAAACAAACGGTGTATGCCAGCTTGACACCCAGTAGCGTACACCGTGAACAGGCCTTATATGTCGAAAAGTTCAGGGATACTATTTTTTTCACCTAGGTATTTCATCGGTACTATTTGGGTAAGTACTATTTATTGACTGCATCAGATTCTGAATATCTTTACAGTGTACGCTATCTTGACAGACACGAAATTTTGTGAGTAAATTTTAGTGCAATAATTGGTTGGTCTCAAACAAGGGGCATCCAGTGCCCGCCTGAGAAATCGGTTCTGAATCACCTTTTTTTTTTTTTTTTTTAACCCGGAGAAATGCATGAAACTGCATACCACTACGTAACCTAAGGCCATCGGGGGTGACATCCAGATGTTACGCATTGGTTATGTGGGGCTCTCCGCTCCAGAAGGGATTGGCCTACCCACTAAAACTCAGGGATGCTTCCACCCTGTGCCTTCATGGTGATGCCGTGGGATCGCTAGCAAGCCACCACGACATCACCGGCACCTTCGCCCTAGGGCGAACCCTCTCCGTAAAAAGGCACACTGTAGCATGGCCAGTGTGCCTTCCCTCACCTGCTTCCCCCCGACCAACGGCCGTCCCCCGGGGAAACCAGGAACCGGCACCGAACACACGGGGTCCAATCGTGTATCCGGCACCAGTCCCACCCTCGCCGCCACGGGAGGACAAACGCCCCTGCCCCGCAGCCGTCCACGGGAGGACAAACGCCCCTACCCCGCAGACACTCCCGCCTGTCCTTACGGACCGCGGTGGGCCAGTCCTCCGCCTCCCGCCCCCAGCACATGAGGTAGCGGCAGCCTGCAAGGCTGAGTTCGCGGGACGCAGAGGACTAGTCCACCGCCACCACGCAGCGGCACAGGTCACCCGTCTGGTACCTGCCCGCAGTGCCCCCCAAAAGGAGACGTCGGAGGGATGCTGCCCGTGCCCGACGCTCCGCCCTCGCGTGCCGCACCTGGAGAGTCCTCTAACAGAGGAAACCCGGTGCGGGACCCCCCAACCCCCCCTGACAGGCTCATTCGCAGCATCGGCAAGTGATCAATTAGGGGCCCCTAAGAAATCACTTGCCGTTGCTCCCGGGGTGCACCGGCCAAGACGCTTCCCTTTCCTGCGGATCAACCGGATCAAGAGGAATGAGAAGAATCCAGACACTCTGGGAGGTTTCCTGTCTAGCACCCCGGTTCTGAATCACCTGCAGATTTGAGTGGGCAAGTGGTAGAAATATAATTTTCATATGAATAGTGAAAGTTAAATAAAAACTCGTACACGTAAATCTTCCTGGGACTGCAAATGTGGATTATTAAAGAATACAATGTTTAATAAAAATTTATATATTGACACTTGTATGTGAAAAGAGATGTCACTCAGCAACCTTACATACAAGTGATAAATAAAGACGTTGTGTATAATGGTTTTTTATTTACCACTATCATATTACATAAAATTGTACTGTTGGTACATATATAAGATGAGTATGATTACTCAGGGTCAATAATGGTAGTCCAAGAAGTATTTTTCTTATTAAATTTTCGTCTATTTGTATTCAATGTATTGGCTAATTTCATAGGCCCTTCACTATTTTTCTTCATCTTGTTAGGCCCATGGGAAGGTCTTTCACTTGACTCCCTCTTTCTTTTATTGAATGCCTCCATTTTCTTGGCTAATATCTCATCAGAGATATCTTTCTGCATCTCACCATCATCACTATCTTCTTTTTGATCACCTTGCATGAGGCGCTCAATCTCAGGATTCATTCCTTTAAATGACACTCTTCCTTCTATCAGCTCCTCACAGAATATAAAACTTGATTCGGATACATAGTTACCAGACGCGGTACGCATTTCATTCGTGATTATATTAGAATATAAACTTTCATGGCCCTCAGTATTTTCCATTTCTTTTTCTATCCTTTCCTTAGTTTTTCTCATAAATTTCATATCTAGGACAGATTTTGGCAATTGTAATTTCTTTTTAGACTTATCCATGTTTTGGGAAAGCAAATCTTGAAGTAATGATCGCCTGTCGTCACAGATCTTGTCCTTATTTTATATCAAAAGGACGAAGTAGAATACCAGAAACCTGTACACTACTTTGAAAGCAAAAAATACTAGGAACCGTCTTGGTTTTATGTTTAATTTTACAATTCAGAAGTTTTAGAAGATCACATTTATCGCTAACCAAGTAACCACACTTTGTGTATTTAGCTACATTTGATTTGACAATGACAGTGACATGCAGTGTCAATGTCAGTCAGTTTTTTTTTTATTATTTATTTGTCCATTCGGACAGGCTAAGACCATGGGCCATACTGCCTTGTCTTCAGTAGTTATAATTTAATTTAGTCAAATCCAGTTATAAAGTCTTCAGTATTATCAACAAATGTGTCCAATCCCAAAAATAAGTCTTCAGTTGTTCCAATCCAATTCATGTAGTCAAATCCAGCAATGTCAGTCAGGTCAAATCAGTGACGAGAGAGCGTTCGGATTTTAAGTTGTATTGTAATGTAAAGGTGGGTTTAGACCAAACGAAAGAATGCACATTCTAACCCCACTCTACCAAATTCTTTGTGTACACACATACACACACGGGGTTAGAATGTGCATTCTTTCGTTTGTCTAAACCCACCTTAAGGCGGCCTGACCTTCTACAATATAATTGCGCAATATCGCTCACTACGAAAACTTAGGCAGCCAAAAAAAATATTTTCTTAAATACTTCTCAAAACTTAGATGCTTGCTTTTTTTTCTTACTTTCTAAAAACTACTCCGGGTGATGACGTAAACATATCTTGTTCAAAACGCTTGAAATTAACGTTAATGACAACATTGACATCAGCGTAAAAACTGCGAAAAAGTGACAGATCAAGACAAGAAGTAAACATGTTCATGCCTTTCTAACCTAGCCAAATGAAAGTATTGAATATATAGTGAATAATAACGTACATAAAAATGCAAGTGCTTGAAATAGATAATGTTAAGATTTTCAATCTTAGCGCTGGAAAGTCTTTACCTGATGTAAGTATAGTTTAGTTGCTGCTGACGGATGATAATCATGTTATTTACTTAGCACATTTTTCTGTTATTTTCAGTGGTTAACAGAAAGAAAAAAGCGGGCATTATTGAAAAAGAATGTAGATCTAAGACGAAGAATAGAACTCATCCAAGAGTTTGATATGCCGGGAGTCAGTACTAGTATAAGGGCATCTAAAGATGGACAGTATATAATGGCAACAGGCATTTATAAACCAAGGATAAAATGTTATGATGTTAACAATTTATCCCTCAAATTTGAACGCTGCCTTGATTCTGAAGTGGTCACATTTGAAATACTGAGTGATGATTACACAAAGGTAAGTTAATAAATTTTGGCAACCTTATCATTTTTGTCATACACGTTATAAATATGTTGCAGGGATATGATAAAAACAGGGGTTTCAACAAATCCCTCAGGGAGATGGTGAACTCCTGGGAGATGTTAAAATAATGATGTGCTGGGTTATTTCCCTGTTGAAATTCAGTGATTTTATCAAACCTCAAACACGGAATAAGAATTTGTACTACTTACAGAAAGAAGCCTCTCTCCCTAACAAAACTGCCGTTCGCATTGGATCCGCATCTGATAATGCTCTTTATTTCCACCCTAGTGTAGCATATTTAATAATAATTACAATGCAAAGGAATTGTGGAGGGAGTTAGTCCTGCCTCTAAACCATTTCAGGGAAATGAAAAAAATATAGCAATGTCTCTTTCATTTCCCTTAATGATTTCATCAAATCCATGAGCTGTTTTAGAGAAAAGATAGGACAAGTCATTTAATGCAACTCTATTTTAACATTTCACTAAACAATTCTTGTGATTTCATCATATCCCTAAACAGTTTTTGGCCCAAAACGCTGAAAGAGGGGCATAGGGAAATGACATGTCATTATTTTAACATTTCCTGGAAGTTGATCATCTCCCTGAAGGATTTGATCAAATCCCTGTTCTTATCATATCCCTGTGACATATGCATCAAAGATTTTTTCCAAAAAAGTAAATGGGGAGTCTCAAAAATAAGTAATAAAATTTATAGAAATAGATTTAGAGTTTGTTTTCTCTGTTTGTCGTTTTGTCTCTTGTTGTCTGTGTATCACGCAAAAACTATCAGATGGATCCATGAAATTTGGTGTACTGGTAGATTATGGCCTCTGTCTTTAATCCAATGGATTGCGTTGTTTCCAAGGGCAAATAAGTCTGCAGGGTTGCCGTTGTATTTCGTGAGAGTTCAGTTCGTCTCGGATTAAAGACCTCAATATTAACTTATAACATAAATTATATGAACGACTGTACACGATTTGCCATACGAATAAATAAATAAATAGCCTCTGTGAACACATAGAATACTTTACCCAACTTTTACCAAAAGCTGAAGCAAAAAAGAGATTGACACATTTGTCCATTTGAGAGACATTTGTTTTATTTCATTTATTTTTTTCTTACCGCTGTATTCATATTTTGTGCTGCTGTCATAAATAAATGTATTTTTCTTTCTTTCTAATTTATTTCACCTCCATGAACCAAATGTGAGCATGTCCACTAGTACTACTTAATTGGTATTTAATATTTGAGTTATGTGTCTGGGTTTCAGATTGTCTTCTTGCAATGTGACAGATATGTGGAATTCCATGTTGGTCATGGTCGCCACTACAGATTGAGAGTTCCAAAATTTGGCAGAGATATTTCATATCATCGACCATCTTGCGATCTCTTTGTTGTTGGTGCTTCATCTGTAAGTTTATTTGCATAATTGGACATAGTTAAGAGAAAAGGATCTGCTGCTCTAGCACAACTGTGACACGCGACTCTATGTCGCGCGACAAATGCTACCTATCTCTTTCACCCAATATCGTGTGACAGTGACAAGTGATGCTCTGTCGCGCGAAAAACGAAGTCGCGGCCAGTTATGCTAGACGTACTGATCAACAACAAATTATTTAATGGGAAAAATATATATTTAATGAACAAAAAGATGAAATAAAATATAAAAACAGTAACTAGGAGATAAAACTAAATTAAAATGAAATTCCATTATTTAATTCCATACAACTTTGCTAGCCTAACCTAAACCAAGCTTAGCTAAGCTTGGTTTAGGTTTAAATATAATTGATTTTTTTTTTGTGGATTGAATTTAAGGGAGAGGAAGTTTTTACAATATACAACGTTTTTTGTTTTTCTTTTAACTATGTTTTACCCTTTCAGGAGATTTATAGATTAAACTTAGAAGTTGGGCAATTCATGGCACCATATGTTACAAAGGCACATGAGATAAATTGTTGTTCAGTCAACGAGGACCATGGCTTGCTTGTTGTGGGCACAGAGAGTGGGCATGTGGAGGCTTGGGATCCACGAACCAAGTCCAGACAAGGCATACTGGACTGCGCCTTACATTGCACAGACTCAGAATACAGGTATTACAAAATATTAGTATAAAATGGCTAAGGTATTTTATTGAAATCAAAGACAAAGATGAATGCTTTCTACTCTACATAAAAAGTTTTCGTAAATGACAATTACTAATCACATTGTTGCCAAAAAACGATAAAAACGTATAAACACAATGAATGCTTCAAAGTTGCGTAAGTTGCATTATAGTAATTTATGTCACACGGAAATATGGAAGTCTCGCGGCGGGCACGTCTAAGGTGCCCTGAAGGCGCGCGGTATACACGCGTCTAAGGCACTGTGTACAAAAGGCTTACCTACTGTGGTTTGTGCTATAAAAATTAAAAAGAAACACAAAAATTGTACTTACTTACTTAGTGGTTGTACTTACTAGGGGCTAGTGCAATTACATTTCACACTCTTACATGACCATCATAATGCAAATTTAAGTTTTGATTTATCTCTAAAGAAGTGTTACTTATCATCCCTGGATATATTGACCCTTAAATTTGCATCTTTAACGAAAAAAACAGGAATTGAAATCGTGTCTCGCGTTAATTTTATGTGGAATGGCCCATTAGAGTCCATGATTAATCTGTAATCACTTTTCAGAAATGAAACTTTACCAATGATCACATCCATTCAATTTGACGGCCCGCTCAGAATGGGTGTTGGTACAAGTACTGGCCATGTCCTTTTGTATGATATAAGATCTAGCAAACCACTTTTAGTCAAAGATCACATGAATGGCCTGCCTATCAAAAAATTACAATTCCATGAAACAAAGGAATATGTTTATTCAATGGATTCTACTGTGGTGAAAATATGGGATAAAAATACGGTAAGTTTTTATATGTATTTGTAATTGAATTCGGCATCTTGATGTTTGTTATTTTTTTTTTTCAATATATACATTTACCTAAGGTCTATTCAATCCAAAAACGCCCGTGGTCATCATCATCAGTTGGTATTTTTGTATTATAATATAATATGGTGTTTATACAAGTCGAAACTGAAATTTCAATATATTTAATTTGGGAGGTCTTATATTAAGTAGGTATGCATATTATATGGCTTAACATTTTGTTAAAGGGCAAACAATATACAAGCATAGAATCATCAGCGGACTTTAATGACCTTTGTGTCATCCCTAATACCGGACTTAGTATGATGGCAGTGGAAGACCAAAAGATGCAAGTGTACTATATCCCGTCACTAGGTAAGTTTATTGGTAGCAGACATATTATTTTATAGCTTGATACATTTTGTTAAAAAGCTAAAAAGTATACAAAAACATTTGGTTTCATATAGGGATGTAACGATACCGATTCCGATATATCGGTATCGCCGATTAATTACAACCGATATTTGAAGAGCGCGAAAAGAATCTGCTGTATGAAAAAAAATCTGCAAAAAGTAATTTCAATTACTGACTTAATTTATGTATGGTCTATTACCTTGTGCAATGATAATTACTAAGTTAATTAAATCTTTGGTTCTTAATTTAAAAAAAAATTGAATTTTGAGTTGACAATTTATTTATTTTTACTTTACACTTTCAAGGTTGACTCTCTGTTAAATATAGCCAAGTATTAGGTATAATAAGGACATACAAATATATGAAGTTTATACTTCATTATTTAGCTAGGATATCGGTATCGCCGATTATTTACTACAATATATCGGTATCGTATCGGCAACACTATGTATCGTTACATCCCTAGTTTCAAATGACGATAAAAGATGGCGCTGATTTTAATCGTCACGTTAATTCTGTTTTTTTAGACTCCTCATGTCATTTCGCGCACACAAAATATATCTAGAATCGATGACCCCGTTTTTGTTTACATGTATTTGACCATTCATTACATGTACGTACAGGTCCCGCGCCAAGATGGTGTGCTTTCCTAGACAACCTGACAGATGAGTTAGAAGGCGAAGGAAAACAAACCGTGTACGACGACTACAAATTCGTCACGAAGCAAGAACTGGAGTCTCTGGGATTGGATCATCTTCTTGGAACAAACCTTTTGAGAGCATATATGCATGGGTGAGGTTTAATCGAAAAATATATTTTAACTTATTTTCACGCACTGTACAACAAGGACTGCAGTTGCGGAGAAAATTTAGTCCACTGACTACTCGTAACTTTTCTCCGTATAACAAAGCAATAGCGGGGCGATCCTGTACCCAAATCGCTATAGGTGTAAGTATGCCTATGTGTGTATTGTACGTATATGAAGAGTCGTACGTATATAAAGAGTCCTTCGATTTCTCCACGATGCCATCATCAGATCCTGTCCTGGTGACAATGAATCTGGAAGACATACCATTTCAAACAACACAAAAGAATTGGCCAAATCGGTCTAGCCGGTCTTCAAATAATTGGGGAAATTGTGTAAAAACAGAAGGTTCCAACGAACTGAGAACATCAGAACCTCCTTCTTTTTTGAAGGTGGTTAAGTAAAAAAAGTATAAGGCGATATATATCTGATGTTTATCACAATTACGTCTGTGGGATTTTCTCCGTTGCAGACGACAAATACTGCATAATTTAGTACTAGTGAGTGGACACGCCCGCGACGTCGTTCACGGAGGTGAAATAAGTTAAATGTCTCTTTTTGCTCTGACTTAGTCGAATAAAAAGTATCTCATGTGTTAACCGGGGTCATAATCTACCTGTATATCAAATTTCATGCCGATCGGTTAAGTTAGGTTAGACAGACAGACCAAAAAATCTAAAACTATTTATTTACGTTCTACATTGCTTATTATTAACACTCTCCAGTTATTCTTTTGGAAAAATCTTTGATGTACAAACACAGTCTTTCTACGATGATGTTATATGTATAGATACGATGTTTTATATCTAAAATGTTTCAGATACTTTGTTGACGTACGACTTTACAAGAGAGCCAAGTCAATCGCGGATCCGTTTGCGTTTGAAGAATACAAGAAACGCAAAATCAGAGAAAAAATTGAACAGGATAGACCTTCTAGAATTAAAATTGACGACAACTTGCCCAAGGTCAACAGAGAACTTGCCTCCAGGCTCATGGATGATGATGGTCGGAAGAAGAAAAACCCATCCAACCTTCTTAAAGATAATCGCTTCAAGGTACATTTAATTACAATTTGGTTACTTTTATTAGGCATCAAATTAAATAATTTAAATTTCGTAAACATGGTGGTTAATATTTAGCATAATAGCGCAAATCGACAAAATTTTATTGCTAACGATTGTGTGGAATTCAAAATCCTTGGATTGATAGAATTTGGCCATGTGGTGATGATGTCGTTTATTTTGTTTGACAATGTTTTGACGACGGACGTATTCCGGTGCTTGTATATTTTTGGATTTGACGCATGGAGTAGATGGGAGACCTTTGCCCAGCAGTGACACTTCTACGTGAATTTAAGTATTTTAATATATATTTTTATTCCAGGCTATGTTTGAAAATCCTGACTTTGAGGTGGACAAGTCAGCTGAAGAGTTCAGATTGTTGAATCCAGTGCTGTCGAGGTTGGATAAAGATAAGTCTAAACCTAAAGCAAAAGAAGTCATGCCTATGGTTTGTATTTCTATACTCTGCACCTACGCACATCCTGCCCTCTTTATTATTTTTTTCCGTTGAATAGTATATGTAAACACTTTATTGCACAAAATAAGACAAAATACACTACAGGGTTGCAAAATTAAGGTATACATATGTACAAAGGCGAACTTATCCTTTTAAGGGATCTCTTCCAGTTAACCTTTAAGCAGTTGAGTGATGAGACAAAAGAGGTGGTAGATAAATTGAGAATCATTTACAATGAATCGTGTAATAATGAACGAGGGTCGATAATCTTTAGCTCACCATCTGATCGCTTTGACAAATGTCTCATGGCTGTATGTCTTGTCTAGAGTATATCCAAGTTAAGTCTGCAGAGGTCAAAAAGAGGTTTTATTTAAAAAGACATAGCAACACCACAGCAAGAGGACTAATTTAATCCTTTGGCTGTGGTGAGTGGTCTCACTATGTTACCTTGTATATTTTAAATAAAACCTTTTTTCGAACTCTACAGACTGAGCATAGATAGACTATATGACTTTATTCTAAATTATATGATAATTCCAAACGAGCCAATTTCGTCAGCTAACGGATAGAATCGGCTGCTTCCATAATCGATTGTCCATAAGAAAGTTAATCAGATGGCTACATTCCTATCTGTGATTGCAATTTGATCTGTTAATAAGAATTTTCAGTATGTTTTTTTAAGAACTATCTGTGAAAACTCCCTACCTAATATGAGTCGCATCCAATCACGTGATTTACAACGTGGGCATATTTAACAAAGAGAATGTGCACATTGCACATATAGCACACTTACAAACATTATCTTTCTTCAGCCCACTGGGCGCGACATATCGGTGCCGGGGCCGACACCCAAATTACTTAGGTACATAATCCTCTTACCCCGACGTCTTATCGGCGTCCTAAAGCGATATTATTTCAGGCAATGTGAAAAGGCTATAAAGTAAACGCCATAATTAGGCGAACTAGTTTGACAGTTCGACAAGCACAAATGTTGCCAGAGTTAGGCCAGTGTTGTTTTGTCGATATAATAAAAATAAAGAAATGCGTTAGATTTCGCTGACCTATGACTGTGACTTAATTTATAACTTAATAAATAAAGTAAGCTGACACAATAAAGTCTTGAAAAAATTTACGGATTACACGTTTCATGAATTTATCCTGATGCGTGCAAATGATTGTCGATAACATTTTATCGATATTTACCTATGACTATTTAATTTTCTGTGAGCCAGGCAACATTTTTATCTGTCAAACTAGTTCGCCTAATTATGGCGTTGGCTTAAAGTATTGACATTTTTTAGGAAGAGGAACCTGAAGACAAAGACTCCGACATGGAGCTTTATCAGTCTAGCGAAGAAAGTTCGGACGATGACCGCGCGTGGGTAAAAGAAGTAAAGAAACAACATAAAATCATCAGAAAGAAACAACAGAACGAAGAAGGACCAGAACAAAGAGAGAAGGTTTACGAATTCAGTGAAACACCTAGAACCACGAATATTAAATCAATAACAAAAGTCAATAAGGCTAGTCTAGGCGATCGACTCGCGAGAGAGAACTTCACAGCAACAGTCACGGGCGCGGGAGGAAACAGAGAGATGAAGTTCACAATGAGAGGCAAAAAATCTGAATCCGAAAGCCAAAAGAAAATGAAGAAACACTACCAAGAGAGAAAACAAATCGTTAGAAGAACAGGATTTTTAATGAAAAGGAAACTTCCTAAAATGTAGAATATTTGTTGCAAGAATTGTTTCATTAAATATCTGTTTATCATTGTTATTGTTTTCTTTGGGTGTTGTAATCATAATATCTGTTTTAATGTTGTAATCACACCATACTCACACATGAGCAAATTCATCCACGTGAGTGAAAAACTCAATGTTAACTAAAATCGGAACATGTTATTTACCTTCTGAACGCCAGGACGCTTTATAAAAACAGATTGCATTCTTTCTCCACGTTTATCTTTGGGGTTATCAGAGTTCAGCCTGGTTGGCAAACCTTTGGTTTTAGTTTTTGGTCATTAATAGGTTTTAATGTTTATTTACGAATCCGTAGTTAAATCTGCAGGCACAATTTAATTGTCTCCTAGTTATAAACGTACATAATCCACATCGGATTAGATCAAATACTTACATAGGAAATATCACACAGTGATAGCACTATTTTCTTCAACAAATAGTTATTCATCTTGGTGTAGAAACGTTTAAAGTCCTAATGTCTCATTAAGAACTAGTCTTCATTTTGATTCACCAAAATGAAAGTTTGCGTGATTTTAAAGCGCCATATATATCGCAATACATCCTTATTACTTTAGACACAAAGTTGTGCGACGATATATTTGGCACTATGAATGTTTCAAACTATTCGAGGCTGACTGAACATTGGATTTTTTCTGAGTATATTCAAAAGGGGTCATTGCTCAAAACTTCTAATGCATGTTCGCTTTAATCTGTAAGTAGCCAAAATTGGTTGCGCACCTCTGTAATTTGAACTGCAGTATTTTTGCAAGCTATAAACAATTAACATGCGTTCATGAAGTGTCTCGTTTCGTTTGGTTCAATGTTGACAGAATTGCATCCTTTTTTAATTTGAAGAGACTATGTAAGAGAGAAAGAGATAGAAAGAATATTCAATAAATAAAGATCATGATGGATGCGAACGTTTGAATTAATTGCTGCATCAATACGGTATTATAACGATGAACAATAATAATGGATCTTATGGCAGCGGTAAGTAACAATTACCTACATTTCCTCTGATTAAATGAAGAAACTTGTTTTGTTCCTGAATAAACGAGTGACTACCCTTTATTATGTTTAACTTATCATTTCGCATAATGTGCACTCTGGTAATTATAATGTAGATATGGGTAATAAACTGGATAATGTGAAATTTTCAAACGATTACGTAGCGAGTGATCTACTGGACAGCCATGTACTGGGCCGCGACAAGCTGGAGGAGCCCGCGATGGACAGATCCGCGAGGTCCAGCCTCGACGCCAACAGTGTTGATGTGAGTACCTAACTACCTACAGGACTCGGTTTATTGTCATATTCATTACGCTCTGTGTAACGTTTGTATTACTTCCTGGTTCAAGCTCGTTCAGTTGTTTTCAAGTCTAGCTCGTGTGTGGGATGACAATGCAAGACGTAAGGACGTTGTGTGAAAAATAATATTACCTAATTGGAAATTGGCTGGGGGCGTTGCCAAGTGGAAGAATATTCTAGATAAAAGAAATTTGACATGTTTCAGATAGGAGAGATCACTGAATCTCCAGACACAGAATATATGAGTACGTCTGCAATTTTACACTATTGTAAATCTAAGGTAGGTAATCATTTAGTATTTATATTGTGATTACAAAGCTATTGAGCTAAGTTTGCATGGTAGCTTGATACAGAAATCTCAGTAATATCACCATATCAACTGAAAGACGTCCAAGCCCGGCCAGAGGGCCCCAAGAACTACGTCACCAAGACGTACCTACATCTAGCGGACTCCGGTAACCTTTACCAGGTCATCAGTCCACCTTCTGAGAGGCCTACCACATTTTTTTATCAAATATTATGATGGGTTTATTGACTTTAGGTATATAAATAAAATAACTTGCTTAATAGCAAGCCTTTGCTTTGTTAAAAGTGCCTTTGTTTTGCTCGACTTGGCCAGATCTAATGATCTGGCCAAGTCGAGCAAAGCAAAGGCACGGCCGTATCATCATTTTCTCGCAGCCATTCACACGATTTTCAACCTCCTGTAATTTTGTGCTGGCAAAAGCTAGAACCCTTAATTTTCAGGGATATATATAGGGCATAATATGACTTAGATTTATTCTCAATAACATTAAATTTGGACTTGTAGTTTAAAAACTATTGTACGTCAAAGTTCCTTAGTTTTGTCACTGATTCACTGACTGATGATCATAATACCTAATTCTAAGGTAGGTACTTCTAGCAGACCCACCGGCTCCAAATTAACTTAATTAGTTTTTAGCCTATTAAGTGCATAAGTACGAACTGCATAAGTAAAGACCACTTACAAAAAGAAATGAGATCACATCGAAAAGTCTCGCAACGCCAGTTCTTCTACAACAAAAAAGTTTTGAGATGTAATGTTAAACCAAGTCCGTACCGGGAGGGTGTCCGACCACAGACCTCGATCCCCACCGACTTGCCTATTATTTAACCGTAGAGGAGGATTCTTAATATCTAAATAATAGACAAGTCGGTGGAAATCGAGTTCTGTGGACACCCCCCGGTACTGACTTGGTTTACATCTCAAAACTTTTTTGTTGTAGAAGAACTGGCGTTGTGAGACTTGCATCTTTTTTTACATATAATGTTTTTGATGGTATTTTTAAATGTAATTAGGTACTTATTCTGTTTTCAGATATTGCTTCCTTACCTTAAACTTTTAACCATAATGGGGTTACGACCAGTCGTGGACGCTTCGAATTCATCAAAATTCGCTATATGTTTATCACACTTCCATTCTGCGCAAGTTGCAGTATTTATGTTTTTAGGATATATTCTTCAGTATATGGCGTGTTTCAGGTAAAACTTTAAATAAGTACCTATATTATGTTCTTACAGTTTTTTTTGTTGTACCTACCAAAAGTATCAAAGTAATGATAATACCTATTTATAAGCATTCCCTTGTAAGTATGATTTGATGTGGGGAGTTAGTGGAGTTAGTTTCTCTGAGACTTATTTATCTAACTCCCAAGTTTGCATGTGTCCCAGCGTGGTCATCAGAATCATAAATAAATACATGATTAAGACGATCCTATAAAAATAAGTTTAACTTTCCGTGGCCATTACTACGACGCAGTTGACACAATCTACTGTAATTTTATTTTTATTTCCATTCCAGGCGAGACCGAGGTTTCTGCTACAAACTGGTGCCACTAGCCCTGGAGTCCTCCCTAGAGTACGAGACGTACAAGCAGGTGTGCTACGGAAACGTAACGCTCACGTACGTGGGGCCCAGCATCCTCCACTTTCTGGGGTTCCTCTACGCACTCTATTTGTTTAGAATATCCGATAATGAGCAGCTCCAGAATCTTATGGAAAGGGTAAGATTAGTGTTATGGGATAATAATATTTCATTACTTTACATTATAACCGATATGACCGGTAGCCCTTGTTTTTAAACTGACAATACCTATAAGCCTTCCTGTTTATTGTAAAAATCGAGCAGGGAGGGGGCTTGGGACGTTCCCTGGGATCGAACCAGGTCGCTTAGCCGCGGACCACCTCGGAAGTCTCGCTGATTGCTCAAAGTGAGCAACTTTGAGCAATCAGAGCTCAAAGTGAGCTACTTTGAGAAACTCCCGAGGTGTAACAGCCCATTAGAACGCGCGTACATTGCGTCACGTTACAAATGCGCGATGCCATTGGCTGTTACATGCTGTGCTGATAAGATTTTTGCTACCCACACGGCTACCGTTCGGCTATGGCACCTACTTTAAATTCCGCTTTAGTTACAACGATACACAGAGACCAGTGGTTTCTAACCAAAAGGTTTATAATAGAACTTTATAATAGAAAGAGTGATATTTTTTGACTTTACTGTTTAATGCTGTCCCTTTTAAACGCGTCCTTAAAATCTAACGTGAATCAACAATTAAAATATAACTTATTTACTGACCATCAACTACTTTGTTCATTAATCTGTATGTTATAAGCCAGATTCTGCTAATAACATAAATACTTAAACTATATTTATAAAAACCTATATGGAGATATGTATTTCTTTTTTCAGGTATTTATATTATCGTCATATACACAGCAGGGCATGGCCTCTGCCAACCCGAAGCGTCTGCTGCGACTGCTGTGGACCTTTATCATACTGAGCGTGTTGTGGATGTGCCTATCGCTTTGCTCGGTCAATCTCATGATGGCTGAGGGGACTATCATGTTCAGATGGATGGAACAAAGGTAACTTCGTAGTCACTGTTAGTATCGGAACTGTAATACCCATAGAAACTTGCTTTTTCGAAAGCCGCTCGTGGTATAGAAAGTATACCACTAGACATTAGGCTCGGCGCATTCACATGTTTAGCGTCAAGTGATATGCAAAGGCGCCATACGTTTCTGAAAATGAGAGTCTTTTCTGTAAACAATAAAACAGTTAACGGCGTATGTACATATCATTATGTTTTTATTTTAAAGGTCTACATAGTATTTATATTACGTCTACAAGGGTTCATCAAGAAAATTAGACTTTTAAAGGCCTTAATTTTTCCGACCTATATACCAAATGTTTGAAGATGCAAACACCAACTAAGTAATACTACTAAAAACTGTGTATGACCCAACGAGCATCAAAACTAGTACATTATTTGAAATCCTCTATTTTCAAAACCAGAACGCCGACAGCTAGGGTGACAGTGTTAGGGTGGAATACTGTACAATTAAACATTGTTTATTTTACTTTATATATGAGGAAACATTTTTTGTCTCTTCATTGGTTTTAATGTGGGCACTTTACACTACACTCTATGTTACATATATAGATACAGGAAATCAAAGTACACAGAAAAACTAAATGGCACTCGCCTGTGTACAGACCGAGAATCGAACCCGGTACCTCTGGATTTCCGGCCCAGTGACTCAACCATTCGTCCACCGTACACTCAGAAAATGCCTTCAATTCTGCTATCTACCTTGACTTCCGTATCTTTGTTTTTTAATAGGAATTAACCTAAACGCCATCTATGAGAAACCTAGACAGGTTTCTCACCTCAATGCGCAACTTTAACAGTTACGACGCGCACCTTCTTACAGGTACGACAATCAAGCGAGAGATGGCGCCACTATTAATACTTTATATATGAGGAGACAAAAAATGTCCTCATATCATGTCATGTTTCCTCATATATTTCACATTGAGGTGAGAAACCTGTCTAGGTTTCTCATAGATGGCGTTTAGGTTAATTCCTATTAAAAAACAAAGATACGGAAGTCAAGGTAGATAGCAGAATTGAAGGCATTTTCTGAGTGTACGGTGGACGAATGGTTGAGTCACTGGGCCGGAAATCCATAGGTACCGGGTTCGATTCTCGGTCTGTACACAGGCGAGTGCCATTTAGTTTTTCTGTGTACTTTGATTTCCTGTATCTATATACGAGTATGTATTGTTTATTTTGATTTATTTGCCATAATTGAGAACAATTTTACCCAGTGGGAGTAGCAACATTACAAATTACTTACACTACTAAAACACTACAATTCTGCACTTCTTTCTTGAACATTTGTATTACAACGTCAAGTCTATTATTTACAGCTCAAAGGAAACCACACTGATCCTCAAGATCCTCCTGGTATCGTGCACGCTGATCCACGACATGGTGCAAGCGACCATCATCACCAGCTACTGCCTGCAGGCGCAGCTACTACAAGCACACCTCATGTATCTCAAGGAACGACTGCTCAACAGATCGACGACGCCCTTGAACTGGATGCGAGTGAGTGATATGTTATTTTTGACTTGTCATATATTAGCGCAGGAGCAGCATAATATCGCACCTTTAGAATTATATTGACACAGGCATTTTTTCACACAAGCATTTTTTGTAAATTTGACATTAGGTCATTATAATTCTAAGGGTGCGATATAGCACTTCTCTTTTTTTTTGAAGCCTGACATACTTGCAAGTCTTAGTGACTCTGGGGTCGAACCAGGTCGCTGGCCGGACCACCTTGAGTGGGAGTGACCGCTGCAACAACTGCTTTGCCCATAATGGATGAAAGAATTATTTTGATTTAACACGGTTATAGCATAATACCTACCGTTTTGATATTTCACAATAATGAGCAGCAGTTTTTTATAGGTAATATTGATGCGGTTAAAGTCTGTTGACGATCCTTTAAATTCAATCTATTAACGATGCTACCATAAATCTGGGGGCACGGCAGTGCCCCCGCCAAGTCGAGCACAAAAGGCACGGCCGTACAATCCTTTTCTTGAAGCCATTCAGGCCATTTCCAACCTCCTGTAATTTGGTGCTGGCTAAAGCTAGAACCTTGAATTTTCAGGTATATATAAGAATCAAGACTTAACTATATTCTCAATAACATTTAATTTGATCGTGTAGTTTAAGAACTATTGTATGTCAAAGTTCCTTAGTTTTGTCACTGACTGATCATCATAATTCTAAGGTACTTCTAGCAGACCCACAAGCTCCAAATTTTAAACATAGTTTTTAGCCTATCAAGTCCTATAAAACCTAAAAATAATAAACCTATAACACATAAGTTTGTAATCCTATCAGTGGCTGGCGTAAAAGATATCCTTGGGCAAGCCGGTGCAGATTTGGCGTACATTTTCCTTAAGAGCTGTAGAATAAGGTGCTCAAATGCCTGATATAAGGCAAGCCGGTAGGAATCGAGTTCTTAGGACGCCACGCCACTGAATCCTATACAAATACATGCGATTACAAAGTTAGTTTTGTAGTTCAAATTGGAAAAAGAATGATAAATAAAGGAAGACCTCTTACAAAAATAAATGAGATCCCATCAAAAACATTACATGTAAAAAGATGCAAGTCTCGCAACGCAGTTCTCCTACAATAAAAAAGTTTTGAGATGTAATGTTAATCCAAGTCAGTACCAGGGGGGGGGGGGGGGTGTCAACAGAACTCGATTTCCACCGATTTGCCTATTATTTAACCGCGGAGGACATTTTATAGTTCTCAAATAAAGATCCTCCATGGATAAATAATAGGCAAGTCGGTGGAAATCGAGTTCTGTTAACACCCCCCTGGTACATTATCATAACATTACATCTCAAAACTTTTTTGTTATAGGAGAACTGCGTTGCGAGACTTGCATCGTTTTTGATGGGATCATATATGGATGTTATACCATTATTTTTGCACGCCAGAATATGTAAAACTCGAGGAGGGAGGCCTATGTTCACCAGTTTCGGCTGATGATGATGAAAAATGTGGTAAAACACGATTTTTTTCAAACTCAACTTACCATATTGCAGGAAGTCGCCGAGTTCCAAAAACTTCTGAAATACCTGAACGACGACCTAGCGCCAGCCGTGTGCCTGTTCACGGTGGTGAACATCTCGTGGGTGGCGTCGGGCGCCATGTGGATGTACAGCCTGGACAAGGTCGACACGCAGACTGAGCCCATTGTCGGCATTAGTTTACTCAATCTGCTGCTGTGGATATCGGCTGCTGTGGTACCGTTTATACAGGTAATTTATTCGTACACATTACAAGTATGTTTGAACTTTAACTATGAGAAATACGATACACTTTTAGTTTATATTGGTGTGGCAAAAGATGCGCGCAAATAATACTTCACGTAGTCAATAGGCAGAGTATTCACGCAATGGTGTAAAATAGAAAGGATTTAGTTAAAGAAATTCCTATCCATCACGCCGTTCGTGGCACGTTTTATGGACGAACGCGCTGTAACTTGTCAGATACAAAAAACATTTAGGTATCATTTTCGGCGCGCTTATTTATAAATCACAACATGTGAAGCTTCTTACGTTTTTCTTTAACTGCAGTCATTATCAGTCCTATATGTTGTTAGTACAATTGTACTGGGTAAAATGTAACAAGTTGTTAAATTTTGGTGCAGTGATGACCTTATTGTTACTTGTTGAGTGACCTTACTAGGTAGTAAAAGGGCACTCGACAAGTAACAATCAAATCTATGATAAACAAACATGAAAGAAACATGTTGTTTCTTCATTGGTTTTTAATGCGGGTAAAACAACGCGGCGGGGAATGGTTTTATTAACGCGGGGTGCGGGGGGTAGGTTAAAGTCCTATTAAAATAGAATGATACGGAAGTCAAAGTAGATGGCAAAATTGAGGGTGTTTACTGGGTGTTACGGTGGACGAGTGGTTGAGTCGCTGGGCCGGAAATCCAGAGGTACCGGGTTCGATTCCCGGTCTGTTCACAGGTGAGCGCCTTTTAATTTTTCTATGTAGCGTGTATGTGTATAGAAAACCCCAGTGTTAAAAGACTTGTTATTATCGTTGCAGGCGGCGAGACTTTCCAAAGAATGCCGGCGGACGCAGAGCGTAGGACACGAGTTGTGCGTCCGCCCATTCCTGCACCAGGACACTTCACACGAGGACATCGTGGCTGTATTGATGTACTCCACCACGCTAAAGCTGCGAGCTAAATTATTCAACTACCCCGTTGCCGGCCGCTACCTCTGGGTCCTCCTAACCGTCACCCTCGTCGGCCTGTTCTCACTTGGCATGTGCCACTACATATGATTATGTAACGCCGTTCCTGCACCAGGACACTTCACAGGAAGACACGTCGTACTGATGCTCTGCACCACGCTAAAGCTGCGAGCTAAATTGTTCAACTACCCCGTCGTCGGCCGCTACCTCTGGGTCCTCCTAACCGTCACCCTCGTCGGCCTGTTCTCACTTGGCATGTGCCACTACATATGATTATGTAACACCGTTCCTGCACCAGGACACTTCACAGGAAGACACGTCGTACTGATGTTCCTCACCACGTTAAAGCTGCGAGCTAAATTATTCAACTACCCCGTCGCCGGCCGCTACCTCTGGGTCCTCCTAACCGTCACCTTCGTCGGCCTGTTCTCACTTGGCATGTGCCACTACATATGATTATGTAACATCGTTCCTGCACCAGGACACTTCACAGGAAGACACGTCGTACTGATGCTCTGCACCACGCTAAAGCTGCGAGCTAAATTGTTCAACTACCCCGTCACCGGCCGCTACCTCTGGGTCGTCCTAACCGTCACCCTCGTCGGCCTGTTCTCACTTGGCATGTGCCACTACATATGATTATGTAACGCCGTTCCTGCACCAGGACACTTCACAGGAAGACACGTCGTACTGATGCTCTGCACCACGCTAAAGCTGCGAGCTAAATTGTTCAACTACCCCGTCGTCGGCCGCTACCTCTGGGTCCTCCTAACCGTCACCCTCGTCGGCCTGTTCTCACTTGGCATGTGCCACTACATATGATTATGTAACACCGTTCCTGCACCAGGACACTTCACAGGAAGACACGTCGTACTGATGCTCTGCACCACGCTAAAGCTGCGAGCTAAATTGTTCAACTACCCCGTCGCCGGCCGCTACCTCTGGGTCCTAACCGTCACCCTCGTCGGCCTGTTCTCACTTGGCATGTGCCACTACATATGATTATGTAACACCGTTCCTGCACCAGGACACTTCACAGGAAGACACGTCGTACTGATGCTCTGCACCACGCTAAAGCTGCGAGCTAAATTGTTCAACTACCCCGTCGCCGGCCGCTACCTCTGGGTCCTAACCGTCACCCTCGTCGGCCTGTTCTCACTTGGCATGTGCCACTACATATGATTATGTAACACCGTTCCTGCACCAGGACACTTCACAGGAAGACACGTCGTACTGATGCTCTGCACCACGCTAAAGCTGCGAGCTAAATTGTTCAACTACCCCGTCGCCGGCCGCTACCTCTGGGTCCTAACCGTCACCCTCGTCGGCCTGTTCTCACTTGGCATGTGCCACTACATATGATTATGTAACACCGTTCCTGCACCAGGACACTTCACAGGAAGACACGTCGTACTGATGCTCTGCACCACGCTAAAGCTGCGAGCTAAATTGTTCAACTACCCCGTCGCCGGCCGCTACCTCTGGGTCCTAACCGTCACCCTCGTCGGCCTGTTCTCCCATGGCATGTGCCAGTACATATGATTATGTAACGCCGTTCCTGCACCAGGACACTTCACCCTAGGACATTGTCGCCGTACTGATGTTCTACACCACGCTCAAGCTGAGAGCCAAGCTGATCAACTACAGCCGCCGACCACTGCTTTTAGCATAACTGTCGCGCAAGAAATACTACCTATCCCTTTTCATTTAATGTAACGCAACGGTGCTACGTCACCTTGTCGCACGACAAGATTATCAAGCAAGTTGTGCTAGTCTTATCCTCATCCTTCCTTATCTATTATAGCTTGGCAACTTCGTTGGTGACACTCACCTGTGTGCTTTTTGCTCTGTGTAGCCGTAACTACTTACACAAGTTACCGCCAACACGAACGGTGACCGACGGAGACTGCCTCCGGAGGCACCCGTTCGTGTTGGCGGTAACTTGTGTAAGTATTTACGGCTGCACATAACAAAAAGCACACAGGTGAGTGTCACCTACGAAGTTGCCAAGCTAGTTATCCTCATTGGTGCATGTGCTAATACATGCCATTTACTCTATATTTGTTAATGAAATGCATTTTGATTATACATACATTTATTTACATCAACGTTGTTTATATTTGGCACTATTAAACTAAGTAAACTTAACGGTACGAAACATTTAAACTATGTGAATGTAGAAGATACACATAGATACTAATCACAGAATAATGTTTCTACAAGTCTAACTTTCAACTTATAAGTACATATGTACATAGAATTATTTGACTGACATAATTTTTTTCTTGGTGCGTATTGGCTCCCAAATGACTAGTAAAACTCAAAGGGCTGGCTAGTACGAAGATTTTCCGGCAATAGTTATGGCTAAAGGGCAGTTTTAGGCATAAAAATAGCGCATTGTTTAATATTTGGTTTCGTTGCTCGCCCTGAAATACACGAGCAAAAAACGCGATTTCAGTTTAAATTTTGGTGATTTGGAGTGATGTTTGACTTGACACAGGACTTCTCTATGAAAAATGAATAAATATGTGACAATTGCCCGGTATTAAACCAAAAGAGTAGTGGCCTCAACGGCAACGTCGAAAACGGGTCATCCATCAATTACGTCACACAAATTTTATGATTACTTCCCGATTTCGTCGGATTCTTGTTTCGACGGATTCTTGTGTTACCGGATTCTTATTTGTTTCGTGTTACATAGTTTTGTTTCATTTTCTGTAACTAAATAAATCCGACGAAACAAGACTTCGGCGAATCGAAAATCCGACGAACTAATCACTTTTGACTCCGGCCCATCCTTGTCACAGCTGGTCACATTTGTGGGACCCCCTCTCTAGTGTGACGTCACGTCCATGATAACCGCTCGAAAGAAACTGATCTAATTTTAAAAATCACAAGTGTACAAGTGCCACCCGCGGTACCTTTAACTTGGGATGCACTGAAAAGATTTTGTATCAGTTGATTATTTTATTTGGTTATATTATCACTAAGAATAATAGCCACTTTCTGATCGGACGGGCTTTTCTTACTACACTATAGTTGTTTCAAAATGTGATGTTATTGTAGCCGTCGTTTAATGTGAATTGTGTAAAAAAAAAGATTGTCATAGGTACCTACTTAAATATATAATTAGTTTTAGATAATTGTACACTATCGTATTAGTTTAAGACCTGTAAAGATAGCAGTATGTTCTTTTAAATAAATAAATAAAACTGGACGACGTCGACCCCCTACAGCAGTGGTGGGCAAAGCTTTTCACGGCGGGCCAGAAAATATTAGAAATTTCAGAGGAGAGCCAGAACTATAGCAAAAATTTTGTTTTATCAGGGGCCATATAAGTACTACTATAATTCGAAGGAGAGCCAGCCGGCCGGATTAAACCCTCCCGCGGGCCGGAGATGGCCCGCGGGCCGTACTTTGCCCACCACTGCCCTACAGTCACACGAAAAGAGGGGGCTCTACGTGTGACGTTATTGATGGATGACCCTAAAACATCAGATCCTTCTTAAATCATAGCGAATATGCCCTAAATAGATGACCTTTTCAAACTTCTAAAGCTTTTCAATCCATGTCTAGTAGCGCGTGTCTCGCGAGCTGGGCGCCCCACCACGAGTGCACGTCGGAGAGCGCGGGCTGGTCGCGCGCCGCGCCGCCGCCCTCGCGCGCCGGCACGCTGTTGTGCGATATGCGCGTGTTGCTCTTCATCACGGCTGGAAACGGAACGACGGTCACCGTCAACATGGCTTTTTTTTTTGAAAACTGACTAACTCGCGACCCTTATTGGGCATAGCGATCATTTGACCGGCGGTCGGCCGTGGCGTTCCCTGGGGTCGAACCAGGTCGCTAGCCGGACCACCCTGAGTGGATCGGACTGGGCGTCAAGATGGCGTACACCGTAAAGATATGCAAAATCTGACGTTACCAATAAATAGTACCCAAATAGTACCGACGAAATAGCTAGGTGAAAAAAATAGTACCCTTAAACTTTTCGAAATATAAGGCCTGTTGGCGGTGTACGCTACTGGGCGTTTAGCTGGCGTACACCGCTTGTATCTCTGGAACGGCTTTGTTTTTGGAATCGATTTATATCTCAAAAAATAGTACCCTACGTCCGTAAAAATTCATTTCTCTAGCTATTGTAGAAGCCGAGATATTCCATGACTTAACGGTGTACAAAATTTCGCACCGTCAAGCTGGCGTACCCGGGAATTTCACATAGAAAGACTTCGAATAGCGATAGCTACAGAAATGGAATTTTAGGGCCCTAGGGTACTTTTTTTTTTTTTTATTCACGATAGGTAAGCATTTGACTTTGATCTCACCTGTTGGTAAGTGAAGATAAAGTCGATGATGGAGCATGCTTACCTATATAGTGCCTATTCACTCTCGACTTGAAAAGATCCAAGTGATATTTTTCCGGGAAGAGGTCTGCTGGAAGATATTTTTTGAGATATAAAGCGTTTCCGAAAACAAAGCCGTTTCAGAGATACAAGCGGTGTACGCCAGCTTGACGGCCCGGTAGCGTACACCGTGAACAGGCCTTATATTTCAAAAAGTTTAAGGGTACTATTTTTTTACCTAGGTGTTTCTTGGGTACTATTTATTGGCAGCATCAGATTCTGGATATCTTTACGGTGTACGCCATCTTGACGGTCACGTAACAACGTGCGCAATTTTACATCTTTGGTGAAGTGAGATTTTCTTTCCGTGGAAAATGTCTCTTACGGCCTAATAAATTTGTGGATTGTCTGAACTTCAGCGCTCTGTGTAATAGTTCGATTCTAATAATAGTTTTAGCCCCTCGAAAAACACGTAATTTGTGTCACGAAGGTATTATCCTATACTATTTATCCTTTATGTATGTACTTACGTGGAGACTTTTTATTGAGAGCTGGATGGGGGTCACTCAAGGTCGGTTGCAGATACTTCTTCACTGGACTCTCCGGCCTAGGCATACAACACAAAATTTCATAAAATATTATATTTAAAACTATATATTAAGTCAAATATATATAAATGATATTGATTGTATTTTGTACCTGGGTAATATAGCGATGGAAGGTAGACCGGGTCTTTTGAATGGTTGCTTTGTGGAGGATCTTTTCGGTTGCGAGTCAAAGGACGATGTTATGTCTGAAAATTTAATATCATATTACTTAGTCGCCCCATAAATTCTATCACAAGATTTTTGCAAATAAAATAAAATTACGTTATTTTATATATCATTACTAGGTATACTTAGATTAGATTAATTTAAAGCTCAGCTTTTTCCGTGATTATACAGAGCAGTGCTTACTTGACATGGCTGGCTGTGACGTAGACTCCGTAATTTCAGTGCGTCCCGCGTTAGCACTGGCCTGCTGTAATAAAGAAGAATAAAATAAAAACTTGTAAAAAACCAACATCTTAAAGTAGAACTGAGAACTGAAGATTTGTCTAATATAGCGTTTCCCAAGAGGGGGTCATGGGGGACTTAGAGCGTATCGGGAGAGTCGTCATAGAAAAGAAAATAGATCTATGAAAATTCAATGAAATCCAAGGTACGAATATAAATGGTAAAAGTCATCAATTCATTAAAGGTTGCATTGTTCCGAACTAACACTATAGATCGAAGTCGGTCTGAAATAAAATATTTTTATTTTATTTATTATAACAGCTACCTGCGCTTCGGCCTCCAGTTTCTCTTTCTCTAGTTTCTCCGTCATGTCAACTACTTGCTCATTTGTCTTTCTTAAGCCAGCGATTAAACTTGTTTGTTGCTTCTGTAATCAATATGGATGGTTCAGAACAGGAATTTGATATCGGTTTATTTATTCAATTGAACTTCAGTTCCACTTTTTTTCGGTCACAAATACAAATGCATTGTATCGTGCTAAGCAATCCTTGGTGCTAGTCGGACTTGCATTTTAGTAGTAAGAGTGTTTTAGAGACTAAAAAGCCAGCACGGTGCTCGAGAAAGCGCCCGCGCGCCAGTGAGGTTTTTTCCTTTTTACCCGACTGCGGCAAAGTCCAAAGGAGGGTTATGTGTTTGACCTGTATGTATGTATGTCCGTTCCTGTGTCCGCTCGTAACTACTCAACGGCACATCCGATTTTAATAAATGATACATCATTAGATTCGTCTTGATGGTGGATTCGTTAAAATAAACAAAATGGCGGATTTTATGCAGTTTCAAAGTGCACCGCGGTCGGGTATTTTTTAGTAAAAATGTGGTTATTTTAAACTATCTTAGCTTTAAGTTGCCATGTGTTCTATTACGCAGTTTACACTTTCCATCAGGTGGCTGCTTTTGGTGGTACAGTCACCGGTAAAAACATTTGATGAAAAGGAACATGCGAATAAATATGACACCACTCTATGTCTATAGCAATTAGATTGTGTTAGATATTTATACATGTCCCGTTTCATCATACGTTATTGTTGGTGACTGTATATTACAAAAAAGTGTATATGAGCGAAGCAAAACGTACGCTGCTGTTAGCCCGTATCTTCTTCAGGCAGCCCTCGAGCCAGGTGCGTATGGTCTGTTTGGCGACTTCCTCCTCAATAAGAAACTCGAATTCTTCTCTGGCGAGCAACTCTTCCATTTGCAGCGATTTGCGAATGTCCACCGTGCGGTAGGAGAGCATACTGAAACAAATGAAATTGACACGTCCAGACAAAAGGTACTTTTCCGCTTCTCAATAAGGAAGATTTATAAATTGTATCTTCATAGCGGTACCACACGTACGTAATTGGTACCTTTTGTGTAAGAACGACACAGATAAAGAAATTAACTCACTTGATAACATCATGAAAAGTGACATCTTCCCCATTATGTAGACGTTCCAGCTCGTAACACATATACTTAAACAACAACCGTTCTTTGTGCGTGTCACATTCCAGACGCCCTTTCAGCAGTCGCAAAATAAACTTCACCTGTAATTAAATTTGGAATAAAAGAATACTTCTGATTAGACTGCAGCAAAAGTTCGTAACTGGGGCGTAAAAAAGCTGAAGAATAAAAAGAAATGTAGGTGTCTATCACGCACCTTTCTTACTGGAATGACACCTTTTTGGTGCACGTCGACGATATTCCAAGTGTTCTGAAAGTTCCTGATGTCGGCATAAGACAAGAGAGCGTCTTCTTCATTGGAGTAAAATAACGAAAAGTTCTCCATGATAATAGCTGGAACAAAAGATTACGAAAACGTATTAATTGGATCCTATAATAAAGCGCTATTTAGTAGTGTCAAATATCAAAAACAAAATGTGCATGTTCCAAAACCTAGAAAACTACTCCCGTGCCAATTGATTCAAAAAGGAAGCGTTACCGGAACGCTTTGGTCGTTTGTAACATATTCCATAAAAAAACGATAAGAGGTTGAACATAACAGTATAAAGTCGGACTATGCTAAGTTCGCAGGGGTCGAAAAAAGGTTTTATTAAAAAATATGTATATGGCAATATGGAGAAACTACAGCAAGAGGATTATTTAATCTTGGTACTTTGTAATAATTTTTCCCATTACAAAATGTGTCTACATACCTACTGAAATATCTGGGCTAGTCTTGCACACATCCATCTAGTTCCAAACAAACTAAGCGATTTGTTCCAGGATCTTCGATAATTTTTATGTATTTAAGTATTATATTTAAATATGTACATGTATACAAGCATTGCTTAGTTTGGTTGGGATTGGAACTAGATCGATTTGTGCAAGACCGTCCTGAATATTTATTTCAGTAGGTTCGTAGACACATTCCAATCCAATCCAATTGCTTGCTATCAAACGGAAAGTTATTTGCCAAATATCAAGACTTATCAAAGCTCTTACTTGTGATGTTGCCATAGGGATTTTTTTGAATAAAACCTTTTTTTGACCTCTGCAAACTGACCGTAGTCGCACTCTAGCAGTTTCGACTTCCTTGTAAAGTAGCTGCGATCGTCGGCAATCACATTTTTCGTAGACATTGGAACCAAGTTACATACCCACAAGCAGATTGAGCACGATGTATGTAATGATGACGTAGAAGGTGCAGAAGTAGGCGAGCGAGGCGGTGAAGTTGCCGCAGTCGGTCTCCCAGTAGTTGTCCGCGGGCGTGCAGTACGGCGGCGCGATCATGCAGTCGTGCATTATCTTGTTCCAGTCCTCGCCAGTCACTATACGGAATAACATCGCTACGCTGTGGATCGGTGAGTTGAAGTTCGCACGTCTGTAAAACAACAAGGTATCTATCTATTCACAAATAAATCGTAGAAAGACTGAGTTCGTACATTGAATTAAAAGAAAAGTAATAAAAATATATATATTTTTAATTTTGTCAGTTTGTGTGCGTATCACGCAAAAACCACCCGACTAATTTTCATGAAATTTGGTGTAGATTGATTTTTTTTTAAAGCCTTTTCATATTCGGAGCCGGTGGTGGGCTGTGGCGTTCCCTAGGGTCGAACCAGGTCGCTGGCCGGACCACCGTGAGTGGATCGGACTGGGTGGGGGCCGGTGGCGCCTGGGGTCGAACCAGGTCGCTTATCCCGGTCCACCTCGATAGGGTCGTGGTGTAGATTGTGACCCTATTTAACGGATAGGTTTTACAGACTACGGCAAAGCAAAAAAGAGAAATTTATCTTATTTTAACTCCGCAAATGCAATTGCGAGCGGGGTCACTTTGCCTCTACATTAATAATGGAAATGGAACAGTTCCATTGGATCGCCAAAACTAATGACATAATTAATAAAAAAACTGTCCATTGACTTGAAAGTTCAATAGCTGTATTACTGACCTCCCAATCCCTTCGCCGTATTTAACGTTCCCGAAGACGATGGTTCCGGCGAGCGCGTAGAAGAACACCAGCAGGAACATGCCGAATATGATGAAGAAACTCTTGCAGACGCTCACGCCGACCGTCAGCATGAGCATCTTGAGCGTCGTGTGCTTGCCCGTGATCGTGAAGAAGCGCAGGATCACCACCATGAAGCCCACGAAGTAGGATAGGTCGTTCTGGGGATTATGGGTCATAAATCCAGCGTTTAAACCGCCTCACTTCTATGGACAATTTTTTGTCGAAATCCCTGCTGATTTTAATGGGATACCAGACTATTTATTAGAAGTCTGGGACAAAAATGTAACCACAGAAGCAAAGAAGTGAGGCGGTTTAAACGCTCGATTTTTAACCCTTATATCAACTTAAATTTAATTCTATTATAAGCATTCAATTTGGTAACAAAAGTACCAAAACCTCAAATAAGGCTGCACTAAGTAACACACCCTGCGCAAACGCCGACTTCTATGATACTCTCTACTCCTTGCTTCTACTCAAGTCATATTAAATGCGCTGTATACAGACATCGCAAAGTGTGCGCCGCGAATAGTTTGCCACAAATGATTACCTATTTGCCGCTCAAGGTTAGCACGCACCTATTATTATTGTACTTATTTTTCAGAGGAATCCCTGAATCGATCCTGCTAATATTCGAATTTAAAAATATATTTCGGCTTTAACTTCTCTTCTATCAAGTTTTAGAAGGAGGAATGGAGTAAGCCGTGACGTCTAGTTTGGGGTGAAATATTATAGCTCGACCGTTAGACCGAGCAACCGCCTACGCGGCAAGGAGCGAGCGCGCCCCCTTTATTGTCTACCCTCGCACTTCCGTACAGTCAAGGGCACCAATATGTATACACCACAAAGTTTCAAAAAAATATATCTTATTATTATGGCAGTAAGGTTTATGTATAATACATATTTTGGAACTTTGTGTGGAGTGTCAGTGGCGTGGCGTAAGCCGGCATCCTTGGGCAAGCCGGTGCAGATTTGGCGTACATTTTCCTTAAGAGCTGTAGAATAAGGTGGTCAAATGCGTGATATTAGGCAAGCCGGTAGGAATCGAGTTCTTTGAACGCCACGCCACTGGTGGATATTTACCTTTGCCCTTGACTGTACTCATGTGTGCTATCCCTCATTTAAATGGTCGACTTAAGAGAAAACAGTAAGGCCGAGAGAATTGAAAATTAGGTATTTGTAAAATGTGTCGCTGTCCCGCCTCTCTCCCGCAGAGCGCGATAGAGACAACTGCAGCTTGGACCGAAAATACCTTTTTCACACCTCCTATTCAGAAAAAAGTATTTTGATCCCTCATAAGAGGGATCAAAGTGATACTTTTCTGTTCAAGGACTACCTACAGGGTATTTTTAGTTTGAACCTGCTTAGAATATGCCATTGCCATACCATACATTATAGACTCTACATATTGACTCTACATATCAACTCTACATATCGACTCTACATTATTGACTCTACATATCGATTCTACATATCGATTCTACATATCGACTCTACATATCAACTCTACATATCGACTCTCCATATCGACTCTACATTATCGACTCTACATTATTGACTCTACATATCGACTCTAAATATCGACTCTACATATCGACTCTACATATCGACTCAACATATCGATCGACTCTCCATATCGACTCTACATTATCGACTCTACATTATTGCTCTACATATCGACTCTACATATCAACTCTACATATCAACTCTACATATCGACTCTCCATATCGACTCTACATTATCGACTCTACATTGACTCTACATATCGACTCTACATAAAGTCGATAATAAGGAATGGCCCAGACCACAGGTGTTTGGGGTCCGAGCCGCAGGCGAGGGCCATAAATATGATATAGAAGTGGTAAATTCGTCCCGTCCGTAAAAAGTAATAAACGTTTTATAAAATAATAAGGAACTGTAAATTTAACAATTTCACATTTCATTTTATTAAAAATGTGTGATGCTCTTTGATTAACTATATATTTCGTTTTCGTTATTTTGGTAGGTAGCGTTTGTATTTAAATTTTCCTCATAGTCGGTGTGAAAAGCAGTATGTGTCACAAGGTAGCAAAATTATTTACACCACGGGCGTTAACACTTGAATCCCTCACTACGCTCCGGATTCTACTTTAGAATCCCTCGCTACGCTCGGGATTCAATTGTAGAATCCTTCGCTTCGTTCAGGATTCAATGTACGCCCTCGCCGTAAATACATCATTTTGCTCCCTTGTGACACAATCTACTATTTCACACCTCCTATTCAGAAAAAAGTATTTTGATCCCTCATAAGAGGGATCAAAGTGATACTTTTCTGTTCAAGGACTACCTACAGGGTATTTTTAGTTTGAACCTGCTTAGAATATGCCATTGCCATACCATACATTATAGACTCTACATATTGACTCTACATATCAACTCTACATATCGACTCTACATTATTGACTCTCCATATCGACTCTACATTATCGACTCTACATTATTGACTCTACATATCGACTCTAAATATCAACTCTACATATCGACTCTCCATATCAACTCTACATTATCGACTCTACATTATTGACTCTACATATCGATTCTACATATCCATTCTACATATCGACTCGACATATCGACTCTCCATATCGACTCTACATTATCGACTCTACATTATTGCTCTACATATCGACTCTACATATCAACTCTACATATCGACTCTACATATCGACTCTCCATATCGACTCTACATTATCGATTCTACATATCGACTTTACATATCGACTCTCCATATCGACTCTACATTATCGACTCTACATTATCGACTCTACATATCGACTCTAAATATCAACTCTACATATCGACTCTACATATCGACTCTCCATATCAACTCTACATTATCGACTCTACATTATTGACTCTACATATCGACTCTACATATCGATTCTACATATCCACTCTACATATCGACTCGACATATCGACTCTACATTATCGACTCTACATTATTGCTCTACATATCGACTCTACATATCAACTCTACATATCGACTCTACATATCGACTCTCCATATCGACTCTCCATATCGACTCTACATTATCGACTCTACATTGACTCTTGTAAAGTCGATAATAAGGAATGGCCCAGACCACAAGTGTTTGGGGTCCGAGCCGCAGGCGAGGGCCATAAATATAATATGGAAGTGGTAAATTCGTCCCGTCCGTAAAAAGTAATAAACGTTTTATAAAATAATAAGGAACTGTAAATTTAACAATTTCACATTTCATTTTTATTAAAAATGTGTGATGCTCTTTGACTAACTATATATTTCGTTTTCGTTATTTTGGTAGGTAGCGTTTGTATTTAAATTTTCCTCATAGTCGGTGTGAAAAGCAGTATGTGTCACAAGGTAGCAAAATTATTTACACCACGGGCGTTAACACTTGAATCCCTCACTACGCTCCGGATTCTACATTAGAATCCCTCGCTACGCTCGGGATTCAATTGTAGAATCCTTCGCTTCGTTCAGGATTCAATGTACGCCCTCGCCGTAAATACATCATTTTGCTCCCTTGTGACACAATCTACTATTAAAATTTCATGAAAACAACGTTTGGTAGTCCCCTGATTTCTTCCCCAAAACTTAACCTATTTAACTAATTTTTTCATTAAACATTAATGAAAGGGTTTGGCCGTGTTCCCCTGTTTTCCTTTTTTTTAATAATCTAGTCAAATTAGTTTTCTGGATGTGTGAACACAGCGGAAAATCTGGCATTTTTTTTAGGTTTTTGAAGGTTAATATCTCTTTTGAGAATCAATTTATCGTAAAAAGGAAAACATAGGAACATATCAATAGTAGACATAGATTTTTGGACAAAAAATTATTGCTCTACTGGCATTAACCAGGGAGGAAACAGGGGACTACGTTTGTATGGAAAAACTGCCCTCCTGTTTCCTCTTAACAAACCAAAACATACAACTAATATACCTTAAGTGTGAAATGCATGAATATCCAGATGCAGCCGGCGACGGTGACGAGCAGGTCGTATCTGTTGCGGCGGCTCTGCCAGTAGCCGCGCGGCGTGAACGCGACCGTCTTCAGTAGCACCTCCACTACGAACACTAGGGTCAACATTGCCGACGTTAGAGCCAGCTTCTCTGTGGACTGGGAGTCACGGGACCACTGGAAACAAATATATACGTTTAGGCGGCCACTGGGCACGTAATATACAAGAGATAGACACGGGTGTTTGCGCAGCTTTGTGTTGTAAATAGGGCGTATTTTTTTGGATCTGTCATCAACAAGTCGTGGACGTTATGTTCACCTCACTCATTAATCAATGTTAAAGATTCACAAAAAATTAAAGTCACTCAATTACGATTTTTCGCATCAAAACACAGCATATAGCGGTGGTTAAGGAAATCCACAAATAACTATTTGGTTCGGCACGTCAAGTAGCACCCTTAGATAGGTTAGGTGTAGGAAAAGTCATAGTCTAAGTGAGTACGTGTTCGCGTATCTTGCGAGTAATCTCGAAAAATGTTCACCATGTTGTGTAATATACAATTTTCAGAAAAAAATAGATATTATAGGTGCCATGTTTTAGAACTAGAAAAATTAATTATTTTCTATTATACTTACAGTAACAACCAGTAGTCCACTGTTGATAAGTACGACGAATGCGATGACTCTTTTGAAAGTAATATGCTGTGTGACGTCATATGCAAACGCGCGCACTTTTCTTCCGTCGGGCCGTGGAGGCAAATGTAGTGGCTGGGCAATCTTCAATCTTTTCTTCAAATCGCACCTGGTAAGGTAAAATGCCAATATGTAACCAAAAGCACATAATTCCTTTTCAAGCTTTAAATTATAGTGTTTTAGGTACTACTTTTTCTCTGTTCTGCCCATATAATATATGAAGGATACGGAGGCAGTAAAACTCGCTTCTAAACATGGCAGTCATTTTGTTGATTAAACCTTTAAAATGATTCATAACTCTAAGATATGTTGTTGTCATCCGTGGCGAAAATGCGGCAAATTTCAAACTCCACAATTTTGCTCACGAATGCATAATGTAACCATCTAAAATGGTAAGTAATAAAAAGGAATCGGACGATCAAATGCAAATGACATATGGAACAGGACTCTAATCCTGTTCCTTATGTTATATGCATTCAATCATCCGATCCCTAGTAATAAAATTAAAACAACATCATACCATCTCCTTTGGTCAACAGTGAGTAGCGCAGTGCCTTTGTTTTCGGAATAGTTGGCAATTACCACGCCCACAAACAGGGTCAGCCCTATCATGCATCCCAGGAAAATATACACGTGTATGTAAATCGCATGCACCTAGAAACAAGCAAAATCCGTCAGTGCATAAACAAGAAGAACGCGCTTGGAAGCCGAGCCGATGGCAAGGCCCCACCAATAATAAGAAGCCCGGATGGTAGATATAGTATTCAAGATTCCGTACCCAACTGGTGCCAACGGAACCCTATTACTAAGCCTCCGCTGTCCGTCTGTCCGTCCGTCACAGGGCTCTAGCTTTAGAGCCGTAATAGATAGAGATTGTCGCTAAAAGGTCAAATAATAAAAAGAAAATTAAATGCGTACCTATTTCTATTACCGCTATAACATCAAATAATCAAAATAAAATAAAGTTAAAAATAAAAGGAGATCCCGTACAAGAAAAGTCCCATACAAGAAAAGTGTTTCTATGAATCCTTTATTTTCTGTAGCCTTATCGCGTATGTAATGTGACAACACAATATTTTTAAGAAAGGATAAGTACTTACTGGACCAAGGGCTTTTATCAAGACATCGCGGACATCTAACCAGCCTTTAAATGAAAGAACCTCGAATAGCGTTAATAGCGCGTCACCAATGTTATCAAAGTTAAATCGCTTTGGGTTCGCCCTGTAACAAATAACATACCTAAAATGGACATCAATCAAAAACGAACCATTTAACACTGGTCTTTAGACTCAAAATGGATTTTAGAGTTTCAAATAAATTCTTACCACACTCTAGGCACCAGCATAGACGGAAAAGTTTCATTCGGGCCGGGTCTGATCTTCATCTTGGTAACGAATACTCGTCTCATAAACACTCCAACGCAGTCTTCCCGATTTAATATCGTAGGGTCGTTGCATCGCGCTAACCTGCCATATACAAGAACGTTTTACCATTCGAGGGTTTTGAGAAGAGACTGTTGTCTCTTTAGAAAATAACACATATCTAGCACAATTGTGACACGCGACTCTTTGTCGCGCGACAAATGCTACCTATCTCTTTCCACTCAATATTATGTGACAGTGCCAGGTGATGCTCTGTCGCGCGAGAAACGAATTCGCGGCCAGTTATGTTAGACGTACTGTTATTGAATATTTGAGGTCGAAATAAAAAGCAGAATTACGGAAATATTTGAAGCCATACATCTTGTTTAGAATAACTGGCCGGTTTGTAAATATGGTCTAAAAATAGTGATAATTTAACTTCACGCGAATGCACAAAGGTCGCGATTTCATTGTTCATGTTCAGTACAGGCAATGAACTTAAAGCCGTTGTAAAGTCCGCCTCAAATAGTTTGAAACATTCATATTACCAAATATATCGCCATCAATCTTTGTGCCTATACTATAAGGACGTATTGCGATATATATGACGCTTTGGATGCTACAGCTACAGTCTATTTAACGCAGACTGTAATAGCCACAATGCTACATTGTAAATTTACCTTCCTCCGTATAGTTGAACGCCATAACTCGCGAACACGAACATGAGTAGAATAAGCAGTGTCGATACCTGGGGAATAATAATCAAGTTATTTGTGTTGTTTTAAGGCAATAAATATAATTTAACAAGTTATTTTTATGGTCGTAGCAATATGATGCTAATAAGAAGCAATTAAAATAGTCGCGATTGACAAGCACAAAGTGTTACCTTTTGCCTCAAAACGTTACAAATATTATTAAGTTATTAATCAACTTATTTCATTATATTAAGGCGAAGTCCGCTAGATACAGCCGGCGCTGGACCAATTATGGAGGCGTACTTTGGGGAAGGCCTATGTCCAGCAGTGGATGTTTATTGGCTGATGACGATGATTGTATTATATGAGAGTGTCGGATCCCTCGAAGGATACAAGTAGAGTCTCTCCTACTTTTGTTTTACAGAATGATACCGAAACTTCATTTTATATCGTGTCGGTAAGTTTTGGCTATTGACAACATAAGTAATCCGTTTGTATACTGAGACCATAACTTTTGCAATACCATGTATATGTCGCATGCAACTGGTTTAATTAGCCATTTGATTAAAGCCTAGCATTTTCACTAAACCCACCAGCAGGTCGACGACGCGCGGCTTCTATTTCTGCTCTGAGGGACACAAGCTGACTAACAAACCTATCCTAAAATAAGGAGTGTGTTTAATGAAAAGGCTAGGCAGCTAACCAAATAGCATATAAGCTAGTTGGCGACATATATGCAGAGTGACAGCACGAACATACCACCCAGTCCGATCCACTCCGGGTGGGCTGGCTAACGACCTAGTCCGACCCCAGGGAACGCCACGGCCGACCACCCGGTCATACGATCGCTATGCCCAATAAGGGTCGCGAATTGGTCTTCAAATAAATTATAATAAAAAAAACCGACATACCAACAGTATTTCCTTGAAACCCCGACACAGCTCGTAGACGACCTTGCGCATGTGCGGCACTAGCGTGAAGATCCGCAGCGGGCGCACGCAGCGCAGGATCATCAGCATCTGTGCCGCCGAGCCCGGCGGCACGCGGCGCGGCATCCAGCACAGGAACGTTAGAGACACCTAGCGGATCGTATAGGCACGGTTTAAGCAAAGTATAAAGACAACCAAGGGCCCGTTTCACGAAGCTACAAGTTACAAATTACAAGCGGAAGTCTCTTTTCAATACCTTTTTATAGAAAGAGACTTCCGCTTGTAATTTGTAACTTGTAGCTTCGTGAAACGGGCCCCAAGTAGTATGACTTCGGCCGTTTAGGAGCGCGAGGCACGTATTTACACAGACACACGATCGCACGTCTGTGTGAGTACACTCCATACTGTGGCAGGGGCGCGCAGGGGCAAATGCTTGCCTGTGGTGCGTCCGTACACGGGGCGCACACATGCGCGCTCCCGATGTACCTTTTATTGGAAGAAAAACTACCGTATACCGTGGTTTAAGGATTAACAATTGTCCAACGCTCATACATTTGACAGGCACAGCCGCCTATGACAGGAACTGCGCTGTCATGCTTGGTAGTCGCAAATAAAAAAAGTTTATTTTTTTATGTCAAATAGGGTCGGATTTGCGACTTTTAAAACTATTCCAAATTTCATATCGATAGCAGCAGTAGTTCCCGAGATATCTGGCTGTGACAGACAGACGGACAGACAGACAGATGGACAGACAGAGTCGCACCATAAGGGTTCCTTTTTTTACCATTTTGGTACGGAACCCTAAAAAATGTAATAGGTTAAATATGCCTGATGCCTATATATGATATGTCTAATGCTATGAAAATAGAGCCGTGTTCAGATATTTATGAGTACACTGACAGCTCAGATATATCTGATGGCGACTGTACAAGTATACTTATTAATATTATTACTCATTTTGTGTTTCTGTTGTATCTAAACACATCATTTACTGATAAATATGAAAACGGAATTATGGAATGAAAATAACGACTTTGAAAGGGATTTTATAAACATGACAGCTCGACGAAAGAAATTTCTGTCACAATCGATTATGCTCTGTGAAATAAATTAAGCTTTCACATGAAAATATTAACCTTACTCGTCCAAATAAACAAGACATACTGCTGTTACATTAACGCGAATCAAATTTTAACACATCGGAAAGCATTTTAGCTACCTATTTTATGAAACACTAAAATCTCAAAGATATAAAATCCCAACCCTGTCGCTTTGCCATACTCCGGTAAAACCATCCAATAACTTTCGGTTACATACATCTAAAAAAAAATGTTGACGTGATAAGATAAGGAAAGCATAAATTTGTGTATAAACATCCAATAATAATTTATGGTTCTAATAATGAATTATATATAAAAGTAAGTAACGTACAGCCACACTAAGTACAACTTAACAATAGTGCTCATTAAACAAACGCGCGGCAGCCCTGAAAGTTAGGTACCGAACTGCTAAGTGCGGCGTTGTATGCAGGTCGGTACCGACACACCCGCGTCTCACCCCGCAGCCCCCGCACGATTGTTCTATCAAAACCGGTCTGTCGTCCGTCTGTATTATCCTTAGACTGTGGTATAGGTTACACGTACACACCACCCGATATGTTGTTCCGATCGGTCGGACTCGCGGTTGTACTTGCATACATACCTTGCAATTAGTCGACGACTTGTAGGTGGTAAAGTTGCAAGGTAAGTAGAACGAGTGAGGTTAGTAGATAACAACGCTACCCATCTTGCAAGCCCAGCATCACCTTGTTATTGCAAGGTGTGTGGAAGCCTTCAGATTATAGCGCTTATGCGCTAAGTCTAACCTAACCTTCTGATTTGGTCGTTTCAGTATAACAAAATTTTATTAACCTTAACAACAAGCAATAAAGTCTGTATTGTAATAGTTATAATTTTAACTCACAATATAAATGAAAACGTCGAGAACTGCTGCCGCGTCTTTGAGATAAGCTTTCGGAGTGAAGAACAAACCGTCGGCTAAAATTTTCAGCGCCAATTCCAAACTCATGAATACTACGAATCCATATTCCGCAATCTAAAAAATACAAAAATATATACGTATATTGTTTATTGAACCATACATTATTTACCAAATTTTTATGTTAAATCCTACCTGGAGTAAGAAGTTCTCCATAACCCTGTATGTAGGTGTTTCGAACATCATTGAAAAACATGACAGAGTCGTGGCCATGATCATCACCCAGTCCAGATAAGTCACCAATCCCAGAAAATTACTGAAACATAGTTATTAGAAATTATTTCCTTTAGATATTAGGATCACAGAATGACTTTAATCAGTACCTAATAGAATCACGGAGCATAAAACATAGTTTCGCATAAAAGGTGGTGCTAGTTTGTAAGAAAATTTTCCTTAGGTATACCGAAAAAGTTTCGGCTTCCTATTTTTTCAAAAACTGACCAGTTAGGGGTCATCCATATAGTACGTCACACCCATACTAACAAGGTCAAATATGTTAGGAAAAAGTGTGACATGAGGGGGGGGGGGGGGGGGGTTCTAAAAGTCTCAAAAATTGTGTGACGCACTTTGTGGATAACCCCTTAGAATAAGATTTTATGGGAACCTCGTCACAGAATAAGGGCGTTATCACACTGGCGAGCGAATTGCGTTGCGAGCGTGTTTTCATACAGATTTCGAGCACGGCGACAATTTTAGTATGAAAACACGCTCGCAAATCGCCAGTGTGGTAAGACCCTATGAATTAAAACCCTACTATCCCTAACAAAACTGCCGTTCGCGTCGGATGACCGGACGGAGCTGACCCGCATCTCTTTATCGCATAACGCGTGCTCTTTTTTCCGTCTTACAGTGGCGATATTTAATAATTATCGCGCAACAGAATCGTGGATCGAGTCAATCCTGATCTCACCACTGATATTTTATTTTTACAATATCTGTACATGAAATAGTATAAAAGAATGAATCTTACTGGAAGCTCTTGTAGTGCACCTTCCTCTCGTTGCCCGTGACGGGGTCGCGGAGGCGCGCGTCGTACCGTGCGTCGACGATGGCGCGGCATATCTTCCTGAAGCGCGACTCTCTGGGCACTATCAATAGCGGCGTGTCGAATAGTGGGTGGTTTTCGCGGAGATCTTCTTCACGTTGGTTTCTATAAATAAATACACATAGGTATGTATTAGAAAAATATATGTCTTTGCTATATACCGGAGCATGAGATCTTATTCGATCGAACTACGCAATATTGCGCAAAAAACACCTTTTTCTGTACCTATGTTGAGGTATGGGCAGCGAACGCAAGGGGAGGACGTAATGTGTGACTGCATTGATATTGCCGTTCTCTAGTAGATGGCGCCGTTTCATGAACGCTGGCCCACTGTTTCACATACACCATTTTCAATTCATTAGCACCAGCCAGAATTCGAACCCACGACCTCTGCGTGAAAGGGGAATGTCTGAAACACTCGGCTACTTTAGCTTCTTTCTTTCAAGCATCTACTTACCTCCTCATCTCAGCTTGCTGCCGCTTGGCCTGCAGCAGCCGGATATCGAGGTAGGGAGGGCGCGCGCGGGAGGAGGGCACGACGCGCGACGCAGCACCAATGTCACCGTTCTCTAATAGGTGTTCGTATGTCTGCTTCAGTTTGATTGATCCGCTACGAACAGACCGTCGTATGGATCGGGACCCAAACCTGTAAAATAAGGAAAAAATGACTAGTTACTTGAATTTCCTATTATTTGTTCCGTTTCGTCGTTCGACGTCTTCATTGAGAGAGTAGCGATGTTCGCGCCGCCGGAAGTACCACGTGATGCCGTCGTCGCCTCGAAGCCGCATCCGGTTCCCGCCGTCAACTGTCAAAAGCAAAAACCCGCCAACTCGCTCGCCGCCATGTTAAACCATTGTTGCGTCGTCCGCCGTCCGAGACGGACGTCCGCCCTTAGCCTTTGCTCTAACCGGCGAAAACTATATTATCATTTTTGTTAATTATTAATATTCGGCTAAAAGCCGATTTCAAAAATCGCTCGGTTACTGCAAGGTTAATAGGTCTGACTATCTCGCGTCCCCGTGAATAGTTAGCCCGCGTATCTCCGAGATGTGAAGTAGGAGATACGAACGAAGTGCCACAACGTGCCGTCGCATGTTCCGGAGCAGAGCGTCGCGTACAGCAGCGCCGAGGACGCGGTCAGGTACAAACTTGTACCGACAGCCGGTGAGTCAGCCATCATACCTACCTACCAACCAGGAGTGTTTTATCATTTTACTTCATTGAAATTAGAACTTTTATTAACGGAGGTTCTTTATCTGGAGCTCGAACAGTCCCAAAAGCGAATTTGCTCCAAGCGTATAAATTAACTCGTGTGGTAGAAACCTACCCTCATTTTTACTTTTAAAATTTTCAATGCTTAGCTCTTGCAATAGTCATATTGCGTTATTTTTTCAGCTGAAAGCATTACGAACTTCTTAATAAGTGTTCTTTTATCACGCGCGTTCAACCCTACCCTCGGATCTGGATGTAAAGACCGTTATTAAGTACGAGGTCTTCTGCCGCGTAATATCTTGCATCTGTGCTATCTAAACAGTATTTTAACGGCCGACACATAGTCGCCGAAGATGTAGTCGCTAACGTATACGTCGTTATTTTTATCTGTGCTTAGAGCGACGAGAATTTATCGAATTAATGAATAATTATCGCTGACTATGCCGCGTTATATTTTATTTGAATCGTGAACTTCGTGTTGAACGTGAATTAATGATTAAAGAATTATCGAAAGTCACTTATGACACGTGGTTAACCCTTCCGCAAAAAGCGGGCATCGTGTCGATTCAGGTCCCGTGCCCCCTGGGCCGCCTTCATCGCAATCCCGCAGAATAGCCGCATGAGCGCTTCCCTAGCCTAGACAAGAAGCACATTATCGACGTCTCGTGATAGACGCGCGTCCACAACGCGGTCGCCGCGCCGCGGACCCGCTGCTCCCCGAGCACCGCGTGCGTGGCGCCTTTTATTTAGTGCTTCGACTGTATCTTAACAGGGTTAACGTAAGGAATCTTCAGAATGAATTCGGGTTCGATCCCCAGCTGCGAGATAATTGTAACAGCGGGGGTGATATAGATTTTTCCGGAATAATATTCCGAAAGTGACCCCGCACCGGCCGGACCCTGAGAAATAGTTCCAGCGGACTCCGACTACAGGTACAGATCGCCAGGCATGAACCCTAGGAGAGGCGTTGCGGGGTATCGCAGAGCCGTAGGATCCAGCGAAGCGGCATAAGTATCCGGCATCCATAATCCCGTAGAGACGAAGATTGCTGTGGAGAAGTACCTCAAACGATCCGCCGCTCGTCCCCCCGCGCGCCCACGCCCTTACCGCTACGTCTACAGGTACGCCTTCACTCTACGCATCGATCGACCCGTCGGCCAGTAATGTTCGCGTGACCTCGTGTGGGCGCCCTCGCAGCGCGGGTAGCTAGTCGCGGGGGCTCCGCGGCGCCACCCGCGCCCCGCACCCGCCACGCGCCAAGACATCGAGCGCCACCATGTACTCTCACTGAAATTGAGAACGAGGTCACAATGTGTGCTGTTGCGTCACTTCGTGCGTGACGCTGCGTCCTCGTGCAGACACCGCCTCGGCCGTCCCTCCGCGTCACTCCGCGTCAGAACCTGCGGATTTTGGCGGGTTTCGACACTGCTGTACAGGTACCTATATAAGTTATCGGTGTCGCCATTGTGCCGTCCGCCGTCGCGGCATCCGCCGTAACGTCAGCTTCTATCGAGGCTCTGGTCGCCGCTATGGCGTCGGTCACCTCTCCGGTTGTTGCCGTAACGCCACCACTTGGGTGTCATCGCAATGGTAAATAACGCGCTATAGCTCCACCCACCGCACCAGTACGGGTCGCCTCGATGGCTCCGACCACTGCTGTGAGGGCGTCCATCGTCCCCGCATCGGTCGCTGCGAGGGCGCCAACCATGCTACAGCATCTAGCGCGCCGCAGGCATCGGTCTTCGCAATGGCATCAACCACCGCTATACGGCGGTCTCTACGCTGGCACAGGCTGCCGCAATGGCACCATTGGCCACTGCGCCGGCATCAATGCCGGAATCACACTTTGCGCCGGTACGGATCGCCCCAATGGCTCCGTTTGCCGCTGCCCCCGACATAATTCGCCATACTGGCCTTCTGCGGGGCTACCCTGCGCGCTGGCACGGATCGCCGCAATGGCGCCACTTGCCACTGCCCCCGGTATCAATTGCCACACCAATCTTCTATGCGGGGCTCCTCTTCGCGCTGGCACGGATCGCCGCAATGGCACCGCTCGCCACTACACTAACATCGGCCGCCTCAACGGCACCGACTGCTGTCTACGCGTGAATATCGGCTGCTGCAATGGCACGGATCGCCGCAATGGCACCGCTCGCCACTACGCTAACATCGGTCGCCACAACGGCACCGACTGCTGTCTACGCGTGAATATCGGCTGCTGCAATGGCACGGATCGCCGCAATGGCACCGCTCGCCACTACGCTAACATCGGTCGCCACAACGGCACCGACTGCTGTCTACGCGTCAATATCGGCTGCTGCAAGGGCACGGATCGCCGCAATGGCACCGTCCGCCACTACACTAACATCGACCGCCACAACGGCACCGATCGCTGTCTACGCGCCACTACCGGCTGCCGCAACGGCACCACCTACCGCCATGGCGCTGTCGCAGGTAACCTCTGAAGCACCGCGCGCTACACGCGCTACTGCAGTATTTTGAGAGTCCCCATCAGAGAATTCAGAGGTAAAGCGCGCGTCTCGACCAAACTCCGTCGCAGCCGTCACTCCGACGTCATCATCTTTCTCGCCACTACATCAACATCTATAAAAGTATGTCGCGCCTCCCGGGTTTCTCCGAGAAGCTGGGAAATGTCGAGCACCACCATTTTAAAAGACTTGTCGATATCCCGACGTACGCGTTTTGACCAGTCGGAACAGACCTTTGCCACCAATGAGACTGGCGCAAGTCTGCCATCTGAGGTAAAAAATGCTTCTTATCCCATTGGAACCAATCACCGTAACTGTCTTACGACTCTTAAGAGTACAGGTATGTCATCTTGTGTTCGCTACATCCTTATCGGAAAAGGCAATGCCATCAGGTTCAAAGCAGAACGCGCAGCAGCTCTCCGCCCGGCCGCGGCCACTGTGGCCAGGCTTCGCCAAGGCCAGCATTTTTGCTCGCGACTAAATAGACAATCTGGGTAAAAACTCGAGAGAGCGTGCAGCGGTTCATCTTTAACACTATAGAAGTTATGTGGGCTACTTTTGCACATCTGACTGATATTTATACGCCTATTTTGCGTACACTTTAAAAGTAATCTAGCCGCGCCGGCAGAAATTTTTAAGTTATATCGGCAAATACTTAATTTTTCTTCATTATTCTTTAATCGCTACGGCGGCCCTGCCATACAGGGGTGAGATATGAAACCCTCGAGGTATTTTCCTTGTCTATACGGACAGATGTACCATATGGTTAAACTTCTAAAGCCGTTCCAGTTAATGGCTCTTACTTAAGAATCAAACAAATTCGTAAATAAATGCACAAATATCCAGAAAACTATCCGCTTGGCAAGGTGGAGATAGTTGCCGACGCGACACGGTTTTCGGAGACACAATTTCAAGTGGTTGCTAAGTAAGTCTGTTCATCTACATCACGTTCCGCTCTCTCACTGCGGAGCCGCTGGCAAACACCGAAACTACACAATCTGCAGACACACCTTTGTACGTATCTCCAAGGTGCCAGATCTGGCTAATACTACAGCCGCTAGGCTCCGACATCGGACCTGGCCGAAGTAGAAGATCATGGCGGCCCAAGAAAACTAATCGAAGAGTCGTTAGCCTAACAAAAGGTAAAATGTCAGTGTCAATAGAACGCGACCCTAATCGCGTTGACTATTTATTTAATTTTTTTTTTTTACTTTTATTTTATGTATTTGTTTAAAGCGTGAGCACCCGTACCTAGTACTATTCAGAATAAGAACAGTTAAGATTGTGTTCTGGTAATATTCTGATTCTCTAAAATTTAATTTGGCAATCGTAATTAAGCCAAAATTTCTTCGACTTGGCCAATGATACTTTTGACGCCACGCCAGAGTATAAAGTGCTATGCATCCCTCCTCCTGTCTGAACTGTGCCTACGGTATGTCCAACATGTACAGTTTCGTCTTGAGCTTGGTAATACATCATAAGAATACAACAACGTAATATAACGATATCCAAAAACATGTTAAAATGTCATACAACAGTGTCATATATATATATATATATATATAGATATATATATATATTCTAACTAATCAAAACTTCTTTTAAATTCGGAAACGAATTACCGTCAACTAGTACTAGTATCAACACTGAATGCTTCATATCATACTCATACTCATACTCGTTTATTGTGTATTGATCATACAATATCCTATATATACGTATGATATGCCTTTGTGGAAATATAAAAGGTCTAATCCCCTATCAGTATCTCTAAAATGTCTACGTGTAAGATTTCAAAAATCCCTGACGAGGACTGCTAGTCCTACTCGCCTCGAGCCAAGAGTCGTCTAAACGGGTTCCCTTCTCACGGTCCTGGGTAAAGTACAACTATGTTATCAGGACATCGAGAACCACAGACTGCGCCTGCCGAGTATCTTCTGTCAAGTGGGTCCTACATACACTAGCATACTTCGTGAACCACCGGGTAACTAATGCGTTACCATCAGGTACGTTAGGCAAGTACTCTTGCCGTATGCAAGGCAAGTCCTTTCCCTTCTCGCTGACTTAAGCTTCACATTGTTGCGCCCTCTCACTCGCCACCAGGAGATAATAAACAGATCTCAATGAAGACGTCGAACGACGAAACGGAACAAATAATATAACATTTTACCTTCCAATAAAATGATTATTATTTTTCCTGAAGTCGTTCGACGTCTGAGTAATGGCTTCCTGGTGGACCACCAAACGCATTTCCTCCGCAACAATGGTTTAACATGGCGGCGAGCGAGTTGGCGGGTTTTTGCTTTTGACAGTTGACGGCGGGAACCGGATGCGGCTTCGAGGCGACGACGGCATCACGTGGTACTTCCGGCGGCGTTCAAATCGGCGCGAACATCGCTACTCTCTCAATGAAGACGTCGAACGACTTCAGGAAAAATAATAATCATTTTATTGGAAGGTAAAATGTTATATTTTTTCGATGGCAAATTTCGGTTAAGTTGTCTGCATGAAATCGCGCCCTCGCGGATTTCTCTCACAATCAGGCAATATTACTGGAAATGTGCGTCCAATATGAAGCATTGGCAAACAGAGATTTTATAACCGTTAAAAGTAGGTCATGTCTATTCAAAGCGTGATTTAGATGCTTAAATGTTTGAACAAAATACTTACTTTTTTTGATCCACCCTTAACTGTTTGGCGCTAGAAATGGTCCCTTGTGACTTCAGACCAGATTTGCCTCCCGTAGCCAACATAGCCGAATCTCCTAGCACCATGCGATGATTGTTCGAATCTCTGTAATTAATAATGATCAAATTGATTATACTAATAATTAAGACTTAAATCCCAATAAAAACAAAAGAAAAATAAACCTTTAAAGGGGCAGGGATGACGACCCGAACAAAAATAAGTCCTGAAAATAACCAAATATAATAATGAATACAACAAAATAGCTTTTAAGTTTAAAAAATGTGGAAATAACTAAATGAAAATATAATCGGTGAAATCGGTTCACAGACGCACTTTTTACATAAATAAGAAAAATGCAGTCGATTTGCGAACTTCCTCCTTGCTTTGTCTCGATCGAGGATATATTATACGAACGTTTCATTCGTGGGCGCATCATTTTTAGTGTGTCTTAAAAATAATTGAAAATGCCATCCAAAGCATGCAGATTTCAAAGATAATGCGTCTACGATAGATGACAGCAGTGGAAACACTGAAATATTAAATTTTCAACACACTTGCTCATAAAGTTGCTATTTTTTCTTTGGTCTTACGCCCGGAATGCGGTTTATTACACACTAGTGCGTTTTACTTTACATTGCCACACTAGTGTTTTTCTTATTACACTTTTTTTTTAATATCCGTAAAGAGGTTGTTACCAAAAGATTTATTATTTTGTAAATAAATAAACTTGTTGTAGTCAAAATCTGATAAGATAAGATTATACTTCATCTAATTATCTATTTAAGCATTTAAAAAATTCAATATTTTAAATCATTAATTACCGTAAATTCTTATTAGAAATACATAATTATTTAGTTTAATATATTGTGGCTGAATGGCGGTGTTCGGTGCCTCTGGACTTAACCTGCGCGCGCATAGTTATTCAACCAAAGATACGGCGCGCGAAAAAATAAACCTCCGCGCCATTTTGTGCAAACATTTGTTCGTTTATAATTTGCTGATTTGTGTCTGAAAATGTCGAGAAATGAAATGTCGAGTACAAGTGACGAAGTACAGTTAGACTTGCACCCAACAACAAGCAATCAATTTGGAGCCACCCTCTAAGAAGTTTTGTCCCGAACCGCAACCTTCTACCTCATATGCCAGTGATTTTTGTGTGCCGCCTACTCTGACTAAAGGAGAATAAGAACGCCCATCCACCTCCTATGAGAATGTATCACTATCTCCAACATTTACAGTTACTCAAGAACACCACAGTGAAATTTTTAATAATACTATAACACATACTGTGCAACATCCAACAAAAACTGTTGCGTATCATTTTAGTAATTGTACTTTCAATAATTGTTTTAGTAATTAAAAATGTATTTATACCTACCTAATTGTTTTTTTCTTCGCAAGTGTGTTGAAAAACGTCGTATGATACGCGTGTGCTTTGTTCATTACAGTCTTGGCTCTATTACAGCCCTCGCCTTGCGGCTCGGGCTGTGCAATACCGCCTCGCCTGTAATGACCAACTTCGCACACTTGTATCATAATGTACTATTATAACAGCATAGAGTACAAGAGTACAACTACGATAACTCTGCAGTAGGGTATATATATAGCAACACCTCCATTTAAAAGGAATTTTTTCATGAAAATGTGAATTTTAAATGCGGTGTTGCCATATAGCCCACTGCAGAGTTAACATCATTGCACTCTAATTGCCTGTCTCAACAGAAACTCACTCTATGATGGAAGCCACGACGTGCCGCCTCAGAGCGGAGCTTGGTCTCTGCGAGGGCGGGGCCACAACGAGCGTCTTCACGAGGCACCGCTTGCGGTAGGGGAAGGAGATCTTATCGGCGGCAACGTAGGCGCGGCGCGAGGCATCCCCGTTCACAGGCAAAGCTCGTGGTTTCTGAACGCTCGCACCTGCTGTTTCCTCTTCGAGTTCTTCGCATACGAACTGCCGCATGAACGACTCACGGACCTAGCGGGGTTGGTGTTCATGTTTAGTTTATCAATACCTAAAGCCGAAACAATAATACATTACATTAAATTGAAGATAAGTTTACGAGCGCTCAGTGAAATATTTGAATGTACTTTCTAAATAATTTTCTAAGAAAATCGCGCGTGTCTGAGAGAGCGTGTCTTAGACGCCATTTCAATGCTGCTGTAGTAGGTATATTCGCTGGAAGAAGAATGAGCCATCGCTGTCATTTGTCCTGGCCTGTGGATCGAATTGCAGAAAACACCTGTCTTGGTTGAAGGTTGATCCCTAGGACCTTAAAATAAATAGCCGGACAGAGCATCGCTAACAAAGAACTGAAGCATCAATAGTCCGCCGGCTAACTTAACGCTGGTTGGTCAGGTCAATGTATGCGTGCTGCGGGTAGTAGGAAAAAACTAGTTGATGTGTGCGTGCGGGCTCGTAAGTACAAGCAGCCGGCCGACTAAAAATGTTTCAGTTCTCTGTTGGCGACGCTCCGTCCGGCTATTTATTTTAAGGTCCTTGGTTGATCCACATTGCTCATGCAGTGTGAGATGAGTAGCATGTTTGAAAAACACTATATTTGTCTGACTATTTCTCTAAAGATATATTTCATTTAGCATTATCTGTTAAAAATTACCTTTGGCAAATTGAAATCCCCAGGCACTTTATGTAATTTTGTCATCTGCGGACTGTCAGGAAACTTCTCGAAGATTCTTAGACGAAACGGCAAACTCTCTTTTATCTCGGCACTCTGCTGGCGGTATCTGAGCTGTTTTAATTTCTTTATATCTTCATCCAACTCTAAGTTGTCCAAGATTACCGCTACGAAAAGCGAGAGCACGATCTGGAATTAAAATTGCTCTGTAAGTGCTAAGCAGGTTTGCAGATCTTGATGGTTGCATTAACCACGTGGTAGACACAAGATCTAGCATTATACGGGTAGAAAGAAACCGATGAGGAGTGTCTTTCAAAAGGACTTCTCTATGAAAACCAGAGAAAAATAAGAGACACTCCTCAGATGCTCTATCGTGGTATGTAAACTACCGTATAGGCTATAGAGTAAATGCAGACAGCAGAGGGTGCAAACTAAGATGCTTTGCACCACCCTCGATGCTACACTACATTGATTGACAGAAGAAATACACAATCTCTTACCAATGTCACAAAAAGATGGTACAAAATGAAATATATAGCCACCAAAGGAGTCAATGTCTGGCTAGTCCGAACCATGGTCTCATCCATTACTTCAACCCACGCTTCTTGTGTTAATATTTGAAACATAGACATAAATGCCTGCAACATCAAATATCAGTATAAATATTTCATATTAATTCTGAGCATTAAATAATAAAGTGATTTATTACCAGCTGTTGTTTAAAAATGTTGCTCTTACCTCTGGGAATGCTTCGAATTTCGTGAATTCGCACAAAAAACAGAACAACTGCATTGAAATTGAGGAACTAATGATAAGTAAACACATTGTGAAAATTATTAGACTTCCCAGTTTCTTCCCTGGTCCAAATATCTTGTAGACGAATCCTTCCAATAATGGTGATGCTTTGATCAACCTTACAACTCTTAGGACCTGAAGCATAAAGTACAATATCAAGTAATTCAATCTAATGAATACTTCATAAAAAAAATCTTCGCATCATGCTATCTCTCTCACCCTCCTTCTATGCAAGATTTTAGTGAGAGAGACGGAACGATAAGTTTTGGTTTTCAATTTCTCATAACTTTTACCTGAAAGTATGTGAAGCCGGACATGTAGAGCTGAGGTATAATGTGAATAGTAGTACCAATAGCCAAAAGGAGTTCGAATTTGTGGACCGAATGTTTAAAATATCCTTTCCAACCAAGGCACCATATTTTTATCAGTGCCTCCAAATCCAAGAAAATAGTAAATGCGATCTAAAATAAAGGGATATGAGCATTATTCCTATATTCACCAGGACCTTTCGCATATAAATGAAGAACCAGTGGACGCGTTCGTAACTTCACTCGGGGGCGGGGGGTGGGGTGAAATAATTAAAATATCTCTTTGCTTTTTGCTCCGGTTTAGTGAGTAAAAAGTATCCTATGTGTTAACTGGGGTCATAATCTACCTGTACACTAAATTTTATGTAAATCTGTCTAGATAGGTTTGGGTGATGCGCGCACAAACATTGTACATTTTATATCTGCAATATAATCGTTTTTAGAAATTTTAGAATTTGATCCTAATGACTTAGTATATAGGGTCGCTATTTGCGCAGATTATTTAGTAACTTCATATACAACTGATTTCAATAGAGTGAATATTTTGGTGACTTTACCTCAATATAGTAATATTTCTCATAGAAAAATTCCCTTGGATTCCCGTCGTGTTTGAAGTTCATGGTGGCTGTGATGATACCATTAGCCAGTACTACGCCCATGACTAGTAATCGGAAGTACGCCGACCTTAACATTTTGTGAAATATTTCTGGAGCACTACCTAAAGGATACATAATAAAATGAATATCATTGGAACTTATGTCATTCTTAAGGTAACTTTAGAAACAGAAATCGACCTTATGGACATAGGCGAAATGGTACAGTTGATGATATCAGAAATATTTTTACACTTTTCGACCTTATTCCAAGGAAATAAGGTCGAAAAATGTAAACATATTTCTGACGTCAACTGTACCATTTCGCCTATGTCCATAAGGTCGATTTCTGTTTCTAAATCAATCACAGGTTTTTGAATTTTTCACCTTTTGTTTTTAAATGTATTCTAAAAATATTTACGTCAAGGTTGCATTATGATCAAAGCATGGTTCATCTTTATAGAAACTAGTAACCTTTTACTAGGGCCTTATTGACTAATAGTATATGGTATATGGCAATAATAAATAATTATAGTATTATTACCTGAATGCTTATTTTCATCAATAGTGACCAGTTTCCAACAGTTATCATCTCCAGTAAAGAACTGAGTGGTACTCCCCTTTGTTATTGGATTCCTCACTCCCCACATTTGTTGAAACTGCACTCTTATTTCGTTGAATGTTTCAGTTATTACAGCTATGAAAACATTCTTCACTAGCCAAGCTAAGAAGAAGATCATGGTGCTGCAATATTATAGAACATTAATGAAGTATACTGTCTGTCTTTGAAATAGTAACTTCTTCTTAAAATGTACAAAGCATAAGTACATCATCATACCTGAAATACAGAGCAGACCTCCATGTAGGCAAGGAGTCAATGGCTCGATACATTATGAAGACCCATCCTTCCTGAGAAGATGCTTGATACACCGTAAACAAGCTGGTTACTGCAACAAGTAGGATCATTATAGGCTAGCTTTAAAAGCTCTGTTTGTGGCGGAAAGCTTAAAATACAATAATTTGAAATATATACCCACCAAACTCTTCAAATCCATTGAACCCCATAATATATTTGGACAAATTAAGCTTCATACACTTCATTCCCTTAGGACACTGATACCCTGAGCCAGGGTCTGGTGAACAGAATGTATCAGGAATAGCCAAGGAGTTTATAGTTATGTCACTGAAAATTAGAAAAAAAACAAATTGTTCTATGTTCTAAAAACTATCAGTTGTAAGGGATCAACTGTAAAATATGTATGTAAACACCTTTTGCACATAAAATCAACCAGAAAGGATACAAAAATGAATGGCCATGTACAAAGGCAAATGTGTCTCTTAAAAATATAATTCACAAAATGAAATTATACTAACTAAGGATCAGTAGTGTTCCTGACGCAATGATGGGTTAGTTCTCCAAAAAATTGCACCCCTAGCAAGCTGTACAGTGACATGAAGAAGAGAAAAAATAGGGTCACATTATAAATTTGCTGGCTTGATCTCCTGTAAAACAGAATACAGAGTTACTGACATTGTTACATAAAGGTATTTTTAAATCAACATTCACAACTTTATCTACTGGTATATAACACCTTAAATTGTGATTCCACACCCACAATCAAAATCATTTATAATGACATCAAAAGGACCAATTAAAATTGGTTTTTGAAACAAATAGTGTCCAAAGTGATCTGAATTGTGTGTTAGTTACAGTCTGGTTTTGAATGTTAGGTGGTACATATTGTGAATTGTAAGATCAATAGGGGTAAGGGACAGGTAAAGCAATCTTACTTATGCAAATAAAACCTATGGTTGTTGATATATTGCTTTAATCGGTGTCAACAAAAATATTTCTAAACACAGGCTTGTACTTACTTGAATATCTGATTAATTCTTGATTTTGGCATGGAGAATTTCAGGAACACTCTTAGAAATCTTATCATAATCAAAGGCCTAGGTGCCCGCAAAATACTCAGGTAGCTGTATCTTGGCACAATTAGAGTTAGTTCAAACATTTGCAGTAAAACTGACACCCATAAGAAAAACACCATAGATGCATCAAATTGGCACCAGTGATCTTTCAAATAGGCCACATCTCCCTAGAAAAATCTTTAACATTTAATATAACATTAACATTAAATCTTTATCATATTACATTAATATTAATATAGCTGTGAAGTGTACCTTAAGTATCCCTCTTATGTGCATTTTGGCAATCATTTCTGCAGTAAAGAATAGAGTCACAGAGCAATCTACAGCAAAAGTTATTGTTTGAAGCGAAGGATATTTTTCAAAGGACTTTGGGGTGTTCAGTGACACTGATACTAGGCTCATTAGAGCACAAAGTCTTAAAATTCTTCTCACCCAGAGCTGTAAACAAAACGGTTTTTAAAAATATAATTATCAAGGCAAATATTCATTCTGCTAACAGTTTATAATATGGCCTCCTTACCTTATTCACCCACTCAATGTCGGCGCTTTCATTAAGGGATTCTTCGGGTCCGTAGTCCGCGAGGACTGGTTCCCCTTTAAGACTTTGTTTTCTGCCTAACATCTTGTCTCCGGACGTCGCACTACTATGGTAATATTTTATATACAATTCTGGAATCTTGAACTTAGTAATTTTGTTTTTTTAACTGAAACCTTTATAGCCTTTGCCATTATTGGAACGTTTTAAATAAAATATTATATCGAAATATTCACAAAAAACATTCATTATCAGTCGCTAACACAAGTTTATCGATTTGAACTTGTCGAGAATTGACTGACACTTTACGTTTAGTAATGTTTAGTGTAACGGAGCGCAAAATGCAATAGGTACGAAGAGTAAATTTTTTTCTTAATTGAGCTATAAATTATAAAAAACCTAATTTATGCTGAAGATTACTTGTATCACTTGAGGAGCCTAAAACATATGTGAATATCATAATAGAACAGTAATGTTGTTAAAATGTAAATAACTGCTTTCTTTGCTCCAGAAATGAAACGGATTGTAGACAGATTTTGAATGTGCGTTCAGATACTATAAGACGTTTATATTATATTGACAACCCGATGAAAACTATGCATGCAATATTTCGTTAGTTAACCGACAGGGACGCACCCTTTGTCAAAAAGAGATAGCATGTTTATCGCTCTTTCTTACAGGTAGCTACTTACCTATCGTTGGCTGACAAAATCGTACCGTTTGAAAGCAGCTTTACTCCAAATTCGACTATATTTTGAGCAAATTTCTAGCCTCAAATGCAATTCTAACCTGGCAACACCATGACAACTGTCAGTGTCAGTGTCAATTTGTCAAATTAGATGGGTTGTTTTGTTTGTTGCGATTTGGTTGCGATGCGATGTATTTTTCGTTTCGTGCATTATAGCAAAAGTTATCTATTAAAAATAATGATATTTGGACAAAACTAATCGTACACTGAAAAATAATATGCGTGAAAATATTTTTAACTCTAAATGTTTAATATAGAATGTAATATGAAAAAGACTGTTGCTGTAAAAATACTTTTACGAAGTTTTTGAATAGTGACTTCGATATATTATGTCTTGTTTATGTTTTTAGCATTGGGTCATTTTAAAATTAGTTTTATTGAATGATCACCACCGTTATCAATACGTAAAACGACTTCAACATGTTTATTTATATGAGTAAAAAGGTATTTCATTTTTGTGTTACCTTTTATGTTACCATGGATACTTAGGTTTATAATACATGGATCGCAACATTGTTTGAAAACAAGTTATGACGACACTATCTCTAAACTATCTCTTATTGTCTGAAGTGTGTAAGGGATATGTAATTGAAGTTATGATTTTTTTCTGTTTAAGATCCTCGGCAGTATAAAACCTCTCAGAACAAAATAAATAGTATGAAATTATTGGTTTCAGATTGCCATTCCCAAACAGTCAAATGTTACATGTATATCATGGAATCATTCTTCGGGCTTTATTGCAGTGGGCGGCGAAGAAGGAATGTTAAAAGTGTTAAAATTGGAATCTGGTATATGATTTTTTGTATATGGGATTTAGGAACTTTGTTCCGCCTCATAATGTTCTGCTTATAAACTGAAGAAAATCTGCTATTTCATGAAAACACGATCACAACACCATCTACCGGGTCCAATTGAATTTCAAACCACCCAGGGATCGACTCAAATATACCCACAAAATTTCATCCAAATCGGTTCAGCAGTTAATGCGGAGTTAGGTGACAAACACACATTTACTTAAAAAAAAACACGTATCTGATACTGACTTCAGGTAAAAACGCAGTAAGTGTATATGAAGGTCATATGTAACTTGACGTTTTCTCTACCACGTTTTTAGATACGAGTTTTTATCAAAGTAGTGACGATATAAAGATTATTTTATTGTCTAGTCAGTAAACTATCTCTGTCCAAAAAAATTGTAATCATAGTGTAAAATTTACTATTGAACATGTAAATAAAAAAATGTTAACAGCTTAAAATACCGTATTTCTAATCTATTATAATCTGGACACCTTTAGGATCCAAGTACATAAACATCTTCTGGGAGTGTTCACTCTATTGTAGGCTTTATCAATGCACAATAACACGTTTGATTAAATTTCATATAAATAAAATTCTGAAGATTTTCAAACCCACCATAAAATATATTTACTGTGGTTCATTGTGACAAAGCTACTTTAATGCCCATTTAGCTAGATCATTAATATGAGACTTATTTTGTATGTCATATGTATACCTAATAAATTATTACAAATTATTTTTTAAAAGGTGGCGGAGGAAATCTATCAATGAACTTGAGTTTAGAGGGCCACACCGGCCAATTACGAGTGGCCATATGGAATGAAGTGTACCAGAAACTGACCACAAGTGATGAACATGGGGTTATTATTGTATGGATGCTGTATAAGGTAAGCAGACACCAGAATGCTCTAAATGTCGAGATTCCTATTCAATTCAAGGCTTTGATGACACATTTTTTTTTTATTTCCAGGGTTCATGGTATGAAGAAATGATAAATAACAGAAATAAATCGACTGTATCTAGTATGGCCTGGGGCTCTGATGGACAGAAGATATGCATTGCCTATGAGGATGGTAAGCTTCAAAACAATGTTATAATTGATAAATCATGTCACTTTAAGTGTCATAGACATTAGTTGGGTTCAACATCTATGCAGTATCTTCGCTATATATGGCAATTAACATGGTACGTTACCCACAAAACACACGTGTAGCACACGTAGCGATGCTTGGCGCTAAATTTGTTAATAATGACTAGTGATCGGATAGAGGACTCAAATTAACCGAGATTTAGCGCCGGTATCTTGACATGGGTATGACTCACAATCCTGCGTGTCTTAGGGTTGTAACCTACGTTTATAAAAAGATATATAACTTTTTATTTAGCAGTTTACATTATAAAATTAACGAAATCTATAAGAAAACAAATCCATTTCTTATACTAATACTTACAATACTTTCCAGAGGAACTCAACTTAAGCTGCACATCTTAATTTTTTTAAGTACCTATTTAAGTGTTTATAAAGTTTAGACACGTTGACATTGCCAAAGACGTGCAGTTTCGGCACGGTAGACGGTAGTTTTTGTTCCGATAAAAGGTACATCGGGAGCGCGCATGTGTGCGTGCCGTTTGCGCGCCGTGTACGGACGCACCACAGGCAAGCATCGGCGGCGGGCTTAGTCAGGGTTGAGCAATAGTCGCGAGCGGTCGAACGTTCAAAATGTCTGCAGACGAAGCAAAGTATAGAAGACGTATTATACTGTAGTGTGTTCGGATGTTTGAAGAATAATGCGCAAAATCCAGAATTGTCATATTTCTGCATTCCTAAGGATCCCGAAAGGTGTGTATTTTATTAGTACCTATATAAATGTTATATTTTAAGTCGTTTATAGAATGTTTGATAGTTTTGTGATCAAACTATACCAATTAAATAGAGTACATTATTATTTTGTTTGACAGTGATGAGTAAAATTAACAGATTTTTTAAACGTGTACTAATTAAATAGTAGTTGATTCTATTGATACATAAAATGCCTTAAACACGAGAGTGGTTTTATGAAACGAGCCGAAATATCGTTGCGTTACTTACATGTACACATACCAATACTAATTTATTTAAAGTTTTAAACTATTATACTTAATAACATTATCATCAGATATGTGCGATCAGATACTTTCATATTGAAATAAGTAACTTTTACTAGGTTGACCTCGAACGATTGTTCGTTCGATCGAGGTCAACCTAATAAAAGTTACGTTCGTAGTAAGTAGGTATTTTACAGAACCGACGAGCGGCAGCCCTGTGCCTTAGGCCCGCTCTGGTGTCGCGCGCTCCTAAACGGCGAAGACGAACTACTTGGTTGTCTTTATACTTTGGTTTCGGGGTCACCTGGAAGGCAAGGCAAAACTTGCCTCAAAAAAGCTGGGTGTTCTAAACCGGGCCAAACAGTACTTCACCCCGCGGCAGCGCCTTGTGCTTTATAAGGCGCAAGTCAGGCCTCATATGGAGTACTGTTCACATCTCTGGGCTGGAGCACCAGCTTATCAGCTTGACCCCCTCGACGCCATCCAGAGACGCGCCGTCCGCATTGTCAACGATCCCATACTTACTGACGGTTTAGAAACGCTTAGCCTCCGGAGAGACTTTGCATCTCTCTGCGTCTTCTACCGTTTGTATAACGGGGAATGTTCCAAGGAACTGTTTGGGTTGGTGCCTACCGCATCATTCTACCATCGCACTACTCGTCATCGGCAGGCGGTTCATCCCCATTTCCTTGAATCATTACAATCAACAACGCGCCGGTTCTCTAGAACCTTTCTAGCGCGTACAATAAGGATCTGGAATGAACTTCCTGCTAAGATTTTCCCACTGCGCTACAATATGGGATTTTTTAAAAAGGGTGTCATCAAATTTCTTCGAGACCGGCAACGCATTGGCAATGCATCTAGTGTTGCAAATGTCTATAGGCGGCGGTGACCGCTTTCCATCAGGTGGGCCGTCTGCCTTTTTGCCAGTCTATAGCAATAAAAAAAAAAGACATTTCTAAATTATTTACTGGAACTGTTCCTAGGACGATTTCAACAACAACAAACCTGAGGCATATCCACGTTTAATATAACGGTTATTCACTCCGAATTGCATTCTTAATTCTACCACTGATAGTGTCTTATGCCTTGGGAAAACGATACGAAATCATATCAATGCTTGAAAGGCTATTTCATGACCGTCAAGGGGTACTATTTATTTAGACTTAATATAGTTTTCAACTCATGTGCAATTGAGCCTTATAGGTATTTAATTTTCATAGGTGCCGTTATTGTCGGATCAGTGGATGGCTCCAGAGTGTGGGGTAAAGACATCAAAGGGCCGGGCCTCACTGCCGTGCAGTGGTCCCCAGACAACACGCAGTTATTGTTTGCTTTGGCTGGCGGGGAGCTTCACTTATATGATGATCAAGGAAACTTAACAGTAAGTCAACTTTTGCGTATATTATTTCATTTTACATCCCGAAGTCTTATACAATCGGAAACACACTTGATGTTGATGTTGATACCTTATTACAATCGGATAGACTCTACTTATGGTCACTTAACCGTGTCTTCGTTTGTATCTCACAGCGTTTGTTGTCACGGGCAGACAATGTAGTACAGGGCGTATGAGTTGTCGGTATGTGAAATAAATATTAGGGTACAATCTTACACAAATCAACCTAGGACTGCAGTGCAAAAAATACGGCGCATTAAAGTGCATAAGTCCGACATTTTTACCAATACGCTTTTTTAACATTTTTATACCCAGTGGCACTTCCGTAATCAAGACGAATCTAATGATGTATTATTTACAATATCGAGTGTGTCGTTGAGTAGTTACAAGCGGACATAGGAACGTCCGTTCCTATGTCCTCCCTTGATCATCGTACATACTTACATACAGGTCAAAGACATAATCCTCTTTTTGGGCTTTGCTGCAGTCGGGTAAACATAACTTTTGTTTCTAGATGCCAGTTGCCATAAATGGTGTGACAGGATCCATGGAAGTCATAGCAATGGACTGGTACGCCGGTAAATCGCCGCCAAACAGACCGGTGCTAGTTATATGTTACAAAAGCGGACTTATATTGCTCATGAAGAACTGCGTGGAAGAAGGTAACAATAAGTTTTAGTATTTTTTTATTATGAAGATAAGCTTTTATTACTGACTGTGCCTTTTTTGTGGTATCGCAAACTCCATGTCAAAACCAATAAAATGAGCCCAAACACGGTTTGTGTATATTATGTAATTTAGAAGATCATATGGCACCTTCTGGCTCCATCATCGGATCAGCCCCATATCATAATAATATTGCACTGTCACTATTGAGTGCATTATGCAAAATTAAAGATTACTCAGTTGAGGGTAACTGCTTTAAAAGTTAGTTGCAAGATTTGCCCGAACATATTGCTTGTATTCAAAACGAGATTGCACATAATGATTGCAGATAGCATTGTAGTTGAAACCAACATGGTTGCTATTGCCTGCCACTGGAACCACAACGGGACCGTGCTGGCAGCCGCAGGCTGCACGTCTGACCAGACGAATGTGGTTCAATTCTTCAGTGCCTATGGAGAGGTAAGACGCTTGATATTTTGCTGTCTTTATTAATAACGAAGATATTATGATTATAAGGGCATTTTTATTTTAAAATGTACTGTGAAACTTAAGCTATGTTTAAATGCCGTCTAACCTATAAGTTGTGTGATGAAATATGCGGTTTGACACTAATCGTCAGTTTTGTTTGTGATGACCTGTTAACTGCTAATTAAGAGGACATTTTAAATCATAGGTTCCCAAACTTTTTGGCTTGCCGCGCACTTAGGCATGATAAAAACTTTCAGCGCCCGCCACGACATAAAAACATATTGTGGTGATTTTTTTTTTCCAACGACGACGGGGGGTGCATGGTGCAATCGGGCTGACGCAGCCTCCAAGGTCCCTACACCGCTCCCCTAGGAATCCGCAGCGCCCCCTGGGGGGCGGTACGGACCATTTTGGGAACCTAAGTTTTAAATGAAAATACCCATAAATGACATATTGTTACTAGGCTTATGCACAATTCAAACTGCCAATTTTACTGTCCGCCTGTGATCGTGTCTTTAAGACTAGTCTAGACTAGGTTAGCCACGCCACAGTATAGCCTTACGTTATCGTGGGATAGAGACAAAATAAAGCGTGCATTGTCTCCTATCACCACTAGTTAATAAAAATACGGGTGCTTTATCTGGTTTTGTCACGCAATAAACGCGATCAGTGTAGAACTTCAGCATTCGCTTTTATCATAAGGAATACTCATTACTTTGTTTTTTATTTGTCTGTGTGTATGTATTTGGCGTGGATTTTTTAGCATATTCGTACATTACGAGTGCCCGGAGGAGCGATGCGGTCTCTCTCGTGGGAGAAGCGATCTCTGCGCCTCGCCATAGCCATAGACTCTTTCATTTACTTTGCCAACGTCAAGCCGGACCACAAGTATGCGTTCTACGGGAACACACTGGCGTACGTGTCTGGCACAGAAACCGTTACGTTTTGGGACACTGTGACGTTACAGGTAAATCATTTGGACGTAGTCCTGCAAATAGGAATCAACCTACATTTAAATGTAGTTGTCCTATTTCGCCAATGACTTTATTGTGGATTGGTTGGTTCCTGTTTGCCGAATTGTGTCCAGTTGTCGTACGTAGGTATATCTTTGCTTCATAATTATATGGTGAAGTGTTAGTGCGACGTTTGAGATACTTAATAAAAATTTAAGATCCCTAAGGCATCTGATTTTTTATCATCTATGCCTTCTGAGCTGTGTGATCATCGCATTTCTAATATACCTAACTCTTTCTCGGACTTACCTCGTTCATATCAGCAGACTACTTAGATAAACTGTCAATTGACTAACCATAAATATCGCTGTTATGAATAGTTGTAACACGAATTGTTTAAAATTATGTTATAATATTTTACCTATTTCAGTCATGGGTGAATCATATCCCAGACGTGATAGATATGTGTGGCACCGACGAATATTGTGTGATTGCCACGCTTAACACGCTGATTATCTCCAACCAACAAGGAATCCAATGTGATGGTTAGTAGGCACATGTGCATACGAGTATCGCCCGATCTTTTTAAGCAAAGCCGTTTTAAACTTCATAATCGAATATCAACCTTATTTCTTGAACTTCAGTGATCAAAGTTGAAATACAATAAATTGACAGATTTATCTCAATGCTTATTGACTCGTACGTGCCCTATTAATTACTTAACAGAATTTCATATTAGAATATCTTACGATGTCCCATTCTGATAAATAGCCTCTCGATTCTTTGTGCTCATACTTTTTTTCTGTAATGCCATTTATATTTAAAATTATTATTTTTTGTTGCTTTTGTTTAGCCAAGGCAGTGACTATACCTATGGTATATGTGGCCATCAATAGCAAAGCGACGGTAGTCGCTGCGTCAAAAGAGTCGTTCCTAATCTGGAAGTTCTCTACACCTGTCAGACCCAGTAAGTTCCTTCCAAATGTTTATTTTTATCATGTAGCCTAATAAAATTTTCGATGAATACTCCCCACTTGTGGAGGGAATATTCCCACCTTGGAAATATCCCCTATACAAGTATATCTCTAGTCCCGAGGTATCCCCTTGAATTTGCTTTGGTTCAAAATGCACAGGACTGTATGCCAATGTATTTGCCTTTGCCAATAAGTTATCCTAATCTACTTATATCCAGAAAGGAAAATCGCCTTACTCGGTTAATCAAATTTAATACTTAAAACTTTTGAAAACTATGTATATTGCCCCTATAATCTGAAAGAGATCTTGACTGTAATTCCTGTCTCAAACGATTTGCTTTTTAAATCTCTTATGTTTTTAGGAAGCACTGAAAATTTGTTTCGTGCCGACGGTATACCTATGACGTCAGCAGACGTCAGTTATCAAGATGATACGATATGCTGTATAACTTGCTCAGACAGCCATCTGTTGATTGGGAGAGATTCTGGGACGATTCTGTTTTTCTCTCTAGTGAACTTCAAGAAGATCACCTCAATCAACATGAATTCGAGACCTTACAAATTGGGGCTGAACTCGAATTCCAGGTATTCCAGCTAATTCGCTTGTTCATTTTATATAATTATGGATCGATAATATAGAAGTGACATTTTTATTTTAATCGAAAACAGAGTAGGACTCGAAACTGCGACTTCGTCGCCTAACCGGAACAGCATAGTTAGCAGCATTGAGCTACCCAAAAGCCACCAATGTCGTCAAACTTTTCTATCGTTTTATTATTTACGAGTTGGGTGGTGGTTTTGTGTTTTTTTTTTATTTATAGGATTTCACAAGGAGTTGTTTGTACTGGAATTAGGAATCTTTGGCACTGAAATGTATAAATTCGTTAGTAAAAGTTTCTCTTTAATAAACTTCAATCTGTATCTTCCAGTAAGTTCTACGTAATTGATCAGCCTGGTTCGTTATATTTGCTCGATACGGACATGGCGAACAACATAAGCGTAGGGCAGGCGCTACGCAAGGACGTGTGGAGCGCGCTGTGGGCGAGCGACAACCCGCAGATGCTAGCCGTGGCCGAGAAGGCCCGTCTCTACGTTATGCGGGACTCCGAGCCAGAGGAGCCCCTTACCATGCAGGGATATCTGTGTACTTTCAAGGTTAGTAATAAGCTCTATATTACTAGGTCGGCAACCTTTTAGCAGCCAAGGGCCACATCATTTAATTTAAGAGTTACACTCTTGTCGGTGGAGTAGCTTCCAATCTTTCCTGACGTTCCGTTTTCGTTTCCGTTTTCTTAAAGAAGTTGTCGTGTCTTATCAAATGTCCTATAATTTTTCCTCGTTAATTTGCAATTATATTCAGGATTGTCCTCTTCTCTAAGCTGTTTCTTGCTCTTGCATGACATACTGGATTTTAACAATTGTCTTTTCTTATTAACGACGGACTTATCTGATCTGTTAGTGTGGGATATACCTTAATCACCATTCTGCGCCAACATATAGGTGAACTCTTCTCGATCTGTTAGTTTGATTAATAGTCTATCTATAGTGACAAAGTCTGTGTATTAAAACTTATTGAAGTCGTTTTCGTCTATTTCATAGGTTCCCAAACTTTTTTGACTTGCCGCCCACTTAGATATGATAAAAACTTTCACCGCCTCCCACGACAAAAAAAAAACAACCACGTTGTTGTGAATTTTTTTTTTCAAAAGTGATAGCGCCCCCTCGTTATCATCAACTCCCCCCCCCATTTCTTCCAAGGCCCTTACCGCCCCCCACAGCGCCCACAGGTCTCTTTATTCCATGTTTCTTGATCTAATTTTAGGAATTAGAGATCACGACCGCTTTATTAGATGGCATAACGGACAAATGTACACCGCAGCATATCGTGCGTGTGGAAGTGAAGTCTCTGAGGGACACTCGACAGCTGATCGAAAAGGTCGGATTGAAAGAAGCAGAGAATTTCATAAAGGATAATCCACATCCGCAACTGTGGTGAGTTTTATGTAGTCGAGTTGTTGACTAGTGGCCTGATGAGATTTTAAAATTTGTCTAAACATGTGCGTGATTAATATTTCAATAAAGGCACGGGCAATATTTTTCTGAAATTTGTGCCCCGGTAACTATATTTGGTTTAGCATAGGTACTCATACTCATTTATTGATAATATTATAAAATATTACATGTCAAGGTTTTGTGGTTATAATTATGTAAATTACAATTATTATTTTATGGAGTAACAAATTAGATTACTTATCTTAATATATGGTAGATATTTAGGGTTAGATTATTTAATAATATTATTAGTCACATCAGCAGTTAGAATTAAAGAATTCATCTATGTCGTAAAAGGCTTGACTACTAAGCCATTTCTTTAATTGATTATAGAATGAGTTTGTGCATTCCAGAAGTTTAATGTCAGGTGGTAATGCGTTATAAATGTTGGGACCCACGACATTCATTGTCTTGGAGGACTTGGTCAGCCGGTGACTCGCGGGCAAAAGGCGTTCCTTACTTCCTAGACGGGTGCGAGTTAGTTTGCTGGTGTTAAATGTGTGTTTATTGTTGTGTACAAATTTTGCAATGTCAAAGATGTATTGTGACGGTAGTGTTAAAATGTCCAGGTCTTACATACGAAGTAAAAGAAAGATGGCAAGACAAATAGCAGAAAACTTTTGCCCGATTAGGCGCGCCTTAACGTTATATTTCTCAAAACCTTCCTCTATCATAAACAACTCAATAATAACATTTATGCCACACCTGGCCATAAAGTGGCTTTTATCGCACGCTACGCGTACGGAAAAAGCCGTTTTCTGGCCAAGTGTAGACATAAAATCATAATCACAATACGGGAGGTAATAAAGAAAGCCCTCGATCGCCTATCTACGTCCCTCGCTTGCAGCTCGGGCCGCAAACATCTGCGATCTCAGCCTTTCTTTGTTTTACCACCCTAGTTGTGTAATGTCTATTATTTTCTTCTAGGTTGTTACTGGCTGAAGCCGCATTGAAAAGTTTCGAAACAGAATCTGCTTTAGAAACAGCGGAGGCGGCTTTTGTCAGGCGCAACGATTACGCCGGAATTAGATTCGTGTCGCGACTCAACGCGCTGCATTCGAACGCGCTGAAGAAGGCTGAAATACTCGCTTACTTTAAAGATTTCGATGCAGCAGAAAAGATATATCACGATGAAGATAGACGGTGAGGCAACAGAAAACTTTTTAGCTTCCATTCTTTACACAGTCACAAAAGATATAGGAGCAGGAGGCCAAATTTTTTCACTGGACGACAATTCGATTCTCTTTAGGTGTCCTAAGTAGTAAACAAGTATTTACCTTTAAGGTGCACCTTTTTGTCAATAACTTGTGTTTTCTCGTGAATAAAGGAATACTCTCGGTAGGGCAAAAAGAGACAAAATGATGTTCAATGTGTTTATCCTTTATTTATGGAGTTTTCAGCAAGAGCTGCATCTACTTTAATGCTTAAGACAGCTAAGGAGAGTCGACTGTACTTTCTATATTATCGGCTGTCAGATCTAATAGAGACTTGTTCTCAGAGACTTAGCGATAGCGCTTCGGAAGCGCTTAGGCCATTGGTTCCGCGTAGTGGAGCTACTGAAGCAATCTGCGAGCACCACCGACGCACAAGTCAAGCAAGCTTACAGCAACATCGGCGACTACTATATAGACCGCCAGAACTGGTAAGTGGTAATAGGCTAGATGACTAAAAAAAGCTGTTTAGTCCGTCTGTTACATTATGAAAAAATATTGTACACGTATTTTTTGTTTTGTTTGTCAAACAAAAACTGACGAGGATAGAGTGCTTAGAAGTTTCGAGTGACGTCACTCTTGAGTACAAATTGTACTCAAGAGTGACGTCACAAGCCCCCAGTCCAGAAGTTTGATGATCTATAACTTTGTCGATTTTTAATATTTTGATAAACCAAAAAATACGTGTCCCATATTTTTCCATAATCTAACTGACGGACTAAATAGAATTACATATTTTTAACCCAGTCATCATCCCTATTGAATCAATAATAAGAAATAGTACATTACACAGCTAGGGTGGTAAAACAAACAGAGGCCGAGATCGTAGATGTTTACGACCCGAACTGCAAGCGAGGGACGTAAATATGCGATCGAGGGCTTTCTTTATTACCTCCCGTGTTGTGCACATCATTTTGATCTAGATCATCAATGTCTACACTTGTCCATAAAGCGGCTTTTTCCGTACGCGCAGCATGCGTCGCATTATGGCCAGGTGTGATATAAAATAACTTTAAAGGATATGTTTAGTTCTCGTGTGCTACCAAACATAAATTAGGGCTTTGGGAATTAAAACAGGGTTTTTTAAAGTCACTTATAATAGGGAATATGCGTCATATTTTTTATTTACTTTAATACAACCTCATTCATATAAAAAACAGTAGGAAAAAAATAATTTTCGAATAACTATAAAAATAACCAAGATATAACACAACAAAGATTTATCTCTATCTCTTTCTCGCAAAACAGAATATAGTATGGAGATTGTATGGCGGCCGTGTACTATGACATAGTCCATATCGGATCTCTCTCTCTAATCGCTGTCTGATTAGTACTTTAAAATGTTTATATCTTCCGTATTTCTCGGTCGATTTCAATTTTATTTTGACTGTACGTCATCTTTTTTACGGTATTTTCAAATTTTGTTAAGAAATCTGTTAAAAAAAAATCATGCATATTCCCTATTGCATGCGTGTAGGTGAAATAGACATTAAATTATGAGAGGGGAACAGATAAGGGGGGATATATTTCGCGCAACTCACGTCTAACCCACGGCTCGTGAACTTTTAATTTACGTAGGTATACCTAATAGGGTATTACAATAGGTATATGATATCTATTGTTATCAAAATACTTTCGTGTTTCATAAATTCTTAAACGAATAGTAGACATTCGTTTAAGAATTTCGCGTGATTACTATTGGCGTGGAACAAAGAGGTATTGTATTACATATATGTATAGTCCTTCTCTTTGGAACAGGACCGGGGCTCTCGAATATTACACGATGTGCAATAACACGGAGGGTTTGAAGAAATGTTACATGGCGCTGGAAGATAACGAAGCTTTGTCCAAGCTATTTACCGGATCACCTAGACAAGCAAAGGTTAAATCATGTTTTTTTTTATTGTATTCCACGTGAATCACTAGGTAATATACAAGTAGGTACACCTACACGTATATCATAGATAATGAGTAAAACTCTGAGAGTCAATGTTCGTATTAAAACAAAAGATTGCACTTTGCTATTGTAGTTTAAATAATCATATTTCATACAATAAAATACTTTCTTCAGTTTCTCAAAGTTGAGGTTAAGGCTTCCTATAAAAAGAGAATTTATTAACACATCAAGTCCCAAGCTCCCAAATGTTCATACAAAATTAACCCGATAGTCGAGTGTGTTAACAGTGAAGATATCGCGTAACGAGCACCTCGTTTTCACGTGAAACTCGTTTTTAATTAGAACCTGTAAATCTGAGCTTATTTCAATGTCAATACACTGCCATTTGCCAGGATGCATCCATGAAGGCGAACGTCGATGAAGTGGGTGACATCGTCAACGAAACACCTTCCATCCAAGGAATCATGCAGCTGAAAGAGACCGGCCGCATGTTGCAAGCGGCGGCTATGGCTTTTCAGGTGATTTCAATACTATTTTATACCACACTTGGCCATAAAGTGCCCTTTTCCGCCTGTCAGGCGCCCATTTATGTCCGGCGCCCTGGGCGGTCGCCCCACCGCGACCCACCCTAACGCCGCTACTGCGCATGAGAACTTACAAGTGGTCTTGAAACTTGGACAAAATCTGGTACCACATCACATACAATTCCGTACAAAGTTGGCAAAGATTTCGAATTAGAATTGGAGGTTTCGATTGTGTTTTACTTCATCGATTGACTGTTTTCCTTTCAGCTCGCTAACTTAGAGGCATCGAATAATGCATCGCCGTCACGTATAAAGAAGTTATACATCTTAGCAGGACACATATACACCCAAAACTCAGTAGGTAAGTATATTATACATGTATTTAACTTCAAAATGTGAGTTTCCCTACAAAGCGACTTTGCTGAACGTGACGTATCATTATATTGAATGGAAGAGAACAGGCAGTATTTGTCGCGCGACAAAAAGTCGTGCGTCACAGTAGTGCTAGAGGAACAGAAATACTGAAACAACTGGCGAGGTTATCTGTTCCGGATATCCCTAGGATTCGCTTGGATTCCCCTGATTGCAGATGTCACCACAGTTGCACCCGTGTTGGCATTTGTAAATATACAGCTCTATATGGGGAAAATCTCACACTTATCACAAACTAAGATCAACCTTGTTTATTTATGTTTTATTTTACGTACTAAAGTTATAACACTATAGTTAACTGTATATATGTTGCAGCCAACTGGTTTAACCAGCCATTTGGTTAACTGCCAAGCCTTTTCACTAAACTATGACCCACCAGGGGGTCGACGAAACCCCGCTGCGTGGGGTTTCTATTTCTGCTCTGAGGGACACTAGAGGCAGCTAACCAAATAGCTAACTAAACCAGTTGGCGGCGACATATACAATGTTTTGATCCGTAGATAGGTCAGTGTATTGTCAGAAGTGAACAGAGGTAGAACGCGGTGTTACAACTTCGTGTAACTGTTGTCAGACGGGGCGAAGGGGAGGGAAGCGGTGCGGTGCTTCCGCCTGGGCGCGGCGCAGCACTGGCTGGAGATGGCGGCGGAGCGCGCGCTGGCGCGGCCGCCGCGCGCCGACGCCGCCCTGCGCGCCGCCGCGCGCCTGCACAACGTCGTCGACGACCTGCACCCCGCGCAGCACCTGCAGGTATTGCTACCTGATGTTACAAGGGGGGAGGGGGGGAGCTGGCAGTGCCTCCACCTAGGCGCGGCGTGGCACTGGCTGGAGATGGCGGCCGCGCCACCGAAGCCGCCCTGCGCGCCGCCGCGCGCCTGCACAACGTCGTCGACGACCTGCACCCCGCGCAGCACCTGCAGGTATTGCTACCTGATGTTACAAGGGGGGAGGGGGGGAGCTGGCAGTGCCTCCACCTAGGCGCGGCGTGGCACTGGCTGGAGATGGCGGCCGCGCCACCGAAGCCGCCCTGCGCGCCGCCGCGCGCCTGCACAACGTCGTCGACGACCTGCACCCCGCGCAGCACCTGCAGGTATTGCTACCTGATGTTACAAGGGGGGAGGGGGGGAGCTGGCAGTGCCTCCACCTAGGCGCGGCGTGGCACTGGCTGGAGATGGCGGCCGCGCCACCGAAGCCGCCCTGCGCGCCGCCGCGCGCCTGCACAACGTCGTCGACGACCTGCACCCCGCGCAGCACCTGCAGGTATTGCTACCTGATGTTACAAGGGGGGAGGGGGGGAGCTGGCAGTGCCTCCACCTAGGCGCGGCGTGGCACTGGCTGGAGATGGCGGCCGCGCCACCGAAGCCGCCCTGCGCGCCGCCGCGCGCCTGCACAACGTCGTCGACGACCTGCACCCCGCGCAGCACCTGCAGGTATTGCTACCTGATGTTACAAGGGGGGAGGGGGGGAGCTGGCAGTGCCTCCACCTAGGCGCGGCGTGGCACTGGCTGGAGATGGCGGCCGCGCCACCGAAGCCGCCCTGCGCGCCGCCGCGCGCCTGCACGCCGTCGTCGACGACCTGCACCCCGCGCAGCACCTGCAGGTATTGCTACCTGATGTTACAAGGGGGGAGGGGGGGAGCTGGCAGTGCCTCCACCTAGGCGCGGCGTGGCACTGGCTGGAGATGGCGGCCGCGCCACCGAAGCCGCCCTGCGCGCCGCCGCGCGCCTGCACGCCGTCGTCGACGACCTGCACCCCGCGCAGCACCTGCAGGTATTGCTACCTGATGTTACAAGGGGGGAGGGGGGGAGCTGGCAGTGCCTCCACCTAGGCGCGGCGTGGCACTGGCTGGAGATGGCGGCCGCGCCACCGAAGCCGCCCTGCGCGCCGCCGCGCGCCTGCACGCCGTCGTCGACGACCTGCACCCCGCGCAGCACCTGCAGGTATAGCTACCTGATGTTACAAGGGGGGAGGGGGGGAGCTGGCAGTGCCTCCACCTAGGCGCGGCGTGGCACTGGCTGGAGATGGCGGCCGCGCCACCGAAGCCGCCCTGCGCGCCGCCGCGCGCCTGCACGCCGTCGTCGACGACCTGCACCCCGCGCAGCACCTGCAGGTATTGCTACCTGATGTTACAAGGGGGGAGGGGGGGAGCTGGCAGTGCCTCCACCTAGGCGCGGCGTGGCACTGGCTGGAGATGGCGGCCGCGCCACCGAAGCCGCCCTGCGCGCCGCCGCGCGCCTGCACGCCGTCGTCGACGACCTGCACCCCGCGCAGCACCTGCAGGTATTGCTACCTGATGTTACAAGGGGGGAGGGGGGGAGCTGGCAGTGCCTCCACCTAGGCGCGGCGTGGCACTGGCTGGAGATGGCGGCCGCGCCACCGAAGCCGCCCTGCGCGCCGCCGCGCGCCTGCACGCCGTCGTCGACGACCTGCACCCCGCGCAGCACCTGCAGGTATAGCTACCTGATGTTACAAGGGGGGAGGGGGGGAGCTGGCAGTGCCTCCACCTAGGCGCGGCGTGGCACTGGCTGGAGATGGCGGCCGCGCCACCGAAGCCGCCCTGCGCGCCGCCGCGCGCCTGCACGCCGTCGTCGACGACCTGCACCCCGCGCAGCACCTGCAGGTATTGCTACCTGATGTTACAAGGGGGGAGGGGGGGAGCTGGCAGTGCCTCCACCTAGGCGCGGCGTGGCACTGGCTGGAGATGGCGGCCGCGCCACCGAAGCCGCCCTGCGCGCCGCCGCGCGCCTGCACGCCGTCGTCGACGACCTGCACCCCGCGCAGCACCTGCAGGTATAGCTACCTGATGTTACAAGGGGGGAGGGGGGGAGCTGGCAGTGCCTCCACCTAGGCGCGGCGTGGCACTGGCTGGAGATGGCGGCCGCGCCACCGAAGCCGCCCTGCGCGCCGCCGCGCGCCTGCACAACGTCGTCGACGACCTGCACCCCGCGCAGCACCTGCAGGTATAGCTACCTGATGTTACAAGGGGGGAGGGGGGGAGCTGGCAGTGCCTCCACCTAGGCGCGGCGTGGCACTGGCTGGAGATGGCGGCCGCGCCACCGAAGCCGCCCTGCGCGCCGCCGCGCGCCTGCACAACGTCGTCGACGACCTGCACCCCGCGCAGCACCTGCAGGTATAGCTACCTGATGTTACAAGGGGGGAGGGGGGGAGCTGGCAGTGCCTCCACCTAGGCGCGGCGTGGCACTGGCTGGAGATGGCGGCCGCGCCACCGAAGCCGCCCTGCGCGCCGCCGCGCGCCTGCACGCCGTCGTCGACGACCTGCACCCCGCGCAGCACCTGCAGGTAATTGCTACCTGATGTTACAAGGGGGGAGGGGGGGAGCTGGCAGTGCCTCCACCTAGGCGCGGCGTGGCACTGGCTGGAGATGGCGGCCGCGCCACCGAAGCCGCCCTGCGCGCCGCCGCGCGCCTGCACGCCGTCGTCGACGACCTGCACCCCGCGCAGCACCTGCAGGTGATTGCTACCTGATGTTACAAGGGGGGAGGGGGGGAGCTGGCAGTGCCTCCACCTAGGCGCGGCGTGGCACTGGCTGGAGATGGCGGCCGCGCCACCGAAGCCGCCCTGCGCGCCGCCGCGCGCCTGCACGCCGTCGTCGACGACCTGCACCCCGCGCAGCACCTGCAGGTAATTGCTACCTGATGTTACAAGGGGGGAGGGGGGGAGCTGGCAGTGCCTCCACCTAGGCGCGGCGTGGCACTGGCTGGAGATGGCGGCCGCGCCACCGAAGCCGCCCTGCGCGCCGCCGCGCGCCTGCACGCCGTCGTCGACGACCTGCACCCCGCGCAGCACCTGCAGGTAATTGCTACCTGATGTTACAAGGGGGGAGGGGGGGAGCTGGCAGTGCCTCCACCTGGCGCGGCGTGGCACTGGCTGGAGATGGCGGCCGCGCCACCGAAGCCGCCCTGCGCGCCGCCGCGCGCCTGCACGCCGTCGTCGACGACCTGCACCCCGCGCAGCACCTGCAGGTAATTGCTACCTGATGTTACAAGGGGGGAGGGGGGGAGCTGGCAGTGCCTCCACCTAGGCGCGGCGTGGCACTGGCTGGAGATGGCGGCCGCGCCACCGAAGCCGCCACCCTGCGCGCCGCCGCGCGCCTGCACGCCGTCGTCGACGACCTGCACCCCGCGCAGCACCTGCAGGTGATTGCTACCTGATGTTACAAGGGGGGAGGGGGGGAGCTGGCAGTGCCTCCACCTAGGCGCGGCGTGGCACTGGCTGGAGATGGCGGCCGCGCCACCGAAGCCGCCCTGCGCGCCGCCGCGCGCCTGCACGCCGTCGTCGACGACCTGCACCCCGCGCAGCACCTGCAGGTAATTGCTACCTGATGTTACAAGGGGGGAGGGGGGGAGCTGGCAGTGCCTCCACCTAGGCGCGGCGTGGCACTGGCTGGAGATGGCGGCCGCGCCACCGAAGCCGCCCTGCGCGCCGCCGCGCGCCTGCACGCCGTCGTCGACGACCTGCACCCCGCGCAGCACCTGCAGGTAATTGCTACCTGATGTTACAAGGGGGGAGGGGGGGAGCTGGCAGTGCCTCCACCTAGGCGCGGCGTGGCACTGGCTGGAGATGGCGGCCGCGCCACCGAAGCCGCCCCCCTGCGCGCCGCCGCGCGCCTGCACGCCGTCGTCGACGACCTGCACCCCGCGCAGCACCTGCAGGTGATTGCTACCTGATGTTACAAGGGGGGAGGGGGGGAGCTGGCAGTGCCTCCACCTAGGCGCGGCGTGGCACTGGCTGGAGATGGCGGCCGCGCCACCGAAGCCGCCCTGCGCGCCGCCGCGCGCCTGCACGCCGTCGTCGACGACCTGCACCCCGCGCAGCACCTGCAGGTAATTGCTACCTGATGTTACAAGGGGGGAGGGGGGGAGCTGGCAGTGCCTCCACCTAGGCGCGGCGTGGCACTGGCTGGAGATGGCGGCCGCGCCACCGAAGCCGCCCTGCGCGCCGCCGCGCGCCTGCACGCCGTCGTCGACGACCTGCACCCCGCGCAGCACCTGCAGGTGATTGCTACCTGATGTTACAAGGGGGGAGGGGGGGAGCTGGCAGTGCCTCCACCTAGGCGCGGCGTGGCACTGGCTGGAGATGGCGGCCGCGCCACCGAAGCCGCCCTGCGCGCCGCCGCGCGCCTGCACGCCGTCGTCGACGACCTGCACCCCGCGCAGCACCTGCAGGTAATTGCTACCTGATGTTACAAGGGGGGAGGGGGGGAGCTGGCAGTGCCTCCACCTAGGCGCGGCGTGGCACTGGCTGGAGATGGCGGCCGCGCCACCGAAGCCGCCCTGCGCGCCGCCGCGCGCCTGCACGCCGTCGTCGACGACCTGCACCCCGCGCAGCACCTGCAGGTAATTGCTACCTGATGTTACAAGGGGGGAGGGGGGGAGCTGGCAGTGCCTCCACCTGGCGCGGCGTGGCACTGGCTGGAGATGGCGGCCGCGCCACCGAAGCCGCCCTGCGCGCCGCCGCGCGCCTGCACGCCGTCGTCGACGACCTGCACCCCGCGCAGCACCTGCAGGTAATTGCTACCTGATGTTACAAGGGGGGAGGGGGGGAGCTGGCAGTGCCTCCACCTAGGCGCGGCGTGGCACTGGCTGGAGATGGCGGCCGCGCCACCGAAGCCGCCCCCCTGCGCGCCGCCGCGCGCCTGCACGCCGTCGTCGACGACCTGCACCCCGCGCAGCACCTGCAGGTGATTGCTACCTGATGTTACAAGGGGGGAGGGGGGGAGCTGGCAGTGCCTCCACCTAGGCGCGGCGTGGCACTGGCTGGAGATGGCGGCCGCGCCACCGAAGCCGCCCTGCGCGCCGCCGCGCGCCTGCACGCCGTCGTCGACGACCTGCACCCCGCGCAGCACCTGCAGGTAATTGCTACCTGATGTTACAAGGGGGGAGGGGGGGAGCTGGCAGTGCCTCCACCTAGGCGCGGCGTGGCACTGGCTGGAGATGGCGGCCGCGCCACCGAAGCCGCCCTGCGCGCCGCCGCGCGCCTGCACGCCGTCGTCGACGACCTGCACCCCGCGCAGCACCTGCAGGTAATTGCTACCTGATGTTACAAGGGGGGAGGGGGGGAGCTGGCAGTGCCTCCACCTAGGCGCGGCGTGGCACTGGCTGGAGATGGCGGCCGCGCCACCGAAGCCGCCCCCCTGCGCGCCGCCGCGCGCCTGCACGCCGTCGTCGACGACCTGCACCCCGCGCAGCACCTGCAGGTGATTGCTACCTGATGTTACAAGGGGGGAGGGGGGGAGCTGGCAGTGCCTCCACCTAGGCGCGGCGTGGCACTGGCTGGAGATGGCGGCCGCGCCACCGAAGCCGCCCTGCGCGCCGCCGCGCGCCTGCACGCCGTCGTCGACGACCTGCACCCCGCGCAGCACCTGCAGGTATAGCTACCTGATGTTACAAGGGGGGAGGGGGGGAGCTGGCAGTGCCTCCACCTAGGCGCGGCGTGGCACTGGCTGGAGATGGCGGCCGCGCCACCGAAGCCGCCCTGCGCGCCGCCGCGCGCCTGCACGCCGTCGTCGACGACCTGCACCCCGCGCAGCACCTGCAGGTATTGCTACCTGATGTTACAAGGGGGGAGGGGGGGAGCTGGCAGTGCCTCCACCTAGGCGCGGCGTGGCACTGGCTGGAGATGGCGGCCGCGCCACCGAAGCCGCCCTGCGCGCCGCCGCGCGCCTGCACGCCGTCGTCGACGACCTGCACCCCGCGCAGCACCTGCAGGTATAGCTACCTGATGTTACAAGGGGGGAGGGGGGGAGCTGGCAGTGCCTCCACCTAGGCGCGGCGTGGCACTGGCTGGAGATGGCGGCCGCGCCACCGAAGCCGCCCTGCGCGCCGCCGCGCGCCTGCACAACGTCGTCGACGACCTGCACCCCGCGCAGCACCTGCAGGTATAGCTACCTGATGTTACAAGGGGGGAGGGGGGGAGCTGGCAGTGCCTCCACCTAGGCGCGGCGTGGCACTGGCTGGAGATGGCGGCCGCGCCACCGAAGCCGCCCTGCGCGCCGCCGCGCGCCTGCACAACGTCGTCGACGACCTGCACCCCGCGCAGCACCTGCAGGTATAGCTACCTGATGTTACAAGGGGGGAGGGGGGGAGCTGGCAGTGCCTCCACCTAGGCGCGGCGTGGCACTGGCTGGAGATGGCGGCCGCGCCACCGAAGCCGCCCTGCGCGCCGCCGCGCGCCTGCACGCCGTCGTCGACGACCTGCACCCCGCGCAGCACCTGCAGGTAATTGCTACCTGATGTTACAAGGGGGGAGGGGGGGAGCTGGCAGTGCCTCCACCTAGGCGCGGCGTGGCACTGGCTGGAGATGGCGGCCGCGCCACCGAAGCCGCCCTGCGCGCCGCCGCGCGCCTGCACGCCGTCGTCGACGACCTGCACCCCGCGCAGCACCTGCAGGTGATTGCTACCTGATGTTACAAGGGGGGAGGGGGGGAGCTGGCAGTGCCTCCACCTAGGCGCGGCGTGGCACTGGCTGGAGATGGCGGCCGCGCCACCGAAGCCGCCCTGCGCGCCGCCGCGCGCCTGCACGCCGTCGTCGACGACCTGCACCCCGCGCAGCACCTGCAGGTAATTGCTACCTGATGTTACAAGGGGGGAGGGGGGGAGCTGGCAGTGCCTCCACCTAGGCGCGGCGTGGCACTGGCTGGAGATGGCGGCCGCGCCACCGAAGCCGCCCTGCGCGCCGCCGCGCGCCTGCACGCCGTCGTCGACGACCTGCACCCCGCGCAGCACCTGCAGGTAATTGCTACCTGATGTTACAAGGGGGGAGGGGGGGAGCTGGCAGTGCCTCCACCTGGCGCGGCGTGGCACTGGCTGGAGATGGCGGCCGCGCCACCGAAGCCGCCCTGCGCGCCGCCGCGCGCCTGCACGCCGTCGTCGACGACCTGCACCCCGCGCAGCACCTGCAGGTAATTGCTACCTGATGTTACAAGGGGGGAGGGGGGGAGCTGGCAGTGCCTCCACCTAGGCGCGGCGTGGCACTGGCTGGAGATGGCGGCCGCGCCACCGAAGCCGCCACCCTGCGCGCCGCCGCGCGCCTGCACGCCGTCGTCGACGACCTGCACCCCGCGCAGCACCTGCAGGTGATTGCTACCTGATGTTACAAGGGGGGAGGGGGGGAGCTGGCAGTGCCTCCACCTAGGCGCGGCGTGGCACTGGCTGGAGATGGCGGCCGCGCCACCGAAGCCGCCCTGCGCGCCGCCGCGCGCCTGCACGCCGTCGTCGACGACCTGCACCCCGCGCAGCACCTGCAGGTAATTGCTACCTGATGTTACAAGGGGGGAGGGGGGGAGCTGGCAGTGCCTCCACCTAGGCGCGGCGTGGCACTGGCTGGAGATGGCGGCCGCGCCACCGAAGCCGCCCTGCGCGCCGCCGCGCGCCTGCACGCCGTCGTCGACGACCTGCACCCCGCGCAGCACCTGCAGGTAATTGCTACCTGATGTTACAAGGGGGGAGGGGGGGAGCTGGCAGTGCCTCCACCTAGGCGCGGCGTGGCACTGGCTGGAGATGGCGGCCGCGCCACCGAAGCCGCCCCCCTGCGCGCCGCCGCGCGCCTGCACGCCGTCGTCGACGACCTGCACCCCGCGCAGCACCTGCAGGTGATTGCTACCTGATGTTACAAGGGGGGAGGGGGGGAGCTGGCAGTGCCTCCACCTAGGCGCGGCGTGGCACTGGCTGGAGATGGCGGCCGCGCCACCGAAGCCGCCCTGCGCGCCGCCGCGCGCCTGCACGCCGTCGTCGACGACCTGCACCCCGCGCAGCACCTGCAGGTAATTGCTACCTGATGTTACAAGGGGGGAGGGGGGGAGCTGGCAGTGCCTCCACCTAGGCGCGGCGTGGCACTGGCTGGAGATGGCGGCCGCGCCACCGAAGCCGCCCTGCGCGCCGCCGCGCGCCTGCACGCCGTCGTCGACGACCTGCACCCCGCGCAGCACCTGCAGGTGATTGCTACCTGATGTTACAAGGGGGGAGGGGGGGAGCTGGCAGTGCCTCCACCTAGGCGCGGCGTGGCACTGGCTGGAGATGGCGGCCGCGCCACCGAAGCCGCCCTGCGCGCCGCCGCGCGCCTGCACGCCGTCGTCGACGACCTGCACCCCGCGCAGCACCTGCAGGTAATTGCTACCTGATGTTACAAGGGGGGAGGGGGGGAGCTGGCAGTGCCTCCACCTAGGCGCGGCGTGGCACTGGCTGGAGATGGCGGCCGCGCCACCGAAGCCGCCCTGCGCGCCGCCGCGCGCCTGCACGCCGTCGTCGACGACCTGCACCCCGCGCAGCACCTGCAGGTAATTGCTACCTGATGTTACAAGGGGGGAGGGGGGGAGCTGGCAGTGCCTCCACCTGGCGCGGCGTGGCACTGGCTGGAGATGGCGGCCGCGCCACCGAAGCCGCCCTGCGCGCCGCCGCGCGCCTGCACGCCGTCGTCGACGACCTGCACCCCGCGCAGCACCTGCAGGTAATTGCTACCTGATGTTACAAGGGGGGAGGGGGGGAGCTGGCAGTGCCTCCACCTAGGCGCGGCGTGGCACTGGCTGGAGATGGCGGCCGCGCCACCGAAGCCGCCCCCCTGCGCGCCGCCGCGCGCCTGCACGCCGTCGTCGACGACCTGCACCCCGCGCAGCACCTGCAGGTGATTGCTACCTGATGTTACAAGGGGGGAGGGGGGGAGCTGGCAGTGCCTCCACCTAGGCGCGGCGTGGCACTGGCTGGAGATGGCGGCCGCGCCACCGAAGCCGCCCTGCGCGCCGCCGCGCGCCTGCACGCCGTCGTCGACGACCTGCACCCCGCGCAGCACCTGCAGGTAATTGCTACCTGATGTTACAAGGGGGGAGGGGGGGAGCTGGCAGTGCCTCCACCTAGGCGCGGCGTGGCACTGGCTGGAGATGGCGGCCGCGCCACCGAAGCCGCCCTGCGCGCCGCCGCGCGCCTGCACGCCGTCGTCGACGACCTGCACCCCGCGCAGCACCTGCAGGTGATTGCTACCTGATGTTACAAGGGGGGAGGGGGGGAGCTGGCAGTGCCTCCACCTAGGCGCGGCGTGGCACTGGCTGGAGATGGCGGCCGCGCCACCGAAGCCGCCCTGCGCGCCGCCGCGCGCCTGCACGCCGTCGTCGACGACCTGCACCCCGCGCAGCACCTGCAGGTAATTGCTACCTGATGTTACAAGGGGGGAGGGGGGGAGCTGGCAGTGCCTCCACCTAGGCGCGGCGTGGCACTGGCTGGAGATGGCGGCCGCGCCACCGAAGCCGCCCTGCGCGCCGCCGCGCGCCTGCACGCCGTCGTCGACGACCTGCACCCCGCGCAGCACCTGCAGGTAATTGCTACCTGATGTTACAAGGGGGGAGGGGGGGAGCTGGCAGTGCCTCCACCTGGCGCGGCGTGGCACTGGCTGGAGATGGCGGCCGCGCCACCGAAGCCGCCCTGCGCGCCGCCGCGCGCCTGCACGCCGTCGTCGACGACCTGCACCCCGCGCAGCACCTGCAGGTAATTGCTACCTGATGTTACAAGGGGGGAGGGGGGGAGCTGGCAGTGCCTCCACCTGGCGCGGCGTGGCACTGGCTGGAGATGGCGGCCGCGCCACCGAAGCCGCCCTGCGCGCCGCCGCGCGCCTGCACGCCGTCGTCGACGACCTGCACCCCGCGCAGCACCTGCAGGTAATTGCTACCTGATGTTACAAGGGGGGAGGGGGGGAGCTGGCAGTGCCTCCACCTAGGCGCGGCGTGGCACTGGCTGGAGATGGCGGCCGCGCCACCGAAGCCGCCACCCTGCGCGCCGCCGCGCGCCTGCACGCCGTCGTCGACGACCTGCACCCCGCGCAGCACCTGCAGGTGATTGCTACCTGATGTTACAAGGGGGGAGGGGGGGAGCTGGCAGTGCCTCCACCTAGGCGCGGCGTGGCACTGGCTGGAGATGGCGGCCGCGCCACCGAAGCCGCCCTGCGCGCCGCCGCGCGCCTGCACGCCGTCGTCGACGACCTGCACCCCGCGCAGCACCTGCAGGTAATTGCTACCTGATGTTACAAGGGGGGAGGGGGGGAGCTGGCAGTGCCTCCACCTAGGCGCGGCGTGGCACTGGCTGGAGATGGCGGCCGCGCCACCGAAGCCGCCCTGCGCGCCGCCGCGCGCCTGCACGCCGTCGTCGACGACCTGCACCCCGCGCAGCACCTGCAGGTAATTGCTACCTGATGTTACAAGGGGGGAGGGGGGGAGCTGGCAGTGCCTCCACCTAGGCGCGGCGTGGCACTGGCTGGAGATGGCGGCCGCGCCACCGAAGCCGCCCCCCTGCGCGCCGCCGCGCGCCTGCACGCCGTCGTCGACGACCTGCACCCCGCGCAGCACCTGCAGGTGATTGCTACCTGATGTTACAAGGGGGGAGGGGGGGAGCTGGCAGTGCCTCCACCTAGGCGCGGCGTGGCACTGGCTGGAGATGGCGGCCGCGCCACCGAAGCCGCCCTGCGCGCCGCCGCGCGCCTGCACGCCGTCGTCGACGACCTGCACCCCGCGCAGCACCTGCAGGTAATTGCTACCTGATGTTACAAGGGGGGAGGGGGGGAGCTGGCAGTGCCTCCACCTAGGCGCGGCGTGGCACTGGCTGGAGATGGCGGCCGCGCCACCGAAGCCGCCCTGCGCGCCGCCGCGCGCCTGCACGCCGTCGTCGACGACCTGCACCCCGCGCAGCACCTGCAGGTGATTGCTACCTGATGTTACAAGGGGGGAGGGGGGGAGCTGGCAGTGCCTCCACCTAGGCGCGGCGTGGCACTGGCTGGAGATGGCGGCCGCGCCACCGAAGCCGCCCTGCGCGCCGCCGCGCGCCTGCACGCCGTCGTCGACGACCTGCACCCCGCGCAGCACCTGCAGGTAATTGCTACCTGATGTTACAAGGGGGGAGGGGGGGAGCTGGCAGTGCCTCCACCTAGGCGCGGCGTGGCACTGGCTGGAGATGGCGGCCGCGCCACCGAAGCCGCCCTGCGCGCCGCCGCGCGCCTGCACGCCGTCGTCGACGACCTGCACCCCGCGCAGCACCTGCAGGTAATTGCTACCTGATGTTACAAGGGGGGAGGGGGGGAGCTGGCAGTGCCTCCACCTGGCGCGGCGTGGCACTGGCTGGAGATGGCGGCCGCGCCACCGAAGCCGCCCTGCGCGCCGCCGCGCGCCTGCACGCCGTCGTCGACGACCTGCACCCCGCGCAGCACCTGCAGGTAATTGCTACCTGATGTTACAAGGGGGGAGGGGGGGAGCTGGCAGTGCCTCCACCTAGGCGCGGCGTGGCACTGGCTGGAGATGGCGGCCGCGCCACCGAAGCCGCCCCCCTGCGCGCCGCCGCGCGCCTGCACGCCGTCGTCGACGACCTGCACCCCGCGCAGCACCTGCAGGTGATTGCTACCTGATGTTACAAGGGGGGAGGGGGGGAGCTGGCAGTGCCTCCACCTAGGCGCGGCGTGGCACTGGCTGGAGATGGCGGCCGCGCCACCGAAGCCGCCCTGCGCGCCGCCGCGCGCCTGCACGCCGTCGTCGACGACCTGCACCCCGCGCAGCACCTGCAGGTAATTGCTACCTGATGTTACAAGGGGGGAGGGGGGGAGCTGGCAGTGCCTCCACCTAGGCGCGGCGTGGCACTGGCTGGAGATGGCGGCCGCGCCACCGAAGCCGCCCTGCGCGCCGCCGCGCGCCTGCACGCCGTCGTCGACGACCTGCACCCCGCGCAGCACCTGCAGGTGATTGCTACCTGATGTTACAAGGGGGGAGGGGGGGAGCTGGCAGTGCCTCCACCTAGGCGCGGCGTGGCACTGGCTGGAGATGGCGGCCGCGCCACCGAAGCCGCCCTGCGCGCCGCCGCGCGCCTGCACGCCGTCGTCGACGACCTGCACCCCGCGCAGCACCTGCAGGTAATTGCTACCTGATGTTACAAGGGGGGAGGGGGGGAGCTGGCAGTGCCTCCACCTAGGCGCGGCGTGGCACTGGCTGGAGATGGCGGCCGCGCCACCGAAGCCGCCCTGCGCGCCGCCGCGCGCCTGCACGCCGTCGTCGACGACCTGCACCCCGCGCAGCACCTGCAGGTAATTGCTACCTGATGTTACAAGGGGGGAGGGGGGGAGCTGGCAGTGCCTCCACCTGGCGCGGCGTGGCACTGGCTGGAGATGGCGGCCGCGCCACCGAAGCCGCCCTGCGCGCCGCCGCGCGCCTGCACGCCGTCGTCGACGACCTGCACCCCGCGCAGCACCTGCAGGTAATTGCTACCTGATGTTACAAGGGGGGAGGGGGGGAGCTGGCAGTGCCTCCACCTAGGCGCGGCGTGGCACTGGCTGGAGATGGCGGCCGCGCCACCGAAGCCGCCACCCTGCGCGCCGCCGCGCGCCTGCACGCCGTCGTCGACGACCTGCACCCCGCGCAGCACCTGCAGGTGATTGCTACCTGATGTTACAAGGGGGGAGGGGGGGAGCTGGCAGTGCCTCCACCTAGGCGCGGCGTGGCACTGGCTGGAGATGGCGGCCGCGCCACCGAAGCCGCCCTGCGCGCCGCCGCGCGCCTGCACGCCGTCGTCGACGACCTGCACCCCGCGCAGCACCTGCAGGTAATTGCTACCTGATGTTACAAGGGGGGAGGGGGGGAGCTGGCAGTGCCTCCACCTAGGCGCGGCGTGGCACTGGCTGGAGATGGCGGCCGCGCCACCGAAGCCGCCCTGCGCGCCGCCGCGCGCCTGCACGCCGTCGTCGACGACCTGCACCCCGCGCAGCACCTGCAGGTAATTGCTACCTGATGTTACAAGGGGGGAGGGGGGGAGCTGGCAGTGCCTCCACCTAGGCGCGGCGTGGCACTGGCTGGAGATGGCGGCCGCGCCACCGAAGCCGCCCCCCTGCGCGCCGCCGCGCGCCTGCACGCCGTCGTCGACGACCTGCACCCCGCGCAGCACCTGCAGGTGATTGCTACCTGATGTTACAAGGGGGGAGGGGGGGAGCTGGCAGTGCCTCCACCTAGGCGCGGCGTGGCACTGGCTGGAGATGGCGGCCGCGCCACCGAAGCCGCCCTGCGCGCCGCCGCGCGCCTGCACGCCGTCGTCGACGACCTGCACCCCGCGCAGCACCTGCAGGTAATTGCTACCTGATGTTACAAGGGGGGAGGGGGGGAGCTGGCAGTGCCTCCACCTAGGCGCGGCGTGGCACTGGCTGGAGATGGCGGCCGCGCCACCGAAGCCGCCCTGCGCGCCGCCGCGCGCCTGCACGCCGTCGTCGACGACCTGCACCCCGCGCAGCACCTGCAGGTAATTGCTACCTGATGTTACAAGGGGGGAGGGGGGGAGCTGGCAGTGCCTCCACCTAGGCGCGGCGTGGCACTGGCTGGAGATGGCGGCCGCGCCACCGAAGCCGCCCTGCGCGCCGCCGCGCGCCTGCACAACGTCGTCGACGACCTGCACCCCGCGCAGCACCTGCAGGTATTGCTTCCTGATGTTACAAGGGGGGAGGGGGAAGCTGGCAATGCCTCCACCTAGGCGCGGCGTAGCACTGGCTGGACATGGCGACCAACCTGCACCCTCTGTAGCACCTATATGTACAGTGTAGTGACGAGGCGGCTCTAGCTCATGTAGCACCCGTGTGCAATCAATACCATGGAGCTATCTTATCGGTATACGTTATCTTGACGGACACCATTTTATAAGGCAATGGAGCACCGCTATCCTACTGAGGAAGAAGCTAAACCCTAAGAGCAAGGCAACTTTCCTCGGTTTGCCTAGGCATAAGCACGTCATGTCACTAGAAAGCCAGGAATACTTTTAGCTTGGCAGCACTGGCTGAAGATATAGAAAAATTATTTGTCACAGGTGCGACAGCATGAGAGAGTGTGTTTGATGCAACCGTTGTTTTCGCCTAGACTTGTATGCCCTTTGAGCTCAGATTGGTTAATAACAAGTTAAAGCACTTCATATTACAAAGCTATGAAATATCTACAGGTATGGTGTACCATAGCGGCGATAGCTGTGGAAGCGAGAGCATTCGAATTGTGTTCGAAAGCATTCATCAAACTTGAAGCACTTGATGTGAGTACCTACTGATATTGCATTGCAGACTGATTTGTATAGCAAAACGTTTATCTAACGAATGGTATAATCGAACACACTGTTACATTTGTATACGAATGTCAACTTTATTGCAACGTGTTAAAGTCTATGGGTGGTCAGTTAACAGTGGCTTCGTTTGTACAGTAAATAAAACGAATACGGTGACGGCACCAGCAATGGACAGGAACCAATTATGGTTTTTTTTTCCGTAAAACCCACATTTTAAGTAACTGACGCAATTTTTTTAAACTATCAACACTGTTAAGTTAACTGATGGTCATAATCATAACTGGTAAAGCCCATGAATAGTCGGCTATAAGCCATTAAATGTTTGCTGTCCATTACTGGGTACTACTGTGCTTAACGTGTCCATGATTGGTGCCGTCATCCGCCTACTAAGATTAATGAAAAACCTCAATGACATGTCAGGTTACAATGAATAGTGTAAAATCCTCTTTTCAAGTCGCTCGTGTCCAAAATACCGCATTCCCGAAATACCACATTTTTCAAAAAACCAGATTTTCGATTTATGAGATTCCTGTCTTACCACATTCCCGTTACAGTAGATTATAAAATCGTAAGTTACTCAAGGATCTAAATCACTTTGTTGGGTGTGTAATTTTGGGAATCTTGTATACGGAGAATCTGGTGTATCGAGAATCCGGTATTTAAAAAAAAGTGTATTTTAGGAATGCGGTATTTTGGGAATGAGCGTTTCAAGTTAATATGATTTTCTGAAAAATGCTTCAGTAATCCAATTATTTTATTGCAGCCTGAAAACTTTGAAAAGCTGGCAATCGAAATATTTACAAGATGTAAACCCAAGGACGTGAAAGGGAATAAGATTGATTGTCCACATTGTCACGCAGGTATACCCGAATGGTAAGTTTATTGCTTGTATATTACGGCGGTATAATAAGTAACGGTCAAATCGCAGGTATTTTTATGCTATATATATGCGATTTGGGGCTTTATTAATCCCCGTGACGCCCAGCCCGTGACGTGTCCACAATTTTACGTCTTCTTTGGCCAGGTAGAAAATGTGACTTACGGCCTAGGGTGACGTAAAGTCAATAACAGAACAATACATATCGTCGCACCTATGGTAAACTCACGAATCTACCACTTAGAGATTCGCAAATTGGATCGTAATAATGTATACCTAGGTTTAGGTCTAAAATCCAAGTTCACCAATATTGCACATTTGCAAGTTTACCATGGGTGCGACGATACGAGTATTATGTATATCCAGCCTCTAAAGTAGCTGGACAATTACCGCGTGGCGGTACATCCAAAGGTGAAGCTAGTGCCGTGCCGACTAAGTTTCCAAAATTGAGTAGGTAACTTTCGACATGGAAATATTTCGGTAAGTTCTCAGAATTACCCATAAGGATCTTCGTAAAAAGGAATACTTCAATAATTTCTTGTGAAAGTTTCTAGAAACTTCCGAGAATTATCCCAGCTTTTTAGATGTTTTCCGTAACTTGCACATTTGAACTTATCTTTGCAAGGGATCTCTTCCAGCTCATCTCTGAATGAATGATGGACCTATCGTCACTACTATGAAAAAAACTCTTATCTAAAAACGTCGTAAAGAAAAACGTCGAAGTTAAATACAAACTTAATATACACTTACTGCGTTTTTACCTAAAGTCAGTATCAGATAAGAGTTTTTTTTTTAGGTAGGTACCGTAAAACTTCCCAACTATAGTCCAATCAACCAACTATGGTCCAAAATAGATTCATTTCTATCAATATCCATTTTCTATCAGTGATTTTGTAGGTTTTTATTTAAATTTGTTTAATTAGGTTGCTCATTTTAGAGTCTATCCGTAATAATAATTGTCATGTACATTAACGAGTAAATTTGGACTATATTTGGGTGGACCGGACTATAGTTGGGGAGTTTTACGGTATTTAGTGACGCTATGTAGGTACGTTTGCAAGAACTCGACATCAAAGAGAGATTAACTATCGTCATCTGTGCAAATACGAATCCTCAAATTCTTCGGGCACATCATCCGTAACGAGGACTCCATGGAACGTTTGGTGGTGCAAGGGAAAGTCGGAGGCAAAAGATCTCGGGGGCGACCTCATCAAATCTCTGACACATTCCAGCATAAATGTTAACTCTCACTCCGCTAAACATAGAGATACATGGCGCCGCATTACAAGAGAAGCGATGGCGCAAGACTCGACCAAGTCATGACCACGACCACTCTGCCAAGAGTGCACGACTAAGAAGATTTTACGTTTGCAGGAAGGCGGCATGCCCGGGCTGCGACACGCTGTTCCCCGGGTGCGCGGTGTCGGGGCGCGCGCTGGCGGCGCCGCACGCGGTGTGGGCGTGCGGCAGGTGCGGCGCACAAGCGCAGCAGCACGAACTCGTGCTGCGTCACTCCTGCCCCATGTGCCACGCGCCTCTGGTCTAGTAGCTGAAACCCTATCTGTACCTGGTCCGAACATTGCAACGCCCAATACGGGTCGCAAGTTAGTCAGGCTTTAAAAAAAACCCCTATCTGTATTAGGGTACCTACTTGCTTGTAGTCAATACAAATATCCTGAGAATTTGGACTTTCTAGCACTGTCCAGATTAAATCGAGAGTACAATAAAAACCAAAAAATAATATGTTAATTACCCCAAAGAAATGGATAATCAACGATTCATATATACATATACAGATATTTATACTTTTTAACCTGTTATTTTTGAAGTTGGTGCCTGCCACGTAAAGCTGGCTGTGTTGAGCTCCTTAGCTGGCACCGACTTCAAAAATAACAGGTTAAAAAGTATAAATATCTGTATATGTATATATGAATCGTTGATTATCCATTTCTTTGGGGTAATTAACATATTATTTTTTGGTTTTTAGTTTAGGTTTTTGGAAGTCGGTTTTTATTTTTTGTTTTAAAAATTTACTTTATTTTTAAATTTTTAGTGGCGCTGGAAAAATATTATTTTAACCAAATAGACTTAAGTCTATTTAGTTAAAAGAAAAAAATCCAAATCGGTCTATACGTTTTCAAGTAACCGAGGAACAAGCCTACATAAAAATTGCTCTTTGTTTTGAAGTCGGTTAAGACTGGAAACTTATTTCTAATAAGAAATGCACGAGAAAGTAAGAAAAATACCAAAATCGCATATGTGTGCCTATGATATTTGAAGAGTTCCCTTGATTTCTCCAAGATCCCATCATCAGATCCTGATTTGGTTGCAATGGGTCCACCTCGGAGGTATACCCTTTTAAACAAAAAAAGAATTTTCCAAATAGGTTCAGCCGTCTTCAAGTAATCGGGGAAGAAACCTAGATACAAATTTACTCTTTGTTTTGAAGTCGGTTAACACTAAAAACTTGTTACTAATAAGAGATGGACGAGAAATTACGAAAAATACCGAAATCGCTATATGTGTGCCTATAATATTTGAAGAGTTCCCTCGATTTCTCCAAGATTCCATCATCAGATCCTGACTTGGTTGCAATGGGACCACCTCGAAAGTCTACCCGTTCAAACAAAAAAGGAATTTTCCAAATCGGTCCAGCCGTCTTCAAGTAATCGGTGAACAAACACACAAAAAAAAAATAAAAAAAAAAATAAAAAAAACATACAGACGAATTGAGAACCGTCCTTCTTTTGGAAGTCGGTTAAAAATACGACGAAACGCTTCGAGAAAAGGTAGGTAGCGCTCTGCGCTTCCGTTGTCTCGTCTTGGTGGTACAGCTCGCCTAGATTGAACGCTAGCCTTTTAATCTGCTTCCGAAAATTTGCAAACATGAACTAAACTTTACCTTTTCACTGAGTAAAATGACGTCATATTACTCTTTGAGCGTTTTGACACTTCATATATAAGAACTAATGATTTGAGCCGTCAGGAAAGTACCCTACCTATTACCGCGTGGCAGTACACACAAAGGTGAAGTTATCTCTCTCGAATGAGAGACCTGTCCACGTTTGCAGGAAAGCGGCATGCCCGGGCTGCGACACGCTGTTCCCCTGATGTGCGCAGCAGAGCCCTGTATTGCTAAAATTGTAGGAAAATACGCTTATTAATAAATAATTATCAATGTTAAATCCGTTACATCCTGCAACTCACGGTTTTCTTTGACGGATTGATGAGTCCCTAGCAGTTGGGGTCTGAGGTGAGGAGTCTCGAATCCACTCAACTCACGCGTTAATTATTGTTGTAATGGCATAGTACAACTACGAACGTTCTAGTGGCCTGGTACCCATAGAATATGCCCACTAGCTTGCCTATTTTAATCAAAATATATTTGAGTTTGAGCCCTTTTTCAACTGCTCATAATAAAAATAGTACGCAAAATCTGCTTCGGCTTGATCAAAGATATCGAGGGTTTCAGGCCAAAGGGGCGTATACGCAAAGCAAAACGCTTGCTTATACGCCCCTTTAGCATGAAGCCCTCGATATATTTAACGCCACGCCACTGGTATTATTATTCTACACGTACGTGTAGAAGAAAGTGGCTGATTAGTTGTGAAACGTTAAAAATGTACCCATTACTCATTCAAATATTTACCAATGTATTATAAATTGTGAGCTTTAAAACTGAAATAATTCCGTCCTTAGTAATAACGTAGAATGTATGCCTATATTCTCATGTCTAATGAAAACCAATTTTATTGTATGAATATTTGCGTTTGTTTTTCTACCTATAAGTAAGCCTAATAAGAAAATGACATGTCGTAAAATATATTAAAATTAATGATTATTGAAAGTATTGGAAGGAGCTGCACCGACAAGAGTATAACTCTTAAATAGAGAATGAATAAACGAATTAAATATCATGCATTGTTCTAAATTTCTTTATTAATGGTTTTCAGAAAATTTATTTGACATTGTGTTAATTTATTGTAGTTGAAATCGATGTGACTAGAAAATTACAGATGTTACAATGACGACTTAAAAATAACTGTCCTGTAAATGCATTTTTTTCTATTGATGACAAATAAAGGTGTTTTAATACTGTACAATATTGAACTTTTTATCAATTTCCTAAAACAAAATTACCATATCCTTCCCAGACTAAAAGTTAATCCATAATTCCAGAAGTACCTAGTTGTATGTCACATTGACAATAAGTCAAGCAAGTTCCCTTTTCCATAGAGTATAGAGGTGAGCCGACTAGCCCAGTTACAAAGCGGTCAAATAGCCAAAATTATTCTATTTATTTAGTATATTTTTCAAAGTGTAATTACTAGCTTCATGAGTTTATGTTAACTATTACATTATTGACACTTCCCCTGTCCAGTGTATCCCTTTGGATACATGAGTTACACAGCAAATGTACTGAGTTGCCTACTACAGAGCGGGTTACTCAGGAGCCCTATGTAGCCAAATGGATACACTGGACAGGAAAAGTGTTCATGTTTCCAGGTAGGTGACATTGATGTAGAAATGAAAATGCTGTGCATGTGCACCTAGGAATATTTTATCCGCACTGTGTTTAGCCAAAGAATAAAGTAGAAAATGCAAATAATGGCAATTTGCAGGTTAGCCATCAGATTGCTGACTATCAGTATTTGTGTTTAAAAGCTTTTTACTAGTAGTTTAAAAGTCGGGCTATCTCTTATAATAGGTATAAATAAATAACACTATACAATGTTATTTCAGGGCCCAAAATCTCTCAAAAAATATTTTAGTATAGGTTGAAATAAGAACTACATTTACTTGATGTAATTCTGAAAAGACTAAAGATAGATAATGAACAAAACAATTTAAAGGGTGGCTTGGTTACCATTCAAGCCCTTAATGTAACATTTACTTATTGCACAAAGTTCATGTTTTGCATATCCATTTTTGAGAATTGTAATGTATTGTCAATTATCTGGAATAGCTCCGGTGGTTGTGGGATCCTCCCTGTTTCTAATTTAGACCACAATGGAATGTTATCTAAAGATATTTCGAATGCTCCAGACGAGACCAGCTGGCCCTCTAACATGTTCGCCAGGAAGAACATCATCATGCAGGCATAGAGCTTGTTTTCAAGGCACCAGCTCCACCATGCCGGCTGGGGCTTGTTCAGCCATGCAAATATGTTCACTCCACTCAATATGCACATAATGAGCAACATTTTTCCAAAACCCTGAAAATAAGTATTATGAATCAACAAAAGAAATCAAAAATAATCAAAGGCGTGTATCTATGAAGGTAATTTTTTTAACTTTTTCATGCAATACTATGAACTTACGCAGGCACTGCATTTAAAAGATTTAGATATTTTGATGAAAATGACTGAAATAGGCTCTATTCTCTGAATCTCTATGTTTGAAGTTCACATTATGTCCCTCTCATGTTATAGAATATTAGTGATTGGGACCGCAGGATACAAACTTCCAATGAGGACATTTAAAGTTTAGCTCAGGAGAATATTAGGAGGGTTTCAGAACTAAAAATGTATATTTGTATATTTATAGTAGGCATGTAACAATACATAATTTTGCCGATACAATACCGATTCTTCATCTATACACTACATGATGATCATAAATATCTGAACATGCACTCTAACGCCTTGACAATAGAGCCATGTTCAGATGTTTGTGAGTGCCTTGTTTGCTCACTGACTGTACTACAGCAGAGGGATACCTAGACATCCAAGGATAGTTACGGGAAACCGGAAACTCCATAACAGACTATGGTGAAGCAAAAAAGATTTATAATTTCAGTATACTTCATACTTTGTGATATGATATTTCATTAACATTTATTATGTGTGTTGACATGATTCTGGCTATCACGCTAGTGATAAGAAGAAAGCTGTTTGTTTGCATCAACATTGACTGGTTCTGGTATAAGAGATAACAAATAATGATAAGAGGCTCCCTACTGTTAACTGAATATTCTTAAACTGATACAAATGTTAAAAATGATTTGGCAATGACATTTGCAAAGTAAATTGAACTAAAAATGCCTATTTCATGTTTCTTAAATGTTTTATATAAACCCATATAGTCTTATAAGACTGGTCATTTGTAATTGTACAAGGAAAAAGAAACTAAGAATATTAATAATTCCATGATGACTTACTATCATCCTTGACAGGTACATATTCATGCCAGGAGGGTCATAGTTGGCTCCAATTACTGAGATGTCAGGATATTTTTGGGAAATTATTCCAGCATAATCATCAAATACTTTCCTGTATCCACAGGAGTAGCTAGAAATAAATGTCACAATTAAACAATGATTGTAATTTAGCATACATTAATCCAAAATTATTAAACTTTTTCTTAAAGTATACTTACCAGTAATAGATGTTCATGATGTGCCCTACACCTCGGCCAATTTTTGAAGCGCTGCCTGCTTCATTTTCGCTAGCTTGCACATAGTTTTCAGCAAATAAAATGATACACGTAAATATTACGATCACACTTATAGAAGAACGAGAGTGGTTAAATAAGGACATTTTAAAAGTGAATTTCACCAGCAGGTACGAAATAAATACAAGATTATAGTATTTTGGATATAATCACGAGCTCCTGCGACCAATTCGTCATTCCTTCAAGGAACATAATACTCAAGAGAAGAACGATAACTCCATATAAAAAAATAGTAACTTCCGGTTCTTGCGTTTATACTACTAGCGACATTGTCGTATAACAGTGAACTAATTGATGGCGGGGTTTTTAAATGCCACAGCTTGTCAAAATATGGCGGGGTTTTTAAATGCCACATTGAAATTTATTTTATATAAGAATAAGAAACTATGTTTATTTTTATTTGATACCAAATATCGACCGATATTCAGTATCAAATAAAAATAAACATAGTTTCTCATCCTCCATTGATATGATGAAGTTTAGTATTTTGAACTCTGGCGTGTGCTGGGAAATTCAGTTTATAAAAAACAACGATAAAGTATCTTGAATATATTTATTCAATTTGTAAAATATTTAGTTTTCTTTATAATGCTTTTCCACTCGCCTCCTCGGAAAAATGGATGCTAACATGGCGATCACAACACCACACATAAACAGTATAATCACTCGTCACACTTGCACAGTCGTTATCCTCGTTTTTCATGGCGGAATAGATGCCCGAGAGCAAATATTTTTATAAAGAACACAAGAATTTGTTCTTGAGTCATGAATTTTCTGTCTTCAAATATGTCACGTGCACGTGGTCCTGTACCAGAGCCAAGTCAAAGTGTAGGGTAGATATTTTCGACGACACCATTGTCCTAAGTATTAAACATAGCCGATTTTGTCACACAATTACATTTTTATACGTTTATCACACGAAAATATTTTAGACACAAGATATTATTATAACTTTCTTTTGACGTGACACCAACGTGACGCTATTTTCAATTTGCAGTGTTGCCAGGTCTAGATTGGAAAAATCAGACTTAACATGTCCTAAACAACAAAAGATTTGAATGATTACATGATTCTTAAAAGGCGAAGGTTATTTTTTCCTTTAGGAATTTGACGTTTAGCTCTCACAATGCCTACATCCTAATATGATCTTTCTCTAAAATGTTATTGTAACTAAAACTTCAAAACCCTAAAGAAGTTATAATTACATAAATGGGATAAAAAGACCCAATTTGGTAACACTAATACAGACTAGTGTTGCTAATGTAAAATATTGTACAAGTTTTATTTTCACATTTAGCAATAGTCAAATTTCGCACAACGCACACATACAAAAGTACAAGTTGCCAATATTTGTTCTAGAGTTGAGAGACCCGTCATTCCTTGGAGTAAAGTGAAGGAAGTGACAGCGAAGCCAGTGACAAATAGTGAAGCGAATAGCGAACTTGATAGATAAGTTTCATCCAGACGTTCGAATTATTATTACGGCTGTACACATTCGGCGCGACCGGATGAGACATATATATGTCGTTCTCTTACGCCGTGAGCTCCGTTCCACATATGATGCCTGCGTCTACACGATGGCCCATCGTGATGGCCCACTATAATGGGCCAGCGTGTAGAGGGCATAGTGGTGACGGATGGCTTATGGCGCGTGCGATGGCCGCGGAATGGCGACGGTGTCGGTTTTTCGGCCGCACATCAAATAGCTCTTCTACACGATGGGCCATCGCTGGCCCAGCGATATGGCCATACCGTGGCCATGCGATGGTTGATACGCAACTACACGATGGCCCATCGCTTGCCCAGCGAGATGGCCATGCGATATTTGACGTCCACACTATGGAATGGGCCATCGTGTAGATGCGTACCGCCATCGCTGGCCCTATAAGACACAACCGAATACTATATTGTGCCTGGATTCGGCGAGTACATATGAGTAGGACCGGCGTTATGTGCATGTCAATAAAAGCTTAAGAAACATTATTACTTAAAAAAAATACAAATGTCATTGTCAATGTCAAATGGGATGGCCTGTCAAAACAAGACCGTGACTTGCGCTTGATATCTTTGATATTAATTAATATTCACAATAACACGAGTTTAACAGAACAGTTTTCTAATATTAGAGATGTCTCATAACCATTGTCATAATGGATGTGACCACGACCATTCAAGTTCTGAGGAATTGGGTATACAATATAACCTTTACGAAAAAATTGATAAGGAGAATTTAGAGTGTTTGAATGAGTCGGTCGAAGGATCAGGTAAAACCGTATTTAAACCATGGGACAAGCGGCTTGACACAGTTCATGTTAGTATTATAGACCCTGTAGATTCCTACACACTGCCGGCAGCCTGGACGGCGAGTTTTTGCCACGAGGGTATGGCACCGGAATTTTCAGGCTAAAGGCTAGTGTGCCGCTGGTTCGTTTTAGCGGCAAACTGGGCGACACACATACCCATTTTGTATGCTACCGGGCTTGCCAGCCAGGTTGATGGCATAGTGTGTAGAAGCATTATCAATTATAATATTCCTGCTGTTTTGTGGTTACTTAGACCGGCGTCCACCGATTCTGTAATCTGTATATCTGTTACATATATTAAATTCTGTTACAATGTCAATGGCATATTGTGAATTATTATAATCTGGATGTGGGCATGTTGCATCTTCGGGGCTCTTTTTGTACAATTCATGACATTACATAGCATGGCATTTTGAAAAAGCCTTCAAGAAAGCCTCCAAGAAAGGATTTTGGATTGCAAAGTAACAACTTTGCAATCAAAAATTAAAGTAACGTTAGTTTGCAGTAGGGCATGCTCCCGGTACTGGATTTCCATACAAAAATGGTACCGGAACCGGGAATGGGTATGGTTCTCGCCATACAAACTCAGTACCGGAAGCATGCCCTAGTTTGCAGTCACTTGCCTTTTTTGAATACTCCTGTTTTTCTTTTACATCTCTTGCTCCTAATAGTGTAAATGCTTGTTAAGATGAGATTTTTGATAGATTGGTATTATCTGATAGTTGCTAATGTTTTGACTGTTATAGAGTCTTTTATATTAGTTTGAGTCTGTTACATGGAAACGAGTTATGAATGATTGCCCATTATAAAAACTAGTGGCTTTGACCTGTAGACCTTGCGAGTCTGTAAACCCCCATGGCTCTACCACTTTGAAAAATTTCCACAACCTGAATTGACAAAAAATCTATATAAGTAATTATTGAACCTGGACATAAAATTTCATGATTATCGGTTAAGAGATGCAACCCGTAGAGGAGAAAAGCCAGACAACTTGATAGACATATAAAAGCATTTTTACCCAAGATGAAATGGAGTACCTCACATGGTCAATAATAAAAGAAATGTTGTTTATTTTCAGTTTGTGGAGAGTGATGCAGATGAAGAACTTTTGTTTAATATCCCATTCACAGGGAATGTAAAGCTGAAAGGTATCAAAGTGGCGTCAGAGAACTCTGACGCGCATCCATCTAAATTGAGACTGTGAGTTATCATTGAGTTGCGACTGTGAGTTATCATTGAGTTGCACATGAATATTTTTAACATACAATCTTTCAATATATTATTGCAATAAAGTATGACATAAGACATTGGTTAGAAAACGCTGATACCTGCTCCCAGAGCCGCATTTAACACATTCAGTGCCAAGCTCCCAAATACTCATACAAAATGAACCGGATAGCCGGGTGGTTGGCACTCAATGTGTTAACCTTAGCACCGCCCATGGCCACTAAAAATGCCACCCTAAATTTGGTGGGTAAGATTTTTTTTTCTTACCCACTGAACATTGTTGCCTTTGAAAATTTCCCACCCTGGGCATTAGCCTCGAGTGCCCCTAGTGTTTGCTGCTTTGAGTTATGGCTATGGCACATCGGAAATTTTGATCTAATAGTGATTCATCATTATATCTACAATCATAATTTGAGAACTTTTGGTAACAGTAACAGCTATAACTCTAAATTAATGGCTCAAACTCATTTGCAGTTGCTTGGAAAAGAGCTATTTTCCTATTACATTATGAAGAACATTATAATATCAATACTTGAAAGGTTTTGTGGTTGATATGTTATAAAAATAATTATTGTTACAGTTTTAAAAATAAACCCAACATGACATTTGATGATGTGACCATGGAACCAGATCAAGTATTTGAACTTCATAGAGACACTGAAGGCATATTAGAGTATGCTCCTAAGTAAGTACTAGTACATCCATCAATAAGCCAATAGACAATTTTTAACCTTTAATAGAGCCAAAGAAATATCTTAATTGTTCAGCTTACCAAGTTATCATCGATTGGTTTAATTGCTATAGCTTGGCAACTTCGTTGGTGACGCTCACCTGTGTGCTTTTTGTTATGTGCAGCCGTAACTACTTACACAAGTTACCGCCAACATGAACGGCGACCTCCCTCGCCCTCTCGGCCTCGGCCTATCTCGGTCGCCGTTCATGTTGGCGGTAACTTGTGTAAGTAGTTATGGCTGCACATAACAAAAAGCACACAGGTGAGTGTCACTAACAAAGTTGCCAAGCTATAGTAAAACATTCTTACAAGATCACCATTTTCAAAATGCATCTTGGATTGTTCGCCAATGGTATATTTGGCAACCGTTTCTGTACTTCACTTGTAATAATTACTGAGTATTTAATATGTCGAATATTTAATTTTATTTATATCATCTAGATGACTGTGGTAAAATTCTGTCATCTCTTTGTTCAGAAAGTTATTACCCTGCTTTATATCATTCATTTTTGGTGTGTTCTTACGGTAGAATAATTAGGGGTGGTAGTACTTACTAGTAAATTATCGCCTAACTACAAAAGAAAATATACAGGGTGAAATGTTATTGAGCGTCCAAATTTTTCCTAGGCATTAGGTATCAATAACAGATGCCATTTCTGAAGAAAAAATGTAGGTAAAATTTTGCACCATGAAATGTGCTGTCCGAATAAATAATTAGTAACGTCCTCACGGTACGCGTATCGACGCGTAAGTTGTCTCGGTGACTCAACGCGGGAGGGGTCGCGGGGAGGGGACCGTTGCCGTCTCCCGCGCTACAGCTACAGCTGCTGTTTCTGAATATTTTAGTACTGAAAAAAACTGACTGAAAAACACGTATTTTTCGCTAAAGAATCCACTGTCAAAATTTTGACGATGATAAAATTTCATTCTGTATACTAAGACATGTTAAGGTAATTTGTGTCTGGCAGTTTTCCATACAAACTTTCTCCTCAAACATCATCGTCATTGTTTGCTTCTACGGCGTCAATTATATTTGAAATGTGTTTTATTTTATAGCTTTATACAGTTTCTTTGTGCTAAATAACATATTTGTATGGAAAACCAACAGACTCGATTCACCTTAACTCCTCACCGATTGATACGAGGGCCGTTTGATAAGTCTTTTTAAAAAACTATTTATGAAACCTTTTTTTCGTAAATGGCATTACGAGTTTGTAGCTAGGCTATTTACTAGCTGAATACACTAGGTATTATTATTGTGGCATTATTTTTTTTCTTAAAAATTAAAAAATTGTAAAGTAGTCGCATAACAGGCTTCTGGGTATCTTTACTAGGGAACAACTTTTTTTCTTTTTCTATTTTTTTAACTTGGTGTATACAAATAACTTGCTAGAAATCCAGTGTAAACAATGGTGATAGATCAATAAATACTCGCTATCCTGTTTTTTCCTGAACCCAATTGCAAGTTGAGATCGTGAACCCATTTTTGGTGCTCATTTGGAGCCACACTCTGTTGCTTATCCCATTCTTGTGAATAATGTGTTTAAGTTTCTTAAAATCACCAACACGTAAGTCAAGGACTTTAGTTATCACCTAAATCTTCATCATTGATCACTAGACATGTGGTTTCCAATTTTTTAAATGTTTTATTAGTCGGTGTCAATTTTGAGCCAATACTGTCAAGAATCGGCTCTTATTTAAAAAAAAATCTATATTCTAATAAAAACACTGTGAACTATAACAGTTAGAGAGTTTTCAAAAACAGACATAATATTTTTTTTTCCATTACCTATTAAATAAAAAAAATATGAGTGGATCTTGCGGCGAACTGTTTTAATTTTTTCATAGTTACGTCCACGTCGTCGTCGGAATCGTGCAGTTTGTGATCCATAATTCAAAAAATAAAGATGCAACTCTATTGAAATTTGGCTCAAATCCTTATAAATAATGTGTCATACAATAGCCGGAAACATGAGCATGTTAAGATTCTAGAAGTACTAAATAACAGGTACTTATCAAACCACCCTCGTAGTGATGCAACTATCCGTTCAGAGATGTTCATCTCGCACTTATGTTCAAAATATCCTTTTTTTTTACCGCGGAAAACTTTTATTGAACTATTTTTTATAGTGCAGTGCATAAAATGGTAGTTTCCGAGCTTTATGCACGAATATATTATGATACGGTAATTATTTTAAATTTTAATATATTATTTTAATTTTATTTATTGCACGAGTGAGTCCGACTGAACTAATAATAATGCAGCTGTAGTGAATTAGATCATTTAAGAATAATCAGCCTAATCTAATTAACATATCGTAATAGCAGACAACGTCGTTGTTCATGGACAAAGCCATAGTGTTACGTTCAATATTTATGGTCTTCCAGTGGCGTGGCGTCCAAAGAACTCGATTCCTACCGGCTTGCCTTATATCAGGCATTTGACCACCTTATTCTACAGCCTTTTCCGTGTGAGAGAGACCCTACCAACACGGACAAAGTTTCAGGTAAATGTGAAGTCTGTGGGTCTAGTGAAAAGTCGTACAAGTCACATTTATACTAGGAACAAAAGGTCATAACTCTATTGTGTGACTTAAGCTCTTTTGCTTCTAGCTTATATGCGACTTGTACCCCTTTTCACTAGACCCACAGAAGTGATTAGTAATAATACTATTTACGTATTATTGTTACAGAATCGTCACGTTCTCTTCTGTCACCCATTTGACTATGCACTTTCCGTGTAACTTCGGTGCTGACAACACGAAGATCTATTATATCGGCTTGAAGGGAGAATGGGCGCCCGCCCACAGGCATGGCGTCACCATTTGTACATATGAAGCAAGACCCAATCTTGATGATCATAAACTAAAACATTTAGATTCTGTAGCTAAGCAAATAGACTAGAGAAGGTTGCTGTAATATTATGGGGCATTGTCTAGAAAGTGGAATTGTCGTGGCAATAATTGATGTGCAAATAGGGAATGACCCTGATTTTATATCGACTTTTCCAGTTATCTATAATGCGAAAATTATTAAGTTTCGACAGTGACTTATAAAAGGTAATGTTCATTCCTGTCAATTTTACCACGAGAGTTCCATGAGTAGGTACTACTATTTAATTTGCATTTGTAATCGTTGGCGATTGTAAGGTTGCACAATGAGCTGCTCTAGGCGGATGGTTTACAGAGAACATCTCTGATACCAGCGGCAGTTGCTTGCCGGTTTCTCTAAACCCGAGTTTTTCAAAGTGTGGGTCGCGACCCCCTGGGGGGTCGCAAAGCCTCTAGAGGGGGGTCGCGAGGGTCGAAAACCCTAAGGCAAAAAGGAAAAACAAAACAAAAATTCTCAAAGGTGTAACGGAATAAATGCAGGTCAAATCGTGCAGGATAGGGGGTCGCGAAATATTTTCACATACAAAGGGGGTCGTACCATGAAATAGTTTGAAAAACACTGCTCTAAACTAAAGTAACTGCGTCGCTTGCATCTGACGCTCCTCATGTGACTGAGCCTTGATATTACGATTGTTATATTATGTAATGAACCAAGTGGAAGAAAAAATAATAATATTAAAATAAAACCTATTTTTATTATTATTGTGTTTTAATGTAATATTCGTTTATAATACATAACATTATATCGTTCTGTTAAAATATTATATTTACAAAACATTTGGCTTAGGAGATAATAAACTTTATTTGCAAACGTGAGTAGGTACTGAATTCACTAAATACAATAGAAGACTTATGTTTTCTACGAGTTTCTAAACTTATGTTAATGCTAGGACTATGGCACAGTTAGATTGGTACATACAGTCAACGATTTAAAAAGATCTACACGGACCAATCTGTGAATATTACTTTAAAAATGGGTATATGGTCTCGACTGTACCTACCTACCTAAGAAAAGTTCATGTGTATCACGGCTATAATGGCAACTATTACATAGGTAACTATTGCATATAATCAACTTAAAATATCTCAGTTGCTGGTAATGACATCAGTTAATTTTGCTTCAAAGTATTGCTAAAAAAACAAATAGTATTAGCACGACTCCGTAGCCAGGAAGTTATAATATAAAAATAGTTAAATTAAATTATCGAGCTAGGAGGCAGTGATACTTCATTTAAGTTAATCGTTACTTACAATTAGAATCTAATTACTAGAGGGTAAGTTATTCGCCAACACGTCTTTACATTCGGATCAAAACGCAATGTTTCTGACAACTAGAATAACTGTTCTCAAAATCTGAAAACTTTCACACCGATTTAAGCAATTAACTGCCTACGGGTACAGCATCGCAGATTTAAATTAATGGGTGTATTTTAAAATCCAATAGCTTGATCAATTCGACTGCGCGCAAGCTCTGAGAATGAAAAACAGGCCCTTATACTACCCCATCCCGTCTAAAAATGGATCGCGGGGAATACTCGGGCGGTTAGAGTTAAACGCCTGTGCCTCTACCACAACTGTATGAAAATCAGAAAGCTGCATTACCATATTATTTTATAATCAATAAATACTACTTATCCATTTCCATTCAATATACTTAGTGCAAAATAGATCATGGTCTGTCGTGCGACAAGCAAAGTTGCGGTCATTTGTGATAACGCTAGTCCTCAAGTCTAAGCAGGCGCGCGATCTGAAGATCATCGATCGTATTAGATTTATATTTTCCTAGGAAAATGATAGTGAAAGTAACATTTTGAGAACTACACCTATCTACTATATTTCATAGTATAATTTCCTACGTTGACTTGTTTATGAGCCTGTGTTGTTGTCCTGGCGACGGCGGCCTCGCACGATGCGCCCTCTCCGGCCGCCCGCGTTCGGGTATCGTCGGTTGTACGGTTGCCGCACGTTCGGGTAATGCCTCTGTTCGTTGGGCACGAATCGTATGTTGCCACTGTTTTGGGTTCCGGGCGCACTCGGCCACCGCCGCATACACACGGAACATCTGGAATTAATGGCCACGATCAATATATAAGTAATGTGTAGGTCGAATGCAATTTGTACATCGAAATCAGACCGCATTTAGACAAGATAACCTTAAGATAAGCTTCAAGAGACGGTTAAACCATTTTTGGGCGATTCTCCGAGCGTTTTGACCGCGCGGTTTGACAATCATTGTTCTCCGACGATTATTTACTATAACGAAAGGACAAATCGTGACAATTTTGATAAAACTAGACTTAAACTCGGGATTGCTTTTCGGTTTCATAAAAAGTTAACTCTAGGCATCGTTTATTTGAACAATATATACTGAGACAAGAATGACGAAAATAAAACGCCGTAAAAACGCTGAATATTGGCCCTTTTCTTTACTTTTTGGTAGCGTGCTCTCAAATGGTACTTTTTGGTAGCCTGCCATTGGAGATGTGGCTTATTTCTGCTAGTTTTTATTTAACTGGCAATGTATTGTTTGTCAAAATGTACAAGTCTTTTAATTTAATCCATTCGGATTGACTTGAATTTGGCATGTAATACTAAATCTGACGTCAATGGGGTAATAGAACACCTTTAAAATTACTTATTTGCAAAATGAATTGCTTAACCAAAATGTATTTGACTTAATTGATTTATAGGTACAACAAGATTGAAATCACACGTGTTTACCGCACAACACGAAAATGAAACAATAGAAACAATAGACCGAGATTGGACTGCCTTTAGATAACCTTACCTAATCACCAGGATAAAACCTACACCACGTGAAAAATACACGTTTGGTCTGCCAGGCTTTAGTCTGTTAGGTTTTTTAACCATATTTTTTCGTGAATAGTCATAGCATAGGTGTTTGTGCCCAAACGGCGATTAGGGCCATTGCATTTATTTATAACCTTTTATCCTCTTTCACGTAGTGTAGGTTTTATCCGGGTACTAGATCAGGTGGGGTTACCGAAATGGACCCATCTCGTTCTATAAGTAATGTGCCTATTACGTACCTGCTGACTTTTCTGACTTGGTCATTTTTAAGCGTTTCTGGGATTGGGTCTAGGAACATTGTGTTGTCGTCAATAGTCGAAAGCCAGAACCCAATTCCCATAGCGAAGTAGTTGCAGCGGCCCAAGCCGTTGCACTCGATGGTGGGTCGGACCCGGAACTCCTGCATGCAAGACCCAGGAGAAACCAGACTTTGACCAGCTGCATCAGTACCAGCCGTGTGCTGCAAAATAAATATTTAATTAAATCATATAGAAACTAAAAAAAAAACAAACTAAAAAAAAATGATAGCAGCAGTAGCTACCGAGATATTTAACTGTGACAGACGGACAGACAGACAGAGTCGCACCATAAGGGTTTCTTTTTTATAAATGCGAAAGTAACATTTTCGGGTAATTCAAGTATCAGGAATCTATTTTTAGGATTTTACGATACAGCACTCCCGAATAATTTTTTTAAATAACATAGAAAAATCTAAAATCTACATCAAGATTTTTGCACACTTCCTTTTTTATTCAAACCACAAATTATATCTTAAAACTAAAAATACTATTATAAAGCCGCATTTATCACGTTTTTAAAAAAATATACCTAGTGAAGTAATATTTATGTAGGTAGTATGTTAGACATAAAAAACCGGCCAAGTGAGAGTCGGACTCGCGCACCGAGGGTTCCGTACAAACTCATAAGTAGATACATGAATAATTCAAGAAAAACTATATGGCGATTAGTTTAGTAGGAGCAAATAAGTATGTGTTAAGATTTTTGCAAATTTCTCAAAAACGGTTCAAGTTAGGAAAACCGTTATATTTTTCGTGTAATATATAGGACGACATTAATAATTGGTAATTATTACAGATTTTTTTGTTCAGTAACTTCGAAGATAATAGGGGGGGAATGGTATTTTTTTTAACGTTTTTCGCCATAAATCAATAACTGCTTATTTAAAAAAAATACAAAAAAAATGTTTTAATCTATAAATTAAGCCCTTTCATTTGATACCCCACTCGATATAATAGCCCTACTTTCAATTTTCAAAGTCTCATTACGGACCCTTTTAAAAAAAAAGTAAAAAAGTTACAAGATTTTTTTTAAGTCCCATAAGCTCGGGTTGGCGGTTCTTAACACTATTCCAAATTTCAAGTCGATAGCATCAGTAGATCCTGAGATATCTTGCTGTGACAGACGGACAGACAGACAGACAGACAGAGTCGCACCATAAGGGTTCCTTTTTTACCATTTTGGTACGGAACCCTAAAAAGAGCACTTATTCGATTTAATTTTATTATTATAGCGTTTTATTTAATATAAATATACAAATATCCAAAAAACGCATAACTTACTAAATAAACCTAGTTTAACCTATTGGACCCTAAAGTATATATAGGTACAAATTCCCCCATGTATCTATCGCCAAGAGTACCTAGTGTAATATTTGTGGCACTTTGCCGACTCAGCTGCAGCAGCACCGCACCAGCCTCCACAGATGTCGTTATTGGATTGTTTTGCGTATATTAATGTATGAAAAAAACAACGCAATGTAAATAATATCTATCGCTAGCACACGGAGTCGCGGGCAAAATCTAGCATTTATAACTTAAATAATTGACTTCATTGTCCAGCCCATTTGCCTGTTTATACAGTTGGATCTAGTCTGCTGGAGTGCTGGCTGGGTCTTAGTCGGTTCATCACACCGGTGGTCTACCTAATACTTAGTGTTAAGGTAATAGGCAGTAAACCTTGGTCACATAAAACAGGATCTACTTTACTCATTTCTGACAAATTTCTAGATGTATCTTTTAAGTTATCAAGTCCAAGTGGCTCTGTTAACTTGTCATAAAGAACTTACCATCAAGAAGCTGTATCCTTGCCAAAGTTCTTCCCAGCCGTTTGGACAGGTGGGCGCTATTGTAGACTGGCTGTGTAGTGCGATGGCTCTCGTTGGAGCTTCACACACTTGGCACCTGTAAGTTGAATAATAAAAATTTAACAAACCGACTCAAAAAATGGCGCTGACCGAAAATTGTGTAATTTTAACTTTTGTAACTACACAACACAGTCAGGGTCACATAGTCTGTAGCATGCTAAGCGTAGGTACATAAACAGGTTGCTGTATATTGTAACACATGTTTGTGCCTATAGTAATAAAGACGTAATTACGATATATATGGTTCTTTGGATGCTACAGACTACTTGACGCTGACTGGACTATTTAGAAGAGGTAGTATGCAGTCTTACCTAGATATGTAAGGTTTGATTTGATCTCCTTGAATTGGAGTCATGGCCATTGACATTGTTTCAGCAGTCGACAACCAGTAACTGTAGTCTTCTCGTTCGGCAAAGTTACACATATCGTTCACATTGCAGAACATATAGGGCATAGTAGTAAATCTACGCATGCAGCTACCTGGCGCACCTGTTAAATAAGAGATTAATTTATTATTTTAATCGTTATTACATTAATTGATTTGCAGTTCTCGTAGAAAAATATAATACATACCAAGATCCTGTCCTTGCGCCTTGCCATTTGCAACAATGTGCATTAGCGAGAATCCTTCCCATAAAGGAGAAGAGCCGGGCGGGCACTGCGGAATCATACTGCTCTGGGAATGTATTGCGAAGAAGTAGCCTCTCGACTTGGGAACTGGTGGGGGAGGACCTGGTAAGCCTGGTGTTCCCGCAGCTCCGCGGAATCCTTCCTCGCCCTGTAAACCGCGCGCACCCTTTTGCCCAAGAAGTCCTTGTAATCCTTGCCGCCCTGGCCTTCCAGCGTAGCCATATTCTCCTCTTTCCCCTTTTACACCTGGATAACCATTTCGTCCAAAGCTTCCTGGCCTGCCGGGTTCTCCTTTCTCTCCATCAAGACCTGGATAGCCCATGTCTCCTCTAGGGCCAGGTACAATTTGGGCAGCCGCAAGTACTTCACCCATCTCGCCTTTCATACCTTTAAGTCCTTGAGCTCCTTGTTCACCTTGAACTCCGAGGTCCCCCTCGAATCCTTTTAATCCTGGAGCGCCACGAGGCCCAGGGTAGCCATTTCTGCCATCGTTACCCTTTTCCCCTTTCCTTCCCTGAGGGCCATCAACACCAGGCCAACCTGGATTTCCTCGCATTCCTTTCGGGTTTATTATATAACCAGCTTCACCTTGATCGCCTTTTAGTCCACTAAAGCCCATAGTTCCAGGCATTCCCCGCAATCCGGGAGCTCCTGGGAATCCTGGGTTTCCTCTTCTGCCAACATCGCCTGTTATTCCTTTAGGACCTTCAAAGACAACACCTGGTATACCAGGCGTGCCTGGGGGTCCATTAATGCCATATTCTCCTGGAGCACCCTTTTGGCCCATCGGCCCAGGCCATCCTGGAAGCCCATCGAACCCATTCGTACCATTTTCACCTTGTTCTGCATTCCAGGCACGCGCTCCCGTCATGCCGGGGGGGCCTTGGTTTCCGACCATACCCTTTAGGCCAGGTAGTCCTTGATCGCCTTCCATTCCTTGATATCCCATTTCTCCACGTTCACCTTTAATGCCTTTTATCCCAGGATAACCAGGCTCTCCTTCCATCCCTGGGGTTCCCATGAAACCGTCTAACCCTATGTCTCCAATGTCTCCTTTAGTACCAGCTACAATACTGGTATAGCCCATATCACCTGTTTCTCCCTGTGGGCCCGGTTCTCCTCTAAGTCCTGTTACACCCTGCAAACCTGGTAAACCATCATAGCCAGGATTCCCTATTCTTCCTGGTCTGCCATCCATACCTATTTCGCCTTTTTCTCCAAATAAACCAGGGTATCCCATTGTGCCTTTGGATCCTTTAAGACCGGGTAAACCATTTGTTCCAGGTCGACCAGGCTGTCCCGGATATCCCTTTGTGCCAAGGTCACCACGCTGTCCTTTTAAGCCTATATCTCCTGCTTCGCCTTTTAGTCCATACAGCCCAGGTAGGCCTCTTGGCCCGGTGTTACCCTTTTCTCCTTTGATTCCAGGGTTGCCGTAATAAACTGTCCCGTCATCTCCTGCGTCACCCTTTAGGCCGCTTAGTCCGTCTAACCCTGGTGCACCTGGGAAACCTTGCGGTCCTAAGTCCCCTTCGTCACCTTTCATACCGCTGAAACCACTTTCACCACGTTCTCCTTGTGGTCCAGTAAAACCTTTATCTCCCAAGGCCCCTTTAAAACCAATCTGACCATCTAAACCCATAAGACCCATGTTTCCAGAAATTCCTCGCTCTCCTTTAATTCCTTGAGGACCTTGCCTACCAGGTTTACCATGTTGACCCGGTTCTCCAGGTAAACCTTCGTCGCCATAATCTCCGTTTTCACCAGGAAGTCCTTGTTTGCCTTTAATTCCTGGAAAGCCTAATACACCAACTTGTCCAGGTTGACCAGAAAAACCACGAGAACCTCTTCGGCCTTCCTCGCCCTTTATGCCTTTTTGACCAAGGTCACCTTGTAGACCACTACCACCTTGAATACCCGGTTCTCCCAGGGCCCCCATTAATCCTTTTAGTCCTGGTCTTCCAGACATTCCAGGTGCACCTCGGACCACGATACCTTGCATTCCTTTGCGCCCCTGTTAACATAGAACTTTATATATAAATATAATAAAACCCAACAATTAAAGTTCTATTAGGTATCTATTTAGAATTCCTTTTTATTGTACAGTTACTCAAAATCAAAAATACCTGGCTAAATATGTTTTGAACCACGAATAACGTAGAGCATATATAGTATGTTCAAAGTAACGAAGGTAAAATAGAGCGTACTTACTGGAGGCCCCATTAATCCATCTGGACCATAATCTCCCGGTAATCCTGGCTCTCCCTTCAAGCCCATCTGACCAGGTCGACCTGGAAATCCTGCATAGCCGGGTTCTCCCTCGTCACCCGTATCTCCTTGTCTACCCGGGGATCCTATCTCTCCAGGTAGATTTGGAGGGCCCGCATCACCACGGGCTCCTTTTTGTCCGGGGGGTGCCGGGAAGCCTGTTTTTCCCATCACACCTGTACTACCAGGCTCACCGTAAGGGCCCAAATCGCCTTTTTCTCCTGCGATCCCTTTTATGCCTTCTGGACCTGCAGGGCTTATGCCAGGAAGACCTTGGTCACCTCTATCTCCAGGAAATCCGTCGAACCCAGCTGCGCCAACTTCTCCTTTTCTTCCAGGAAATCCTAAACAATAATATTTATTTATTAGATTAGAAAAAGACTAAGCCACCAAGCTCTTTATGTATACCTATATCTTAGTATGTGTGTATTATTTCCTAAAAAAGGAGCACAAGTATATGGACGGGTAAAAGGCGTAAGACCTGAGAAATAAAAATAATAACATAGGCGCCTGTCCTTTTATACCTAGTTTGTAGGTCACGTAGGTACCTCTTTTCACTAGAGCCCCAAAATTGACAACAGGTATAGTTAAAGTACAATAATAATTTGTAAAAACGACTTCGTGTGCTAATAAAATTACTTGCCTGGCCTTCCTGGCGGCCCCATGAAACCTTTCTCCCCTTTGACATCATATATGTCTCCGACGGTGTCTCCCGGTTCTCCGATAGGCCCCATGTCACCCTCCTCACCGATTTCTCCTCTAAAATAAAACAATTAAATTCAGATTAAGTATTGCACATTTTATTCATAATGAATGCTAACCACCTTTGTTATTACAGCATACAAGGGCTGAAAACCAAATAAATATGTCCCCCAGTTCCTGTAATTTAAGCGCACTTTGCAGTCAGGAGCTCGATTTTTTGTTTGTGAAAGTGTAGATTGGTATTTCTAATGCTCTTGGGAGCGTAGTTTTGGCGTGTATAAAAAAAACGGGATTTAACAACTCTCACGTCCTTAACTGTCAGGAACAGGATTGACAAATAAGCACCTAAATGCCTATAGGGCTCGAAACGAAACTTCGATACTAAAAAGCGCTCGACATACAAAGAAATCGAGCGATGTTTGTGTCTATTTCTTTATATAAAATGGGATCGCTCGGATCTGGACTCGAACCACGCTTGTTGATAGGCATCAAGATTACGATTGTTCTACAAATGGGCAAGCGAAGCTTACATTCAGAAGCCAACAAAACATGGCTGTAATACCTAAGTCGGAAGTGGCACAAAAGTCAAACAAGATCACAGGGTGCGTCAGGCATGTTCATGACTTATTTTTGCTACTATTCAACTTTTCGCTCATTTAATGATTAAATTATCTATAGTCAAATGAATTACTTGAAGCCTGCTTCTCCTTTTTGTCCTTGAAGAAACCGAATGTAGTATGGGTTCGCGTCTATGCCACGGCGGCCTGGTATGCCGTCTCTGCCTTTAAGGCCATCTCGACCAGGCTGACCCGGCCAACCCATGTCACCAGCTTCACCCTTACCGCCTCTCGGACCAGGAGGCCCTTGTGACCCATGCCGGCCTTGGTCGCCGTAGTTTCCAGGGGGGCCGTTGAAACCTAACAATAGTAACATGGCTTTAAGTACATGTACAAACTGAAATGGGATGTATTTACGGGGTGTAATTACATACTAATATACAATATGTATAGTAGAATTCATTATACTACAAAGGGTTACATTAGGAATAGGTCTCGCAAGTCGCATGTTTGGCCACTGGTGCGGCGTGTAAACTAAGTATCAGTTTTAGATTAGCTTAGCTATAGGACAATTCTAAAAGGAATAAAATTCTTTTAAAGGAATAAAAGAAGATTCTGTTAAAAGAGCCGGACAAGTGCGAGTCGAACTCCGCCACCGAGGGTTCCGTACAAATTTGTAGGTAGGTAGGTACATATCGTCACTACTTTGAAAAAACTCGTAATCTAAAAAAGTCGTAGAGAAACACGTCAAAAGTTACATTACGAATGTCATATACGCTTACCGCGTTTTTACCTGGAGTCAGTGTCAGATACGTGTTTTTTTAAAGTAGGTAATGACGATATATTAAAGTACCCTATACATTCTTATTCCCTTAGTAAAGACTATATTGTTTTATGATTTAATTACAAATGTATAGTTTTCAGATTTTTCCCTACACTTGTAGTATAAGACGGGATTACTTGCCAAATTTCATAGTTTTAGGTCAACGGAAAGTACCCTATAAATTTTTAATTCCTTCAGAGTGTCGAAACGAAATATAAGTATGTTTTTGTAACTTAGAAGTTTGATTTTTTTCACAGCTTCAAGGGACCGTTGACACAGATACAGTAATTTTTCTTCCTACAAAAGGTACATCGCGCGCTTGAATGTGTGCGCGCCATGTACGAACGCACTTCAAGCAAAGAAATAAGAATGCGTAAGAATGCTCCAGTGTGGATCGCACTCATACAGGTGCTATCGCGTCTGTGTAAATACGTGTCGCGCGCTCCTAAACCAAAGTATAAAGACAACCTAAACGGCCGAAGTTGGACTACTTGTTCGTGTTTATGCTTTGCCGTAGACCTGACCTGAGTAGTTATATCATATGGTTTTATTTTTAACTCGATCCACGCGTTCCGAGATCTTGACAGTCAGACAGATGGACGCATAGACAGACGGACAACAAAGTGATCCTATAAGGGTTTCGTTTTTTCCTTTGAGGTACGGAACCCTAAAAAATTAATACAGGCTTTTGCGCCTGGCTGTACCTTTTTTAGAATCGCAAATTGCATGTCAAAATAATCAAATGAGTCCAAACTCGATGGAGTTGTTAACCGAGTAAGCGAGTCTCCGTTTCAGCTTAGCCAAAAATGCTTTTGTATGCCTGGCGGATATCTGTCTGTTCTTCTCTACATGTCGCATTTTCTCAATTGATTTTCGTAAATTTTTGTGAGCAGGATTTACAATATTTTTTTTTGTCGCGTCAGTTTTTGGAAAATTTTCAAAATGCTGAGCTGCATGATGGGGGTTGACAAACTTGCGAGACAGCTTCAAACAACAAGTTCACCTTTTCTACGATAAGTTTTCTTTTGTGCAATAAAGTTTAAATAAATAATAATAACACGTTCAAGTTGAATAAAAGCTTGTAAAAGTAGATTACACTTTTTAAATGAATTAGGAAGTAGGAACTTCTTGCTCCACCTGGACTTATCAAAATTATTAATTTGTAAGTTCTTAATACCTCGATCACCCGGTGGTCCAATATCTGCCCTCGTGAGATCATATGATTCCCTCAACAATTTTCCGGGTTCTCCACCTGGACCTTGGGGTCCTTTTAATCCATGCGTGCCGGTAGTTCCTTTGATGCCCTTCAATCCATTCAACCCGTCGGTTCCCCTTTCGCCTTTAGTTCCCCGAGGTCCAGGCAAACCCTCGAAGCCTGGTGGACCATCTGGACCACGGAAACCTGGCTCTCCTCTGGCGCCGTGTAAACCAGGGGCCCCTATAAATAAGACACATTAATTTACTGACGTATAACTTATCGGAGAGTTGGGACTTTTTGTGGCAGTTTGGAAATAAAGTGCAGGGGGGTCGTTGTTACCTAGTTAGTTTTTATGATTCAATGAATACATCATTTTCAATGTTCTTAAGTACCTTACTTGCCTTAATAAAATTATATGATATTTAGATGGATTTTATGTATGTTTTTTTCTTGTTTTATCTTGTTTTTGTAATCCACTCAGAGTATCGATATAAATCTTTAATTTAATCGCACATATGTATATATGTATGTACGCAATATTTGTTCTTGACCGAAAAGTTTTAAACTAATAGTTTTATAATACTGCGGATAAAAGTCATGTCTAAATTGTCAAAGTTAGACAACTGCTTAATTTATCCCATTTAGTAAGTATTCAATTTCGTAATGGATAACTGTTGGTAAGTACTTACTGATGTATTTTAATAGCACCCACTGTTAACATAATATAAAAATACGTATTCATAGGCTGTTAACATTTTATTGAGTAGGTTTGTAGAATTACGGGTCAAAGGATAGGTTTAAAACTAACTTATATTGCAAAATGAGTTAGATCAACTACCAAAAAACATGAATAATTCAATCATTATTCATTCAATCATAAAAAGTAGGTTGCGACTGCATTGCACTCTATGTCCCAATCGCTTATTGCCCAATCCCTTTTATCCAATATATCAATTTATTCGGATATCATATCATATCGAAAAAAAAACGGAAGTGATAGAATATGTAAAGTAACACCTATTGGTACATACATATACATAAATACTCACGTACGTACATACTATATTATATGCTTGCAAATCACTTCTTACCTGAGGGGCAGTACGGGCAATTATCACCACGATATCCTTTAGATCCCGGATACCCCGGGACTCCTGATTCACCAGGAGATCCCACTTCTCCGGGTCTGCCGGGCGATCCATCTTCTCCCGGAGGGCCAGCTCCGTGAACACCAGTCCCAGGATATCCTGGTGGGCCTCGGAATCCTGTGTCACCAATGTCTCCATGCCGGCCAGGGAGACCGTCAAGACCCGGCGTGCCATCTTCACCTGGCTCACCTTTTACCGTATTGCCTTTGAAACCTTTGGGTCCAGGTCCTCCTTGTAATCCGGGGTTACCTGGGAGGCCTCTAGGTCCAGGTTGGCCATGATACCCGCGATTGCCTGGTTCGCCTTTTAATGTCAATCCGGGATTGCCTTGGCGGCCGGGGAAACCTTTAGGCCCCGGTGGTCCAGGCGGTCCCATTATACCAGGTAAACCCGGTGCTCCGTCTAAACCAGGCTCGCCCATCCATCCAGGTTCACCTATAGGACCCTGAGGTCCTGGGGAACCCTTTCTCAATGGTTCGTTGAGAGATTCATCGAATAATCCTTTTAGGCCTGGTAATCCCTGTTCTCCCGGGTTTCCCGGTCTTCCGCTTTCACCTAGCTCACCAGGCAGACCATCAGTTCCATCCGGTCCTGCGTATCCTGGAGCACCTTTGTCTCCTTTGGGGCCATCAGGGCCATCGTGACCGCGACGACCAGGTTTTCCTCTAGGCCCATCTCTGCCTTGTTCGCCACTGTAACCTTGAGGTCCGCGTTGACCAAAAGGTCCCTTTAAGTTAAATTTTTTCGTTAATTAAAATAAGAGTAACTTACGGAACCTCTATTTAATATGCACCAAATTCACGTCTACGATGATCTTATAAATATTATTGTCTCTGTTTTGTTACTCGGTTCTCGGTTATGCGTAAGAGAGAATTAGAAAATTCATTGTAATATAATCGCTATTATAAGTTTACGTATTGAATTGAGGCTCTGACTGGCACCTAAACTATATATACAACAACTAGTCATAGACACATATAGCAATAGCCTAGTGTCGTATAATGTACCTAATACGCAATCAGGAAAGTCGTGCACTTTAGACATATCCTTTTTTCAGTAGTTAGCTTACAGGATTTAAAAGGTAGGTATATATCATATATGTATTTAACAAAGCTTTGTTTTTGTGATATAATAGAAGGAAAAAAATATTGACTTACGTGGGGCCCTCTTGCGCCTACTTCTCCTCGACCACCTTTTGTTCCTGTATCTCCAGGTGGTCCCCTCGAGCCTTTCATTCCTTTGGATATAATGGTAACATCTTGTCTCGCATGATCGACTATTTTAAGGGTACTCTTCAATCCAGGCTCTCCCCTCTCCCCTCGGTCTCCTCTTTCGCCTTTGGGTCCTATTGTGTCGTCACCGGGAGCTCCCCATCCGCCTGGATTTCCTTTGACACCTTTAGGACCCTAAAATGTTATAGATACACGGAGTTATGACTCGTTACGAGTGCAGCCTTCATAGTTCGTACTTATGTGATAAGACTTATGTATTATAATATATGTGTCGCCGCCAAATGGTTTAGTTAGCCATTTGGTTAGCTGCATAGCCTTTTCATTAAACACACTCCTTATTTTAGGTTAGTTTTGTTAGTCAACTTGTGTCACTCAGAGCAGAAATAGAAGCCCCGCGCAACGGGGCTTCGTCGACCTGCTGGCGGGTCATAATTTAATGAAAATGCTAGGCAGTTAACCAAATGGCTAACTAAACCAGTTGGCTGCGACATATGCATCGATCTGAGTCGTTTTCATAAAATATGTCCGTAGTTAGGGCTCAATTCAACAAAATGTTTAACTCGTTACTTTGCGTAACGAAAGTTAACCATATAAATTGTACGATAACTTTCGTTACATAAAGGAACTAGAAACCTTTTTTGAAAATGACCTCCCCACTAGGATTTAATTTGCATAACTTAATTTTTGATGGTTTTCATTCTTCTTAGAATTTATTATAATTACCTGTTCACCGTCTTCGCCGGTTAGGCCTGCATCTCCAGTATAACCAGTTGATCCTTGTAAACCAGGGTTACCAGGATATCCACTGTCACCCCTGTCTCCTTTCGTGCCTCTTGAGTTGGCTCCCCCATCGCCAGCCATGCCTCGCGGGCCCTTTAGTCCTGGTTCGCCAGGTAATCCTCTGTCTCCAGGAGGTCCGATAAACCCAGGAGGTCCCGGATTGCCATCAAATCCGCTGCAACCATCTAGACCCGGTATGCCCTGTATACCGACGGGTCCTGGTGCTCCCTAATCGAGAATGTATACCAAAGTCATTTATTGGATTTGATTTCATAGTGTTTTTTCATCGATTTATAGGTAAATTATTTAATTACCTAGTATTTTTTTATTTTATGGACTCACAAAGATGATATACTCATACTCACATCTTGTCCAGTGTATCCCATTTGTCCATACGGTCCATCTGCACCCTGAAAGCAGTATGGAAATTTCAATATGTTTATTTTGAGAATAAACAGATTCTTGGCCAAATAAATCAATAGGTAGACCAAAATGTATGAGAGAGTTGTATTTTTTTTGCAATTTACAAAGTTGTCCCCATAGTAAAAGTTGTTCAAAATCATGGATAGATTGAGGTTTAATTATGTTGTATCACGAAAAAGAATTCACCCTGTATAGTTGATGAGTTCGATGTTGATGAGATGTGTGGAGTTAAAGATTTTTTTTTAAACCACGTGTCAGTTTCCATAAAGAATTTCACGGGTGCAATTGTAGGTATTTCATATAATTATATTAAGAAATATAATCTTAAAATTATTATATAAAAAAAATAAAAAATGATATATTGCCACAAGAAACACAAACAATTACATCGTATTAAATATCAAAGCTAGCTTAAATTAATGAAACAAGTAGGTACTGTGGCAACAGGCTCAGGCTCAGCGTATGCTGTGAGCGTGTTGGCTGCACACTGCAAAGCGCTGTTTTTCAGCTTGCACCTTACTCGGGCTATTTGCTTTGCTATTTAGGAGGAAACATTCGTCTTTTACATTACAAATAAAAATATATATTTAAATCTAATCTGATGATCTGATCTATTCCTTACGTAATATTAATAGCTTGGGGGACAGTAAAATAAATAAATAATATATAAAAAATAAATATATACTTAGGTACATTCTGCCGTCCTAGTCTAAAAGGCGACTTTTTGCTATGGAAGTTCATAGTAAAAAGTCGCCTTTTAGACTAGGACGGCAGCATTGTGATGAAATGATCTTTTCAACTGAGTTAAGCGTAAATTCAGATCCTTTTAACATGTCGTCACAAATACGTACCCGTTCTCCTTTGTCTCCTGAATCGCCGACTACTCCCCATTCGCCAGGTTCCCCGGGAGGGCCCATACGGCCCTCGGGCCCATCCTCACCGTAGTCCCCTTGGGACCCCGGCGGCCCTTGCGTGCCCGAGTCTCCAAGTTCCCCTTTGATCCCGGAACAGTCGACGGAGCAAGCTGTTTGATTGCATACTACCTGTAAAATAAATTTAAATTCAGTTTTAGGTCGACTCATAAGAGCTGGCGCGGATTTTGCATACAACGAGGTCAACGAGTGCTTATTCCATATTAAATCGACGCCAGCGTTTATGAATCCATCTACACTAAGGCATAAACGACGTCACATATTCATTAAGTTCCTTACGTAATATTAATTATTTAATATGGTCGGCCAGATTGCTTTTGAGTTCAATTACTTTACCACACTGAATACGTTGCTTGAGATGAATTTTACAGCAAGGTTACTGAATACTAAATGATGTCAGCGTTACATTTAGTCATTTAACATTAAGACTATTAAGGATGAGTCAGAACTAATCCTTTCCTATATTAAAAATAAATTTGAAAGTGTTTGTTGGTTTATGCATTTAACATTTTCTTATAACAAATCAATGGGTCGACGTAATTTTCGGTCGATTCACGTTGTCGCTATTAGACCGTAAGACAGTGACACTAAATTTCCGGTCATTTGTACCAGTATGTCGATCCAATATGGGTCTAATTACATAATGACGAAAAGGAAAATTATGGCCATAGCGTTGGCACCGGCGGCCCAGACGCATGGGCGGTAATCGGACGTGTCGGATAAATTACGATAGTCAAACGATTTGTACCACAAAAATTCTTGTATTTTCCGATAGGATAGATAGACGATGAAAAATGAAGTAGACGGTAGCGTAATGCCATTTTTCTCCGGTGTGGCTTACAGCCCGCCATACCGACGAAAACACGTTAATTAAAATAAAATAAAAAAACAACCATTTGTAACAGGCTAATTTTTGCACAGCTAACCATCGTCGAGTAGCCATTCACGAAAATCTCTATGCCATACTTTTCCGATGGGGCCAAATGATCGCCATACACCGCAAAGGAGTAATTTTTAATGTCCGTACCCCAAAAGAAAAAAAACGGAACCCTTATAGGATCACTCGTGTGTCTGTCTGTCTGTCTGTCACAGCCAATTTGCTCCGAAAGTACTTAACTGATTGAGTTGAAATTTGGTACATATATTACGGTTAATGACCCAAACACGGACGTGTCACGGGAATATTATGAATTTTAATCATGGGGGCCATTTTTGGAGGGTCAACTAGAAAATTTAAAAAAAAAGTTAGCAACCTATATTGTGTGACATATTAAATGAAAGGGCTCACTGTCAGAATCTCAAATATAATTTTTATATGAATTGTTTTGAAGTTATTTAAGAAAATAGGCAAACATTGACCATTCCCCCCCCCCCTTATCTCCGAAACTATTGGACCTAGAATTTTGAAAAAAATATGGAAAATAGTCCCGCACCTATAGATTATAGGAAAATCTAGGCTGTGCAGTAAAATATAATTGTGTTATATTGTTTTGAACGTACGGAACCCTCTCCACTCCATCCCTCTCCGTCTGTCACAGAGATGTATCTTTCGAACCGTAATAGTTAGAAACTTGTAAATTTTTACAGAATGTGTATTTCTATTGCCGCTATAAAAACAAAATAAAAGTAAAAACAAAAGGAGATCAGCACCTGATGATGGGATCTTGAAGAAATCGAGGGAACTGTTTATTTGTTATTGAAGTCAGTTCTTGTCAAATAGTTAACTTTGTATTAAGTTATTATTAAATATTATTTTAAATTAAGATTATTTCTCCTATTATCAATTTATCAACCTAGTATGTCAAGTAGAGCGAATGCGAGCTCGGCATTAGACAATAGTAGTTAGTTGAAATGGTTCATGCATTTGCATATATATGTACCAATTATGAATCACCGTGGCGTGTATACAAGTATACCCAGTTTGAGGCTTCTCTTTTTCTTTCTTAAATAGGAATGCATCTTATTATGTAGGTAGGTACGCACTCGCAGAATTTTCGCTTCTTGATAACTTTCAAAGAATACTAACATGGACATGGAGAACGACATTTAAGACATCCCAACCTATTAAGGCACCATTTGAAACAATATCAATTTGCGTTTGTCATCAAACACTTGTGTTTAAATTTGCATGACGCAATGCAGTTCTATCTAAGTACATACCTACATGGTTTTATGAACTTTTGATTAGTAATTGCAATGAATGACTTAGTTGAAGGGATTTGACGATAGTAACATGGTACAAACTATTATGAAAATAAATGTCTACATATAAGATTTATTTCCCGCTCTTGAGCGGGGTGATGATCTGTCGCGCGTAGTTATTTTCCCCTGTTTGTCGTAACAGGTGACAAAGTATTCCCCTGACGCTTGGGTATCCGATCCGAATCATACCAATCAATTAATTAAATTAGGAACTGTTATAATTTGAACTTGCAAATGGAGTAGAACAAAAGAGTGACGTTATGCAATTGCAAAACGTGAAATAATTGATATCAGTTTAATGGTGGTGGACGGTTATGGACGAATGAGTCATTAGTTGCAATTCAAGGAACGGGCTGGATAAACAATCATTGCTGTGTCCCAGAAGATAACGGCCATTCGCACATCCCGCGAACCCGCCCCGCGCCCCGCGCCGCTCGCCGCAGTTGCCACGAACCAGAGCCAACTAACAACCTTGCATGAATTGTCAGTTTTATATTACTCGTCTTCAACAAAACAATTAGGACAACCCAAACAGTAGCTCATTGGCTACTTTGTTAAGCTTATGAGCAAGAGTTGCTTGGAAGCTCGACTTACCCCGAAGCTCAATTCAATCGCAGGCCTTATTTTGAGACGCTATGATAGATTAAGTTGATTTGAGTCGGCCGGTTTTCCATACAAACATAAAGAAGGCCATCTTTTGGTTCCACGGCATCAATTATATTTGAAATGTGTTTTATTTTATAGCTTGATACATTTTATCTACGCGAAATTTCAGACTTCTCTCTTACAAAACCAGAATTAATGTGCAATTGGGCCTTTAAAGTTTTTTCCTAAAATTGTATATTTTGGGCTTTTTGAGAGTTCTCATGTCATTTCGCGCAAATAAAGTGTATCAAGCTATAAAATAAAATACATGAACATAATTGATGCCGTGGAAGCAAACAATGACCTTCTTTATGTTTCTATCGAAAACCGATTGACTCGAATCACCTTAATACGAAATTGTGTATATAAACCTTTTGTATTTTTCTTATTTCTATGACAATTACTTCCTCAATGCTTGCTATCCCGAAAACTAATACAACGAGCAGGAAAGAAAAATTGCATATATGCTCTATTTATAATTTTCTTTCTATTTATTTCTGACATGCCTTAGCTGTAAAATTCAATCTAGTCATCATCATCATCATTCGCTTGCCCTTTTCCCATTCATTTGGGGTCGGCGCAGCATGTTTCTTCTTCCATACCTCTCTATCACCCGTCATCTCAGCGTTTACATCCTTCCTAGCCATATCATCTCTCACAAAATCCATCCACCTCTTCCTTGGTCTACCTCTTCTTCCAGAACCTTCGACATTCATACCTAACACTCGTCTTGTCACATGACTTTCATCCCTCCGCATCACATGCCCATACCACGCTAGGCGATGTCCGCGTAACTTTTCTACGATTGGCGCTACTTTCAGACTTCCTCTTAAATATATTTCTCATTCCTGATTCTATCCATTCTCGTCACGCATGCCCCTCCGTATCCGGGGATCACATATTGTCCCCGTGACCTGTCGCCATTTCATCCATCCTGCGCTAATCCGCTTTTTTTATATCACGATCAATGCCGCCGTCTTTCTGCATAAGCGAACTGAGGTACCTAAAGTCGGAGCAAACTGGCAAAGAAGCTCCATCAAGCTTTACGGCGGCAAAACTGGAAAGACCGCCGATGTCACAAAACAAGTGTTCTGTTTTGGTTCTGCTTATCTTCAGGCCAACATTTTCCAGCCTTTGCCGCCATTTCTCCAGTCTGATCTGGACCTCGAGTTCATCTTCACCAACCAGAACGATGTCATCGGCAAACAGCATACACCTAGGTGCCCCCTCCTGTATGTCCGACGTCAAGGCGTTCATAACAAGCAGAAAGAGGTAGGGACTTAAAGCTGATCCCTAGTGCAAGCCTACCGTGACACCAAATCTGTAAATAGATTCTGTAAAATTCAATCTAGTATATCGTTTTAAAATAAGAAATAAATATATGACAGGGTATAGCGACGCGACGCGTCGATCCGACGCGCCTAGCTTAGTTGGTAGGTAGCTAGGGGGTTCGATTCAGTCCTATCAATTTTAAGGACCATATAGCCAAAGAAAATCTTTTACTATCATCATTCATTCATCAAATCGGTTCAATCATTCTAATGCTTTATTCAGAGACTCCTTTTCTCGGACTTTTATGATCTTGTTAGTCTTAGACGCTGCACGCTGTCTAACTTATGTATCATCACTACATAGTATAAAACAAAGTCGCTTTCTCTGTCCCTATGTCCCTATGTATGCTTAAATCTTTAAAACTACGCAACGGATTTTGATGCGGTTTTCTTTAATAGATAGAGTGATTGAAGAGGAAGGTTTATATGAATAATAAATGCATAATATAATAAAAAAACACCGTGCGAAGCCGGGGCGGGTCGCTAGTTACTTATATTATGTAACGCGCCAAACACGAGTCACAGTGGAACTAATTAATTATAACAACCACACTTAATTGTTGTTACGAACATACGTATCTTGGCATAATAATATTGTGGCTCACCCTCTACAGGACATGCTGTACTGTATATGCGTATTATATGTCGTCGCCACCATGCCAAACTAACACAAGTGTAATTTTGACAAGAATGACTTTTTGATGTAGATCGGTACCAAATTCGATAGTTCATAATGGCACCAATTTTCAGACTTCTATCTTTTAAGCTTTCAAAGTTACATTTTCACGAATCTGAAATTATAATGATTTATCCCATGGAAAAGTTGCGAATGTAGATATGGTATTTTGCCATGGCAGAAAACGTGATTACCCCTTAAATAATTAACGAATCTGGCATTTTCGTTAACTTTCTATGGGCAAGTATTACTAATCGATTCAAATTAGCACATAGCAAATGTGCGAATCTGACACATTCGTTATTTTACTATGGTGACAGTTAAATCTCATCCACGAAACTGTCATTTTCGTAACTTTACCTTGGTTCAAATACTTCAAATATATCAAAAGCACTTTTAATTTGCGAATGTGGTACTTTCGCGAGTTTACTATGGTGAACAACCTAACGTTATTTTCTCTATCTATGGAGATGCAAAATTGCGAATGTGCTGTAATTTCCAATGGAAAGTAAATTTTTGGTCAGCCGTTATTAAAATTGATCCGCAAAAAAAAATAAGCAGTTAAATCATTTGGGCAGCATACAAAGATTTGGCTGGCAATAAATAAAATTGGGCGGCAACTCTTGTTCAGCAAACAGTTTAAAAACGGTTAGCATTTTAACCAATATTAATCTGCTTTTTTTATCATTTGGCTGCCTAATAAACAGTCGAGCTGCAAAATAATTACTTGGGTAGCAAGATTTCACAATTGGTCAGCAGAGAGTTTAATTGAGATATACAGGGTGTCACTGTGATATATACTGGGTGTCACTGTGATATATACAGGGTGTCACTGTGTTATATACAGGGTGTCGCTGTGATAGATACAGGATGTCACTGGGATATATACAGGGTGTCACTGTGTTATATACAGGGTGTCACTGTAATGTATACAGGGTGTCACTGTGATAGATACAGGATGTCACTGTGATATATACAGGGTGTCACTGTGTTATATGTATACAGGGTGTCACTGTAATGTATACAGGATGTTACTGTGATATATACAGAATGTCATTGTGATATATACAGGGTGCCATTGTGTTATATACAGGGTGTCACTGTGATAGATACAGGATGTCACTGTCAGCAGAGTAAACATGTCTGTAAGCAGTTTAATTGAAATATACAGGGTGTTACTGTGATATATACTGGGTGTCACTGTGATATATACAGGGTGTCACTATGTTATATACAGGGTGTCACTGTGATAGATACAGGATGTCACTGTGATATATACAGGGTGTCACTGTGTTATATACAGGGTGTCACTGTAATGTATACAGGGTGTCACTCTAAAAACGAAACAGCTCCCAAAAATAGGTAGGTTAGGGTTATTTTTTTTTGATGACCCTAAAACGAAACGGCTCCCAAAAATAGGTAGGTTAGGGTTATTTTTTTGATGACCCTAAAAACGAAACGGCTCCCAAAAATAGGTAGGTTAGGGTTATTTTCTTTTTGATGACCCTAAAAACGAAACGGCTCTCAAAAATAGGTAGGTTAGGGTTATTTTTTTTGCTGACCCTAAAAACGAAACGATACACGTTGTGAATAAATAATATAACTTCTAAACATTATGAGATGATAAAAAATCGAAATACCAATTTTATATGAGCCCATCACAGTGACACCCTGTATACATTACAGTGACACCCTGTATATAACACAGTGACACTATGTATATATCACAGTGACACCCTGTATATATCACAGTGACATCCTGTCCTGTATCTATCACAGTGACACCCTGTATATATCACAGTATCACTCTGTATCTATCACAGTGACACCCTGTATATATCACAGTATCACTCTGTATCTATCACAGTGACACCCTGTATATATCACAGTATCACTCTGTATCTATCACAGTGACACCCTGTATATATCACAGTTACATTCTGTATCTATCACAGTTACACCCTGTATATAACACAGTGACACCCTGTATATATCACAGTATCACTCTGTATCTATCACAGTGACACCCTGTATATATCACAGTTACATCCTGTATCTATCACAGTTACACCCTGTATATAACACAGTGACACCCTGTATATATCACAGTGACACCCTGTATATATCACAGTGACACCTGCTACTTGACAGCTGACAATTACCGAATGACAAAATGCGCACACGATTGGCGGCAGAATAGTTGCGCCCAGTTAGGTTTTATTGCCCCCTTTTGTTTGATGAACAAAATGAAATATTTTGCTTACCTACTGATTGCTTACCAAAATTTGATTTACCGTAGATCGCTTAATGCAGCTCAAATATTTAATTTGCTGACCAAAATAATTTAGAGCAGATCAGTATATCATTAATTGCAGCCTGATTTATAAATGTTTGCTTACCATAAGTTGCTTACCAACTAGCTATTTTGGCTGACCAAATACATATTTCTGCTGACCAAAATATGAATATTTTGCTGATCGATTAAATGATACCCATTTCCAATTCCAATAAAATAATACATATCTGACAAATTGATCATTTAATGCATGTATTTTGAAACCACTATGTGTATACTTTATCAATACAAGTGCAACTATTACTAAGAAAAAAAAACAAATGTTTTTTTTCCAACTTCAAATCGCTCCCCTCGACAATCTGTTTTTTACAGTTGTGTTAGTTTGGCATGGTGGCGACGATGTATACTGATCTGCCTCACTCAGTCCTCATCTTATCCTGCTTGGCACAGTCTGTGCAACATTACAAATACAGAACATCCTTTGTCGTGTCCTAAGAAATTTAGTCATAGTCTATTCTTAAAGATACTGTAACTGTGTCAAAAATGGAGCGGTCGGGTGGGATTTACGAGCCGTTTGCCGGAACCCGGTGACTGGTGACCCCGCTGCGCCCGCGGAGCGTCGTAAACGTGCTCCCAATACCCGCTTGATGCGTTGTTAATAAATGAAATACAGGAGTTATAATTTACATTCGGGTTCATCTATTTTCAGAGTTTCGTAGTCAAACAAGGAACACTTATCATTTCGCTGTACAATTAGGAATTTATTCCAAGACTATTTGTGGCATGAATTTTATATTCATCATGAGATGACACTTAAGTACGTACCTACCAGTGGCGTGGCGTCCATAGAACTGGATTCCCATCGGCTTGCCTAATATTAGGCAGTTCAGCACTTTATTCTAGTGCTCTTACAGAAAATTGAAGCTAAAGCTGCTCCGGCTTGTCCAAACATTTCTTCAACGCTACGCCACTGCTACCTACATGGTTACGAAATGAAATACGAACCATGGGTCGGATAGGGTAGCTGCACAAAATTTCGTCATTTTGTGAGCAGGTTCAATTATATTTAAAAAAAAACTGACTCATTTTGTGAGTTTTTTTTTCAAAATGTCCGAGCTGACCCCCATCGATTGACAGACTCGCGAGGTCTACAGCCATTAATAGTAATAAGTAATCATTGAATTAAACTACATTCTTAGGTATCATCCCAGTTGCATACGAGTATTAGGCGTGTTAAGGCCAGCCGGAAGCTTACATAACCAACCATTAAGTAGGTGAGTGCATATCGGCAAGCTCAGTGTAGATCCTTCAGGAGAACGCAATCGCCGGGTAATGGTGCCGGTCATTGGCTCGCGGTGCTCCACAAACGCTGCGTTTATCGATTCGATTGCTCATGAATTTATTATTTTTTTCTCATATGTAAACTTCCTATCTTTATATGTTCTTTGATAATTTTGAAAAGAATGAATTAATAAGAACAATAATGTCAAATTAAATTAATAATGTTCTTACCATAGTAAAGATTACAATTATAAAAAGTATAAAGTATCTAATGATAAGTTACCTAAAGTATAAAAAATATGACACTAGGAATATAAAGGAAGCTGCTCTGAAGTTAGCTTCATCTGTTGTAACCCCGGGTTACGCTATCTTGACGGACACAAATTATCTAGCATGTTTGGTCCGCATTTGTGACGTTCCTACGTAAAAGGTAACACTTTGACGCTGGCAGACACATTTCTTCTATTGACAAGACAAGCAGCAACATTTTGCCTGGGAACTACAACACTCATAGTATATGTTCTTTTTGAACCCAGCACCGATTGTTTCTTGAATTATAAAATGAAAATGACAATGAAAGTTAACTTTCTTCGAATTAGGTTCTTAGGTATTAAGATTTTAGTTATAACCGACAGAATGTATTTCGATCCCATTTTACAATCTATCGCATCTTAATTTACCGGCTGTATTGTAGCCAGGATTTGTGTATTTTCCTGAATTTGAGTTCTCGTGCATAGTGTTCTGTTAGCGACCCACGTTAAATATAGAACAGGAATATGGACGCACGTTCAACTGGCTTTTGTTACCGCGCTGAAACTATTGACCTATTTCACTTTACTGGAAGTAAGAAATAACTTTCAGTGCAATGCTCGCGGTCATAAAATCGCCGGCGCACCGCGTTACCAGTTCAGGCCGCAACTGAACTGCCCATACCGTTCCGTAGGTAATATCACTTTGTTGCCTATTACTTATTAAATATGTGTAAGATATTTATAAGGGTTCTGTGACAGGCAAGTCGGTCGAGGACGGGTGTCCCTTATTAGGCATAACTTAATAAGCCTAATATTAAAATGCATAACAGTTTAGGCATACGATGATTAAGCATACCGATTAGATGGCATAATCATAAAAACGCATACTAGTTAATTTACATACCGATTGAATTGGCATACCTGAAATCCGCATAATGTTATTAAGCATAACGAACGCATACTTTTATGCGTTCGGTATACGTGGGGCGTTACTTGGAAAAAAATAACTTAATTGGTCCTTGTTGTCTACAGAATCCCTACTTTTTGGGATTTATCAACTAGTACTATTGTTTATAATACCTACAATAAAATATGTTCCCATTTTTACGATGTTTTTTTAAGGTTTTGTGATTAATATTTTCCCCCTATTTATTCATTTGTTTTTATGCATTTATATGTAGGTTTATATTTGCCCCTGCGATTATTTACTTTTGGTAATTAGCTCTCGCTTTTGTTACCCTTCGCATCAACTATTTTATTTTTGGCATGTAAGTATACCAAGTCCTGGATTGAAACATAGAAAATTTTATATTCCGGCGGTAAAGAGTTCCTTTAGGACAATAACGGGATCTGCGCGGGCGAAGCCGCGGAAAATGCTAGTATTTAATAAAACACACATTATTGAATCAACATTAAATTTATTTCTATCACGTCATCTATCACTTTAAATTTAGGTAGTTTCGTTATAATATATTACATTACACAACTAGGGTGGTAAAACAAAGAAAGACCGAGATCGCAGATGTTTGCGGCCCGACCTGCAAGCGAGGGACGTAATATATGCGATCGAGGGCCAGATGTGGCATAATTATATTTATGCCACACCTGGCCATAAAGTGGCCTTTTCCGCACGCTGCGCGTACGGAAAAAGCCGCTTTCTGGCCAAGTGTAGACATAAAATGATGTACACAACACGGGAGGTAATAAACAAAGCCCTCGATCGCATATTTACGTCCCTCGCTTGCAGCTCGGGCCGCAAATTTCTGCGATCTCGACCTTTCTTTGTATTACCACCCTAGTTGTGTAATGTACTTTTTAGTATTTTATTGTCGGGAGTTTTTTATCTTCACTGTAGTTGAGCCACTAGGCCACTTAACTGGGCGTACTGGGTGTTTTCTTACATAAATAAAATTGGCTTATCAGCATATACTATAATTAGGGATGTAACGATACCGATAGGTACCGATATGATATCGGTATCGCCGATTATATATGACCGATATTTGAAGAGCGCGAAAAGAATTTGCTGTATGAATAAATCTGCAAAAAGTAATTTCAATTATTGACTTACTATGTTAATTAAATCTTTAGTTCTTAATAAAAAAAAACTGAATTTTGAGTTGACAATTTATTTATTTTTACTTTACACTTTCAAGGTTGACTCTCTGTAAAATATAGCCAAGTTTTAGGTATAATAAGGACATACAAATATCTGAAGTTCATACTTCATTCTTTAGCTAAGATATCGGTATCGGTATCGGCAAAACTATGTATCGTTACATCCCTAACTATAATAGTGTAGGTATTTTAATAAATAAATTCGAGAGAAAGTACCTACTTTACGTAATTAAACTGGAAGCGACAGTTAGTTTTCAAATCAAGTATGGATATGTCACTGTAAACATACTTGTACAACCTCTGCGATACCAATTATTCGATTAAGCATCTAAAATTAAAATGTCTGATTAGACATATTAAAATTATACTTTTTAGTATTTATGAACACTAATGTTATACCAAATAATTGTTAGACGTTTTAATAGTATGCAAATTAAAATATGCGTTTTAAAATATACATTTTAATATTATACGAATATACAATTATGCGTAACAACGGTATGCATTGTCAAAATAGGACGTTTTACTGTATGCGTTTTAATATAGACCCGTCGAGGACATCTTCTGCGGCACTATTTAGACATAGGTGTTCTTAAATAAACGAGATAAGACAATCCCTACTTGGGTATTCCTTTCATCCGCAGTCACCTGCACTCCTGCAACGTCGCTCGTCGCTGTTGGCGGGGGTGTAAGCATTTAAGCATTACTTATCCATGCTATCAATAACCATATGATTTCTACCTTATATAATTTCTTGAGTATATGTTAATACATGAAGAAAGGAAGGGTAATTTAGTACGTTTAAATAAACATGGTTTTTGCGTTTGTTCTAAGGCCACGGCAGTGCCCCCGCCAAGTCTAGCAAAATAAAGGTTCGGCCGTACCATCCTTTTCTCGAAGCCATTCAGGCCTTTATCAGCCTCGTGTAATTTTGTGCTGGCTAATGCCAGAACCCTGAAGTTTCAGTGAGATATAGGGCATAATATAACTTAGATATATTCTCAATAACATTCAATTTGAACTTGTAGTTTAAGAACTATTGCACGTCAAAATTCCTTAGTTTTGTCACTGACACACTCACTGACTGACTGATCATCATAATTCTAAGGAACTTCTAGCTCAAATTTTAAATATAATTAGTTTTTAGCCTTTCAAGTCACGGAAAACCTAAAAATATTGCAATTTCAGTCCCATTCCTATTTTATAGTTCTCAAATAAAGAATCCTTCACGGTTAAATAATAGGCAAGTCGGTGGAAATCGAGATCTGTGGCCATCCTCCCGGTACTGACTAAAATAACCAACTCGGTTTAACCTGCGTTGCGTGCGAGACTTGCATCTTTTTAAATGTAGTGTGTTTGATGGAATTATTAATTTTCATTTTCGTGCTTTAAAAATATTTTATAGGGGGTAATATAAGCACGGAGGAAGAGGAAAAGAGATGTAATTGCGACACCAGCTGTTTTAATTCAGGAAAATTAATCCTCAAAATAACACGAAGTTATTTGATGCTTAACCGAAATGAAAAATAGAGTGTCTAGTGGAGCTACCTACCTACTATGTATAATCTCTTGTGGAACAATTCTGCGCCAATGAGTTGAAGAGAAAGAATATCGACCTACAGTGTTGCTGAACTATTCCTACGATAGGAATAGTTCTGCAACACTGGACTAGATATTATCTAGTTTACGTCACATAAATGGATGATGGTTTGTCACATCTCCATTCACCACACGATAACGGTGTAATGTAAAATTTCAGGAACATCGTAAACTTCCTCTTGAGTTCAATGTTCTGTGTACGTCACAGTGATAATGGAGCATTAGTCGATGAGTTGTTGCGTGCATTGACAGGGCGACTCACCCCGGAATAGGGTTGCTATACGTCAGGGTTTGACATGTCAGGATTTTTGGTAATTTATCAGGATAGCGGCCTGACTTGGAAAGCGTCAGGACTTCTCAAAATCCTGGATAGTTTTATAACACTATCCTAGAAATGATAAATGTAAGTAGTAAATAATCTACAAGTACCTACATTAAGATTGTTTTGACAACAATTTAAAACACCAGTTTGTTTCCCCACAAACTTCAGAAATCTCAATCAATTAGAGATACCCGTTAAATTCAAATTAACGCCAATTGTGTTATAGGCAATGTCCGGACTTTCAGGGTGATATTAGGATTTTTGTCAGGATAGAGTCTGTGTGGAAAGAGAATAGGCGTGGCGAAAAACGGAACTAACCTAACCAGTATGGCCACAGAACAGAAAATACGGCACATACGATAGAAAAGCATTACAGCGCCCCCCAAAATAAATCCTATTTTCGTTCCGCACAGACTCTATTACATTTTTTCATATGCCAACCCTACCCCGGAGCTACCGGCAGCGGCAGCCGACAGTCTACTCACGTCACAACAAATGTTATATTTATGTAATGTAAGCAACTGCCCCGCTCACTGTTGATAATAAAACAGATACATGCACTCATTATTATTTCAACCAATTCGTAAAACTATACGCGTCCTGAAAGTTTTGGAAAACGAAAGCTATAGGTTATCATTCAATAGTGTGTGTTATCATGATTGAATGGAAAATTACATAATTGGATATTAATATACAACATGTATCTACGTATGATATAATGAAGTTGTCTAAAAAGTTCCTTGCATATTACTCATATTAGTTATGAAAGACAATTATAGAACTGAAATCCATAATCGAGAAGAAATAGGTACAAAATCACAAAGTTAACACTTATTATCTCACTTTGATAAAAATCGTGGGAGTTAAAATAATTTCGGCAATAATTAATTGCAAAAATTGTGTTAAATTGTATACCTAACGACAACATGATAGCAGGCTTCCTGTCGGTTGATAATAGGATGTACTGCTGTGTCGCGACCTCAATACCAGAGCTTTGTCAATGGAAACTGATTTTGACCTATTTTTTTGCTGTTGCTTTGTCATTCATATCATATGGATCAGATCTGAATGTACCTACGTACAGCCTGAGCGTAAACTGAAGCGCCTGCTGACGCGCGGATAGTAACGTAACTGCAGGTAATGTAGCAACAATGCAATATTGGTGTAGACCTTTTTCTGTTGCTACGGTTTGCCTACTGTTGCCGTCACTATCGCATAAGTAATTATACATTATTCGTAATTTAACTAAGATTCCATTCGCATCCTTCTCTATCCATCGATTCTCAGTCGTTATTTATATTTTAATAAAACCTTTTTATATGATAAGTCGCATTTGAAAATTGGACAAAAACGGACTACGAAAAGGAAGGTCTACGCAAGGCGCCAGGGTTGGTAAACAATGTACTGCATTGTGTTCCGGTTTCATAAGTAAGGGAGTCAGCAAAATAACAAGCATAAATAACAACGTACTTGCAACCTTCTATTTGAGAGGTCGCATGTGTTATATATGTATATGGTTGCAATTTTAGCAAGAGACCTGCATGATAGTTAGTCACAAAAAAAAATGTGATCAAAAATGTGCGGTTCCTGAAGCCACACAATAGAGTATTTTCCAATAATCAAAATAAATATATTAACGCTATCCATCAAATTATTACTTCTTATTTTTATAACTATTACTCTTTGTATCATGAATTGCATTATATGTTTCCAAAACTACTCGGAAAAAATTCAGCTACACTCACTTTCATGCCATCAACGATTTTATAATGAAAGAAAAATGCACATGCGAATTGAGAACGGTCCTTTGAAAGTCGATTAGTGTTCGTCCGAAACTAGTTTTTACGTCCGAAACCAAATTTCGGCTTCGGTCTTAATTTCGGCTGAAACCGAAACTTCCATAATAAGGTCATTGTTTTCGTGGGAAGAAACAATATCATAGCAGTCAGTCTTTATTTTAAAAGAACATATCAAGGATATGTAATAATATGATCACTTCTTATTTCAAATAAATTATTAGTGCTTATTGAAATAAAAGCTGTCCGGTCTGATCACAGCGCGAAACCTCTCGAATTCAGTTTCAGTTGCGACCATAGTTTCGACTCGATGGCAGCCGAAATTAGGCCAGTACCTCTAGCACAACTGTGACCCGCGACTCTTTGTCGCGCGTCAAATACTGCCTATCTCTTTCCATTCAATATAGTGTGACAGTGACAGGTCATGCTCTGTCGCGCGATAAGCGAACTCGCGCCTAGTTGTGCTAGAGGTACAGGAATAACTCACTCCGCGATTCTGTTTCGCCGTAATTATTATTAAATCTCGCCACTCTAGAGTGGAAAAAGGGCACGCGTTATGTACCCGATATGGGATAGAGAGAGACGGTCGGATGCGGCTCAGCTCCGTCCGGCCATCCGAGAACGGTAGTTTTGTTAGTATGAGAAGGTTCTGCACGTAGTACTAATGCATATTCTGTGACTAGGCCGAAACCAAACCGTTTTGACCAGCTTACCTAACCTACTATCTCGGCGTTTTGATGCTCCATAAAAAGAAGCTGAGTTGATCTGTCATGAAATACCTTATTTTCAGATAAGTATGTCGCGGACACGGTGTACCTATGTGGTTTTTACTAAATTAATTAGGGGTGTATTTCGTCTTAGTCCATTTCAGTAATGTAGTTAGGTACACAAATGGGTGTATCTTGAATATAATAAAACATTTCGCAATCCTCCCATCATGTGGCATAGCATGTGTAGGTACATGTTATCAGTATGTAACGTATATCAGTCAACGGGTGGAATAGATAAATAGATATAAACATAACGTTTTTTTGCCAGTTGGCTTCTTAACGGTTGTTTTTTCCTTTTACTACAAGAACGACACGAAAAATCTGAAAACTATACATATTTGTACGGAACCCTCGGTGGGCGAGTCCGACTCACACTTGTCCGATTTTTATTATTATTTCGTAATTTACGCCAAACGAGCATATGATATACCCAAGATATACCTATGTTTGCATAGTTTTAATAGTTTATCAAGATGCCTGATGAAAAGTAGTCATCATGACTGTGATTTGCCAACAATATATTATGTGCTCTTGCCACCCCCTTGTGTTCCATGTTTAATCGTCCAAGTCCGTTGAGAAAATTCACTCCAGACTCGTAGTCACACCATTTTGTCACACCAGTGTGACTATTAGTAATTTACTTTCCTCGTGGTCACACCACTTTAAACAAGATCGCACTTTACTATATATCATATTTATCGAGTGTTGTAAAATATTAAGTATATAGCTGCAATACCACTGATTTCTGTACTTAGATAGAATTGATCTCCAAGAAGGAGTTATACTGGGGTGTAGATGAATATATGGGGATATAGGGGTCGGCCCCGAGACCCTGGGAAAAATCTGACTTTCAGGTCTACCGAGTAAAGTTTCGGAATCGATGAACGGCCCGCCTAAACGGTGACAGTTAGCCCCAGAGTGCTCGACTAAATGTCATAGAGGACCCTGGGCGACGTATGGCGTTTTTTTTAAATCGCTTTACTCCTAAACGGTGGCAGATAGCTATAGGGTGCTCGATCAAATGTCATAGAGGTTTAGGATAGGAGATATTGAGATAGATTGGATAAACGAAAATCTTAACGAGTTCAGTTCATTATTAGATTAAATTACAATTTATTATGTTCATACGTGTATTATTTTATATTAACAGAATGGCAAACTTGAACATCTGCACATTATAGCGTATTAAATTTCCCGCACTAGTTAGTGTGACCACAAGTCTCATGTTTTGGTAACTTACTAATGGTCAACCAAAAAGTGTGACCACGAGGAAAGTAAATTACTAATAGTCACACTGGTGTGACAAAATGGTGCGACTACGAGTCTGGAGTAACAAAATTAACATGAAGCCTATTTTGCCCTTGAACTGACAGAAACTGCTGCCCATGGTACCGCCTTAATTTTGACGTATGTACTTGCAAAGAAAAAACTCTAGGCCGTTATACCCAGCTCTGAGAACTGCATTACTGGATGGCGACAATTACGCTTGCATATCTGTCTTCCTGTATTTTTTTTATGTAATTTATGCCACACCTGGCCATAAAGTGGCTTTTTCCGCACGCTGCGCTTACGGAAAAAGCCGCTTTCTGGCCAAGTGTAGACATAAAATGTTGTACACAACACGAGAGGTAATAAAGAAAGCCCTCGATCGCATATTTACGTCCGGGTTGGGATCATAACGACTACATTGGTTAAACGACCAAATCATCATAAGGTCCAGATCTCTAAAGGACCACCTCTTTAGAAAGCCCATATCTCCGAATGACTAGGTAGCAAAACGACTACTTCTTGAGAAGACCACATCGTTAATAGTCCACATATCACAAAGACCAGGGAGCAAAACGACTAGTTTGTGAAAAGACTATTTCGTTAATAGACAACATCTCAATAAGACGAGGTAGCAATTCGACTTACTGAAATTGTGTCAGTGCAAGTACAGTTTTTTGCATATTTTTTATTCATAACATAGAAACGCAGAAAACAGTAAAATTTATTTATTCATTAATATAAACTTACAGGTAAATTAAATTATATGTATATATTCTTAATTTAACGTAAATGGGTAACCGTTATAACCCAAATAATAACTAATATGCAAACAAAACTTAAAATTAACATAAAGTTTTATGTTGGTTTATCATTTAGATTTTTAAATCATATTTTATAGAGGAAATGTTATCTAAAAACTCGAATCTGTTAGTTAAAAGTATATTATTAAACTATTAAAAATAATTAAATAGTTAGGTAAATTACAATATGTAATGTAATAGGCATGATGTAATTCAACAATGCCCAAAATGACCACAATTAAATGAAATAAGAAAATCTAAATACATAAAATGGGCATGATTATACCAACATTTTGCTATCTAGTCGTTTTGCTACCTCGTCTTATTGAGATGTTGTCTATTAACGAAATAGTCTTTTCACAAACTAGTCGTTTTGCTCCCTGGTCTTTGTGATATGTGGACTATTAACGATGTGGTCTTCTCAAGAAGTAGTCGTTTTGCTACCTAGTCATTCGGAGATATGGGCTTTCTAAAGAGGTGGTCCTTTAGAGATCTGGACCTTATGATGATTTGGTCGTTTTGACAATGTAGCCGTTATGATCCCAACCCTAATGTACTATATGAATTATCCGAATAATAATAATCACTTTTCTGTTCTATTCTAACATAACATCGTATGTAAAAGTACTTGTCGCATTCTACCAAAGACAAATTATCAATCATGAGGCTAAAAATTCAACGTTATTTTAATCACACACGATAAGAATATTATGCCAACGATTACAATTATGTATGTAGAGCGCAGAACCGTATTTTGTATCTATCTACTTTATGTCCGGAAACATGACCGTATCGCTTTATTTAGATGATGACTTAATTGTTTTACATCTTACGCTTAGCAAAGTATTGTAATGGCAACAGTAGAAGCTGTGGTCTGTCCATCCGTCTGTCACACGTAATGGTTAGCATTCAGAATTTCTTGTGCAAATGACATATTTGTTGTTGCTACCCGGAGCTTGGCCTTTGGCCTCGCTATTAACTACTTGGGGATGAGGTAACACTCTGGGCCTGCGGCCTCTCTCCCTGAAGCTCGCCCTTTGGGCTAAAAAAATACTTTTATTTTTTTTTTATTTTGAAGATCTGATGTCAGATTTGAGTCGCAGATACAATTTCGATAAATGTATATTTAGGCGATAATTTATCATTTATACGAAAAGTTATGCAGCTTAGTCGTGGTTAGATTTTGAGCTTTTAGCACGCTACGCCGCACGCACAAGTTTGAGTTGCTCTGTACCAAATCAAATCAAAGGTAGGGCGATCGTCGGTCTTTTTAGGGTTCCGTACCTCAAAAGGAAAAAACGGAACCCTATAAGGGTGATCACTCGTGTGTCTGTCTGTCTCTCCGTCACAGCCAATTTGCTCCGAAAATACTGGACCGATTGAGTTGAAATTTGGTACATATATTAAAATTCATAACCCAAACACGGTCGTGTAACGGAAATATATGAATTTTAAACATGGGGTCACTTTTGGGGGGTCAACTAGAAAATTAAAAAAAAATTTAGCAAACTATATCGTGTGACATATCAAATAAAAGAGCTCACTGTGAGAATCTCAAATATATAATTTTTATATAAATAGTTTTGAAGTTATTTAAGAAAATAGGCAAAAATTTACCATTCCCCCTTATCTCCGAAACTATTAGACCTAACATTTTGAAAAAAAAAAATACGAAAAATAGTCCTACACTTGTAGATTACAGGAAAACCTATAAGAAGTCTGTGCAATTAAGTATAATTGTGTTGTATTGTTTTGAACGTACGGAACCCTCTCCAGGAGAGTCTAATTCGCACTTGTCTGGTTTTTTTTTTTTTAGTATCTCTTAAACCTTAACACATTCAGTGCCGAGATACCGACTGTCCGACTCAGACTCGCGCACCGAGGGTTTCGTACAAACTCGTCAGTAAATAAAATACGTGAATAATTCAAGATGAACTTTATGGTGGGACAAACTTAACTTTGCTCTTGAAAAACTGTTGTCACCATACATCGACATACGTCGCGGTTAGTTCAGTAGGAGCAAATAAGTTTGTCTTACGATTTTTGCGAATTTCCAAAAAATGCAACGTTTTATTTTTCCTGTAATATAGAGGATGATATTAATAATCGGTAATTATTACATATTTTTCTGGTCAGCTTCGGAGATAATAGGGGGAATGGTATTTTGCTAACGTTTTTTATCTTAAAACAAAAAAAAATAAAAATTGTTTTGGAATCTACATACTAAGCCCTTTCATTTGATGGGCATCAAATGAAATAATAGCTATACTTTTATTTTCGACATCCCATTTCGGTCCCTTTAAAAAAAAGTAAAAATGGGTATAAGATTTTTTTTCTATCCAATAGTCTCGGGATTTTAACACTATTCTAAATTTCAAGGCGATAGCATCAGTAGATCCTGAGATATCTTGCTGTGACAGACGGACAGATAGACAGAGTCGCACCATAAGGGTTCCTTTTTTACCATTTTGTTACGAAACCCTAAAAATGGCGGCTTGGCAATGAGAGTGTTGATTAATACCACAATCGTCTCCTTTGTTACGTCAAAATACTTAAGTTCTTCTTGGCGTTCCGTGTCTCGTTTTCCCTCAATCTTTTTAGGGTTCCGTACCAAAATGGTAAAAAAGGAACCCTTATGGTGCGACTCTGTCTGTCTGTCTGTCTGTCTGTCTGTCTGTCTGTCCGTCTGTCACAGCAAGATATCTCAGGATCTACTGATGCTATCAACTTCAAATTTGGAATAGTGTTAAGAACCGCTAACCCGAGCTTATAGGATGTAAAAAAAAGCTTGTAACTTTTTTACTTTTTTTTTAAAGGGGTCCGTAATGAGACTTTGAAAATTGAACTTAAGGCTGTTATATCAAGTGGGGTATCAAATGAAAGGGCTTGATTTGTAGATTAAAACACTTTTTTTTGTATTTTTTTTTAATAAGTAGTTTTTGATTTATGGCGAAAAACGTTAAAAAAATTACCATTCCCCCCCTATTATCTTCGAAGTTACTGAACAGAAAAATCTGTAATAATTACCAATTATTAATGTCGTCCTATATATTACAGGAAAAATATAACGGTTTTCCTAACTTGCACCGTTTTTTGAGAAATTTGCAAAAATCTTATCACATACTTATTTGCTCCTACTAAACTAACCGCCATATAGTTTTTCTTGAATTATTCATGTATCTACTTATGAGTTTGTACGGAACCCTCGGTGCGCGAGTCCGACTCGCACTTGGCCGGTTTTTTTTTCGTAATCCACCGGGGAAGATGTTATGTCATGCGCTGACGTACAAAATGTTTCGTCTTGTGATACATGATTTTATTCGTAAATATTTGTAAGACTTTATCCAGTAGGTATCTAATATAATCAAATGAGGAGTGTCTTTTCAAAAGGGCTTATTTCTCTATGAAATCCATAGAAATATACGCCCATTTAAAAAGACACTCGTAAAATGCTGCTGATTTGCAATGCCATTCGTTTCTCTAAGATATTTTTCAATTTTCATCAGTAATGTAAAGTGTAATAAATCTTTTTTAGGTCACGCGGCCATGAAATGATAAGGACATGTTGTTGCCAGTTGATGAGCTGGTACCAAATAAAAAAGATAAATGATAATTAGAGCAAAGGTTACCGTAACACTTGATATAAGACTAACGAATTACTTTATAAAGAAACTTGTGTTGAGCAATTATTGTATTATATATGGAATATGCCTGTAACTTCGTCAGCAAAGAAAGTCATGAGAACGTAACATAATTTATGCCACACCTGGCCATAAAGTGGCTTTTACCACCCGCTACGCTAAAAAGCCGCTTTCTGGCCTAGTGTAGACATAAAATGATGTACACAACACGGGAGGTAATAAAGAAAGCGCTCGATCGCATATTTACGTCCCTCGCTTGCAGCTCGGGCCGCAAACATCTGCAATCTCGGCCTTTCTTTATATTACCACCATAGTTGTGTAATGTACTATTGTAGATCGAAGTAGGATGAAAAGTACGCACCACCCTTAGATATCCAGTCATGCTTATAAATAGGCATATATGCATAATGGGATGCCTATTTTTAAATTTTACTGAACTAGTCAAAAGTCGCCACGGTCAGTGGTTCACTCATGTGTATACGTTTGTTACAAACTCTCTCATATATGTTTATTGATCGTACACGAAGCTTTCGCTTCCATTGTGCATACATACAGGTTGATTCAGGATACGTGAGCAGTACCAATACAACCAATTAATAAAGATAAAACCTTTTTTAAGTGTTATGATATCACTTTGATTATGAAGAAATTAAATTGTCACTGTCATTTTGGCAACCAATGTTTGTAATGTTGACAACATTACAAATATTCACGGGTAAAGCGAAAAATATTGGTACTTGACGGAAGTATTCGAATTGTGGAGTGACCATTAATATCGTGAACAATTTAATTTTTTTTTGTTTTCAACACCAAAAAAACTGCTCACGTCTCCCGAATCACCCTGTATATGTTAAATAAATATATAGAGATAGACGTAGACATATATTATATAATAATTAGTAAGTTTGTCATCCTTAGATATAATAATTGAATTTTATTTAATAATTAGGTAGCCTACTCTTTTCTATCCTTATTGACAACCAGCATCTTTTCCATGAGATCGGCATATGTAATTAATTATAGACTTTCGGGGAAGGTACTGCCTTATTATCTGCGCCTTTGTTCCTTATATTTAATAACTATTTTAACAAGCATTTACCCGCGGCATCGCCTGCGTCATTCCCGTTAATATTCTAAAGGAGCTTCTTATCGGGATATAAAGCAGCCTACGATTCAATCTAGGACTTGGTCTAGTTCTATGCCAAATTTCATCTCAATTCAGTCACTTGTTGCTGGGTGTTGTTCGTCAAGATAGCGTACACCGTAAAAATATTCACAATCTGATGCAGCCAATAAATAGTACCCAAATAGTACCGACGAAATACCTAGGGGAAAAAAATAGTACCCTTAAACTTCCTGAAATATAAGGCCTGTTCACGGTGTACGCTACCGGGCGTCAAGCTGGCGTACACCGTCTGTATCTCGGGAACGGCTTTGTTTTTGGAAACGCTTTATATCTCAAAAAATAGTACCCAAATAGTACCCTAGGGCCCTACAATTTCATTTCTTTAGCTATCGTAGAAGCCGAGATATAGTGAGCTCTTTCTATAAGAAATTCACGGGTACGCCAGCTTGACGGTGTGAAATTTTGTACACCGTTAAGTTATGGAATATCTCGGCTACTACTATTTTTTTCACCTAGGTATTTCGTCGGTACTATTTGGGTACTATTTATTGGCTGCATCAGATTCTGAATATCTTTACGGTGTATGCTATCTTGACGGACACTGCTGCGTTATGTAATAACAAACATCCAAACACCCAAACTTCCAAACATCTAAAAATCTTCACAAACTTAATTATTATTAAAACCCTCCCCGAAATGTGCCCTCGACCAATAGGATAGTGATACACATGAGTAATAATAACTGACGCACGCACTTATTATATTATTCAAAACTGACCAGCGAATGATTCCAGTCTCAACAGATGAAAAAAACCGGTCAAGTGCGAGTCGGACTCGCGCACCGAGGGTTCCGTACAAACTCATAAGTAGATACGCGAATAGTTCAAGAAAAACTGTATGTCGATTTGTTTAGTAGAAGCAAATAAGTATATGTTATGATTTTTGCAAATTTCTAAAAAACAGTGCAAGTTAGGAAAACAGTTATATTTTCCCTCTAATATTGAGAACCTGACATGTAATGATTCTATTTAATAGCAAGGACCATAGATCAAGAGGACTGTCATTCTCCATACAAAAAGCTGTTCCCCGAATTTACAACGCCATCTATGTATAAGCTTGGTAAAATAATTATAATATTATTTACAAGTATTTAACTTTGCAAACGTGACACGGTATTTAAATGTATTTAAATTTATTTATTATTAGCTGTTTACGAACTAATTGTTACTATACTATGTTTCTTTGTTTAATTATAACATCGTTAAATGTTTAGTGTTTTAGCGCCATCTAGTTTTGCCCGGAAATCCCCTAGCGTGAAACATGCCATCGCTTAGTTTTGCTACTCGCCGCTAGGGATTTCAAGTTTTGTAAAGGCCGTAGCAGGATAAGGGAAGAAAAAATGCCCTTGAATGATTAAGAGCTGTTTATTTTTTCTATAGTTGCTTTCATTTAGTTGTATAGTTGTGCAAAGTTTGGTTGAAAAATTCCCAGTGGTTCAGCCGGGAAAAAATAAAAACAAAAATTATGAAATTTCACGTATCTCTAAAACTATAAATCTTTATCATAATATCTTTAATTCATTTTGGTAAATTGATAGGTATGTATGCCTTAAAAGAAAATTGAGTCTCTATCTTTGCAATTTCTGTAAAAAACACGTAAGTCAAAATTTCAAAAAAAAGTTTTTTTGATACCTGAAGGAGTGACCACTCTAAGTGACATTTCTAAAAAAGCCTTATTTAACGATCTGTCAGTCATATAAGTTTGACGGTTAAAATCGAAAAGCAACAGTGTCAAAATTAAAAAACTATGTTGGTCGGATTCTGTTACATTTTATTCTTATACTATTCTAATCTAATACAGCCAAAGAACTTAAAAATAAATCTTCTTTGTAAGAAATTAAAAATAAATCAATTATTGACATTCCCATTAATATTGGCTTGAATATATACAGGGTGGTTTTCGATAATCTGTACATATGAAAAGGGGTGAAATTTCAGCCAATTTTATCGGTAAAACTGATTTTAATTTTTGTTTGTGGTCATTCGTTTTTTTTTTTTTTTTTTTTTTTTTTTTTACCTAGCCTATTAGTGTGTCCCACTGCTGGGCAAAGGCCTCTCCATTGGATCCCCACAACTCCCTATTAGCTGCAGCCTCCGGCCAATCGGCTACAAAAGCGTCTAGGTCATCCCGCCATCTCCGTTTTGGCCTGCCCTGCCGTCGCCGCCCATCCTGTGGCACCCAATTTGTGACTATATGGGCCCATCTATCCGGATGCATGCGGCTAACGTGCCCGGCCCAGTCCCATTTGAGCCTGGCAGTTTTCGCTCCAACGTCAGCTATACGTGTTTTGGAACGCAGCGTAGTGTTTCGGATTTTTTACAGATTTTTAAACTTTCAGTGAAATTTTCGGCAGTACATCTGTTTGCCACGGTATAACTTTTGAACTAATTGCTTAAAATTGTAAGAAAAAATTGCAGGGTCATGGCAATAGACACGTTATTTAGTAGCAATAACAATAAACCACCGACTTGAAGAAAAACTCGTCAAAAAAAATTATAATTGTGAAAAACGGCTGCAAAACTTCAGTTTTTTTTACGGAAAACACCGTTTTTCTCGAAAGTTTGCGAATATTGTGACCATTTTTTCATGCTTATCTTCGTTTAGCACTTAATTGTGATCTTACAAACATTTTTTCTTACAGCTTTGAACAATAAGATCAAAAGTTATACTGCGTCAAACAGATGTACTGCCCAAAATTTCATAGCAAACTGTAAAAATCTGTAAAAAATTTTTTTTTGCCCAAAAACAAAAATTAGTCATTTTTACCGATAAAATTAAATGGAATTTCACCCCTTTTAATATGTACAGATTATCGAAAACCAGCCTGTATTTGTATTAATTGTCGCCTTTTAACTTATAAAACCTTTTTTTTTCAAATAGGTAATCATCATTATTTCTAATTAAGCCTTACTTATCGTTTCACCAGATATATTCATTCGTAGGTAGGGTGTTGTTCACACATTGCCGCAATTGTGTACTACCTATCGCACGCAAGATATTTATCAAAAATTATTCAGCCTGCCGAAATTCTTAGTGGACCTTTTTTGAGAAACGGTATTAGTGTTACCGTTAATGAAGATAGCGATAGTGATTAAAATAGAAGTAAAAGACATTTTTAAGTTGATACATATACGAGTAAATGCCATAAATTTATTTTATTTTTAGTTCTTAACAAAGAATATTTATGTTTAAGTTCTTTGGCTGTATTAGAATTGTATAAGAATAAAATGTAACAGAATCCGACCAACATAGTTTTTTAATTTTGACACTGTTGCTTTTCGATTTTAACTGTCAAACTTATATGACTGACAGATCGTTAAATAAGGCTTTTTTAGAAATGTCACTTAGAGTGGTCACTCCTTCAGGTATCAAAAAAACTTTTTTTTGAAATTTTGACTTACGTGTTTTTTACAGAAATTGCAAAGATAGAGACTCAATTTTCTTTTAAGGCATACATACTATTTAATTAACCAAAATGAATTAAAGATATGATGATAAAGATTTATAGTTTTAGAGATACGTCAAATTTCATAAATTTTGTTTTTATTTTTTCCCGGCTGAACCACTGGGAATTTTTCAACCAAACTTTGCACAATTATACAACTAAATGAAAGCAACTATAGAAAAAATAAACAGCTCTTAATCATTCAAGGGCATTTTTTCCTCCCTTATCCTGCTACGGCCTTTCTAAAAAGGTATTAAAGTTAGCAAGACCGTTCTATTTTTCCTGTAATATTCAGGTTGATATTTATAATTAGTAATTATGACACATTTTTCTGATCAGTAACTTCGGAGATAATAGGGGGGGAATGGTACATAAAAATGTATAAATCAAAAACTACTTATTTAAGAAAATAAATATGCTGTTTTAATCTACAAATTAAGCCCTTTCATTTGATACCCCACTCAATATAATAGCCCTACTTTCAATTTTCAAAGTCCCATTACGGAGCCTTTTAAAAAAAAGTAAAAAAGGTACAAGATATTTTTTATGTCCAATAGGCTCGGGTTAGCTACTTTTAACACTATTCCAAATTTCAAATCGATAGCATCAGTAGTTCCTGAGATATCTGGCTGTGACAGACGGACAGACAGACAGACAGACAGACAGACAGACAGACAGAGTCGCACCATAAGGGTTCCTTTTTTACCATTTTGGTACGGAACCCTAAAAAGGGACTACCTACGGAGCTAAAGTTGCGACTCGCTGATTCAGTAAGTCAATGCGCACTTGCAACTAAAACTTGGGAAACGGCAATTTAAAAAGGGCAATACTGCACGAACATTAATTATATTCTGGCTATTCAAGTGGCCTTGTGATCCCGGACGGTTACCCGTTAACTTCATAACTGAACACTACGGACAACGCTTGGCAGCATGGCTTGGCTAGTTTGGTTGGCTACCTTCAGAAAGTATTGTCTATTTAGCGCTACTAGGGAAGGGAAGACACGTGCAACTTAGAGATAAAACTAGTTAATACAAACTGCGTTATCCCCCAAATTTGAACGCCCTTAAAGTTTCGCCGAGTTTATTAGTTTACATTTGCCCGTCATTTGCGTCAGTTGCCGGTCATTTGCGTTACACCCTGACTAACTGTACCTATGAGACTTCCGTGTAATGTATTGGTAATGTAGCTCCAACATCGATCGTTCCCGTTAATAAACTGATGTCCCATTAAAAATTGCGACCTACGTCACGCTTTAAAACAAGCACGATTACCGATATGACCTCAAGATCTGTATATATTTTAAGCGGAGGCAATTTTAGATAGCCCCTCTATCACAGCGTATAAACAAACTTTATATCTTATCGTCAAGTAAACTATTAATGAGGTAGTATCAATGAATGCTAATTGTGGAGGCTTGTAGTAACGTTGACAGCTTTGTAAATGGTAGGTATATGTATACAGTGTGTTACCGGCATGCGGGCTTTTATTAAAACTGATAATAATATGTTTCATTAGCAATCGTTTGCAAGTATTTGCAAATAATAATCATGCGAATTAACTGCACAATTCAATTTCCTAAATCTGCACTTTAAATGTAGTAGGTGTATTACGTAATTGTCGTTAGTCATGTCGCTGATGCACTTGGTACAAGGCATGTCGTGGTACGGGGGTAAAAAGTTGAGAAAATCAATCCCATAATTAATGCCGTCCTTATCATTACGTTTATGTATGGAGTTTTTTACACAGCTTAAAGAGTTTTTTTTAAAAATTGACATGACAATTACAAAAGTATTGACGTTGGCTTGTCAAAATACAAAACGAACATTTATTTGCAAAATCCATGCAAAATCGATATTCTTTTTTCGTTAAAATGGCTAAAGATACTTGAGAATTATCTGACATGATTTTATTATACAGTGGGACACGTGGAAATGTTCCTCAAGCCTTGAGACTTTATCGAGAGTGATTTCCAAATCAACAACGGCATCCACTAATCTTCGTTTGATAACAGTGGCTGTCCAGCGAGGTCCAGAAAATGGTCCTATCTGGTTAGTCTGAAAGGGCCATAAACGGAATTGTGCACGTAAAACTTGAAGAAAGGATTCTCGATCACTTCAAACAGGTCAAAATGTCTAGTACTCGTATTGCTTTTTAAGTTTTATTTTGTTAGATATAAAGTGTTGTTTTTGCGTTGTTTTCTTAAGTGTAGCAATTCTGGTATCTCTAACTGTTGAAATAGGTAGATGCAGGCATTTATCTTGATTACTTCGTTATAAACAAAGAATGAAGGGCTGGCATTTACATCTAATTGTCAATTTACTTTACTGTATATTGCTTGCAATTTAAGTTTTGTTAGAAAATTAATGAAATCGGAATTTTGGTCGATTAATTAAATGAAGGTCATGGTTAGGTTAAGAAACAACGTTACTTTACCCTACTTTAAAAAAAGCCTACTTGCTGGTAACGCACTGTAAATAAGTCAAGTACGTGTATATTACGTACCACATAAGATTCTAAGTAAATCTATATTACTTTTTTGAGCAATGTTAATTACTCTTTCTTGCAGTTCTAGGATTCGGGGCCAAGCATAACTAAACAAAACTTTTAGTATAATCGGATATTGTGGCACATTGCGGCTTGCACGTGCATATTTTGCATATGTGCAATATTATTTGAGCAAGGCTCTATTAGAGCCGTGTATTCAATATTGCATCCGTGCTCCTATCTGAGCCATACAGATTTTGTAGAATGAGATAGGATTCGCGTCTTTTCTCTGGACTGGCTTTAAAAGCCTCAAGCCCAAGCTTTTCTTGTCAGACCCTTGTGGGCCGTAATATCGAGTAGGTAGGTAATAAGTTCGAGAATACTAGACCTCTATGGCGAAAACATAGTAATATATACTCGGGCCGTTACTCATCATTGTATTTTACTCAGAAAATTACCGCGAGTGAGCCTCAGATATATTGAATTAAAAACGGATCATTCACGTTGTAAAAAGGCGAGACTTCCACCCGACATGTTGATGATTCGATTTCCACCGACTTGCCTATTATTTAACCGAGGAGGAACTCATTTTATAGTTCTCAAATAAAGAATCCTCCACGGGTAAATAATAGGCAAGTCGGTGGAAATCGAGTTCTGTTGACACCGGGCCCCGGTACTGACTTGGTTTAACATTACATCTCAAAACATTTTTGCTGTAGGAGAACTGCGTTGCGAGACTTGCATCTTTTTACATGTAATGTTTTTGATGGGATTTCTATTTCTGGTTAGGCTTTAGTTCTGTAAATCTCGTAGACGCGAGTAGGCAACAACGCAGGCTGCTTCTGCCCGCCTCCGCGCACACAAATCTGATAGTGGTAATTTTCCGGAAATAAAAATATATAGCTTCGCAAGAAAATCGGGCAGTTCATTATTCAATCATGAATAATTGCATTTACAAAGAAGTATTCTGGTTATATCTCTGATTTTTTTGGTAGCGGTATTAAGCTGGTGAAAAGCATGTTCATGTCGAAATTATCGCATATTTAGGCACTTTACTTTTTTTTTGTTTGAAATATAATATAATTAAAATATATAAGTAAAGGAAACCACCGTGAATCAAGGTGTTAAGGTGGTTTTCGACCGGCAGGGCGAGACGAGACGAGGATTGAATTGATCAAGTTGCGCGATGCGCGAGCGGCGATGCGCGAGGAGAGGATTGAAAACTTCGTACAAATTTCAATTCAATCCTCGTCTCGTCTCGTCTCGCCCTGCCGGTGGAAAACCACCTTAAGGATGTTCGGTGACCCATGACCCACGATCGCAAGCTCTCATGAACGTTTTAGGGTGGGTTGCACCATCTAACTTTTACTATGACCAAACGGTTAAATCTCCGGTTTGGTCATAGGTTTAACCGATTGGTCATAGTAAAAGTTAGATGGTGCAACCCACCCTTAGTGTAATCTATGAAGTTATGAACCTTATTAACGTTAACAGATGAAACTGAAACAAGTCTAGCAAAATACTAAACAACGCGACTGATAGGTACGTTTTTAAAAGCTTTTATATTTAATTTCTCCTGTCCCGGTATCTGTCTGTCTGTAATCAAATCTTACAAGTTAAATTTCCCAAGATTGGCGGCAAATTTTTCGTTTAGACGTTTCTTCCTTTGATACGGCACAACGTGAAATTTTTGCGATGGGGGCTAACATTTTATTAGCGAACTCACCTGCTCCGCCTAGTTGCTGGGACTGATCATTCATATTGCGGCCTTTCTCACGAAGTATGTCTGCGGTCACCTAATTACCGCGACGCTGTTTTCATACTAAATGTATGGAGACGCGGTAATTAGTGTCCGTCAAGATAGCGTACACCGTAAAATATTCAGAATCTGATGCAGCCAATAAATAGTACCCAAATAGTACCGACGAAATACCTAGGTGAAAAAAATAGTATCCTTTAACTTTTCGAAATATAAGGCCTGTTCACGATGTACGCTACCGGGCGTCAAGCTGGCGTACACCGTTTGTATCTCTGGAACGGCTTTGTTTTTGGAAACGCTTTATATCTCAGAAAATAGTACCCAAATAGTACCCTAGGGCACTAAAATTTAATTTCTCTAGCTATCGTAGAAGCCGAGATATTCCATGACTTAACGGTGTATAAAATTTCACACCGTCAAGCTGGCGTACCCGGAAATTTCTTATAGAAGAGCTCACTATATCTCGGCTTCTACGATAGCTAGAGAAATTAAATTGTAGGACCCTAGGGTACTATTTGGGTACTATTTTTGAGATATAAAGCGTTTCCAAAAACAAAGCCGTTCCAGAGATACAAACGGTGTACGCCAGCTTGACGCCCGGTAGCGTACACCGTAAACAGGCCTTATATTTCAGAAACTTTAAGGGTACTATTTTTTTCACCTAGGTATTTCGTCGGTACTATTTGGGTACTATTTATTGGCTGCATCATATTCATCATTTAAGCCCATATAAAGCAGTAGTTTGTAATTCTACAGACAGACAGAGGAATATCAAAGTAACGCAACCCTAAAAATGTTGAGGTTTCGTTGTTTCCGACTACTGACCCGACCAAGGTACGGTTCAGCTGTAAGCTGTATAACGGGAACAGGAGTAATCAAATCACGTTGAACTTCAGTAGCGAAATTTTAGCTTTGTACCTACTTGTCTGACATCATATTAGTAAAGTGTCATATCATCACGTTGTAAAACGATATCTTTCAAACAGCCTTTGAGCATCAGCATTTGTATACCTAGCAAATTAGCTTTAGTTTGCTCTAATATTTTTGCCGCATTAAAATAATGGATGTAAAAAATAAGACAAGTCTTGAAATTCTTTTCTATAAAAAGTTATGTTAAGTTTTCATATGTTTTGGTGCACAATAAATATTGTATTGTATTGTTATGAAATCAAGTAGAGTCAGCTCAGGCCTTTTTTTAAGCCCTGTATATTTACTTGCTTGATAACATTTTGCAACTTCGCAATCACACAGCTCTAAAAATATATACAATATACTCGTATGTAGAAAAATGCAGTAAGGTAGAAGAACTGTATGAATGCCAAGTAACATAGATGTTGGGATGGGATTAATGATGGGATTTTACTCCTTTTTGTAGAGCAATACAATTTTATTTTTATGTATTATGAGTGCAGCTGAAAATAATATTTTTCCATAGACTTCGTAGATCTTCTAGAAATAAACAAAAAAAACCGGTCAAGTGCGAGTCGGACTCGCGCACCGAGGGTTCCGTACAAACTCGTAAGTAGACACAGATACGTGAATAGTTCAAGAAAAACTGTATGCCGGCTTAGTAGTAGCAAATAAGTGTGTTACGAATTTTGCAAGTTTCTAAAAAACGGTGCAACTTAGGAAAACCGTTATATTTTTCCTGTAATATTTAGGATGATATTAATAATTGGTAATTATAACAGATTTTTCTGTTCAGTAACTTCAAAGATAATAGGGGGAATGGTCTTTTTTTGAACTTTTTTCGTCCTAAATCAAAAAGTACATGACTAAGAAAAAAAATGGTTTTGGGATCTACAAATTAAGCCTTTTCGTTTGATACCCCACTTGATACAATAGCACAACTTAAAAATATCGACCTCCCATTACGGCCCCCTTTATGTCAAATAGGGTCGGGTTACGACTTTTAAAACTATTCCAAATTTCATATCGATAGCAGACATCTGGCTGTGACAGACGGACAGATAGACAGAGTCGCACCATAAGGGTTCCTTTTTTACCATTTTGGTACGGAACCCTAAATATTGAGGATTGTGTGTGTATGTCAGTGACAAAATTAAAATTTAGCCTGGCTCATAATTGATTATAGCTACAAATTTGTACGTTATGTGGGGGTCTGTCTAAGTTCAGTAAGAACTCACGGATTTAAAATTTCAAGCTTTTATCACTATCCCCAACTAAAAATCAGGGGGTGCAAAAGTTGCTGTTGTTTGCTCGACTTGGCGGGGGCACCGCCGTGCCTCCATAACAGAAACATAATTATTTAATAGATAACATTTTAAAGTATCTATCGATAAATATACAGAATCAGCATTAGTAGGTTTGTTATTCATAATTTATTATTACCTAACATTACGGTTGGTTGCGAAGCTAGAAAAATAACGGAGCTTTCGATTTAGGAAGGAAAAAGATAAGCCAAGACAGAGGGACTACTGGGACCAGGAATACCTATCAGGTTAGAGGTACTATAGGCGTACGACTTAATTTAGAGTTTAGGTATGTGTGGGGTGCGGGCCAAAGCCAAAAAATATATATGAGACGGACTTGTCGTTGAATTGCTTAGTATTTGAACAAACTAAAAGGTATGTCTGGGATGCGGGCCAAAGCCAAAAAATATATATGAGACGGACTTGTCGTTGAATTGCTTAATATTTGAACAAACTAAATTAACGTATCTTTTTTTTAATGAAACAACGTTAAATAAAAAAAGTACCTTCAATAAGGTACATAAAACCTATCATGTTATGATATTGCCAAATTTGAAAGAAAAAAATACAGGATAACAAAAAACCGTTCAAGCTAGGACGATAGCAGGATAAGTATGTTTATTAATCACGTTCCTAATTAGGTAAGGCAGTGATTGTGAGGCAGGTAGCTTCTTCATAGCGTGATAAAAAGCAGATCCACAGGTGTCCTATAAAGGCGAGTCACGCAGGATACCTCTACGTATCGATTTCAAATGGGCAATCGTGACTATACCTTCACAGTAAGCAATATTTATATAAACATATTTTGAGCCCTCGGTTGTCTGGGATTACGAGTAGGCCAGACCAGAGTCTAAAATATTACTGTAGTTAAGGACACTTAGTAATGAATAGTAACTTATAATAAGTTACCGCATCTTATCATGGTACCAGAAGTGTAAAAATCAATCAAGTAAAAATTAACACAAGCATCAATAAGTTTGAATAAAGAGAATAAGACCTATATTCCATAAATCTACAAATTCGATTTTAATACTGTAATGTAACTTTCATATAATGCAATGTTTTCATGAATACTGTGGTTCTATACAGCCCTTTAAAAAGTGGACCGTTGTAGCTGTTGTTTCAATGTTATAAGTAACTTGTGTTATAATATGTTTATGACGTACACTCATTGATAAGTTCAGCGCTTATTCGCGCGTTGATGTCTTTTTAGCCGGTAGAGGTTATGGAGTCTACCTGAGATGAACAGACTGCCATATACAAACAGGTAAAGTGTATGCATACGTCAAGATAAGGAAAGTACTTACTGCGGAGGCTGGATTACAGGTGAAGAGGAGCAGGAAGACGTAGGGCGCGAGCAGCAGTAACATGGGTCGCGCACGCGCCGGACCCGACATGGCTGCGCCGCACTACTGGCCCCGGGCGCTGTGGAGTGTCGCGGGCGCGGGCCGGCCTGGGCGCTCCGCGGGGCGGGGCCCCGGGGGCGCAGCGCCGCGCCGCGCCGTCCGCTCGCCGCCCGAGCGCTCCTCGCTCCTTAGTATCCCGTCCCGGCACTAACTGCGCGCGCGCACGGGACTCTGGCGCAGCGCGCTCCGGGACATGGCGGTCCACTTACTATGGTGAGCATCGTATATATTTACTTACAAATACATTTTTACAAACTTTCAAATCCTTTGTTTTTTTATAGAGTATTGCTTATATTGAGCTGTTTTTTTTTTATTAAGAAAGTGTAAGATTAAAACATTTATTAAGTTAGGAGAAAAAAATAGTATTTCTTTTCTATTATTTCGCAGTTTGGTGGCCGCGCTATTGCCGCTTATTGGAGTGAAAACAGTAAGTATTTTTTCCTTTGCTAAGAAGTCTTCTCTGTATTTCTTTATATTTTAATTTGGTGAAAGTGATTAAAATCGCATTAAATAAAAAGTAGCGGGAATGCGGCGGGTCGAGTCGGGACGACCGCCGCCAGCCGGCTTTGCTCTTCCTTTTGCAATTTCTACAAAATGCGAACATTTGGTCAAAGTCAAACCCTGAACAGTGAGTGATATTAACATAGAAAGCAAAGTCAACTTTAAACTTACGTAGCTCAAAAAAAAATGTTTTGAATAAATTTATATCCTTTTATTTATTTAATTTATTCAATGTGTAATTTTGTAACAGACTAATTAGATATAAAGATGACATCTAATTAGGATTTAGTTATTATATAGATCATACACGAGACCGACAAAGTTTATCAATAGTACTCGGATGTATCGCGCCGGTATTGCGCAAACCTACAGTACATATACAGTTTTGTGCTACGCGTGTAAAAGTGATTATGATAAATAAAGAAACTTTTCCAATGAATAATTAAATTAGGTAACTCCAAGTCTAAATCGGCGATCTAATTGCGCTATACTTATATACCTACGTATATATACAACTTATCAGTGCATTTCAAAGTATATATTTTATGTTTATTCATTTCATGACAATAAAAAAGATATAACAATTTTTTGTTACAATTAACTTTATATTAAAATCTACATATAGGGCTGATATTTAAATACTAATGAAACTCCCTTCGAACAAATTTACTTAAATATTTCGCGTCCGTCTAACTGTCTATTTATATGCTTGTTTGCATTAATCTCGGAAAGTACCTAGTGAATTCGATAGACTTTTCATTATCGTGACTTACATCACCCCTTCGCGTGGTTTTAATATGTAGGTATTATTTTTGTGACACACAAGTCGTTTAAACCTATACATATATGCGTAGGAAATGCATTTTCCATATCACACCTAATCTATAGTTGTATTCGAAAATAAAAGGCTTGGGACTACCTATACTCCGAATTATGTCATCCATTATTCTTTAACCTTTAATATGGGTACCTAATGAAATAAGTAAAGTAAGCATGTAGAGGTCAGACATATAAATATCTTCAGAAACTGATTGTGTGCAGGCTACGTGCCCTCGCGAGCGCTCAGGCTGGAGAACTGATAACCGTGGTCTTGTACTCTCGATGTTCAACTAACTTTAAAAAATATACGTTTCAAATTATTTTGATTGTGCACATTTTACTACTTAGTGGCTCTGTGAGCTATAGACCTCGCGAGTAGGGCAAACCCTATGGCTCCGCCATTTTGAAAAACAATCAAAAACTGAGTCACCAAAAATTCTATTATAATTATCGAACCTGCTCACAAAATTGCACGAGAATCAGTTAAGAAATCCGGTGTGGTAATTATGTGTTTTTCAGACAAACAAATTAATAAAGTTTTCAAACTTGTGTGGCATGATACCTTTGGGTGTGGTGTTCAAAACTCACAACTCTCCCCTCCCCTCCACCTGACGCAACACCCCCCCTCGCAGTGAAATGTGTCCCTTTTATCGGTTTTATCACATTTTCTCGAAAACTATAATGGATACAAAAAAAGTGTCATAAGTAAAAATGATCCTCATTAAATTGTAAACAAAATTTGTCCTATTTCTTATTTTGATAGGCTGGACGGTTTTCAAGCTGTAGGTAGTTAAAAAACTAAAATGAAATTTTTCATCAGATTAACGTCAATATAGTCATTATTTATTGGAATGAAGTAAATAAAAAGCTGTAGGTGGAATCATTAGGGGTGCACTAAGAAAGGATTTTTCAAAATTTACCCCCTAAGGGGTCAAATAGGGGTTCAAAGTTTGTATGGAGAGTCTACGATTTTAGAAGTAAGAGATTTTAAACTTCATGTTTAGACTCTTTATTAGATTACAAGAAAAGTAATTTCACCGTTTTTCGAAATTAATCCCCTAAGGGGTTTAAATGGGGGTTGAAAGTTTGTTTATCAACGCACAGCCCAAAGCGCTGGTCCTAGGAATTCCAAATTTAGCACGTAGGTTCCTTATAAGGTCTAGGGGTGCACTAAGAAAGGATTTTTCAAAATTCATCCCCTAAGGGGTTTAAATGGGGGTTGAAAATTTGTATATGTAGTTTGTAGAGTTTCTTTGGGACAATCCTTTCTTAGTGCACCCCTAGACCTTATAAGGAACCTACGTGCTAAATTTGGAATTCCTAGGACCAGCGGTTTGGGCGGTACGTTGATATACAAACTTTCAACCCCCATTTAAACCCCTTAGGGGATGAATTTTGAAAAATCCTTTCTTAGTGCACTCCTAGACCTTATAAGGAACCTACGTGCTAAATTTGGAATTCCTAGGACCAGCGCTTTGGGCTGTGCGTTGATAAACAAACTTTCAACCCCCATTTAAACCCCTTAGGGGATTAATTTCGAAAAACGGTGAAATTACTTTTCTTGTAATCTAATAAAGAGTCTAAACATGAAGTTTAAAATCTCTTACTTCTAAAATCGTAGACTCTCCATACAAACTTTGAACCCCTATTTGACCCCTTAGGGGGTAAATTTTGAAAAATCCTTTCTTAGTGCACCCCTAATGATTCCACCTACAGCTTTTTATTTACTTCATTCCAATAAATAATGACTATATTGACGTTAATCTGATGAAAAATTTCATTTTAGTTTTTTAACTACCTACAGCTTGAAAACCGTCCAGCCTATCAAAATAAGAAATAGGACAAATTTTGTTTACAATTTAATGAGGATCATTTTTACTTTTGACACGTTTTTTGTATCCATTATAGTTTTCGAGAAAATGTGATAAAACCGATAAAAGGGACACATTTCACTGCGAGGGGGGGTGTTGCGTCAGGTGGAGGGGAGGGGAGAGTTGTGAGTTTTGAACACCACACCCAAAGGTATCATGCCACACAAGTTTGAAAACTTTATTAATTTGTTTGTCTTTCCCATACATTGATTACATAGAATTACTGAATTAGGACATACGAAAGCATTTTTTCCCAAGCTGAAACGGAGACTCGCTCGCTTTGCTCACTCGGTCAAATACTACCCAGATTAACAAAAATAATAGATAACTGATTGAAATCAGTTGGCTGAAAAATACATACTTCAGTAATAATAATATACTTCAGTATACGATAGTATAAAATTATACGGTAGGTACGAACGGGGCGAGTATTTAATTTTATTGCATGTGGTGGAATACAAGAGTAAATAACGCGACTTCAGTTTAAACTTTAGGAATTTGGATTGATATTTGGCACGATATTACTCTATGACAAATAAATACATGTCAACTGTATGCTATTAAACTGCAATAGTCCTGAACTAAACAGTAACAATATCAAGACCCGTCTTGAATCCTAGAAAAATTAGTCTAAATCGACACATCTAAGACTTCTTAATATTTAGTAACAGAACTACAGTGGAACCTCAATAAGTCGAAACTCAAGGAAAACGCTAAAAAAATCGTGCTAACGAGCTTTCGACTTATAGAGATCTTCGACTTACAGAGGTTTTTATAGGCCCATGTTTGACTTTTATACAAATAAATAAAGTATATGTCAACTGTATGCTATAAAACCACAATAGTCCTGAACTAAACAGTAACAATATCAAGACTCGTCTTGAATCCTAGAGAAATTAGTCTAAATCGACATCTAAGCCTACTTAATATTTAGTAATAGAACAGAACTACCGTGGAACCTTAATAAGTCGAAACTCAAGGGAAACGCTAAAAAAATCGTGCTAAAGAGGTTTCGACTGATAGAGATCTTCGACTTACAGAGGTTTTCATAGGCCCATGTTCGACTTATTGTAGGGGTTAAGGCTTCTGTAGTTTTTGACTTCGAGTTACAGAGGTGATAAAACAAAAGAGCGGCTTCTTCGAGATATAGAGGTTAAAAATGTACTAAAACGTCTTGTAGTGTGTCTAATATTTCGAGTTATAGAGGTTTTGGGGCTTGAAGGGAAGGGAATGGGGTTTTATTTCGTCCTATCGAGGTTCGACGTATCGAGGTTCCACTGTACTACTAACGCGACCTTACTAGGATTCGATGAAAATGCTATTAGGTGCCAGTAGCGTGGCGTCCGAAGAACTCGATTCCTACCGGCTTGCCTAATATCAGGCATTCGAGCACCTTACTCTACAGCTCTTAAGGAAAATGTCCGCCAAATCTACACCGGCTTGCCCGAGGATATCTTTTACGCCACGCCACTGTTAGGTACACCAGTGTTCCCAAGCAGAAACTCTAGTTTCAAATCAATATTCTGAACTGCGAAACAATGAGAAACTTGCTCGGTAAGTCAAGTTTTTTAGGGTTCCGTACCTCAAAAGGAAAAATGGAACCCTTATAAGATCACTTTGTTGTCCGACTGTTTGCTGTCAAGACCTATATCTCGGAAACTCATGGAGGTATCGAGTTGAAATTAAAACCATATACTCAGGTCTATGGTCCCTTGAAGCTTTAAAAAATTCAAACCACTAAGTTCACGTATAAAAAGATATGGCCATTTATGCCGCAAAAAACGTACATTTCGACTCTCTCAAGGAAACTGAAATTTATAGGGTACCTACCTACTTTCCGTTGACCTAGAACTATGAGATTTGGCAAGTAATACCGTCTTATACTACAAGTATAGGGAAAAATCTGAAAAATATACATCATCGTAGCCACTACCGCTATGGTTTCAGCGTTGATTTATAACCAACTGTGAGTTACCAGTCGATTTGAAGAACGGACTGGGTGCAAGTCTGGAATAGTAAAGTAATCATTTAGCAAGAGGTAGTTAGTTAATCTGATTCAAAATTATTTTCCCATTAAATTTAAACATTATCTTAAATACATTTGCTAGAGCGCAATATTGACACGTAGTAATATTGATACGTTAGAGGCGCGGATTTGAGTTCCACCTAAGGCATTTCGTTTTTTAGATGTTCTGATTTTGCACTTCAGAATCTTATCTATATAAATAATAATTTACAGTGTGCCCTCATTTTGGGTCATAAGTACCTTTTGAATTTACCGATACATACTTGTACCTATACTAAAACTAGTGTACTCTTACAAATGAACGCATACACAGCAACGTATCAAGTTGCATACTCAGAATGCAAAACGTAGGTAACATTGACATCTAGTTTTGAATGTGCAAACCCAATTCGAGATTCGTGATTCGAGTTGGTCGGCTCTCCATACAAACAAAAAAAAGGGTCATCATTTGATTCCTCGGCATCAATCGTGGTTGGAATGTGTTTCATTTTATAGCTCGATACATTATGACGTAACGAAATGACGTAAGAAGTCCCAAAAATCAAAATTAACATGTAATCTTAAGTTTTAGGTTAGCGCCATCTATTATCATCAATTGAAACGAAACGTTTTTTGCTAAAAATATATACTTACGCACTTTTTTTTTTGCCTTTTTGCGAGTGCTCATATCATTTCGCGCAGACAAAATGTATAATCTATTAAATAAAACACAATTCAATAATAAGTACCTAATTGAAAACCGATCGACTCGAATCACATTAATCTTAATAATCTATCATAGCATAGGTTAGGTTTGGATATGTTATAAGCCAGTGGTCCTCAAAGTATTAACCCCATGGCGCTCCAGATGTTTGACTTTGAGCACACTTTGAGAATAATTGGAAATAAATCTTGCGCTATGTGACTAATGACCAGTGGCGTGGCGTCCATAGAAACCTATGCCCACCGGCTTGCCTATTCTATTTAAGAAAAAGTAATCCAAATCTGCTCTGGCTTTACTAAAATAGTACATAACACAACTAGGGTGGTAAAATAAAGAAAGGCCGAGATCGCAGATGTTTGCGGCCCGAGCGAATTAATGTTTTATCATTTTTTTTCCTCGCCAGTGTATTAAAAAACGTCATAATACATACTACCCCGTGGGAACAGGCCTTTGCAGGAGGCTATGTTCAGTCTGTTCTTCAACGAGCTGAAAACAAAAACGCTGCAGTTTTCAAAATTGTTTGCATTATACATTAGTACCTACATACATACAATGAGTGATATCGAATGGTTCAATTAGTTTTTTTTTATACTTTTCGGGAATGATAAGGCCATAACATTGAACCGTTCCAAGATAGCTTAAGAGTTAGTGACAGATTTGTCTCCAGGGCATCGATCGTTCTCCGTCACATAAACCAAAAGTTAGCAATTTTCCCTTCTATGCTGTGAAAGATGTGATTCCTAATTTCACGGTTTTCGACGTTGAGGATGATGTTAAAGAGCACTGCCTATTATTTTCTTCGATTTGTTGGCACGATTGTTGGTCGTTAATTTATTCGGATTGATAAACTTTACATTTATTTGAAATTTAAACAATAATGAGCTATGAGCACGCTCGGGACTGTTTTCCACACGATCCATTTATAAGACATCGATTTTTGATAGACAAGCCAGAATTGTAGTCATAGTGATACTAATTTTTTGCTCTGCTCGACTTAGCGGGAGGGGGGGGGGGCTTAAATGCTATGCCTTTTGTACGCAACCATTTGGATACGATCTGCCTTTTTTTACAGCAACAATACCCCGGGTACGATCGGTCGAACGACATTTATTCTGGATACAACTATAACCAGTATCCCACGGGCAACTACCCGCCACAGAGGAACTATCCTCCGCCTGCCTACCCTCAGTATCCGCCGAGATACAACCCACCGCAGCCGTCGCAGTTAACCGAGCAGCAGCCCACGGCATCCGAGCAGGAGCCGACAGCACCCGAACCTTACGGCGCCCACTATGACCCCGTAACGAAACAGCGTGTTAGACTGCCTGCCAACTGCACTGCTCGGGCCGCTTGCGCACCGACGTGTGTCGCTCAGAAAGGCAGCAAGGTATGCATGTAGTAACAATTTGGATGAAGAAACAGTGCTTATTCGGGTAAAACCCGAATAAGCACTGTTTCTTCATCAAACAAAAACGAAGAAAGACCCACAATACTGTTGCTTACTCTTTTTGAGTAGTCTTTTTATTTATGTATTATTTGTATTTTTAGGGAAGAGCAGGTCCATTTGGTCCGACTGGGCCCAAAGGTCTACCTGGTCACGAAGGAGCTGAAGGTCCACAAGGTCCGAAAGGCCAAAAAGGTCAGATAGGTCCACAAGGTCCGCGCGGGCCAAAAGGTGACAGAGGCAAGCCTGGACAACGGGGTTTTCAAGGTCTTGTGGGCCGGCCTGGTCCGCAAGGTGAACAGGGCAGAACAGGTGACCATGGCAGAGATGGTTGCAATGGTACTGATGTAAGTATGAAAATTTTATTTTTGATTTGTATTTTATTGTTAATTTAATTTTTTGTTGGGTCGATTAATTTGTGCGCAGTCTTTCAATCGATTTATGATTAATTTCACTATTTTCTTTTTAATTACTTAATATTTAGAATATGTGTAATGAAAAAAAAAGGAACATGAATTTGTTTTTCTTTCTCATATCTGCTATTTCTAAAAAGCATTCACTTGAGCGTTTTCGCCTCTATGAGAACGCTTATGCCGTCATATTATATAATATCTTGGTACACTGGACAGACAATTTTATTATTTTCTTACCTTTATTTTATCTTTATCGTTTAGAAGTAAACATTTAATTAATTTGACTTGTCTTAGGGTGATGCTGGACCGGGAGGTGAAAAGGGTTTCCAAGGCCCCCGTGGTTTCCCAGGTATCCCAGGTTCAAAAGGTGATAAAGGTGAATCAGCAGCAGCTGGACGGTATCCAAAAGGTGACAAGGGAGAACCAGGCACTCCCGGGCAACAGGGACCCGTTGGTCCTGTGGGACCGACCGGACAGCCTGGCCAGCCTGGTTTACGAGGAAATCCGGGACTCACGGTACATACATATACTTATAACATAATATACTACCGCTCTCATCAGGATCTAGAGTGCCAAGAAAATGTCTTTATTGGACTTGAACGTATTACAGCTCACTGAAGAATTACTAATATAATATAATCACCATTGTTAATTGTTTTTAATAAATAAACATGTGACTTTTTCGAGAGTGAAACGATGTGTTTGACCTCTTTGGTATTTATCTTCCAACTACTAGTATAAGTACAAGGACACTAGTAAAAGGATACAATTTAAAATATATTGTCAGTAATGACTTTTACTTTTCAGGGTTCCCCTGGGGCTCCAGGTGATAAAGGCGCTAAAGGTGTGAGAGGGCAATCGATTCAAGGCGACAAAGGTGACAGAGGAGACCCAGGTGACAGGGGTCAGGCTTGTTCACCGCAGACTTTACCTGTGGAAGTAGAGAAAGGAATATACCAGGAAACTCAGGGCGAAAAAGGTGACAAAGGCGATAAGGGTGAACCAGGCATCCAGGGTGACAAGGGTTTCACAGGGGATGTAGGTGAACAAGGAGCACCTGGATTAATAGGAATAAAAGGAGAAAAGGGCATTCAAGGAGGACCAGGAGCACAAGTAAGTATAGAATAGAATAGAAAAACTTTAGTGTAAGTCAAATGTATAACTTCCGAAATTCCGATAAAGACAAAGACAGAAACAAAGTTACTAAAAATGTGATTTCACACACATTATGACTTTCTCTACCTACAAAAACGAGGGCCGTGATGAGTTATATCACGTCCTTTATATATTTGACATTATCTTACCTCGTTACTAGAATAGAAATGAAGACCTAATAAAAAAAATAACATCGAGCAATAAGCTCTGTTTTCTTTCTAAGTCATAATTGGACTATCAATTCTATCACTACAATATGTATTAAAGCAGCGGATAATTACAGGGTCGAGATGGTCCATACGGCGCAAGCGGACAGAGAGGACAGAAAGGTGATAGAGGCAATGATGGGTTAATGGGCCGTGATGGAAGACCAGGCCAAAAGGGAGAGCCTGGAAAGGACGGAACGTCAGGTCCAAGAGGGTTACAAGGCGTCCGTGGTCCCCCTGGTGGCAGCACAGGATCAATGACTGGCCCGCCCGGCCCCGTGGGACCTCGAGGTAATCCAGGTCCTCCAGGCACTAGAGGAACGGATGGAAGACCTGGAGATAGCGGATTGCCCGGCCCTATGGGTCTGCCGGGTGGACAGGGAGTACCTGGTACTCCAGGGCGAGAAGGTCCACCTGGAGTCAAGGGTGAAAAAGGAGAAACAGGGCCCGAGGGTAAAGCTGGACTTATTGGCGCACAGGGATACAACGGGCCCGATGGATTCCCAGGCGTGCGGGGCCCGAAGGGCGAAAGCGGCTTGTCGATTCCTGTAAGTAGGAAAATTGTTACTGATTAATGCTCATGATAATAATCGTAAAGAGAAAGGCCGAGACCGCAGATGTTTGCGGCCCGAGCCGCAGGCGAGGGACGTAAATATGCAATCGAGGGCTTTCTTTATTACCTCCCGTGTTGTGTACAGTATTTTATGTCTACATTTGGCCAGAAAGCGGCTTTTTCCGTACACGTAGCGTGCGGAAAAGGCACTTTATGGCCAAGTGTGGTATAAAAATACCTTTTCACACCTCCTATTCAGAAAAAAGTATTTTGCTCCCTCATAAGAGGGATCAAAGTAGCACTTTTCTGTTCAAGGACAACAGGGTATTTTTAGTTTGAACCCACTTAGAATATGCCATACCATAGACTTAAATTACACACCGAGGGCGGTATAATAAGGAATGGCCCAGATCACAGGTGTTTGCGGTCCGAGCCGCAGGCGAGGGCCATAAATATAATATGGAAGTGGTATTTTCGTCTCGTCCGTAAAAAATAATAATTGTTTTATAAAATAATAATAGACTATACATTTGACAATTTAACATTTTAATTTTTAATAATAATGTGTGATGCTCTTTGAGTAACTATATATTTCGTTATTTTGGTAGGTAGCGTTTGTATTTGAATTTTCCTCATAGTCGGTGTGAAAAGCAATATGTGTCACTTGGTAGCAAAATTATTTTCACCTCGGGCGTTAACACTTGAATCCCTCACTACGCTCCGGATTATACTTTAGAATCCCTCGCTACGCTTGGGATTCTATTGTATAATCCTTCGCTTCGTTCAGGATTCAATATACGCCCTCGCCGTAAATACATCATTTTGCTCCCTTGTGACACAATCTACTATTTATCTACTTCTTGAAATCTTCATCCTGGATTATTGACAATAGTTTGATTTTTATTCTAGGGCGAAAAAGGACTTAGCGGTGCGCCAGGCCTACCCGGACTGCCAGGTCAAAAAGGCGACAGAGGTTACCAGGGCCTAAGGGGTTCTCCCGGTAACTCAACATTAGGGACCCCAGGCATTCCTGGAGAAGTAGGACCCAGAGGAAGAAAAGGTGACAAGGGAAATCCAGGTTACAATGGATTACCTGGTGAACCAGGTTCTAAGGGAGACAGAGGTGGCGTGTGCAACGATTGCAGTCCCGGAACACCAGGCCAAAAGGGTGAACGAGGATATGATGGTCCCCCAGGGAATCAAGGAGAAAGGGGCGTCCACGGACCCCCTGGAGTACCTGGTGAACGCGGTGCGGACGGACTTCACGGTTTACCGGGAACACCAGGAGAACCGGTGGGTGTGAAATGCTAATTGTTACTTTATAATTTGGTTAGTTAAGGTCATTTTGCTTGATTTCTGGTCATCTCACATGTCTTGTTGTTTAGATCACCAGAACAGCTATATAAAAAACTTGTCCTACCCAATCTCATTTGTGTAAGTAAAGGCATGACTACTTTAATAAAACAGTTAAATTTAAAGTCGTTATTTAAAAGAATATTTATTTATGTTGCAGGGTAAACAAGGCGATGATGGACCTATGGGACCCCCTGGAGCACCCGGTATGCCAGCGATGATACCATCCAATTTAGTTAAAGGACCCCCCGGAGAAAAGGGCGAGCAAGGGCCTCCAGGTTACCCTGGCCCAAAGGGAGACAAAGGACTTGATGGCCGTCCAGGCAATCAAGGTTTTATTGGCCTGCCAGGTACAAAGGGTGAACGAGGTCTCATGGGCCCAGCCGGAATTGATGGAACACCTGGAACAAATGGAATGCCAGGAATTCCTGGTGAAAAGGGACTGTCGATTAAGGGTGAAAAAGGCACACCTGGAGAGTCTGGTCACAAAGGAGATAAGGGATTCCCAGGCAGAATGGGGTTAAAAGGCGAATCTGGGCAATGTCTTGCTGATTTAAGGGAACTTACAAAAGGTGACAGAGGAGCGCCAGGTGCAGAAGGGCCTCAGGGACCAACAGGTAAATATGTATACCATTTCCTTTTTTAAAATTTATATTCTTATTAATACCTACTTATAGTAAAATATTTTTAGCGGTCCTTAATTTAATCCCCTTGGGTTAGGGCAACGGTCGTCAATTTAATCCCCTTGGGTTAGGGCAAGGGCCACACCGCACTTTTTCAAATGTCTTTTAAACCTTTAGATGCGCAGCGTCGCTGTTAATATATTTTTTAAATAAGTACATGAATTTAACTCCTTAACACTTAAGTGAACGACAAAGAGCGGAAATAAACGAGTTTGCGATAAAAATGTAATGAATATACAATTCACAACAGCTAATTACTTACAGGCGTACCCGGTGAAAAGGGAGACCAAGGCCGTCCAGGTCAAACAGGAGCAAAGGGTGAAATGGGTTTCCAAGGCAGAGATGGGCCAGTCGGGCCACGAGGGCTTCCCGGAGCAAGAGGCGAAAAAGGAGGAATGGGAAATATGGGCTTCCCAGGCACACCTGGTGACGAAGGTCCGAGAGGATTCCCAGGTGTTCCAGGTTCAAAGGGCACTAAAGGAGATACAGGCCCATCCATGCCTGGTCCTCCTGGGCCACCGGGTTATATTGGGCCAAAAGGCGAAAGAGGTTTGAGAGGTGTTCCTGGAAAAGATGGAACTGATGGACCGCCCGGTGCGATTGGCTTCCAAGGAGAAAAAGGAGATAGAGGCCTACAAGGTATTTACGGCCCGTCGGGCCCACAAGGTGTAAAAGGAGAACCTGGTCCTACGGGTCCTCCGGGAATACCAGGTGTTCCTGGATTACCTGGCGTAGCTGGCGAAAAAGGACATTCTGGGTATCCTGGGTTACCTGGACAACCCGGAGTGATTGGTCTACCTGGAGTTAAAGGCGAACCAGGAATACAGGGCCCTGATGGACCAAGAGGATTCCCGGGAGCACGGGGACGTCCAGGCATTCCTGGTACTCCTGGTCAGGATGGAGAACTAGGAAGAAAGGGAGATAAGGGACTTGCAGGAGGTCCCGGTATACCTGGACCACCCGGCATGGATGGCGTCACTGGCCTAGTAGGCGCTCCTGGCTTAAAAGGAGATCAGGGTTATGATGGACCACCAGGACCACCTGGTCGTATGGGCATGCTCGGTGAAAAGGGAGACAGAGGTTTTACGGGAGCCGCAGGTCCTAAAGGAGAACCAGCACTAGCGTCTGAAAAGGGGCAAAAAGGAGAACCAGGTTTAGGTGGATTACGGGGTTATGATGGAATACCGGGAAGAAATGGAACTAAAGGTGACAAAGGTAACGCGGGAGTCCCTGGATTTGGGAGACCTGGACCACCAGGAGAAAAAGGTGATACTGGCATGGAAGGTCTACAAGGACTTCCTGGAGCACCGGGCTTAAAAGGCGATCGTGGTTACTTTGGCGAAAAAGGTGATAAAGGCGACGATGGTTTACGTGGAAACGATGGTTGGCCGGGTAGAGACGGTAAAGACGGGATACCAGGTGGACCTGGAGACAGAGGATTACCCGGACCATATGGCCCTAGAGGAGAGAAAGGTGATATTGGAATACCTGGCATTGATGGAATTAATGGACAAGACGGAAAGGATGGTCCGCCTGGCCCATCGGGATTGCCGGGACCGATAGGTTACCCAGGCCCTAAAGGAGACAGGGGTGCCCCAGGCGTATCGAAAGATATTAAAGGAGACAAAGGAAATACTGGAATTCAGGGTGCACCAGGGTTCCCTGGACAAAAAGGAGAACGAGGTATCCCAGGAACTCCTGGATTACAAGGCGAAAGAGGAGATCGTGGCTTTGAAGGACAGAAGGGTGCAACTGGACAGCTTGGGCTATTCGGAGAAAAAGGTACGTTATTTTCTAGTTTATTTTCTCATAATGTTATAGGCCAGCTATTCACGAGATATTCCTTTAAAAAAAACTAAAAAAACCGGTCAAGTGCGGGTCGGACTGGCACACCGAGGGCTCCGTACAAACTCGTCAGTAGATACGTGAATAATTCAAGATTTACAACTGTATGGTGGGACAAACTCAACTTTGCTCTTGAAAAACTGTTGTCTACATACATCAACATATGTAGCGGTTAGTTCAGTAGAAGCAAATAAGTTTGTCTTACGATTTTTGCGAATTTCTAAAAAAACGGTACAAATTAGGAAAACCGTTTATTTTTCCTGTAATATATAGAATGATATTAAAAATCGGTAATTATTACAGATTTTTCTGTTCAGAACTTCGGAGATAATAGGGGGAATGGTATTTTTTTAACGCTTTTTGTCTTAAATCAAGAACTACATGTCTAAGAAAAAAAAAACAGTTTTGGAATCTACACACTAAGCCCTTTTATTTGATACTCCACTCGATATAATAGCTCTACTTTTGATTTTCAAAATCCCATTTCGGTCCCCTTTAAAAAAAAAGTAAAAAAGTCTTTTTTTGTCCAATAGGCTTCGGTTAGCGGATTTTAACACTGTTCTAAATTTCAAGTCGATAGCATCAGTAGACCATGAGATATCTGGCTGTGACAGACGGACAGATAGACACCATAAGGGTTCCTTTTTTACCATTTTGGTACGGAACCCTAAAAAGGTTGAAAGTTCTAAAAACAAAAGACTGTTGTCCTATACAATATACATTTATATTCCATGCATGCTTCTAAGTTCCAATATCTTATTTCGCATGGATTTTATGTAAATTGAAACTTTCGGGAATACTCAATCGATATTCTAAACTTTTTGAGGTACTGAACTGCTATATCTATGTCCTCAAGTTTCTCAATGACGACTAATTGAAACTGTTTTGATTACGCACGTTACTTGCAAAATAATACAGGAACTCGGAACAGCCTTCTTCGTGATTGAGTAGTTGAATGTAATGACTTAAATGGTTCACAATCTTAGTAAAAACCTTGGATCATGATCTCGGATGAAATAGACTCTGATGACAAATTAACTTGTAATATTTGATTGACAGGTGATACAGGACCTGCCGGGCCTGCTGGTCTTCCTGGTCTGACAGTAAGAGGAGAAAAAGGACTTCCCGGTAATCCTGGCAAACACGGGCGTCCTGGGCAGCCAGGCGCACCCGGAGAAAAGGGCGACCGAGGTCTAACAGGTCTTCCGGGAGTTACAGGATATCCAGGAACTCCGGGCGGACAAGGTCCTCAAGGTGAAAAGGGTGATCAGGGTATGGAAGGCATTGCAGGACCTCCGGGTATCGATGGACGGCCAGGTGCACCCGGTGCACAAGGTTTAATGGGCCTTAAAGGTGAAAGGGGAGAAAAAGGTGAAACAAGAATCGGAGTGCCAGGTGAAAGAGGAGATCCAGGACCACCAGGACAACCGGGTCTGCCAGGACCGTTTGGTGAAAAAGGAGATAGTGGTATAGATGGACTAAATGGATTACCAGGACAGCAAGGCTACCAAGGTGAAAAGGGCAATCAAGGATTCGCTGGGTACCCGGGTCCATCAGGTGTTCAGGGAGTTAAAGGCGACAAAGGAGACTCGGCGCAGTTCATACTCGGACCTAAAGGGGAACGAGGACCTCAGGGTTTCCCTGGATTAAAAGGACAACCTGGAGAAAACGGAATTCCAGGCGCGCCTGGTATGGACGGTCTAAATGGTGAAAAGGGTGACTCAGGTTTCCCTGGTCCAGACGGCCCGCCTGGCCCACCAGGTGAGATGGGACTTCAAGGGTACCAAGGTGACCGAGGCGAAATAGGTTTAACGGGACAGCCTGGGCCACCGGGTCTGCCTGGTCAATCTTGTACTAGTACGGACTTCATGACTGGAATACTCCTTGTGAAACACAGTCAAAGCGAACTTGTTCCTCAATGTGAACCAGGACATATCAAACTATGGGAAGGATATTCACTTCTATACATTGATGGCAATGAAAAATCCCATAATCAAGATTTAGGTTACGCTGGATCTTGCGTAAGAAAATTCAGTACAATGCCATTCCTGTTCTGTGACGTGAACGGGGTTTGTAACTACGCTAGTAGAAATGACCGCAGTTATTGGTTATCAACGGGAAAACCAACGTTGGCAATGCCTGTCGCCGGAGAAGCAGACATTAAAAGTTATATTTCAAGATGTGTTGTTTGCGAAACACCAACCAACGTAATAGCTGTACACAGCCAAAGTCAATCGGAACCTAACTGTCCATCTGGCTGGAGCATGTTATGGATTGGATACAGTTTTGTTATGGTGAGTAAACAAGTATAAGTATAGCTAGAGATGTGCCATTCTCGGAAACGGACTCAGTTTTGTAAGGAGCGAAAATGTTCTCGAGGACATTCCCCATAGAAAACTAGGAAAGCTTCCGCGAATTCCAAGAACGATACAACTCTAGGTATATCAAATTAACAAAACTAAGGCAATGGTGTTAACTTATACCAGAGGCATTTCAGTAGTGACAAGTGACGTTAATTTCGTTCAATCCATTCATTCGAGTTCTTCTGAACTTACGCATAAGTAGGTATAACAAACTTAATTTAGACAGAAATTTGTTGGAACAAGAGAATGCCCTATTTACGATCTTTAGTCGAGTTGGAATAATTATGATATGATCCCTAATATCTTATCCCATCAAAAACATTACATGTAAAAAGATGCAAGTCTCGCAACGCAGTGATAATCTTATATGATTCAGTAGTGACCTTTTAAATTATTTGATTTACTATAAATTCACTGTTTGTCATTTATTCACAGTACACCGGTGCCGGAGCACAGGGCGGCGGACAAGCCCTGGCCAGCCCGGGCTCGTGTCTCCAGGACTACCGCGCCACACCTCTGATTGAGTGCAACGGCGAGGCAGGCACTTGTCACCACTTTGCTAACTTACTTAGCTTCTGGCTCACGGTCCTGAATGATGAGAATCAATTCACTGCGCCGAGCAGAGACACATATAAAACTAATACAGTATCACGTTCTAGAGTGTCTCGATGCGCTGTGTGTATCAAGAACTCATAACTCTACAAAGTAATATATCATTATAATTCGTGGACAGTATACTTAAAGCAGCCCTATGTGAATACAAATATTACTACTATTCAAAATATTTTGAAAAAGTACATTGAAAATAGTTTCGGTTTACTGTGTCTATGTCTAGTAAAGTTTACTATTGTTGAGATGATATAGCGTTATTTTGATTTAAATTATAGTAATTTTGTAAGCATGCCTGGGAATAACGTTTCAAGCATAATATTGGTGGTAAGCGGGTTCCCTAGCCTTACTACTCGTATATCTTTTATCGAAATTAAATTCTGCTAGTTCTTCGAATTATCAAAATAAGTAACTATATTCGTGCCGTGTATGAGCAAACTCATAACTTTACGTACGTGGGGCACGTCGCAAGGCATAATTATTGTTGCTGCGCTAGCTGTACGTCCTTATTACAATTAAATCATATGTTTGCTGTATTTAATTTGAATATTGCGTAACGGAATGGTAAAAGAACTACTAGGTTATGTTTTTCTCATAATCTGTATACAGATTGTAATTACTGCCGTAATCGCTATCCTTACCTATACACTGCTCAAATGGTGACATGGCTTTATAAGCCGCTACCGACGATTTTATTTGTTTCTAAAATTCTCTTCAAATACCTGCATATTATAATAACTATTCTTTTAAAATGCGATAGCACTCAGCTTCATGATGCATATCCAAAGGCACAATTGCCTTTGGATATTAATAAATTATTCGATTTGCTACCAATTTTTAAACATTATCCAAAATAAATTAGTAATTCATTATTAGGCATTTGCTGTACATATTTAATGCAGCAAATACTGAAACAGTTGAATTTATGTCAATAATCTAGGAAAAAAAACCCTCAATCAGCGCATTTATTTCAATAATGTATACATAGTGACATGTACCTAACCGTTTTGTTTGTCCGAAATCCTCAATTGAGATCTCAATTGTGAGTTTCCATGTTATTTATATAAAGTGTTCCTGTTTTAATAGGGTTGAAAAGCCAAAAACACCAAAGTTCGTTTAATAGTTAGGATTTGATATCGTAAGTAGAGTTTATGTAAATGTCTTGTCTTATAGATTATTCTTATTTATACAGAACTAATTCCACTTCTGCCAGAGGTCTTATGCTAGAGATCACTTACCAATGACTTTGATACGGTGAAAAGATTAGTGCAAGTTTTTAAAGTGATTTCAATCTTATACTTACTGATTTTAATATTAGGTAATTATTATATAAAACACCGATGGAGCAGTTTCCATCACGAATTCAATAAAAAAAAATATAGCTGTAACTACATTACTTATACATTTTAATACGCTTGTGATAATTTAGATGTGTTTTAATTTGTATATAATACACACCATTACATTTCTAAATTTATTGTTTTATAATGTTAAACGAATATTGAGCTACCTTAGAAACTGTATACCTATACCTACCTAATATTATGGTACCTAATATTATCTTATTTTTGAAAAGTATGTGTGTCGTGAAGATAAATGTTGATTCAAGCACTGCCATTGTAGATAATGTTTTATTTTTATAATTTATAAGTGCTTAAGCCTAAATAAAATAAATAACAATATATGTTTTTTTTTATATTCATATCCTCAGTTTATGAAAACCTTTCCGAGAAGTAGTACAGTGATATATTTATATGTTAATATTTTTAATCATAATTAAACCGTGTGATGAAGGCACATAATAGTTAAATACTGCAAGGGGGTTTGTTTCAAGGTGTTTAGTTCCACGGCATCAATTATATTTGTAACTCAAAACCAGATTAAAGTAAACGTCATAATTAGGCGAACTAGTTTGACAGTTCAACAAGCACAAATGTGGCCAGAGTTAAAAAAGCCAGTGATGTTATATCGATATAATAAAAAAAAATAACATACAGACGAATCGAGAACCGTCCTTCTTTTGGAAGTCGGTTAAAAATAAAGACTATGACTGTGACTTAATTTATAAGTTTATAACCGAATAAATAAAGTAAGGGGCACAATAAATTCTTGAAAAGATTTAAGGATTTATATGTTTCATGAATTTATTTTGTATTTTTAGACCTATCCTGATGCGTGCAAACTATTGTCGATAACATTTTATCGATATTTACCTATGACTATTTAACTTTCTGTGAGTCAGGAAACATTTTTATCTGTCAAACTAGTTTGTCTAATTTTGGCGTTTACTTTAATTAACGTGCAATTGAGGCTTCAATGTTAGCGCCATCTATTAGCGTAATTTGCAAACAAACGTTTTTTGCTTAAATTATATATTTTTTGGCTTTTTGAGAGTTTTCATGTCATTTCGCACAACTAAAGTGTAACAAGCTATAAAATAATACACATTTCAGACATAATTGATGCCGTGGAATGGAAGCAAAAATGGCCCTCCATATGTTTGTATTGTATGGATAACCGACGGACTCGAATCCCCTTAAACCTTATACGTTCATCATCATCATAGGCCTTTGCGTCTATTACAGACGATTCATGGTGCAATGTTAGAGAGACATCGCTTTTGGTGGCTAAATAAACCGATGCGAGAGCGACATATCCTACCACAGGCCTGACAAGAGAAGTTTATAACATATGGTGCTGAGTCGCTTTGGTGTCGTCTTTGTCTCTTGTCAGTGAGTGCAGCGAACCAGGTCTTCATCGCTTAACTTGCGACCCTTCACCACGCGCTGTTTGTATTGTATGGATAACCGACGGACTCGAATCCCCTTAAACCTTATACGATAAGTATTAGGTAAAATTAGGTACTCGACAATTTTTCAAAGAGTCATAATTCCGAAAGCATTCCCAGGTAGCAAACTGACGTCAGCGACGTATAAGCGACGTCACTCATAGGTCATAATAAGGTCGGTCATTTATTCGTAGAGAGCAGACGTTAAAGTTACGTCAGTTTAGGGTCAAGCGATAAACAGGACGTCGTAATTACGTCAATTAAAGGTCAGTATCTGGACGTACCATATACGCCGCCAAGACGACGTTTTACTGACGTCTATTTAGGGTCAGTATCTGGACGTTCCATATTCGCCACAAAGTGGACGTTTTACTGACGTCTATTTGGGGTCAATATCGGGACGTACCTAATTCGCCCCAAAGTGGATGTTTTATTGACGTCAATTTAGGGTCAGTATCTGGACGTACCATATACGCCGCCAAGAGGAAGTTTTACTGACGTCTATTTAGGGTCAGTATATGGACGTTCCATATTCGCCACAAAGTGGACGTTTTACTGACGTCTGTTTGGGGTCAATATGGGGACGTACCATATTTGTCCCAAAGTGGACGTTTTATTGACGTCTATTTAGAGTCAGTATCTGGACGTACCATATTCACACCAAAGTGGACGTTTTATTGACGTCAATTTAGGGTCAGTATCTGGACGTACCATATTCATACCAAAGTGGACGTTTTATTGACGTCAATTTAGGGTCAGTATCTGGACGTACCATATACGCCGCCAAGAGGACGTTTTACTGACGTCTATTTAGGGTCAGTATCTGGACGTTCCATATTCGCCACAAAGTGGACGTTTTACTGACGTCTATTTGGGGTCAATATCGGGACGTACCTAATTCGCCCCAAAGTGGATGTTTTATTGACGTCAATTTAGGGTCAGTATCTGGACGTACCATATACGCCGCCAAGAGGAAGTTTTACTGACGTCTATTTAGGGTCAGTATATGGACGTTCCATATTCGCCACAAAGTGGACGTTTTACTGACGTCTATTTGGGGTCAATATCGGGACGTACCATATTTATACCAAATTGGACGTTTTATTGACGTCAATTTAGAGTCAGTATCTGGACGTACCATATACGCCGCCAACAGGATGTTTTACTAACGTCTATTTAGGGTCAGTATCTGGACGTACCATATTCATACCAAAGTGGACATTTTATTGATGTCAATTTAGGGCCAGTATCTGGACGTTCCATATACACCGCCAAGACGACGTTTTACTGACGTCTATTTAGGGTCGGTATCTTTACGTTCCATATTCGCCACAAAGTGGACGTTTTACTGACGTCTATTTGGGGTCAATATCGGGACGTACCAAATTCGTCCCAAAGTGGACGTTTTATTGATGTCAATTTAGGGTCAGTATCTGGACGTTCCATATACGCCGCCAAGAGGACGTTTTACTGACGTATATTTAGGGTCAGTATCTGGACGTACCATATTCGCCACAAAGTGGACGTTTTACTGACGTCAATTTAGGGTCAGTACCGTAGGTACGCCGCAAGGTGGACATTACACTGACGTCTATTCGGGGTCAATATCAGAGGGCCTACCGCGAAAGGCAATCGAAGTTTGCCCTCTCTGTCAGATTTGCGAGTTCGTACGTAAGTGCGACAGAGAGGGAAAACTTCATGTTGTTGTTGACATGACTTTTTTTTTAACCCATTTAGACCCAAATACAAACTAATAGATTTTTTTTTAAAAATTCTTTATTTTTATGATTATTTGGACACTAATAAATCATTTTACATAAGAATGTTGAAAAAAATAATTCTTCAGGTCTGAAAAAAACCGCTGTCCTCAAATGGGGCCAATGGGTCTATGTGTGACAGTTTTCAAAGCATCTTTTCTCGATGCATAACGTTTTCAAGCACTTTTTACATTGCCAACGTGCTTTCATGTGGCATTCAATGCATCGTAGTTGTACAAACACTGTTGTCAAGCCAGCGCACAAAAAGAATTTCATTGGCTATATCAAATTGATGATCAAACGATGCTCGGGATCGTTCCCACGATAGCACCTTATGGCGAGGTCAGACCAGAATCGGGCACGGAAGCCTAGTTTCCAAATCATTTTTAGAGCACTTATTTGACTCTTAGGTCACTGTAAAACATATATAATAATATTCAGAACTGTATCTAGGGCTTCCTCTCACTTAGAACACGATAGCGAACACTTCGCTCGATAGAAAAGTAGCGCGAAAACACTATAAAATAAAGTACTTTTTTCATTTTTTTCATTTTGTTCATTACCAGTTACCTTTTCTGACAAAATTAATACCTGACAATCATGATTTCACAGTCATGCAGGCCATCCTCTCATGTTTGGGTTGATAACGTATACTTTTATGTTAGAAATCGAAGATAATCTGCAATAATCTGCATTCCTCCCGACCCTAGTTTGTATGTGAAATGCGAGCCAGGTCCTACCTCGCCTTATTGTTCGAGCAGATGGGCCTAGCTTTACAAAATCTACGATATTTTAAAACTAATGACTTTACGACTAGGGGTATTACAATTGTGCAATGAAACAATAGTCGGTTTCTTTTACAGAACATTGCGTCAATGTTGAACCGTTAATACGTTTAAATACCCAACAGTATAACTTATTTCTAAAGAAATGAAAGTTTATAATTCTTTTGTGTGACTGCCTTACAGTTAGGACTCTAAGAATTTCTCGTACGTAATGTGTTTATTATCAAATATTACCGGAAGACAGTTGTTTAGAATTAAAGTTATTTATTCGAAGCGTAAAATAATATTTGAGGATGGCAACACTGTTGGACCGGTGACGTAGCGATACCTGATTGGCTCACTTCCCTCTTTTTAGGATTCCGTAGCCTGCAAAATGGCAAAAATGGAACCCTTATAGCTTCTGTCCGCATGTCACAGGTATTTTACTCGAAAACTATAAGGTGTATTTTTTTTTGCACTCCTTGGGGGAGGCCTGTACAATGCACTATATGATGATTGTATTTGCATATATGCGGTTAGTGTTAAGGTGGGTTTAGACCAAACGATAGAATGCACATTCTAACCCCACTCTTCCAAATTCTTTGTGTACACTCAAACATTCCAGGTATAAAGTAGGCCAAGTCTCGGAACTCTTCCACCTTAAAAAGTTGTGAGATTTTGCGTAGAGCCAAGTCAGGCATTCTTATTATTCATTATTTGATTGCTAAATAAAATTTTGTGACTTGCCAAGTTAGCAATCACACAATACTACATAGTTTTTTTAGGTATGCAAAAATAAACAAATGCAGTAAAGTAGTGTGATTCACAAGTGGCAGAATTTAATTTAGCAAGCAAATAATAAAACCGGCCAAGTGCGAGTCGGACTCGCATAAGAAGGGTTCCGTACCAGCGTACAAAAAAACATCGTAATAAACAACTGGCAAAAGGTCTTAAATGCCGTGTAAATCAATGTCGCTTATAACCTTTTGGTTGAGAAGTTTTTCAGCAATAACTTAAAAACGGTTTATTCGTTACTATTCAAAATAATTTTCGTTGAATGTTTGTATTCAGCGTTACCTTCCTGATTTTTTTCATAATTTTTGGATTTACGGTTTAAAAGTTAAGGGGGGGGGGGACACAATTTATGCAACTTTCGGAGCAATTATTTCCGAAAGTATTCACTTAATCAAAAAAAAGTATATAAAAGCCTTATAATGTTTTTTAAAGAACTATCGAATTATGTACCTCACATTGATATTTGCCGAAAAAAATTTTTTTTACTTTGTGTTACATGTATGGAGTGCCCCCCTAGAATTTTTTATTTTTATTATTGAACTACCAAACTTAGTAGCGGCATCTACAAGACATCTTTATTCCAAATTTCATCAGTATACGTCTTGTAGTTTTTGAGTAAAATGCCTGTGACATACGGACGGACGGACGGACGGACGGACGGACGGACATGACGAAACTATAAGGGTTCCTTTTTAGCCATTTTGGCTACGGAACCCTAAAAATAAATAAGAATGCCTGATTTGGCTCTACGAAATATCTCACAACTTTTTACGGTTTCGAGTCGTGGCCTATTTTTTATATGGAAGGGTTTTAAGGGATTACTATTTGCAGGAACTACAAAAGTAACTTTGTTTTGCATGTATCTGTATAGGACTACAAATTTACTTATACAGTTTGTATATATTTGAAATGTGACTGAAATTGCAATAGTTTTAAGGTTTTTATCATTTAAAATATTTTGCAATTTTGGTCCAGTTTTCTAGATACACAAACTGCATACGTAAGTGTGTAATGCTTTAAAAATACATGCTATTACAAAGTTAGGAAAGGTTAAAATAGGCCATGTCTCGAAACTCTTCGAATCTTCCATCGTAAAAAGTTGTGAGATATTTCGTTGAGCCAAGTTAGGCATTCTTATTAATCTTTTTTGCTTGCTAAATAAAATTTTGTGAAATTAGCAATCACACAATACTACATACATAGTTTTAGGTATACAAAAATTAACAAATGCAGTAAACTAGTGTGATTCCCAAGTTGCAAAATTGTATTTAGAAAGCAAATAAAGATGAATAAGTATGCCTGACTTGGCTCAACGAAATATCTCACAACTTTTTACGGTGGAATAGTTTCAAGACTTGGCCTATTTTTTACATGGGATGTTTTTTATGGTATTTATTTCACGTTGGAAAGTTTGCAGGATTCTAAGAATAATATTTTTAAATGAAATGAACAAAAACACGCTATTATATATAAATGTTTTTCAAAACTAGTTTGTATCGAGGCCAAAAATTTAGAGTTGGCAACACTGCACCAAACGACGCCACGCTAAACGGCCATAACATAACGGCCATACCGCGTTGAAACTGCGTGCGCGTGTCACTGTCATTCATTTCCCGCCAGCCCCGCGCCACTCCCGCCACTCGGCTTCGGGTTCGTTTCGTTATTGTTATTGGAGCTTGGAGCTATTTTAAAGTAAGTCTCGTGTTGTGTGCGGCGTGCGGTGGCTTCGTCTTGCCTGTGAGTTGCTGTGTTGTGTTGTATTATTGAAATGTCTTACTGTATTGTCCAATTTGAAGCCAGCGAAGGCGGAAATGTGGCAATCGTTGTAAATAAGTGGATGACTCCAAAAAAGACAGAGATATACTGGCCGCCAACAAAGGACCCCAAAGTTTACAACAAACTGTTAGAGCGATGCTCATCTCCTGGAGCCCTCATTGCCTCCAAAATATGAAGAGGAGTTGCCAGCTGTTTTTTATTGCAATCATTTAGGACCAACACCTATTGATAACAATGTTTATGAATGCTTTAAGAAACTTGTGTATAACAGTTTTGCATTGTATGTTAAATCCGTACGTGTAGCTGATTGTTATTGTTATGCAAAAGGTAAAGTAGTTGAAATACATAATATTCTAAGATGTAAACTCAATGAAAAGGAATGTATCTACATTTATGGAAAAGAATTTGTGAAATATGATTCATATTATACATACCCTTTTGACTCTGCATTAATTGATATTTTTAAAGTCTCGGAACTCGGTTCTGATTACAAAATGGTACCTCTATGTGACATCATAACAAAATGTGTTGTTATTAGCGAAGAGACAAATGGTAATAAATTTATTTGTTTTCCTATGCTCCACGCATATTGTAATTGATTTATTTCGTTTATTTCGGGCCGTTACTACATATATAAGTGTAGAACACATAGTGAGAACATTGTTTATGAACGCTGTTACTAGTAGACTATTTACATTTATGTTAAATCTGTTCTTGCCATTTTACTTACGTAGTGTTAAGATTTCCTATATGTTATACACCGTAATTTTATTGATTTCCGTTAACTTTACTAGTAGACTATTTACATTTATGTTAAATCTGTTCTTGCCATTTTACTTACGTAGTGTTAAGATTTCCTATATGTTAATACACCGTCATTTTATTGATTTCCGTTAACTTTACTAGTAGACTATTTACATTTATGTTAAATCTGTTCTTGCCATTTTACTTACGTAGTGTTAAGATTTCCTATATGTTAATACACCGTCATTTTATTGATTTCCGTTAACTTGACTAGTAGACTATTTACATTTATGTTAAATCTGTTCTTGCCATTTTACTTACGTAGTGTTAAGATTTCCTAAGAGGGTTTACGATGGAAAAACGCGAAATCGTTGATTTGCCATGATTTTGCGCATAGTTTTCGTGGTAACGTTAACAGTTTCCACCAAAAATATCACACCAACATAATAGGCAACTCATTAGTTTTGGGGTCAATTGACTAAATTTTGTATATTCTTATGTTTTATTACGATTGTGGGCACTTCTTTCATGCACGTTTTCAAAATTTGCCAAAACATGCTGTCATTTTCGGCATTTAAAGCCTAAACTGTCTGAAGTTATGAAACATGATGTACATTTTTAGAAACGTAATAAAATGTTCTATTTCCTCAGTTGACCAAATTTGCGATTTTTTATGTTTTCTTCAACTAATTTGATTGATGAAAACTACTTACTTTTCGTTAACTTTATGGCACGTTTTGGCTAACTAATTGCTAAACAAAAGGTCTGTTTATACATGAATATGACAAAACAACTTATCCTGTATCATAATCAATCAAAAAAAGTAACAATAAATTTAATAAAATATGTATTTAGATTCATTCAAAACTACCTATAAAACGTGACGCGTGCGCCTCGGCTCGTCATTCCGAGCCGCGGCTCTTTAGAGAACGGACGTATCGCCGATTTTAAAAAAATATTTACGTCGTGTCGAGCTTGAAGGTCGAAGAACTACAGAAAACTTTAAACTCAAAAGTCGTAAATGCCATTGTAGCCACTGGCATTTACGCCCGATTAGTCTACAGGTTTCGATATAGTATCTAAAGTTTTGGTGTATGAACGACTGTGATACTTGGTTACTGGTAATTATGAAATTATTCATTCAAGTAGATATGCTCAAGTAGATAGATGTTCGTAGGAATCGTAGGCATGTATTTGTTAGTGTAGCTAGATTATCAAGGCCTGACGCTGCACTTGGAAGGTAGTGACAGAAACCAAGTAACGGCTTACAGTAGATCCCCGTGTTTGGGCTCAAACGTATTGTCTAGTCGAGCCCTCTTTGTCTAGCTGATGGTCATGACCTGATGCTGCATTTGGAAGGTAGTGACAGGAACCAAGTAACGGCTTACTGTAGATCCCCGTGTTTGGGCTCAAACGTATTGTCTAGTCGAGCCCTCTTTGTCTAGCTGATGGTCATGACCTGATGCTGCATTTGGAAGGTAGTGACAGGAACCAAGTAACGGCTTACTGTAGATCCCCCGTGTTTGGGCTCAAACGTATTGTCTAGTCGAGCCCTCTTTGTCTAGCTGATGGTCATGACCTGATGCTGCATTTGGAAGGTAGTGACAGGAACCAAGTAACGGCTTACTGTAGATCCCCCGTGTTTGGGCTCAAACGTATTGTCTAGTCGAGCCCTCTTTGTCTAGCTGATGGTCATGACCTGATGCTGCATTTGGAAGGTAGTGACAGGAACCAAGTAACGGCTTACTGTAGATCCCCCGTGTTTGGGCTCAAACGTATTGTCTAGTCGAGCCCTCTTTGTCAGCCGATGGTCATGACCTGATGCTGCATTTGGAAGGTAGTGACAGGAACCAAGTAACGGCTTACTGTAGATCCCCGTGTTTGGGCTCAAACGTATTGTCTAGTCGAGCCCTCTTTGTCTAGCTGATGGTCATGACCTGATGCTGCATTTGGAAGGTAGTGACAGGAACCAAGTAACGGCTTACTGTAGATCCCCCGTGTTTGGGCTCAAACGTATTGTCTAGTCGAGCCCTCTTTGTCAGCCGATGGTCATGACCTGATGCTGCATTTGGAAGGTAGTGACAGGAACCAAGTAACGGCTTACTGTAGATCCCCGTGTTTGGGCTCAAACGTATTGTCTAGTCGAGCCCTCTTTGTCTAGCTGATGGTCATGACCTGATGCTGCATTTGGAAGGTAGTGACAGGAACCAAGTAACGGCTTACTGTAGATCCCCCGTGTTTGGGCTCAAACGTATTGTCTAGTCGAGCCCTCTTTGTCTAGCTGATGGTCATGACCTGATGCTGCATTTGGAAGGTAGTGACAGGAACCAAGTAACGGCTTACTGTAGATCCCCCGTGTTTGGGCTCAAACGTATTGTCTAGTCGAGCCCTCTTTGTCAGCCGATGGTCATGACCTGATGCTGCATTTGGAAGGTAGTGACAAGAACCAAGTAACGGCTTGCAGTAGATCCCTCGCGTTTGGGTAGAAAGTAATGTTTATGATTTTTTTATACTTCATTAAGAAACGTTTTACGGTTCAGCTATATAATTGTTTTAGATCAAGTAAAATGGGTAATAAAAAAGAATCATCACGATCAAAAAGAAAAAGAGATCATAAGGGCAACATGGAAAAAGCCAGAGAAGCTAAGAGGTAAAAAGTCTAAATGGTTTTGAAATTTGTCGCCATTTAATTTTTTGTGGTTTTGTGAGATTTTAATTTTTAAGTTTTATGCGAATAGTTATTGAATATGTCCACGTGCGTATTCATTGAATAAGTCCACGTGCGTGCCAGTTCATTTATTAATTTGGTATTTGTGCCATTCAAAAAAGGTATTTAATATTTATTTATAAAATTGTGAGACCATTGTTGTAGATTATAATTAGCGACATTATGAGCAATGGCCCAGGGGCAACACCGCTGCCGAGGGCTGCAGGGTGTCGAGAGGTGTGCTGCGCTTTCTCCGAGGGTACTCGCGGCGTTATGCCCTTTAACACTTCCACGCCTGGAGCATATAGCGCTTATTATTATTAGAATGAAAAATTCGAAATATGTAAAAAGCCCTAATAAATGCGACTACGATACGTTTACTTATTTTTTATTTCCTTAATTAAACAAAAAATAACCTTCGTAGCATTTGATGGTAAGCGACTCCGAGCCCAAAAAATTTACCGTTTGGTTACATTGAACTTTTTTCTTTCTTCCTCCAGTAAGGACTATTACAAGTAAATAATATTTTATCAACATAGGACGAATTATTTAATTTTACATTACTATTTTTTGTGAAACAGAACATATAAAAAAATCAGCAACATCCTGCAAACGTGTCATTGCCATAGTTAGCACATCAAAAATGCAAAAAAAAACTGATTTACCATCAAGAGGTAAGCTTTTTAAACAAAAATAAGTTTCTGTCAATAAATGTTTTGTTGAGACAAGCTTGTATTGCCGACTGTACTTTTTTGTATAATCGCAAACTGCACGTCACAACTAATCAAATGAACTCAAACATGGTGAATAAACACGGTAGATGATCCTATGGCTCCATCATCAGATCACCTTCATCTTATAATAATATTGCATTGTCATCTAATTTACATATTCTTGCAAAATTTCAGCTGAATCGGTTGAAAATACCTATCTGCTTTAAAACTGAGTTGCAGTATTCCAGCCGAACAAACAGAGTTACATAAATACATTGCAAAATAAATAAAAGCGTTTAAGAAAATGATTTTCCGTCTTCGAGTAATTGTAAATGCATACTTGCATATAAAAAAATCCCGTTGAATTGAGAACTTCTTTTTTTGAAGTCGGCTAAAATCGTACCAAAGGCTTGAAGTCACGCGAAACTTCGACACTGTAGGTATCATTGAATTTTTTTTATTCGTTAAATTAATGAACAAATACGTATTAAATATTTGTTAATAACGTAACTGGAACATTTAAATGAAAGAGTTTTTAGTGACTACAAGTCAATCAACATACAGCAATAACATTTTAGCCGCTTTACCGCTGCACTTTATTTGATTCAAGTATCAAAATGTCATAATCGCGCTATACTCCCGGGCGGCTACGCAACTTACGCACACATAGACTGCGCGCGCTTGTGTGACGCTATTGCTGACGGCTATCGCCGATCTAGTGGCCGATATTGAGTTACGCGCTGCATCGTAAACGCTCTTAGTCATTTTATTGATTTCCGTTAACGTCGAGGGCACATTCTCCAGATCTAATTAAGTTAATTTCTCTAGAAACAGCCCTGGCCCGTTCTAGCGTGAGTCATCTTTAAGTAGTGTAACAATTTAAATTTTAATACAATGATTATATTGATTAAACAACTCATTTCTTGATGTAAATTTTGGGTTTTATTTTCCTTACCGACGTCTTTAAAAGTCGTCTTAATAACGTCTTTAGACGACGTGCTAGTAACGACATCAGGAGACGTCAATATTAGTTTATCATAAGACGTCACACTAACGTTTTGGGAAGACGTCCATATTACGTTACTCTAAGACGTCCTACCAACGCGGTAAGAGGACGTCCATATTACGTTAGTATAAGACGTCCTAACAACGCGGTAAGAAGACGTCCATATTACGTTACTATAAGACGTCCTAACAACGCGGTAAGAAGACGTCCATATCACGTAACTAAGACGTCCTACCAACGCGGTAAGTAGACGTCCATATTACGTTACTCTAAGACGTCCTACCAACGCGGTAAATAGACGTCCATATTACGTTACTCTAAGACATCCTACCAACGCAGTAAGTAGACGTCCATATTACGTTACTCTAAGACGTCCTACCAACGCGGTAAGAAGACGTCTATATTATGTTATTATAAGACGTTCATATTACGTTACTGTAAGACGTCCATATTACGTTACTGTAAGACGTCCATATTACGTTACTGTAAGACGTCCATATTACGTTACTGTAAGACGTCCATATTACGTTACTGTAAGACGTCCGATTACGTCGTCAGAGACGTCGTGAGGCTATGACATTAGGCCGTCAATTTGTACGTCTGTGCGACGAAGATTGCGACGTCATTTACGTCAGGAATGACTGTGAATGGACGTCGTGATGACGTGAAATTGCTACCTGGGTTATAATATAATGCTATATATTATATACGAATTTCATGATTCCGAAACTCATGTCATGTTGCACTGAAATTATTATTTTGTTTCAGAATATATCTCTAATCTAACTTAATTAATAGATTATGTTTTTTATTGTCTACGGCAAAAACACTGTTACGCAAAAAATAGCCTTCTGAATATGACATTTCGGAATATGTAATAATTATGACCTACTTTTCGGGATGCTTGAGTGTTCCCTGCAATGTATCTTACTTAGCTACGTTAAAATTCGTGGTATGGGAAATTTAACGTAGTCTATAAAGTTAATCGGTGTCTTTTTTAAATGTCGTGAACGCAACCTTACCTTCGATACTATGATACTATCTCTTTGAGTCTCAATAATCGAGTCTTAACTGTTTAGCCGTGGTTTAGTCCCATTCGGGTCATGGTAGAGGTAAGCACAATCGTTTGTGCATCGAAAACTGTCCGTCAAAATGGAGGAATAGTGGTGGCGCTACTTTTGCAGATGGGTAAAATTTGGTTTACTGCCGCTTTATTAAATACCTGCTTTAGTCACCAAAAATATTAAACTCTCCATATCAGCGCACTTCTCTCCGTCTACAACTACTAAATTCATTTCATACTCTCCTGCAATGCTAGCACCATTCTGATCCCTCATAACATAATATAAGATTGTTCTCGTTTCCCCCTCAATAAATCGGACGTTTGGTTTCTCATTTCATTCTTCGCGCTCTCAGTTCGCGCTTCAATAAAAGTCATAGACAAACGGAAATGGCACTAGATACTGGCAGAATTGTTTTGACAACCTTTCATTTTTTCGAGCCTTTAATTTTATTGGTTCACTGTATTTGGTTTGAAAAGACGAATACGCTGATAGTTTATTTGTTTCACCAGGATTTGTAATTAATTTATAATTAATATATTAATATTTACTTATTCTAAAAGGGCGTAACTACAGTTCTACGGTAGAATAAACCATTACTTTAGTCTTATCGCGATCGAAAAAAAGTAAGCGATCTCACAGTATGCATTGACATTTGTCAAATTCAAAATTATGACAGCTTATTTTTTCTGTGGCAAAAGGCACTGGTATTTCATCTATTGTGCCGTAGAACTGGTAAAATGAGAACATATTTTTTATTCATTTTTATTTTTTATATTAAGCGATTTAAAAAAATTATAAAAATAGTGTAGTGTTCAGGAGACAAAATGCTTTCGAATCGTATATACATTTTAAAGTGTTCTTAAAATGAAATGTTGTCAATTAGCAATGAATGAAACTCTTACGTCTGGTCAATTCAATTCAAATTAGCAAAAACCTATATTGCAGCTATTCGTCAAAAAGAGATAGTGGTACATCTCTCATTTGAATACTAATTTGTTGTTGCCATCGCAATCGGTGGGATTCGCGTCTCTACCCAGGATACTCATATTCATGGCGAGTGTGTACATGCTTAATTACATAGTAAAATTCTCTCTGGTCGTTCAGCTATCTTTGCTTGAAATGGCAACTTCAATAATTTTGTCTTTCCCTGACAGGGCTGCCAGGTTGTTTAATTGCATACAAAAATTGTATAACCGACATGTTCATTGAATACAAAATGCCACAAATGAATTTATTTTTATCACTGGTAACAGGGAACTTACAGATAAATTACTTATCGAGATATCACGGAAGGTTACTTTTAGTGACTTCTATCCTAAGAAGATGAGATAAAATAAGAAACCGAAGACAAACAAAGCCCACGGAGAAATTAAAGTGACACAAACAAACTAATTAAGGGTCCGGTACGCTAGGTAAAATTCCCTACCACCTCTCTTATTATTAATGTTATTTTAAAAAGTTATGCAAAAAATGTCAACAATTCTACTTTTTTAGTAAGCTTATGAACTGAGGAACTAATTTCAGTAATTTTTACGCGAAGTATCATAATTTTTTTTTAAGTAATGCCTCAAAGAATTACAAAATGTTGAACAAAATCTAAAAACTTTTGACTTCAAATTATTTTATTGGTATTCATTTTCAAAGGTTTTGGCATGTTTTTGAATTTTTCGTAATCAACCATTTATTGGCTATTAGATGATGGCTCAATTTCATTCCTAATTTAAGTAGTTTTTCACAATTAGCAGTTTTAGATCGAAAGGCGGGTTTTAAAAAAAATAAGTTAAAAGTCAAATAACTTGATAACCATTGAGTTTTGATCCCCGGTTGATTGGACTTAAAGCATTGCAAATAAGCTCTAAAATAACCCCTTTCAAGGAATATGTCGAATTTCCAATCACCCTGTATGCATCACATTTATATGTTATATACACAGTGGGCCCGAGTAACCCGAAAAGCTTTAAATATAGATTCTAACAACTAATAGGAGTAAAATAAGTTACATGATGTATAACCGAAAACCGGTTACTTTCCGAAATATTCATTATTTTTTTTAAATGAAAACTCCCAACTGTGTAACAAGCCCTTCTAAATGTGACTAAGATACTTTTACTATTTTTTTTTAAATCTTTTAACTAAACAGCAATTACCTTTGCAGTACTGATTTTATTTTGTTCCATAAGACTATTAATGTAAAATGACAAAATTCGACCAATGTTGATATAACGTTATTTACTTATAATACCATCAGAATTACGTGGTTAAATTTTTTCGGGTTATTCGACCCCACGGTGTAAATAGATACAAGACATCAAAGTACATAGAAAAAATAAATGGCACTCACCCGTGGTTGACATCAGGGCCCTGTTTCACGAAACTATAAGCTACAATTTTACAAGTCTAAACTACCAACATTGGCCAAATCAACCAATGGCGTTGCTGTATTTGACCAATGTTGCAAGTGTAGACTTGTAAAATTGTAACTTGTAGCTTCGTGAAACGAAGCCCAGGGGGAAGGGGGGCTTTCTATCAAAAGGTATTGAAAAGAGACTTCCGCTTGTAACTTGTAGCTTCGTGAAACGGGCCCCAGGAATCGAACCCAGACTGGATTTTCGGCGTCTTTCTTTAGAGTCTGGCTAATGAAAGGTGAAACTAAAAAATTAAAAAAAACAACGGGTTGCAACACTGTTTATAGGGTGACAAAAACGGTAATGATACTTGGGCCGATTTTTGTTTTTGTTGCCACTTTTTTAATTCTCCCGATTTTAGTGAAAATTGGTGAGTACATAGTGTTTATTAAAGTGTTCGTGTTTATTTATGAAATATTCACTCCCCACATTATCCACGGAAAGAAAAGCAAAAACAATTCGGTGAGTGTTTTCGGAAACTGTTACTTGCTTATGTTGCATATTGAGTATCAAAATCAATACAGCATACTATCCTCAGAAATCTAATGACGTTTGACACATTTGACGTTTGTATAATGTCGCCATTTAAAAAGTTTTGAATAAATCTCAGTCTCATCTTTCATTAGCCAGACTCTACCCTTCAACCAACGAGGCAGTTAGCCAGCGCCTTAAATTTTGCCATCTTATGTGACTTCTGTAGAGTCTGTGCGGAAAGAGAATAGGCTTGGCGAAAAACGGAACTAACCTAACCAGTATGGCCACAGAACAGAAAATACGGCACATACGGTACAAAAGCATTACAGTGCCCCCCAAAATTAATCCTATTCTCTTTCCACACAGACTTTATCATTCTGGTTTAATAGACTTTTAAACTAAACGCAGTCTATGACACGCATTACATATGTACCTCAACTCGATGCGTCTACTAAAATAACTAAAATTATATGTTCTTATCATGCTAAACTTTTACTTAAATATTATTTTATAGTAGAACAAGGGGCACGATTTGATTTTTAAAATATTGAACTATAATGTAAACCTGCAGGTATTTATTGACTGGTTTGCTTTAGAAAATATTAAATAACAACATGCTATATACAATTTACTTAAGTAAACTAAAGTCGGTTTAGAGCATGGTTAATTATCACTTTTTTAGTGTTTAATCCTGATTTCGGAAATCATTTTCATTATAATTTGAGGAACAGGGTGGAATAATTATAAAAATTCTGCTGGCAACACTGCTTCCGTCGAGGTCTCTGCTGTCATCTGTCATCGCGGGAATTGATTGAATCGTTGAATTATTTACAGACAGACCAAATTATAATTTGAACACTTAACACAATTCAGCGTAGGAAATGTGCAAACCGTTTTAAATTATTGTATTTAACAATTTCGTATTACCAGCAGTATTAATAGATTTATAACAAATAACCATGTTTGAATGGGCCTATAGTGGTGCTAATAAAGCCGTTCCCCGAAATGTGGGCCCCGAGTGTGCATATTTTTTATCGTATAATAGGCAAATAATTGAAACAATAATAGTTACTGCATTATGCTCATATATTTTAGTAAGTACCAAAACCCTATTCGTCTAATTTAATTAAGTTATTAGCAGGTAAGGATTTATTTCTTTTAATTAAATTAAAATTGGTGTCATTTAAATTGTACATATCTAATCTTATTTTTAATGTTTTAATTTTATGAATCGGTCTGTTCGTGAGGATTTAAAATAAATTATTAGTATAGAACCTGGAAAAAACTACTAGTACTTAATAAATCCCCTTCCCATATTTCAATAATTATTTTAAATTCTCTTTGTAAAATTATGTAAATAATTTATGGGTTCAGTTAATTTTTCAACTTATTTTTCAATTTATTAATTAAGTAATAAGACTAATAAGTAAGAATTCTCTTATGTTAATTTATTATTTTAGTGGCTCTATACATTCTCCAACTAAACCCCTTAAATGACATATGAGTTGCAAGGTTTTGTGTTCCTATATTGCTTATACAATATTTGATATATTTCAGGTCAAGACTTATCCCAAATTGTCCCTGCCACATAATGAGGTTTATGTCAAAAGTGATAGAGGAGGTAAAAGGCTACTAGTTATCCTATTGGCCCTGTTATGGGGAATGGAGATTGGGTTTAAATTTGCATCTCGCACTGTTATATATTTGTTGAATCCATGTCATGTGACGACTTTAATGCAAGTAAGTAATATATTCGCACCGTTAGTATAAGAGCAACCTAATTCTTTTTTTTAAACAATTGAGTTAAAACTGTTTTAGGCTGTTTTAAGATTGAAACTAATTTATAAAAAAAATATTATGCTGTTTTTTATGAACGGTGCATATTGTGTGCACAGTAAGACTTAAGACCATATTTTTTTACTAGTGGACTCGCTGGCAACTTTGCTCACATAGGTGAAATAATTTTAATGTCTCTGTTTTACTTCAACTTAGAGGGAAAAGGTTTTTAAAAAAAATTTAATGTACAAACATGGTCTTTCTACAATTTGATTACACCCATGTATATACATAATAATTTTATGCCTAAATATTATTCACTACATCATCTTATTTTCATTACATGTCTAAAAACATTTGAAAGAAAATACATCACATGATAATGATCTGACTAAATTGTGGTATTCAAATGAGTAATTGTTGTAGATAAAGAGGATTCCCTTGTAGACATTTGATTTGTTTTTTATTGTGTTTGTCCTGTTTGGTCTGTATTGACACAACCACCAGTGGCGTTGCTATATGAAACTTGGGCTTTGGCGACATTAGCTTTGCGAGACGCTTTTTATTTTCCAATTTTTTTTTCAAAAACTTGAAAATATTCTTTGTGAGGCTCCTACAGCTGCGACGCCGTGGGCGGTCACCGACACCGTGGCCAGCTTGCCACTGACAACCACTTTTGAAGAGTGGAAGGTAGTGCCCTCCTATGGCTGTATTCTAGGACAAATGTTGCCATGGAAACATTCACATTAGATATGAGCGCCGCGCCGGCTTGGCGCCGGCGCGCCGCCGCCGCCGGAACAAATTGCGACTTTCTTTCTCGCTCGCACCCGTAGCCCGCGGCGTTTGCTCGCTCAGTCACGTCGAGTGAACATATGTTCGTTTATATCGACTACTATTGATGTTTACAACGCGAGTAAAAGATATTCACATAACAAGTATTCAAAATTTAACAATAACGGTTGTTTATATTGTCCGTTCGTTAATAGAATAAAATACAGTTTACTTTGGTATCAAACTATGGTTTTCTTCATTTTTTCTTACAAATCGGGCTTCAATAAAAGTATTAAGATCCAAGGCCACGCCGCCGTGACGCCGCCGCCGCCGAGAAAATTTTCGGTCCACGCCGCCGTCGTGAAATTGACCACTAGGAGAAAATTCAGTGTTTCATATGTAGAAATATATTGAGATAGAAGGGAATTATTCGGTGTTTTGTATGGGAGCCAAGCGTGTAAAGTTTTGCGTTTGGCGTTTGACGTCAAGAGAAGAGTGTAATTTAGTGATGGAAAACATACATTTTCCAAGTTTCAAATCTCATAATGTTGACGGCGACTGAAGTTGACGGCGAGCGAAGAAGGTCCCTGGCCCTTCTTTGTAGCATGCAAGGTACACTCTTTCCTTCTATCTTGATAGATTTCTGTGGTATCATACTTGCCAATTTTTATGGCATACAACAACTTCCTTAAGACCACCACCTCAGGACCCTCTTCATGTCGACATCCCGCTCCCCGGCAGGGCGGATAACTTAGCCGATGACTTAGTACAGCTGACTCAGACTATTACGGACAATGTCGCACTACGTGCTGCTTTGCGCAGGCTAGTGCGGCGACCGAGACACATTCTGACTGACCCTGATGACGTCATCACGGCCACCATCAAACGATGGTACCCTGAGGACGTCATCAGCGACCACGACAGTGACTCCGACGTAGTACACGACGCCGACTATTACTGGGACAGACAAAACCACGACACACGGCCAACTCCACATGCACGACGTCGACTCCGCCGGCGGGGTCGGCCACCGCGTTAGCCCCGCACAAAATCTCCTCTCGATAGTACATGCATTTTAGACAGGACTACAACTCACAAGACCTATCTACAAACCGTATTCAGCTAGGTACACTGACCTTGGTTCGAGTGCCCTAGCACGCCAACGTTTTACTAGCTGCGGCCACCTACCTCCATGCAGTCCGACTATTGTTACAGCCTTAAAGGCTAGCAGTGTACAAGCATAAAAAAAAAAAACAAAAAAAAAAAAACTTCCTTAAGGGCTTTTTATCCAGTGAGTAGTTATTTGAGCCACTTGCAGTGTTAATCGTCATTTACATAACTAACTTAAAATTATGTATCTACGATTGACACCAATACATAAATACAATGTGTTTATGCCATGATGGCAATTTCTATGGCATCAGTGCTAATGTATTTGCTCCAGGGTCAGAGACCACATTAGGGTAAATCACTGAAAATACTTAGTTTACATACAATGTCATTATTTTGTAAATACGGGTTAAATCGACCAACATAATAGGAAAATTACATTTAGGTAGGTGGACATTACAATGAAGTTGTTTTGATTTTTTTGATTAGCCTTACCATGAATTATACACCGTGTTTTTTTTTATTTCCGTTAAATTCGACACGTTGCTTTGTACGTTTAGATTTTTTTAACGTTTTAACCGAGTTCCAAAAGAAGGACGGTTCCCAATTCGTCTGTATGTTTTTTTTGTGTGTTTGTTCCCTGATTACTCGAAGATGACTGAACCGATTTGGAAAAATCTTTTTTGTTTTAAAGGCTATACCTCCCCGAGGTGGTCCCATTGCAACCAAATCAGGATCTGATGATGGGATCTTATAGAAATCGAGGGAACTCTTCAAATATTATAGCGATTTTCGTATTTTTCTTAGTTTGTCGTGCATTTCTTATTAAAAATAAGTTTCTAGTATTAACCAACTTCAAAACAAAGAGCAATTTTCAGGTAGGATTGTTCCCCGATTACTTGAAGACGGCTAGACCGATTTGTTATTTAAGCATACCGAAATTGACTTGAATTTTTCTTTAAGAGATAAAAAAATATCGTTTTTTTTTTAAACTTTGTGGTCTCATTACTTTATATTTTTTATACATTTTTGGTGTATTTCTTTTGTGTTATGATAATTTCGTATTTTCCAATCCATGTGACTATATTATGTTGTAAAATTCAACATTAGTCAACATCCGAATTCTGACAGCTCATATATACTGGTTGGTGATTAAATTAAGATTATGAATAATGTAAAAACGGTATGAGTTACAACCCTTTGTTCTCCACTTGCCTAAAACGTAATATGCTTATGTCGCTACCTAAGTCGCACATTGTATAAAACGCCGTCACCCTAAGTATCATAATGCATTTATCCCTGTTTAACTAATCCGTATTAGGCCTAAAACTGTTTCACCTATATCGCGATAAGACTCACGCGCATTAGGACTACGTCTGGATTGAGACTAAAACGCGTTAGGGCTAAAAAGTCTCAAGCCGAATACGCGTTATGATGAAAACGCATTGGGGCTAAAACGCGTTAGGTCTAAAACGCATTATGACTAATCAGAAGTTTGGTGTCTTGAATCGAAACTTTGTGACTGGTATGTTAACTCAATCGTTCTCTAGCTTACGAATTCAATTGGCCAGCAAAAATCAAACCAAGATAACAAATTCCGATTTCGATAAAATATTCCGATTTTTTCTCATATCTTTGAAGTTTAGGCAAAATGCGATTACGTCACTTAGAGAATTATGCATTGAACAGTTTTAGGCAAAACGCGATTTAGTCAGTTGAAGAATTGGGCTTACGCCATTTAAATAGGAAGTTTAGGCAAAACGCGATTTAGTCAGTCGAGAAATTAGGCAAAACGCGAATTAGGCACGTTGTCGAAACAGACAGTCTACTATATAGACAAAGAGCAAAATAGTCTGCGAGCTACATAGTCTTAATGCAAGTGAAGATTAGGCAAAACACGAATAAGTCATATTGCGTTTTAGGCAAGCGGAGAACAAAGGGCTACAACATTAGTTTCTTGGAGAAATTAACTTAATTAGAATCTGAAGAATGTGCTCCGAAGTTAATGGAAATTAATAAAAACACGGTGTATATGGTTCGAACTCAACTTACTATCAAATGACTTCATGTTCTTCAGTACTAATCCTTTAAAATTGGTAACTAAATATTTTTACTAAAAAAATCCGACCACGGTGCACTTTAAAAGTGCATAAAATCAGCCTTTTTGTTTATTTTAACGAACTTCATAACCAGTGACACTCGCGCCATCAAGACGAATCTAATGATGTACCATTTATCAAAATCGGTTGTGCCGTTGAGTAGTTACGAGCGGACATAGGAACGGACATATATACATACATACAGGTCAAACACATAACCCTCCTTTGGGCTTCGCCGCAGTCGGGTAAAAAAATAATGAATTTTAATGTACAATTAACGAACAAACCGAGTGTGAGTGGGACCCAGGCTAAGCCTAATAACCGAGACCGCGCTCCGAGCTCGCTCCCACCTATGGCTGCCGATCCCGCTCATCGCGCAATGTCGTGGCCAGGCGGTGAGGCATGTTCTATAGCTTGGCAACTTCGTTGGTGACACTCACATGTGTGCTTTTTGTTATGTGCAGCCGTAACTACTTACACAAGCCACCGCCAACACGAACGGCGACCGACGGAGGCAGCCTCCGCAGGCAGCCAAGCTATAGAATGCGCAGCAGTGATTTTTCTGTACAGTGCAATGAGAAGTTGTGCGCCGATTCTGTCTTCACTTATTTACCTACCTATAAATGTTTTCAGATCTACCTATTGGCGGCGCCACCAAGCCGGACAGTCACTGCGATTTTCCGTATACATTTGAACTTGTTAAATGGCCCACTTTTAGCGTTTTTATTCCCTGAGACAGCTTCACGACAGGTAAATATGATCTTTGCTATTGTTATTTTTTAATGTTAATTAATAAATGCAAACCCATAATTAATCTTAGTTAATTTGTAGTAATCCAAGGCTGAAGGACAGATTAGCTCGCTATATCAGTAGCAGCCTACTCACTCTTGCTTTGAACAACTTAAATTCTATTGCAAAATGTTGTTATTTAAAAAAAATGTGACGTGATTTTTTTCAAATACATAGTACATAGTTAAATAAAAAATGCCATCTGGAAATAAAATTAATTGATTTTCATAGCTAAATACATGAAACTTATATTTAAATATGGTTTTTATTCTAGATTCCGGCGGAGGCTGCATTGTACTGGATACAACATGGCATGATGTGTGTGATACCGTACTATCTTTTGAGAATTGGAGGTATTTTTATTCTTGAACCCATTTTATTTTATGAGTTCGTTTTTACATTTAGTTAATTATTTCAAAAATACGTGATATGATATACGTGTTGCCGCCAACTGGTTTAGTTAGCCATTTGGTTAGCTGCTGGTTTGTTAGTCAGCTTGTATCCCTGAGAGCAGGAATAGAAGCCCCGCGCATCGGGGCTTCGTCGACCTGCTGGCGGGTCACAATTTAGTGAAAATGCTAGGCAGTTAACCAAATGGTTAACTAAACCAGTTGGCTGCGACATATATAAGTAATTTGATATTCATAGAAGAACAATATTTTTTCAGGTGTATACAACATTGAACCGCTTGGTGATTTCAATTGGGCAATTGTCAGTTATTGCCTCAATCTGTTGTACCACTTCATAATTCTACAAGCTATAGCAATAGTAAGTATAACTTTGCATAAAAAATATGTATGTCCTCTTGAATGCCAGTTTTCTTGTCATATAAATGTCTCCCATAGGTACAACATGCCAAATGAAAGCTCAACTTAAAAATGGCTTAGGATATTAGTTTCCGCAGAGCAGACGGTCACTTTAACTGTGACATAAAATCCGCACGAAGTCACAATGTTTTGACGTGACACAGCATCGATTACACTGCGTACCGTGTTGGGACTGGAAAATTATAGTTTCCAACTATAGTTACAGTATGTAGGCAGTGGGTGTTTTGTTTCTATCACGTCTTGTTTTCGAGGTACACATTGATAACTGTTTTAACTAAACTGTTATTAAGCGATGCATATAAATAAATAAATAGGATGAATTAAAGTAGGGACTTACTTTTTTAACCCCTGACGCAAAAACAGGGGTGTTATAAGTTTGACGCCAATGTCTGTTTGTCGGTGTGTCTGTCTGTGGCATCGTAGCTCACGAACGGATGGACCGATCGATGTGGTTTTTTTAAAGCAGGTTTCGTTACGGGTGTTGGTAGCTATGTTTGGTAAAAATCGATCAAGCAGTTTGAAGATCAGCTCTTTCAAAATTATGCAAGGCATTTTCGGCATAAAATTGAATTTTAGTACAAAAACAACATTTAATAACCACATTTTTATAAAAAAAAACCCGGCCGCGGTGCACTTTGACGTGCGGTGCACTGCATAAAATTCGCCATTTTGTTTATTTTAACGAACTTCATATCCAGTGACACTTGCACCATCAAGACGAATCTAATGATGTATCATTTATCAAAATCGGATGTGCCGTTGAGTAGTTACGAGCGGACATAGGAACGGACATACATACAGGTCAAACACATAACCCTCCTTTGGGCTTCGCCGCAGTCGGGTAAAAAGCATGACCTACAATTAAAAAATTTAAAAACCCCTGACTAAAAAAATCTATTTATTGGCTTTTTATGTTTGAAGGTAAGTTGCTGTCGCAGGACCTATTTTATAAGCAGTATTACAACAGAAGGTCCCTCGAGAGCAACTAATCTTAAAACATAAAGGCCAAGAGATAGGTGGGTAATATCAACGTTGCCAGATTATTTTTTCGCCAAGTCGGGATTTTGAAAATTTTTGAGTATAAAAGCGGGATTCTGTCGTCTAAAGCGGGACATAGGTGGTAAAAAAAACGTATATAATCAGAAGTTCTTCAATATTTATCTTTTTTTATTCGAGTTTTAAATTACTTGTCTGTGCCACCCACCCGCGCTTCCTCAGCACGCTGCACGCACGGTTGAGTTATCTCCGAAAAGCGGGACTGAGTCTGTCCCGCGCGGGACGTTTAACTTTGATTTAAAAATCGGGACGTCCAGCCAAAATCGGGACGTCTGGCAATGTTGGTACATGTTATAGGTATATTATTTTCGCGTTTTTTTAGTTGTTTTTTTTTTAATAGTGTATCGCAGTGTTGTTTTTGGGGAGATATATGAACGATTATGTGGTTTCAGCCTGCCCAAGTGAACCTGAACCACATGATCTGCCCAGCGGTGCTCGACCCCTTTGACGGGCCCTGGTACCGCGTGGCGGCCGTGATCCACCAGGCGCTACTATGCCCACTCCTCTGCAAGACCTACTGCCTGGTTGCCGACTTCTGCCTTACCAAGTTCCCGCCCACGAAGGTCAAACCTCAACTTAAGGACTTCTTGCAGGACAAAGACAACAAATTAAAAGACTTGTAGAGGCATGCTAAACTCTTCACGGCTGTAACCCCTTTCAGGGTAGCTAGAATCTCTATGAAATTGCCTAATGTAGTACCTAAAGAACAATATTTCATCGCGTCCATTTCGTTTGGGTGATTATTGTTGATAATAAGCTAAATTAATTATTAGATCATGATCTCTTATAATAGAGAGGCCATATGAAAATAATATGGGTCGGACTGAAACCGACGAGCTGTATCGTTGTTACCATTCGTAATGTGTTCACCAATGATGCATGTTGTCTCTTTCTAAATCCATGAGGTGTAAAAGTTGGCGCCCGGACCAATACGCCTCGCCCGAGCCTAATTGAGTGGTGCAGTTTGGCTTTAAAAGGTTCTATAGTCTCTGTTACACTTTAGTCTGATTAGCCGTATCTGGCATTACATAAATTACAAATTTTAAAATTTAACCGACTTCAAACCTGTTCCCGTAATTATGTACACTTCCTAACCATAATCTGTTAAAAAAATGCAAGAGTTACCATAAAAATACCCAAATCACTGTGCTATTATACAGGGCATCCCACGAGTTTGCCATATGTGGGAAAAGCACCTCCAAAGAATCGAATCCGCTAAACGTTAAATAAAACACCAGTAATTTTACTGTACCAATCAAAAGGCTCGATCATGACGATTGTAATCATTTGTTTCTTCTGAATAACCATCGAAATATAATAATTATGGAAGCGTAACGGACGCTCAAAATCGGCCCCACGAAATACGTACCAAAGGGGCGGAGGTAGTACTTATTATTAGTCTTGAAGAAAAAACTATAGCATCAAATGAATTTCTTACGTCAGTAGGTTTATAATTGCAACCAATCACATTTTTTTCTCTTTAAAACGACGCCGGATAGCGTACACCAAAAATAAAGTTAAGGGGACTATTTTTTTTAACGTAGGTATTTCTACTATTTATTGGCTGCATCAGATTCTGAATATCTTTACGGTGTACGCTATCTTGACGGACACCAATTGTACTTTTTGGGTTATTCTTGATCAGAATCGTTTGTACTTTCGAACCTAATACACAAAATATTGTGTCCCTAATTGTTGTATGGAAAATTATGTTTCCAGTGCGTCACATCCATAGAAATAAAGAAAAAACTTCCATACAAGCCGTGACGATTGGGAATGGATATGTAGGGACACCATTTTTCTTGTATTAGATTCGTAAGTGGGCTTTTTTATTTAAAGTGCGTTCTTAACTGACAGTTAGCAGGTCGTCACAGAACTGACGATTAGTGTCAAACTCCATCCATCTCGTCACGGACTGACAGGTTAGACGGTATTTGAACATAGCTTAAGTTTCGCCTAACCGTAGATTTTAAAATAAAAATGCCCAAGTACAACCGATTCTGAATAAGAAATACCCAAAAGGTCAATAAGTAATCTAAGAAAAAAAACACATGTATACCTTTTTGAGAAACACCTATATAACTCGCGCTCCCGCTCAAAATGGCTCCCTTCTTGAATAATTTCGTTTACCGTTGATTTATTTATTGTTCCATGGTGATTAAAATATTATTTCTAAGTTCAATCTGTAACTCCTGCACACGACACACGGCACGATGAGCACGACATACTCAATATTGACAACATTTTTAAATGAAATTTATGATTTAATGGTCTTTCTTTTATTTAAAATGCCATGTTATTAGGAAGAAATAAATGCTTATGATTGAGCCATTAGATAGGAACAGAAAAATGATAGGTTTTTATTCACATTTAGCGGATTCGATTCCCGGTTCAGACAGGCGATTATTTAAAATTCTTTGTTGAAAGATAAGAAGTAACTTTATTGATGACTCATAAGCAAGAGCTGGGTTTTACAAGCACGAAATAAAATAAATATCGTGCACGCGTTTGAAGTCGGTTGGTATTCTATTGTTTCGGATGATATGTTTTGAGTTCTTTGAATACGTACAGTTTGGATGTACCCAGAGATGGGCATTATTCGAATAATGTTTTATTTAAATGATCATTCGAATAAAAAATAATTTACGATAGTTCTGTTTAGTTATTATTTTTTCGAGAAAAGTCAATATGGTATTCCAATAAATAATTATTCGTGGCAATTCATTCGTGAATAAATCATCCGCGAGTAAATTATTCCACGAATAATTTATTCTAATAAGAATAATCATCCGCCAATTTTATTCGTCATTCGCGAATAATTTGGTTATTCTTATTCGTTATTCGAATAAATTTTGCCCATCTCTGGATGTACCTACAGTGTAACGGCCCAGCCACGACATCAGCGGTGAACGGAGGCCATCGGCTCCCACTCATAGCCTCCTCAAGTTCGGAGCTGCTCGCCGCTGAGGTCATGGCCGGGGGCTTATCCTCACCTGTTACCACCAACTTCTTACCGCTGGTAACAGCTGGGTTTTTTTCCATCTGTTACCAGTGCCAACTGCTGTGATGTTTTGACTCAGTATTCACCACTACTGGCTCAATATTACAGGGTTCTAATGGTTCTATGTTACTTTTCAGGGTAGTTCAAAATTAGACTGTGCGTTCATGACAAGTGTCTAAATTTCAATTCGTTAAAAGTGAAACATGGCATAGAACCTTGTAATATTGAGCCAGCCAGACAAGAAAAAATCCAAGTAGTTAGCACCGCGTTTTTTTTTTAATATTTCTAGAGATAGAAAAAGCATGGCAAAAAAATCTAAGTGCTTCGAAAGGTAACAAGTTGGTGGTAACAGGTAGGAATAACTCTGACTTACCTGCCTCACGTGCCACTTTTGTGATATGGATAATTGGACAGCAAGTTTAGAAAGCGACATCTATAGGCGATAACCACGACGTCGCTCGTTGGTATATTTATGTTTTCAGTGATATGAAAATCGTAATGTTGCTAGTTTCTTCAACTTGGCCTCTACATATTTTATAATGCAGACAATTCTGGCTTATGAAAGTTGAACCTTAATGATTTACTTACCTGGGTCATTTTCATTTTAGGTGTACGTAACACAAAAGTTACACACAAAAAAAAAATCGTTCCGTTACGTAGAATAAATTTTGTGTGTAACAAATATTAATAAAGGGTTGTTCACACTGTTGTATTTTCTTCTCGTAACGTAAGCAATAAAAAAATTTATATGTATGTAATAATTTAAAAATTATAATATCACGTGATCATAAATTTTGTAGCCAATTTCGGTATTGCGATGCGTACAAAATTTACTATCACTGAAAATTATAATATAATATGTATGAAATCGTGTTTTGTTTTGAAGGTAAACAAAAATAAAACTACATAATTAGGTGAAAGTTCTATTTTACAGTTTTAAAATGGTATAGAAGTTCAATAAACGTATTTTTCGTTAAATCTGTCAAAAAAATAAAAGCTTGCAATAATAGAGTTTCAGTCGTGCATGCAGCTTTACCATTTTTTGTTACGTAACACACTGTAACACAGAATTGTGTGTAACAGCAACGTTACACCGAACATTCAAATTTCGCGGTATCAACATAACCTTCGCCAAATTACAGAGACATTGTACGACATTTTATGATTACTGCCATTTGTATTACATCGTTAATAATATGACTATGCGATTCACAAAAGTTTTTATGTTATTTATGTGTACTTACCTCTTAAATTCACGTTACACTTATAAAAAACAGAAAGAAAAATCACGTGTGCGACCTGTTTGCACCGTTCTCAAACTAAAACAATATGGCGACGCTGTCATTCGTCGATTGGTAGAAGCCTACAATGTTGCTAGACCAAAATAAATTAACGATGCGTTCAAATTACTTCAAAATTTCGAATTATTGGCTCGCGTTACACACGTTACACAGAAGACGAAAAACGCGGGACATGTAGTTAAATTCGATTTTCTCCTGGTTTGTTATTGTTTCGTTGTTAATAACATTATTAAAATAAAGTACCATCGATGCTGATATGGATAGTGGTAAATATATGTATGCTTACATAGAAAAATAATTTTTTATTGATATTTTTACATGTAAAAATGGAAGTGGGACATCGCTCTTTTGTATGGAACGCCAAAAAAGTAGTATTTTTATTTAATTATTTTGAGTACAAAATAAAAGATATCTCAATTAAAACCTATTCCAACCTGTAGGTAAATGTGTTAATAATATAATTAACACTTAACATCTACGATACTGTAATACGTAGTTTTTTTTTTAAATCTTTTCGAGTTGGGACAAGAAAAAATAACCAAATGGTAACCTAAAATGAAAATGACCCACCTGGCAACAATAACTGCAGTGTGTCCCACGCGTATGTCACATCGAGGAAAACTTATCTATTTTACCTTACAAGCTTTTTTTAACTTGCAATATATGTAAGTATGTACCTATGTAACTGTTTGTTCGGGTGGAATCTTGCAACTCAATTTTGATATCTTCGACCAATTGAGCTGAAATTTTGCAAGAATATGTAAATCAGATGAGAACGCAATATTATTATGACATGGAGCTGATCTGATGATGGAGCCGGGTGGTAGCCAGAAGCCAGTAGTCCATTTGATTAGTTTAGACGTGCGATTTGCGAATATACAAAAACAGTTCAGTAAATTTAATATATCTATTATGAATATGAAATGCTTATTTACTTGATGTTAAAATAAAGTCTGCCTTAAGCAAATTTCTCTATATCCTTGCAGTGACAATAATGGGATAACCTGTACAGTCGGCTAATGTAAATCTTATGCACACCTAGAACCTTGTAAAATTATAATTGACGTTTTTGTTTAAAATTCACTTTTCTGTATTCTGTTTGAAGTTTTGCTGTGACAAAGTTGTTAGAGCGATATAATTATCATTGGTCTACTACAGTGTTACGTAAGATAATACTATACTTACATTTTGAGAAAAGCGGTGCCTTGTAATTGAATCGTTTTTGTTTGACTTTCAGCGGCCACCGGTCTGTATAAACTGCTTTTTAGGTATTATTTTTACGGGTTAAACTTTGAATTATCAGGTAATTATAAGTCAAATTATGCTTAGTAATGGTTGAACCGATTACGGACGAAGTCTGTGTTTGATAGCGATTAGGTACATTCAAGTAAATTAAAACCGGAACAGATCTGTGGTAAGTATAATATTTCTGTCAGATACCCACCTACTTTTCGGTCGATATTTGATCTAAGTTAATTCGACTGTACCTAACCTAAACATTAATAAAGTAAAAAGTAAGTTTTAGGGTTCCGTAGTTTGGGAGGAACAGGAACCCTTATGATTTTGCCTTATTCCTGCGTTTGTCCGTCCTCTACATTTGTACTTTCTTTGGTCGTAAATATTTAAAATGTAATATTTTCAAAATGGTCAAGTTCTGATACCTATTTATAACTACGGAACCCTACGTTATTTAGATGTGAAAGCACTTGGCTGGTTTTTTAACACCCAATTTCACGCAAACTTACGTCGTACATTCTTTCAAAACACTTAGCTTTCTTATAGTAGTATCTGGAACAAGTACCAATAAGTATATAATAATAAAACGCCTAAATATAACTATTTAAAACTATCATGAATATTTGATATTATGCTTTTCGCATATAAAACTTAGAATATTCGCGGTGCCATCCGTGACAATTTTGAGTGCATAGATAACTTCTACGCAATAAAAATACCAAATCGTACTAGTCATAACGATTCCGAGAAAGCAGTGGCGTAACTACAGGGTGGCAGGGCTGGCAAAATGCCACGGGCCCCCGACCCAAAGGGCCCCGGCGTAAGTATAACGTTAAAATAATAAAGCTAATGATAGGGCCCCCATTAAAGGAATTTGCCACGGGCCCCAGATGATATAGTTACGCCACTGCGAGAAAGTGAAACATTTCTATTAGTTTTTATCTTTTACTACAAAATCGTTTATAATACTTATATATGCAAGCTTCCATGTAAGTGTACTTTTACGGAATCTTGTAGATGTTGGATAAATAAACAAGTTGACCACGGAAAAGGATAGATTGCATATTTTAAAACTCGCAGGGGCACTATTTTGCAGAACTATCTGTGAACTTGTGACAGAGGGCACTTAGGTACCTACCCTACTTCAAGTACCGAGTGTGTTGGATTGTGGTGACCATAAAGTAAATGTAGGGCAAATTAGGATTCGAAATAGGGAGCATTCGTATCAAATGTTCATAAGCAAATCTCCAATAGGGAACGTGCACGACGAAGGTGCTGCCAACTGGTGCCGCCAATCTAAATGAAGGACGATTAACGTCAGAGTAGCTACGACTTACTATTTTTGACATTGACACTTAGATATTGTCATTGACAGCTTGGTTAGACAGGGGTGATAGTTTCCTTTATTGCCCGCCCGTGTCCCTTTTGTCGTTTAGTGCTGCCACCTATAGTTCGTGCACGTTCCCTATATCCAACATGCTAATTTGTTCGTATTTGTATACATATATTGTGATCCCCATTGATTTTAAAATTATAATATGAAATATAGATACAGTTGTTAGTATAATGAGTCACCAAAAAAGGAGTGTCTTATCAGAAATAGGAGGATAGACCAACTTTTAGACCCATACTTATTGTCCTTACAAGTTATCATTAAGTACTTTAATTCTCTATTCTACCCATTCGATTTTAAGGATATCCATAATATCCATTCCACGACAAATGCATTTTATTTATTACCTATTTCATTATTTAAGTAGTGACTAAAAAGTGTAGTGCCTTACTATATAAGTCAAGTTATGTGTATTGTATTTATATTTTGGCGATTTGAACACATAATTAAACGGGTCTAACGCGATAAATATAAATTACATTTGATTTTTGATAAACTATTGGGTCAGCTTAAAAATGAAAACAATAAAAAATGTAGGTAAAACTACGTTTGAATGTATTACTTTTTTGAAAATAAGCCGTTTTACAATTTTTAATAAGTACCCCGTATTTTTTTACCATTGACTTATTTATAGTCTCGATCTTAATTTAACCCATTCACGGCCAAGCCTTCCCGCACGAACACTATGCGCCAGGCCCCCATACAAATTATTTTTCGCTAAAACTCATGACGCGGCTCATGCGTCTTGGGCCTGGCGCTCCCTGTAAACGGCGCGCCGCTGACAAGATGACGCACAACTTCATCCATCAATTCCTTAAAATTCATCCAGACACATAGGTACACTTACTTAGGAATACAATAAATAAAGAAGTATGAATATTTTTTAAACTATAAAGTTCCAAATGTTTTAACAAAATCCCGTCAAGGGTGGTCCTAAAGCATGAGTTCACAGGAGTTCTTAATATCTGTTACGCCCTTTTTATTACTAAACAATCAAGTGCTCTCTATCACCAGTTCATTTACATCCATTTATTACTTAACACAGCCGTTGCAAATCTGACCAATCATGTGGCTCATTGTAGGTACCAATGTATAGTAACATAACTTATAAATCGTGTTTGTGGCTATAGTGGAATTCGTTATTGCGCTATTTATTTTATATGCAATTTTTTTCTCGTTTTTTACGCACCTCAGTATAATTAAATATCGCAGACCCGCTAATGGTGCTGTTGACATTGTTTAGATACTGAATTATAGGTTTAGTACCTAGAAATTGATGAAATGAACCTGAATATTTTAAGTAGGTACCTAAGTTGAGTTTATAATTTTATCCCTATATTCTTATAATGCTTTAGCTGTATAGTTTTAAAGTTCTAAACAGACCGAATTCATTTAATGAATCAAAGGTTTTCGTTTCGACGCCGACGGCCCTTCCGCCTGCTGGTCAACACTCCCAACACGAAGCGGAAGTTTCTTGTTGTTGTTGGACAAATGCTCACCTCATTTCAGAATAGACATGCTCTATCTACAGCAGGCACCACCAGCGGGTCCGCGATAATGTTCTAGTATTTATAACAAAATCTAAAAACAGAATTTCAGAACTTGTCAACAAAAAAAAAATGCTGCATTTAACATTCACTTCACAAAGTACCTAATTGTATGTAGCACGTAGTCTGCCACTTCAATTAACTAAGTATCTGTCAATCAGAATAGGCACCTAATTTTGATCAAATGGAATAAAAATATTAGGATGTTGTATGCTTTAGCAAAATAACCTTCGAGTGATGCCCATTTGCCCATACCTACATCTAAAAACGGGAATCTAAATACATTTTTTGATTATGATATATCTCAGGAAGGCTTTCAGGGTTCATAATTCCACCTGTTGGCATCACAGGGGCGAGAGATATTTTTCACAACAGTATCCTTATCACAATTGGGCCTACATCCCGAATGTCTTCGTTCGAAGTTCGTTTACTGCCGTCCCGCTCAGTCAAATATTTCATCATTCTGTGACCTCATCAGTAGCACCTGATGGTACTTGAAAATAATGTGGAGTGTTTTGGCACCTGCTGTTGAAAAACCTCTCGGCACCGTGCTGGGCACCTGGTGGATCGTAAGCTAAAATTAAAACGGATCACTCACGTTATACAAAAGACGAGACATCCACTCGACATGTTCGATTCGTTAAATTTTACTTCCTATAACAAACCACCCTTAATATCTGAATTTTTAAGCCAGAATCTGATCTGACCTCAATCCATATCTAATCCTAACTGTGACAGTAGGTATCTAACAATTATCTAAACGATTCGTTTCCTGATGTTGATGTTTTAACCTAAACCTTGAACAAGTAAAATATTACCTAATAATTACATACAAATTACAATAGGCATTACAATATAAACACGGAGATCAGACATGTTTCAGTTACCTAATGCTAATTGATGATCGTAATTTGGGCCTAGTTTCAGTTTCAGTAGTTCGGTGATTTTAGTCCGGTTCAAACAAATATATATACTAGGCCGTAATTTGCGTTATCTTGGTTGGATTTCAACATTTTACAAGGAACGCGAATTTTAGGTTCGAATAAAGAGATTTTTGTGATTGTTATAAATACTTACATGGCATCTTTCAATAGGTAGGCCTATTGAAAGATGCAATGTAGGTATTTTGCGCTGTTCGAGGTTAATTAAAAAGTCGAGTTGATAAAAATAATGTCAATTAATTCTACAATCAATGTCGTCACAGAAAATTAAAGTAATTAATTATTTTATTTTGCTATTGGCTATATATTATGGGACGGGAACATAAAAAAGTCAATTTACTTTGACAAGGCATACCTACTATATGAAAGAAACATGATGTTTCCTTGTTCGTTTTTTTAATGCGGATAAATTACACCACATTTTTAAGTTACGCACAGGACTTTAACCTAAACGCCATCTATGGGAACTTGTATTACACACAGGGCTGTCTTTAACCTATTGGAGGCCTTGGGCATATTAGGATAATGGGGCCCCTATGACTTTGACAGAACACTATTTTGTTAGATCCCTACCCCTATCGATAGCGGGGCCCTGGGCACTTGCCCAAAGTGCCCACTGGGAAAGACGGGTCTGATTACACATGTATCTCACCTCGTTGTACAACTTTACAGCTATGACGATCGAGCGAGAGATGGTGCTAATATTAAACTATATGAAAGAAACAGGTTTAGGTTAAAATCCTATTAAACCAGAACGATACAGAAGTCAAAGTAGATGGCAAAATTAAGGGCACTTGCTGGGTGCTCCGGTGGTCGAAGTGGTAAAGGCGCTGGGCCGGAAATCCAGAGGTGACGGGTTCGATTCCCAGTCCGAGTGAGTGAGAGGAGTGAGCACCATTTAATTTTTCTCTGTACTTTGATTTCTTGTGTCTATAATATATTTGACAAGGCATTCAACGAAGACAAAGTGACATCTGTAAACCTATAAGGTCTAAAAATGGTCACTAATATTTACAGCGCTCACTGTACCCCCAAAACAAATTGAAAATCAAAAATCTTTATTTAAAGTCATTTTTGACATTGATATTATTTGTACTTACATTGGATCAACAAACATTACGTTTATGGTAATTACCTATAGGTAGGTACCTATTATAAAAATATACATTAGATATCTACAATTTGTGAAGATTATAATAATAATTCATAATACGTATTTCGATTGGACTGCAATGCAATCACTAATACTATCTAATAGTGAGCGCAAAAAATATCATGTCTTTGGTCATTGTATTTTGAACTCTCCCAACTGTGCATACAGATGTTTTACAGTGATTATTGAAGGAGGTAAATGGCAGCATAACCTTGATTTTTTTCTAATGCTTTACTAACATTCCTATTATCGTATGTACGGCCAAGTCTAAACATGCTTAGCTATACGATTTAGAACGTTATTCTCTATATCTACTTAAATTCCGAAATGTATCTGGTGTTGATCGAAATATAATGTATGGAACGATAACGTCTAACAAAACTGACGTTGAAATTTGCCCCACAACGCCCAGTTTTTAAAATCAATACGTCTTGTGTATCAAGTGGTATTGATAAGCAACTTAATGTATACCTACTATGTGTGAGTCTAAAATAATTTATGACAAATATTAGTATTCAGTTTGAGAAGACTTCATTTTTGGATAGATTGCATAACGTTTAAAAGACAAAAATCTGTGATTAGGTACAAGCTACTGACGTAAGAATTTCATTTGCCGCTATGGTTTTTTCTTCAGTACTAAGTACTAGATCCGCCCCGGTAGTAGGTACATATTCCGTAGGGCCGTAGGTTTTGAGCGTCAGTTACGCTTCCATACTTATTATATTTCGACCAATGACTAAATTCCTTAGTCTGAGATTTCGACGGGTGTTACCTCCACATTATACGGTAAGCCGTGACTGTACAACAGGAATATTTCATGCGTTCTATTCAACCTACCTATAAGCACACATCACACGTATATTAAAGCGGTATAGATTTCTAAAACACGTTGACCCTGGTTTCGGTTCCTGGTTTTGATTTTAGCCTCAATTCTAATACTGTGCCTACCTTTATACTCTGAAGCTCTGCTTTCGAAGTTCGTATTGTGTCGTCTCGCTTAGGTACTCAAATGGTTTGATGAGTATTATAACTGGCAGTGGCGTAGCGACGTAAAACGGCGCCCAGGGCACGCATCCAAACTGCGCCCCTTAACGACGAAGGCGCCCAGGGCACTCGTCCAAACTGCGCCCCTTTGTTTCCTGGTGACACCCGAGGCGGATGATTCATGTGAAATTGCGGTGGAGGGGGGGGGGGGGGTTGAATTCAAAACTGACCTGCCTGCACCACCCTCGCTACGCCACTGCTGGAGGCTGGAAAGTGAGAGGAGTCGCATGATAAAAACTTCGAACAAAGAGCTTCGAAGTACGAGTATATACCCGGATATTGTGGCAATCGACGAGGTCATTAGGTATTTAAATGTTCAAGTTTTACGAGGAAGTTAGGCAAATGTTACTTCAGCCAAAGAGCGTCTGCGAATATAGATTATAGTGATTTTAATGGAAGTATAGAACACCTAGATCTGATTGCGTAGAAAAATTAGGGCAAACACATAGTGTATTGATACGGTTGCGGAAAATTGTGGTAAAAGTTGTTTTTAAAATTACTTAGTAAGTACCTAGGTTTAAAGTGAAGCGGCCATGGGTAGTGTAGGCAATTCATAGCTAAGCTTCTGAAATTGCCTAAACAGGGCATTTGAAGTACAGTACAAAAATCATGTATCCTTTACCGATAACCATTAATGTAAACTGTGTAACAACCAGCTTCAAAAAAACGGGTCTCCAAAGCAGGGCTCGGAACCGGTAATTTGAAAAAACCCCCAAATAGCATATTTTGAATTATTTTATACTTTTTATGTAGAGCTTAATAATGTATTAATGTAATGATTTCGTATTATTAGATTGTCCGGTTAAAAAACGAAAAAATAAACCAATTTTTGTATGGTGGAAATACCGGTTCCCGAGCCCTGCTCCAAAGTAGGTACGGTCCGCGGAAGAGCCTACGGTCCGATCCGCGAGAGATCGTTCTCCAATGAAACAGCAGCACCCGTAATAGTACATTACACAACTATGGTGGTAAAACAAAGAAAATCGCAGATGTTTGCGGCCCGAGCTGCAAGCGAGGGACGTAAATATGCGATCGAGGGCTTTCTTTATTACCTCCCGTGTACATCATTTTATGTCTACACTTGGCCAGAAAGCGGCTTGATCCGTACGCGTAGCGTGCGGTAAAAGCTACTTTATGGTCGGTGTGGCATAAAAAAATATCTTAACTCTGTGGTCGACCATGTCGTGTGGCCCGCGTAAGATCAAAGGTGCCGTGTGCTATAAAAGTTTGGAGACTGGATTAGAAAATTGTGAACAGGATACATATACCTACCTACATAATAAAGATACAATCCTGTGACAAATTTAATAGACGGACTGACTGCGGAGCCTTAGTAATAGTGTCCCTAGGGCATGCAATACCGGTTTTACTTGTATGGACCAATACCGAAAAACCGGGTTTTTCGGTATTGGTCCATACAAGTAAAACCGGTATTGCCTGCCCTAAGTGTCCCGTTTGCACATAGCATTGCGTTTGCAATAGGTAGGTACGGTACGCCAAAAAAAAATCATGATATTCACCAAAATCTACTTCAGGTCTGTTAAAAATATATTTCAAAGGAGGGAACTCTTATTTCAATTACCTATATAATAAGGTTAAATAAAATGTAAAGATGGTGAAAACATTTACGAATTCCAGTTCATATGATATGAGTGCTTGTATGAAATGGAAATTATTAGGTACTCGACACTTCCTTTACTCAAATATCAATAATATCTGCTTTGCTTTTGCTTGACGTTTTAGAAACGGTAATGTCTAAAAGTAACTTAGGTATATTCCATGAAATTGTACCAAAATAATTGTTTTTTCTGCCATCCGGCCGGAAAGCGTCACCATGCCGGCCGCTGCGCTAAACGAAGATGCCGCTTTCTGGCTCCGTCGAACAGAAAAATAGTATACAAACTTGGCCAGTAAATAGGAAAGCCTCACGATTACATGTTGTAATGGTAAGTAATGTCCTATTTTCCTAAAGAATGCACTAGTTTGTTAAGTGACCATTTGTAGACCCTTGAGCTTAAATTGAGCCTTGGTTTTCGAAGTTCAGCTTCGAAAATCAAGGCTCACTTTTAGCTTTCTTGAGACTTTAAATGCTCCAAAGATAGTTTTTATTTTCTTTAAGATACAGAGTTTATTCGAGTCGAGAGCTCGAGCCGTCACAATATTTGCGTGCCTTTTGACAACACTGGGTATAATAATAGACTCTGTTTTTCCTTCGGTTAGAGCGGTCGCCCCGAATGTCGACAAACTCCAGTTCGAGTTCGATTGGAATATAAGTTTTAATTATGTCCCAATATCATATATTAAAAATTGTCAGATTGTCACTAAACATAACCGCCTGTGGCCGCCGCGTAATTCTTGTGAGCCTGTGATTGAACGAAATATAATGTCTAGTTATTGTAAGAATTCACTCTGGTTTGTTAAATAAAGTATTGACTAAAGCAAATATGTTTTATTAAGTGTATTTATAAATTCTCTAGCATGTCTCATGTAGGTATCTCACTTTTTCTAGAGTCTAGAATAAGTGAGATACCTACATGAGACATGCTTGTTCACAATGGAACTAATGAGGCGGCTCAGAGTCGCACAACGAAAACGGATGATCGGAGTTTCTCTCCGCGATAGAATCAGAAATGATGATATCTGCACAAGAACCAAAGTAACAGACAGCTCGCACGACTCCACGGTTGACGTTGGGTAAGCCATTCAGCCCAGAGAATGGATAACCGTTGGGGCAGCGAAGCCTTAGAGTAGCGACCACGCATAGGTAAGCGCAGCGTGGGACAGCCCTAGAATAGCGGCGAGTCGGTGGATGCGATCTGCACAGGACCGACCGCACTCTATGGCGATCTATGGGGGAGAACTATGTCCACAGGAGTGGACAGTACAAATACTCGTAGGTACAGGTTGTCGTCCAGCCAATCGGAGGCTCGGGCGGCATAAGTATGGGGGCCACAGTTTATTTTTTCTATTTATTGATTTTAGAATTATTTACAAGGACAAAATGAAAAACTGCGAAAATTGCCAACCTTTTATTTATGTATATATTGAAGTGTTGTGTAAATGTAAAAATACTTTTATGAGGTTATATTTTATTGCCATGGGAAGGTATAATCTAGTATAAGTAGGTATTACCTCTCCATGTACCAGTGGCCCAATTTTCTTTTCCATCCAGAAACACGTATGAAATAAGACAACATTTCTATGTATAGCGTACGTTTTGGAATAGATTCAATCTCGACTCGTTCTCCATGGTCGTTACGACACGTCCGAAACGTCGAGGTAAATGTATCATGTATCAACCCGGTTAATTAGTAATGATTAATAAGTGAAAATCGTGAAGGTTTATATCAATATTTTTGATCACTCCCTTCTTGCCTATTATTGTTAATATCTAATTACCTATGAGTCATTATTTTTTTATCAGCTAAGGGTGATGTTATCGTCGTAACAGTGCAATTCCCCTTAGCTTTTCAATGTAGTAAATAAGTTTACACCCTCGAGATGCACCTTTTTTGCGAAGAACTAGTTAGTGCTTTCTCATTCATTAATAATGTAGTCACATCATTGGCAAAGGGATGTTCATAGTAACTAAGTTTCTTTGATGAGGTGCTATGCTTTCATTTTGACGGTAGAAACTGAGGAACTTTGCTACTCAGGACAGCTAAAGAGAATCAAACTGTAAATTGAAACCTCAAAAATAAAAATATAATAAACATTTCCGGCTTCAATTGTTACCAAAGGTAAGTTTCTTGGACATACTGTGATTGAAGAGTGTTATTTAATAATTAAATACTATTTCAATCATCAATTCTAAATAATACATAACAACTAGAGATGGGCCGACTAGTCGGGAATGCCGACTATTCAGCATCATTTGTAGTCGGCCGATTAGTCGGCAAAAAATGCCGAATATTCGGCACTATTGCCTAACGGAGAATATAGGAAACAGAAGAAAAAAAAACATATTTTTCTTAATTATTTTATATTTTAACGTACTTTACTCAAATAAAAAAAAATCAACTTAATTAAAAACTGATCAAAACAGGAACGCGTGACAACACATTGCGGGGAGACGAAACAAACCGAGCGTTTCCAACTGCACCCGAACATAGCTAATAATAATAACTATGATCGACAATGCCGACTAGTCGACCGATTAATCGTCAAATTGAGAACCGATTTGTCGGCAAATCCGTAGTCGGCCCATCTCTAATAATAATAACAACACAACAGTAGGTGAATTAATAAAATAAAAACTTTAAATTAAACTGAATAGATTTGTATTGCAGTAACAAAAATAGCAATAAGACATTTCAAATTTATACATGCAGTGATTGATAGAAGCTGCCACTATTTTTGTATCGACTAGATATAAATTTCTTATAATACATTTTAAACATATTATCTAAATGGGGAGGGTTACTATCAGCCATCCACTGGTGGACCTAGGTATACCATAGACACTTCTGTATTACCGTACACTGCTGATACAGTTGGGTACAGTCTTTTGTTAGGAAGACCTGAAAAGAAAAGTGAATTACTGATCTGTCCTAGCATGTAACATTCCGTTTCTTTTTTGTTAGCTAATATTTTCATAATGTATTTACCTTTAAATGCAACTCCTAGGAATTCATAATTTCTTTCAAACGATAGTGTGTTATCTTCGCAGTCTAGTATCACCCTTATCCGCTCACCTACCTAAAACAAATAAATTATACTTTAGTTAATTAAGGCATTCTGTATTTATAAATGTAGTAAATAATGAAAATAATTTTAGTTAATGAAATATATTAAATTTATTCACACTAACAGAATTGGTTAAATAATTCTGGTAAAATTAATATAAGTATACTTTCTCTTGAAATTTCAATGCTTACTTGATATTTTGGACAATTGTTAAGAAGTGGATAGTGTCCTTGAGTGTCTCCATTATGCAGCAAATGATTGTCCACCAGGTTCCATCCCCAACTCTGTTCATCAGCCCCTAATAACCCCACATATCCCTGACATTGCAAAGGGGCATCTTTGGTTGATATGCCCACCACTGCTACAGTACCCAATGGTCCTTCCCATATCACTTCCCAAGCATGACGCCCAAAATTGAAACCCATTTTGCCTCTACAGGCATCGGTGCTCTGTGCTACTGGGTTCCTGTGAACAACAAATAATATTGAACATAGAACAGTGCCGAAGTATAGGTTTCAGCTACACCTTCAAGGGTGGATTTTGAAATTTAGCACCCTGGGCCATTAGACTTTGCCACCCAAGCGACAGGCGACTCTCACGGCCCGTGTTGGCCTCCCCACGAGGCCTGTCGCCCTGAGCCTTGGCTATAGGATAAAATACGCCCCTGGACACCATCCTAGTATAAAATAAAAATAAATGTAATCAACAGTCCTAATAGAGCTAGATGATTTATAATTTTTTACCTGTGTAATGTGAATCCATTTGGTTTAACGTAAATGTTTCTAGAGCAGTCATGAGGATTCCATGCATGAAAGAAAGCCTTAAGTTTTGACTTGTAAGTTGTTAATGTGGAAAGCAAGTCTGACTTCAATACTTCTTCTGCCAATCTTTTGACGCAATGTATTCTCCAAACATCGTTGTTTTCATCACTAAGAATTCTGTACCAGCTCTTACAAACCAAAGAACAATTTCGAAGATCTTTCACACTTAAGTATGAAAATATGTTTTCCAAAACAAGATCCGGAACTAACTCTGCGATTGAGTAACCATCACAAACATGCAGGCCGTTTATAGAATAAGCAACTTGTTCCATTATTTTAGATGACTTGTTCGCACAAAACAAATTTGTTATCATCTTATCATGCCTTAAAATCCCAATTTAATTTACGTTGTCACGTCAAATCTGTCACATTGCGGTTTGTCAAATCGGTCAAATCAATAGGGGTGTAAACTTGACAGACTTCGTGTTTTATCATTAAAAAAAATCATAAAAGTAGTAACAAACAAGTGTGTTTAGATTGTTTGTTTGCTTTTACGATATTTTTTATTTATTATTGGTAGTTAATATTCTTATATTACACATGCACACAATGTATACATACAATTTTTTATTAACGTTTGATGTGGACTGCTCACCATGCAATTTTACCATCAACTTTTTGTAATGGTGCGTACACACCAAGCCAACGAACGCCAACGAATGGGCTTCGCCGGCCTTCGTTGGCCCAGTGTGGACAATTTAGCGAACGCCAACGAGCGTTCGATCATCGTTCGTTGGCGAGTGCCAGCAATTCGCAGCGTGACGTATCATTTTGACCTGCGTACACACCAAGCCAACGAACGCCAATGAAGGTTCGTCGGCGTTGGCTACCGCACGTTAGAGTCTGTGCGGAAAGAGAATAGGCGTGGCGAAAAACGGAACTAACCTAACCAGTATGGCCACAGAACAGAAAATACGGCACATACGGTAGAAAAGCATTACAGCGCCCCCCAATCTAAATCGTTCGTTGGGTGCGTTCAATGCGTTCTTTGGATGCACCTTCAATAATCAACGAATGTGAGGCATTAGTCGAATCAAATCAATCAAGAAAAATATGTCGTCGCTACCTCACTCCTTGTTTTTTTTTTTTTTTTTTTTTTTCTCTTTATTTAACGAGCTTTGTCACTTAAGCGACTATGCCGCTCGGTACTAATACAACATTTAACTAATAACTAATCAACACTTATAGATAACATGCTAGGATCTAGCGTTAAGACCTTTTTTTACTAATTTGTACAATAATTTAGCCTCTTTGGAATCAGGAAAACTCAATATATTGTTACATAGGCCTACATCCAACCTAAAGTTGAAATGTTGGCTTCTGAAAGCTTCATTCCGGACACATTCCATTATAATGTGTTGAACATCCTCTACGACACCGCACTCTTCACAATAGGGAGAATCCACTATCTTCATCAGGAATGCAAATTTGTTTAATGGAATGTGTCCAGATCTGAGCCGCATCGAAAGTACAAGTTCGGCTCTGCTCAGGGAGCAATCATCAATCCAGGGCTTGTTACAGGGTCTCGGTTGGATCGTGCGATACCATATTCCTTTTTCTAACGATCGCCTATCAAAATATTCTTTCCACATTTCATAACATTGATTTCGAACTGACCGCAAACATTCTGAGAAATAAGGTACAACATCAGTAGAAAACCCATCAGTGCATGCTTGTCTAGCCAATAGATCCGCTCTTTCGTTGCCTGGGATATTTATGTGTGATGGTATCCACTGAATCTTGATGTTCTTTTCTGATTTTAATGTACGAATATCTTTAATAATGGAGTAAGCTTTCGGTGCTCCTCGATAGGTCGAGGTGCATCGAGCCAACAATTGCAGTGAACTCTTAGAATCAGTGAATATTACAATATTGTTCCATTTCAATGAGCGTGCATACGAAAGAGCTTCTCCGATGCCTACTAATTCTGCGTGCATAATACATATATCACTATTTATCTTCAGTTTTATACCACAGTTTGTCTGAGGGTCATAAAAAGCCGCTCCTATACCGTTTTCGCCTTTAGAACCGTCAGTGAAAATCGCATAATATCCTGAGTAGTGAGAAGACAAGAAATCATTACAAATTTTTTGAAGTTCTGGACCCTTATAAGTATGTTTAGCTTTTTCTATAGCCTTAATAGCGGGAAATACTGTATCTGATATATCAATATCATTTACCCACGTGTCTAGCGAAAACATTTCCAATAACTCACTGGAGTGAATTCGCGTTTGATTTAGCGAATCATAAATACGCACAAGTAACGGTATTTTTTTTCCTTGCCAATATCTGTTTTCACAGTGGTTAGAAAGGGTAATAGTTAGTTCAACGATGGGAGATCGTTTTAGTGATTTGGACTTTAACCAGTATTTACCCGCCAAAAAGTGGCGACGTATGTTAAGAGGGAACAGACACAACTCGCTCTCCATAACGTGTATTGGTGTACTTTTAATGAAGCCACCAATAACTCTCATAGACTGATTTTGAATTCTATCAAGTTTTACTAAATTAGACTTGCAACTAGTGTCAAATAAAAAACTCCCATAGTCCAAACGACTTCGTATAATCGATATGTATAACCGCCTTAAATGTTTCGGGTGCATACCCCAACCGGGCCCAACCAAAACTTTAAATAGATTTAAGAATTTTAAGGTCTTTTGAACGATTTCATTTATATGTTTACCCCAGCGAAGTGTTGAATCTAACCATAATCCCAAATACTTAAAGTTATTGACTAATTCCAAATTGTTATTATTTATTTTGAGCTCTAAAGGGAAAGCGTTTCTTTTCCTACCTCTTGAAAATAGACACACTTTACTTTTTGTAGGTGATATATCTAGACCTAAATCAGTAACTAGCGCAGAGAATATGTTAAGTGCATTCTGAAGATCGGATATAGCTTCGCTGAGTTGTTTTTTAACCGTGTATAAAAGAAAGTCATCTGCATACTGCGACATGAATACAACATTTGAAATACGCTTACATATGTCCATGGTTGCGATGTTAAATAAAAGTGGTGACAACGGATCGCCCTGTGCGAGTCCTCGGCCACAACTTCTACTAAGAAAAGTGTTTTCAGCATAAATTTTCAGTTTTCTGTCTTTGAGAAAATTCCACAAATACGTACATATTTTAGAACCAATTCCAGTCATGTCCAATATCCTTAACAGTGCTACCAAATCAATGTTATTATAGGCGTTGTCTATGTCAATAAAACAACCTAAAGTGACGTATTTGTTGGTAAATCCTGTCTGTGTCCTAGTGACAAAGCAACTAAGGTTGTCTAAGCATGATCTGGATTTTCTAAACCCTGTCATTTCCTCCGCAAACATACGATTGTTTTCTAAATACCATTCTAACCGGTTTTGTAAGATAGTGTGAAGGATTTTACACAAACAAGACATTAACGAAATTGGTCTAAGACCTCGTTGACCTGATTTCGGTATAGGAATGATTAAAATTTCCCTCCATTGACTTGGAACAAAACTGTAAGACAGCACGTTATTATAGATATCAAGTAAAATATTCTTAGCATTACTTGGTAACCGCTTAATCATAGAGAATGATATGGCATCACACCCTGGGCAAGTGTCTTTGGATTTAATGCATTTTTCTAATTCCTGTATTGTGATCGGAGTTTCTAATTTTGAATTACTAGACCTGAAAGTTGGCTGTTCGGATGTCACATAGTCTGGTGTTATACTACCGAGTAGATTGCAGGCTTCATCTTTGTTAATATATTGCTCAGAGCCCCTATACCCTTTAAGCCACTTCATTTGTCGCCACATGTCACTTGAAGACGTAGTTTGGTCCACTTTAGAACAAAACGACTTCCAATTATCCCCTCTCGCGTTTCTAATCCGATTTTGTGCAATTCGAATTTTTTCCTGTAGCACCTCTAAATTATTAGGAGTTGGATTTTGTCGAAATAACTTTAAAGCCAAACGTCGTTCTGCTACCACTTTAGATAGATCGGCGTTCCAGTAAGGTTTAGGTTTGAAATTGTTTGAAGGATTCTGGTTAATTTTAATGATGGGTATGTAGAGATCAGCTGCTTCATTAATGGTGTCTATAAATCTATTATATGTTTCTTCAACTGACTGTGCTGTTGTAAAGTCACTGAATGTGATAAACCTCTTTACTCATTAAATTTTCTATATATGTCAAATCCTACAATTCTCATATGTCATGTCACGTTTTGCTAATTAAAACCTAAAGCTAGGTTTTGTCTTATTATTACAATTTAATTAGCAAAACTATCACACGTCCGCATGGACAAATATCTTAGACCGGAGCGGTTTGATGGGGACCCGTCACAAAGTTCGTCGGCCGCTGAATGGGAGCATTGGAAGAAAACCTTCACCAACTTTCTGGCGGTGCAGGATCCGCCCACCGCAGATCAGGTCAAGCTCACTCTACTTATTAATCACGTGTCTCCGAATGTATACACACATATAAGTGAATGCGAGACATACGAGCAGGCATTGAGTCTCTTAAATCGGCTTTACGTAAAACCTAACAATATTCTTTATGCAAGGCATGCTCTTGCCACTCGGAAGCAAAACAGCCATGAAACGATCGATACGTACATACAAGCTTTGAAACAGCTATCGAAAGACTGTAATTTCACCGATGTTGACAGTAAAACAAACCGGGACGACAACATACGCGATGCCTTCATAGCGGGTATCTCTTCAACAAAAATAAGAGAAAGACTTCTCGAAAACCTGTGTCTAACACTGGACGAGGCCCACAACCAGGCGCGCTCGCTGGAGATGGCTGAAGTCAACACGCTACACTATAATAACGTACCCGTGAACGCGACACTCGAAAATGCATCTAATAACATCAATAATGCGTCTGTTCCCAGCGGTACCGCTTCCGCCGCCACACGTGCTCTCCCGAACCGTAAATGCTTCTTCTGCGGGGGACGCGTTCACTCACGCACCACTTGCCCGGCTCGCGACGCAACGTGCCAGCTTTGTGCCAAGAAAGGTCACTTTGCCAACGTCTGTCGAAACAAAAATTCAACCAGTGCTGCTGCTGTCACGACTGACCCAGACAATATCAGCGCCTGCATTGTCGCTGCTTCACCGTCGTCATTACGTAAGGCTACTGTTCCTGCATATATTAAGGGCATTCGAGCTGAAGCGCTACTTGATACAGGGAGCTCCAAAAGCTTCATTAATTTCGAATTTTCGAAACTGTGTTCATTGAAAACGAAACCTAGTCAACAGACGATATCTATGGCCTCTCTTAACCATACTTCGTCAGTTAAGGGAGAAACTTGCGTTTCACTTACTTTGGGCAAACATACGTACGACAACGTGAGGCTACTTATTGTGGACAACTTATGTTCTGATATGATTATAGGACATGACGTGCTAGAAAAACATTCTTCTCTCGAATTCGCATTCGGTGGACCCAAGGATCCACTTATCGTCTGTAACGTTGCCGAGGCTTCCGTTCCCGCAGTGCCCTTATTCTCCAACTTAACTCCCGGATGCAAACCAATTGCTATCAAGTCTCGAAGGTATAGCGATGACGACCGACGTTTCATCGAGGAGGAGATAAGGAATCTTCTAAATGAAGGAGTCATCGAAGAAAGTAGATCACCATGGCGGGCGCAAGTGCTGATTACTAAAAACGCAAATCACAAAAAGCGTCTTGTAATCGACTACTCGCGAACTATAAATCAATATACAGAACTGGACGCCTATCCACTTCCAAGTATAGAGGAACTTATATCCAAAGTATCCAAATACTCTGTGTTCAGCGCCATAGACCTCAAAAGCGCCTATCATCAAGTACCAATCTTGCCAGAAGAGAAACCGTACACTGCATTTGAAGCTGCAGGAAATCTTTACCAATTTCGCCGGATACCGTTTGGCGTAACAAATGGAGTCTCCAGTTTTCAAAGAACCATCGACTGGCTTATTCGAACAGAAAAACTAGAAGGTACGTTCGCTTATCTCGATGACATAACTATTTGTGGCAAGACGCAAGAAGAACACGACAAAAATCTACAAACATTTATCATGGTCGCTAAAAAGTATGGATTAACGCTGAACGAATCAAAATCCATATTTAATCAGACCTCTATCAACATTCTCGGTTACACAATCTCTAACAACATAATCAAGCCTGACAATGACAGGTTAAAGCCTCTACTTAACTTACCCCCGCCGCATGACTTGCCCAGTATGCGAAGAGCCCTGGGCATGTTCGCCCATTACTCAAAATGGATTCCGAATTTCTCCGAAAAGGTACACGAACTAGCTACAGCCAAGATTTTTCCGTTGAGCAACATAATAATCAGAAAATTCGAAGAGCTTAAGAACGACATAGTCAGATCTTGTGTTCACGCTATTGACGATAATGTACCATTTACTGTGGAGACCGATGCATCAGAACACTCTATCGCGGCGACACTTTCTCAGGCAGGCAGACCTGTAGCTTTCTATTCAAGAACGCTGAACCGTAGTGAGCAAAATCATTCGGCCATCGAAAAGGAAGCATACGCTATCGTAGAATCTTTGAAGAAATGGCGGCACTTTCTCATTGGAAAACCATTTCTACTAGTCACCGACCAACGATCGGTCTCTTTTATGTTTGACAATAAGCATCCGAGCAAAATTAAAAATGAAAAGATTCAACGCTGGCGATTAGAATTATCCCCGTACAAATACGATATCTTATATAGGCCTGGCTCACAGAACTATGTAGCGGATGCTCTCTCGCGTGTCTGCGCCGTCGTTGAAACACGCCCGGCAAAGCTGCGATCACTGCACGAGGCCCTTTGTCATCCCGGCGTGACGAGGATGGCGCATTGGATACGTTCGAAAAACCTGGCCTATTCGATTGAAGACATCAGAAATATGACAAATGAATGTCGAACTTGCTCAGAAGTCAAGCCGAAGTTCATCAAAGCCGACCCTCAAAACAAATTAATCAAGGCCATAGCACCCCTAGAAAGACTGAGCATGGATTTTAAGGGTCCAGTACCGTCAAAATCGAGTAACAAATACATCCTGACTGTGATAGATGAGTACTCCCGTTTTCCTTTCGCCTTCCCATGCTCTGACATAAGCGCTAAGACTGTCATTCGACACTTAGATAGTATTTTTAATATGTTTGGCATGCCAGCTTACATACACTCTGACCGTGGAACATCATTTTTATCCGCCGAGGTAAAAGAATATCTTCACTCTCGACAAATTGCGACTAGTCGTACGACTCCATATAATCCTCAAGGCAACGGCCAAGTTGAAAGGCTCAATTCTACGCTCTGGAAAACAATACAATTAGCGCTGAAAACTAAAAGTTTACCAATAGAATGTTGGGAAGATGTTCTACCCCAAGCGCTGCACTCTATACGTTCGCTCCTATGTACTAGTACAAATTGTACGCCCCACGAGAGGATGTTTCGTCACTCTCGGAGATCAACAAATGGAGACTCGGTTCCGACATGGCTAACAGGTTCGACTAAAGTGCTCATGCGACGCTTTGACCGAAGATCGAAGTACCAGCCCCTAGCCGAAGAGGTGGAGGTCTTAGAAACAAATCCTGCCTATTCGTATGTTCGGCTGATGGATGGGCGTGAAACCACCGTGTCCAACCGACATTTAGCGCCATTGGGATGTAACGGGGAAGAAATCCCCGAAGTTATCGAGTTTATAGACGCTGAACTCGGAAGACCCGAGTCACCGCCACCATCATCCTCACCATTACAAACATCGCCGACATCTCAAACACCACTAAACTCGCCGCCATCGACTTCCTCATCACCAACATTCCAATCACCGCTTTCTTCGCCACCATCGTCATCACCATCATTTTCGGAAGCTCTTCAAGAGGCGCCCGAACGAGAGGGTCGAGTTGACCTGCACCAAAATGAGCCCGAGATTGAAGAGCGACCCCGGAGATCAGCCAGAGTACGCAATCCTCCGAAGTACCTACGGGATTTTATCTGGCCGGGGTGAATGTGATAAACCTCTTTACTCATTAAATTTTCTATATATGTCAAATCCTACAATTCTCATATGTCATGTCACGTTTTGCTAATTAAAACCTAAAGCTAGGTTTTGTCTTATTATTACACTGAATCTGTCCTTCAAATATTGTGTGTATGAACTCCAATCCGCCTTTTTAAAGTTCCGCTTAGATAAGGGACTTATTAAACCAGGTTTAAAAGATGTTGATAATTTTGCAATTAAATGGTCACTTCCCAGGCACTCCTTGGTCACGTTCCATTCAAATCTATAGCAAACATCAGCCGACACCAAGCATAAGTCAGGTGCAGATTCTTGAAGTCTGTCGTTCACCATTTTAACCCGAGTAGGATCACCATTATTTAAGATCATGAAGTCCGCCTCTAGTAACGCTTCAAGGATCTGGCCACCTCTGACATCTGTTTTGCTGGACCAGTTTGTGTGGTGTCCATTGAAGTCTCCTAATATCACAGTTTTTACCTTACTGATAGAGAAGATTTCATCCCAATCCCTACGACACGTACGCACTGACGATGCGGGTGGTACATAAATTGATATGACCTGCTCTATGTTTTCGCAATTGTATATGTTTGCGCAGACTATTTCTATACCCGGATTACTTAAAGGAACGAATCGCACTCGAGCTTTTATAGATTTGTGAATAATAAGCGCTACCCCACCATATCCGTCGTGTCTGTCTCGGCGGAATACATTATATTCGGAAATTTTAATCTCAGAGTTTTCATCCAGCCAAGTTTCACTTAAAGCGGCTATATGTATTTGTTGCTGATTAGCATACTGATCAAACGTTACTAATTTAGGCTTAATGCTCTGTGCGTTCCATTGTAGGAGATTAATTTTCTGACTATGTTTTTTACGAGTGCCAATCTGGGCCATTATAAAAGAGTAAGTTTTTAAGGAATGGCAAATCCGTAATATTCTGAACTACAAATGATAAGACCCAATCTAATAAAACTTGACACATTGATTTTATTTTGGATACTAATGTTCCCCTCTTTTCGAAAATAATTTTCTTGATTTTTTCCCATAACACTTTCATACTTATCGCTTTCTCCCTTTCACTTTCTTTTGTCACTTCTTCCTCACTGCTTCCTACATTGTTATTCACTGTTTCATCTTCCCATTCTTCTCCATTTTCCATCCGTGACGGCGTATCTGTGCTGTTGTTTTGACCAATCTTTTTTGCGTTTTTCGGTTTTGTCACTTTTTTGATTTTCCGCTTTTTCAGGACTATGGAACTGTATGAAGGCTTTTCTACTTCCACATTAACATGTTCGCTCGACGTGAAGGACGTGCTAACCTGCTTGATCGAGCTCTGTTCATTTGGGGTGTTGTTATTTATCGCCGGGAACCCTTTACTTAGGTCATTTTTTGGATTGTTTTTCTCATACTCGGGGACAGTAAGCCTGTCATGCGAAGGAGATGGTAAAACGTACATCGTTAAGGCTCTTCTGTACGAGCAGTTAAATTCCGCCATTATTTTCCTGATGTTCTTCTCCTTAATAAAATCCGGGCATTTTTTTGACAACGCTAAATGGTTACCTTTGCAGTTAACACAACTGTATTCTGTCGTATCACAATTGGCATGTTTTTGCGAGCATTTTGGACAGGTGCTATATTTACGGGGACACATTTTAGATGTATGGCCGAACTTCCAACAATTAGAACATTGGGTCACTGGGAATATGTATGGTTCCACCTTCATCCTAACGCCATATATACATACATACGGAGGCAAGGAGGAACCCTCAAAACAAAGCCTGACGCATTCACTATCTACCCAGTCCGTACTGCCCTTATTTCTTCGTTGAAGCCTCATTAACGATAGTAGTTTGGCATTGCATTCAATATTGCCCATAATCTCGTCGGAAGTAATTTCAATTTCAACATTTCTTAAAATACCGTACGATACGTCAACTTCTAACGGCCTTAAGAATCTCCAGCCTTTCTCAATAAGAGAGGGGCAGTTTACCAGTTCCTCTAAATTAGTATCATTCGCAAATCCGATTAATACTTTCCGCGAATGTATATATTTAATTTTAATAACTTCGGTTATCTTCATTTCTTTCAACATTTTTGCCAATCCGAATTGTTTAGGAAGTTCATCTTTACATGTAATATACACTTCGACACCATTTGAGGGCAATGAAACCTCGCGTCCTCGCGGGGTTCGCGGGCTTCGCGATTGTTCCTTTTCCGCCAACATGCGCGCAATATGTTTCCGTCTTCTGCCTACTGTCTCCCAAACGCCATCTTCTTCCTCGTGATCTGTCTCTGTCCCACCCTTCCGTTTCACAGGCCTCTCCCTGCCACCGTCAGTGACATAGTGAGTTTCATCTTCAATTTCTATTATATCCATCGCCTTATTTGTCAAATCTTCATTCGCCTTACACCCGTCTGCAGTATCAACCGACGTAGGTTCATCCGACATAATGCCTTAACTTCTAAACCGTAAGGTGCTAATTGTTTCGCGGCGGCGCGATAACAACAACAATGCGTCCGGCCACTTGGCGCAGGTAGATGCGCAAGCGGACGGCAAGATAGATAACGTAAACTAGTTTTTATGATCGCTTATTGCACGTCTTAACTGAACGACGTAATGCACCGAACTGCTCCTTGTTTTTCTACATTGGTTATGTTTTGAGTGCAAGATATCTTTTTAGATTAAAAGTTCTTTGATGTTGCCGCCACGCCAACGAACGATCGTTGGCGTTTGTTAAATCGTTCACACACGGCCAACGAAACCCATTCGTTGGCGTTCGTTGGTCTGGTATGTACGCAGTTGACCGAGAAACAATGAACGTGCGATAGCCAACGCTGACCAACGTTCGTTGGCTTTGTGTGTACGCACCATAACAATCGATTGATCGACTTAATGCAGCCTGAGGGACTTTATATCTAAAATAACTGATACATAAGAAATTCGGGATCATTATTAAGTTTGCGCTGGAGTGGTCATTAGGAATGTAATCGTAATCACAGTTGAGTAAAGTATTTCCAAACACGACTCCAACTGAATGCAACTACAAGTTGGCAATGTAATTGGAAGCTGAGTAGCTCACATTTGATCCACATTTTTAAACCGTTTCTTTTGGCAACACTGGTTGGCGTGGTCTTGCTTGTTTGTCATTGTCAATTAATTAATGTCAAACTCAAACAACTTGTCAAGCGAGAACATAAAAGAAATGCTGATTTGATTTTATTCAATAAAATTATAAACACTGATGAGGAGTTCTAAGTAAACAATTAATTTTATGCAAAATACGCTCGCAGGCATGCCTGGAATCGAAATTGTGTCAAGCGATGAAGATTATATTATTACAAAAGCTAAAGAAGCTCAAAAGCATAACATACATTCCGCTAAAGCATGGATGCTTACTGCGAAAACTTTATTTCCTACAAATTTTAAAATACAATTTGAAGCTTATCTCATGGAAAAACAATCTGGCAACTTGCAGGAAGCAGCAGAGTGTTTCACTTCGTTGATGCTATCGCGGCAAAATCTTCCTGAATTATTACCAGAAATCTCTGCAATCGCTAACGCTCTTAAAACATCAGATTCTAGTTTTTTGAGTCAAATGTTTGACAGAATATGTCCTGACATACAATTAACAATACTGAAGACGAGTGTAGAGAACAGTGATGACACTATGGAGCATTGTCGGCTGTTGGTTTTGTTGCTGAAAAAGTTTCCTCAACTCGGTGTTGACAGCCTCGTGAAAACCTTAATAAATGCAGATAAATTCTTCTGTGACAATCGTTATGCCAGGTTGCTGGTTGTGGAAACTCTCCCCCTTCTCAGTTCCTTAGAGTCACCAAGACTATTACAGCGTCTGCTGGTCAAAGCCATAGATTTTTATAACTCTTATGTCTATGATGAAACAGAACATGATATACCAGATACATGGCAAAGACTCTATGGTGTGTTAGATTTGCTGGGAAGGCAACTTGGATGGGATCCTCATTTAATAAATTACAACAATAGCTTAAACAAAGAAACATATTTCCAAAAGCTTGTTGCGTTAAGAAATTGTGAAGATTGTCGTCAGTTACTATATTGTGGGACAACATTTTTCTTGAGATCTCTTTATGAACAGAAATCACAGAAAGGGAATCATATCCTTATCGAAGCTCTTACTGATCCAGATATAGCACCACTGAAGCGGAGGAAAGCAGAGATAGAGGTTACTGGACTTTCATCAAGTCAATTCCAAGCTGCTGCCAATTGTTGGGAACTATTGCACAGTAATGAAGTTATTTCTCGAGAATTCATGAAGTTGGCCAATCAGCTACAGGTCAAACCTTGGGCTGAAGGATTTTCTGAAGAACTAGCACTTTATCAGGGAAGATATGATGAGACAATTCAAACAGTGCAAGGGAATAATCTTACTGCTAACATAATGAGAGTATCAATTAACTTCTTCCATAAAAAGTATGCAGCATGTGTTGAAAACATACTGGCGGCTCTGCCACAACTGCCCTCAGTTGAGGGAATACTAGACACAGAACTGATAGTAGGTGGCAATCACAGACATCTCCATTTCCTGCCACTTACCAAAGTAGCCATAATGCATTATTTCTGCACATTGCTCATCAGAATACTGCTTAGTACTGGGAATAGTTCCGATTTGACCTATGGACACATTTTAGTATTGATGCAATTTGGATGGCCACAAGAAGAAGCAGTCTTTCTTAATATTTTGGATATTATAAAGAGGAAGGGTGTCTTTCACTACCATTTATTCTCAGCTTATATTATCCACATAGACATATTGGAAGAACTGAGTTTTATGTGGAATGATCAGAACAACAGTGTTGCATTGGACATTTTACCAAATTCTCAACAGCATCTTGGGCAGAGAAGGATTGGCACTAGAGGTGCAGACAAGGGTGTTAAGGAAGATTTTAAACAGGCCATGAGAGCCCAAGTTGCAAGAAGCAATGAATCTATTTTGAATCTAATGATACAGTTCATAACATCGGAGAGGTCCTATCTTCTTCAAATATTATGATTTTACTTTAAATAAAGAACAACATTTATTGCATAAAAGTATGTTTAATGTAATATAATACTATTTTACATTCAATTTATTCTTATGAACATGATTTTTTTCTAAGAACTTCCTTCATAGGTGCCAACAGCCAGCAAGAGATTACGTCTAGTAAAGTGCAAACTCGTGATAGGAGAATTCTTTGTAGCAAATGAACGTAGTAAAAATTTATCTTCCTTTTTCTCCACTGTATTATTTGCCGCATCTTCTAACGACACTTCGTCAGTTATAGCAGCAATATCCCATAATTTGATTGTGCAGTCCAAAGATCCTGTAACAAATGATATATTTTGCTTAAGAGGAAATAGTAAGGCCGAGAGAATTGAAAATTAGGTATTTGTAAAATGTGTCACTGTCCCGCACTGCCCGCCTCTCCCCCGCAGAGCGCGATAGAGACAACTGCAGCTTGGACCGAAAATACCTTTTAAAATTTCATGAAAACAACGTTTCGTAGTCCCCTGATTTCTTCCCCAAAACTTAACCTATTTAACTAATTTTTTCATGAAACATTAAAGAAAGGCTTTGGCCGTGTTCCTATGTTTTCCTTTTTTTTAATAATCTAGTCAAATTTGTTTTCTGGATGTGTGAACACAGCGGACAATCTGGCATTTTTTTTAGGTTTTTGAAGGTTAATATCTCTTTTGAGAATCAATTTATCGTAAAAAGGAAAACATAGGAACATATCAATTGTAGCCATAGATTTTTGGACAAAAAATTATTGCTCTACTGGCATTAACCAGGGAGGAAACAGGGGACTACGTTTGTATGGAAAAACTGCCCTCCTGTTTCCTCTGGATGTTTTCCAGTTGTATGGTGTATACAACTCTGGTATATTCCCGTGTGGCACATTGTAAATTTGTTTGCTAACTATCTGTTTGTTTTAGGGTTCCGTACCAAAATGGTAAAAAAGCAACTCTTATGGTGTGACTGTCTGTCACAGCCAGATATGAACTACTGCTGCTATAGATTTGATATTTGGTAGTTTTAAAAATCGCTAACCCGAGCCGAAATAGCCAAAATCTTATATGTACTTTTACTTTTTTTAAAGAAGGTGGAAATGGGATGTTGAAAATTAAAAGTAGGGTTATTTTATCAAATGAAAGGGCTTAATTTGTAGATTCCAATACTATGTTTTGTTAATCATGTAGTTTTTGATTTAAGACGAAAAACGTAAAAATACCATAATAGGGGGGCCTATTATCCGAAGCTACTGAAAAAAAAAAGTGTAGTAATTACCGATTATTAATATCACGCTGGATATTACAGGAAACTTGTATTGTTTTTTAGAAATTCACAAAAATCGCAACATAAACTTATTTTGTCCGTTACTAAACTAACCGCAACATATGTCGATGTATTGGGACAACAGTTTTCCAACAGCAAAGTTAAGTTTGTCACTCAATAGAGTTTACCTTGAAATATTTATTTACTGGCCTGGAGAGCCGTAGGAGACGCAGGTTCGAATCCTGCCCGAGGCATATAACTTTTTAATTATTCTCTTCGAATAACATATCTATTTATTTTCTATTATGTAACATCGTGACTACTTTGAAAAAAAACTCGAATCTAAAAACGTCGTAGAGAAAAACATGAAAAGTTACATACGAACGTCATATACAATTATACACTTACTGCGTTTTTTACCTGGAGTCAGTGTTAGATGCGTGTTTTTTTTTTTTATGAAATAGGGGGCAAACGAGCAGACGGGTCGCCTGATGGTAAGCAATCACCGTCGCCTGCAACACCAAAAGAGTCACAGGTGCGTTGCCGGCCTTTCAGGTGGGAGTACGCTCTTTTTTTTTTGATTCTTTAAAGTAACGACGACATGCCATCGTATTATAAAACGATACTTACCCGATGCTAGAATAGTGCCGTCGCGACTAAACGCCAGTGCATGCAGAGGCGCAGTGTGCACGGGCGGCAGCGCGGCGGTCGGCGCGCCCGTCGACACGTCCCACACGATCAGCTCCCCGCCGCCGGCGCCGCCGCCGCCCGACGCCAGCCAGCGACCGCAAATGGAAAATTGGAGCGTGAATATTGCACACTGAAACGAAATAGTAGGGATGTTTTCTCCTGTCGTGTTATACAACAAACTGTATCAGGGGCATTCTACCAGAATGTCGAGCACGTGACGCCATTTTTTTCATAAACAAAGCTAGGAAGTAGATTTTTGGTATGTCAATATTTTTTATAACTTGGTTTCCGAATTGATAATGTCATTTAGGACTTTTTATTTGTTTTTAAGCTGCCATAGCCGTCACGTGCCCGAAAAAGTAGACGTTTGCGTGGAATGCCCCATCAGAACAGCGCTGCTTCTCTATTGTATTTTGTTTGTGTGATATATCGTAAGAACTATTAAGGAGCTTTCACAGATTATCTAATAGATATTCTGTGAAAGCTTCTTGGGGGGTCTATATAGAACAGGGTTTCTTAAATTGTGGTCCATGGACCCCTTAGGGGTCCGTGATACGAGAGCCGGGGGTCCGTGGCAATGCAGACAACACAAACTTTCATGTGCCCTTGAATTTCTTTTTCTCTGATTGTATTCGGAAAGGGTCAGTAAGATTTTCGAAATAATGTAGGGGGTCCGTGACCAAAAAAAGTTTAAGAACCTTTGATATAGAAGGTTTAGATTAGAACATCGTCTAATGGCGACAATGCCAATATTAAGTACAAAATGAGAATAAAGTTAATTTATTTTCATTTTGAGCTATCACCATCAGCCGGACGTTGCGCCTCGTGTTTTGTTTTGTTTCGTCCCTAACTTTCGTTGTGCATCCCTAACAAATGAGGTATGA